>JAKFHU010000144.1:28174321-29375402 GCA_023783475.1 Daubentonia madagascariensis | reverse complement strand
GCTATAGTAACCAAAACAGCATGGTACTGGTACAAAAATAGAGACACAGACCAATGGAACAGAACAGAGAACCCAGATATAAAACCACCTACCTACAACAAACTGATTTTTGACAACAACGAACACTTCGGGAAAGAAGCCTTAATCAATAAATGGTGCTGGGAAAATTGGATAGCTACATGCAGAAGAATGAAACAGGACCCCTATCTCTCACCACTCACAAAAATTAACTTAAGGTAGATAAAAGAATTAAATGAAAGGCATGAAATTGTAAAAGTTCTAGAAGAAAATGTAGGAAAAATTCTTCTAGATATCGGCCTAGGCAAAGAATTTGTGAAGAAGACCCCAATGGCAATCATGGTAACAACAAAAATAAATAAATGGGACTTGATTAAAATAAAATGGGACTTGATTAAATTAAAAGCTTCTGCACAGCTAAGGAAGTAATCAGCAGAGCAGATAGACAACCAACAGAATGGGAGAAAATACTCGCAAACTATACATCTGATAAAGGGCTAGTATTCAGAATCTACAAAGAACTCAAACAAATCAGCAAGAAAACAACAACAACAAAAAAAAAAACATAAAAACTGGGCAAAAGACATGAACAGAAGTTTTTCAAAAGAAAACAGACAAATGGCCAAAAAACATATGAAAAAATGGTCAACATCACTGATCAGGGAAATGCAAATTAAAACCACAATGAGATATCACCTTACCCCTGTTAGAATGGCTTTTATTAAAAAGTCCAAAAACAACAGATGCTGGTGTGGATGCAGACAGAAGGAATACTTATACACTATTAATGGGACTGCAAATTAGTACAATCTCTATGGAAAACAGTGTGGAGATTTCTCAAACAACTAAAAGTAGACCTACCATTTGATCCAGCAGTCCCACTACTGGGTATTTATCCAAAGGAAAAGAAGTCATTTTATCACAAAGACACCTTTACTCAAATGTTTATTGCAGTATAATTCACAATTGCAAAGATGTGGAATCAACACAAGTGCCCATCAATACATGAGTGGATTAACAAAATGTGGTCTATGTATACCATGGAGTATTACTCAGCCATAAAAAAATGAATTAATGTCTTCTGCAGCAATTTGGATGGAACTGGAGACCATTTTCCTAAGTACAG
The DNA here is from genome assembly GCA_023783475.1 of Daubentonia madagascariensis. Classification (NCBI taxonomy): domain Eukaryota; kingdom Metazoa; phylum Chordata; class Mammalia; order Primates; family Daubentoniidae; genus Daubentonia; species Daubentonia madagascariensis. The sequence continues at coordinate 29,374,258 of JAKFHU010000144.1, read as the reverse complement.
TATCTCAAGAATGGAAAAACAAACACCACATCCACTCTCTAATAATTTGGAACTAATTGATGGGCACACACGGGTACAAAAAGAAGTGAAAATTGTTGGAAATCAAGAAGGAGCGAAGGGGAGGAGGGGAGGGGAAAAAAAACCTACCTAACAGGTACAAGAAACACTATTTGGGTGATGGGCACACTTATAGCCCTGACCAAAAGTTATCCATGTGACAAAAACATTTGTACCCTCTTAATATTTTGAAATTAAAATATTTTTGCAATTATCTAAATAGAAAAAAAAGACTTACTTCATGGATCCTGGGGGTAAATGGCTCCATCGCCTCCCAGATGACCTTACACGGGCAAGCAGTGCCTGTGCATTATAAATGGTTGAGTCAAATGTGAGGCCAGAATAAAACCCTTACAGAAAATCACCCTGGAACAAGCTGAATTTTTCCCTGGAGCAGGCACACTGCAGTCTCAGGGAAGACAGCCTTGTGGGAGGAGAAGGCTGTCTTGGTAAGAGAGCCCCTGAGCTGTGTAAGGAAGGAAAGTCACTTCCCTCTCTGAGGCTTCCTCATCTGTAACCAGGGGACCATCAAACCTAACATGGGCTCCCACATTAAGTGTTAGGAGCTCTGGAAGGCCACTGCAAGCTCACAGGAGCGCCTGGGAGATTTTAAATTTTCAAGGGCAACCCAGGACATCCATCAGACACCCCAGGAACTTGAAGCTTGATGCAGTTCAGGCTTCCAGCATTAGATCACCATATCCCTTGTGATGACAACGTATCTGCAAAACTGATTTCCAAAGTTGCCCTAATAAAACACAAGCACCAAGGAAGTCCACATGAAACAGAAAATGAATGTAGTGGTCTCCAATCTGATCCCAAGATTTGAGAGGCTGTGCTGTCCCCTACAGGTGCTACATTGTTAAGGCATAAATACTTAAGTTGCTTTGACCTATTTAATAAAGAGAGCATTAGGTATTATTTCTTTTGGCCTAAGGGCTCTGTGAAAAAATTCCTGAGACACTAATGTGCTGTGAACCAAGGAAGTTTAGGAACCTCTAACCTAAATCATTAGGCTTCAATGAACACCAAATTAGATGATGTCTGGGAAAGTACTTTAAAAAGTAAAAAGCAGAAGTTGGCAAACTTTCCTTAAAGGGCCAGATAGTAAGTACCTTATGCTATAAGGTCTCTGCTGGAACTACTCAGCTCTGCTGATGTAGCACACACAGAAAGCATGCAAATGATAGGTATGGCTGTTTCCTAATAAAATTTTATTTACAAAAACAGTTGGTAGGCTGTATTTGACCAATGGGGCTAGAGTTTGTTGTGCTCTATTCCAAAGTGTGCCTACACGCATGGAAGAAGCTGAAGAAAAATCACCCTGAGAGTTTATATTGTTTTTGCCTCTCATGGAAAGAAGGGAGACATCTGAGGCCTCAATCCAGGTTTAAAGAAAAAACAAAACAAAACAAAAACACTAACGCCTATCCAGAGAAGTGTGTGAAAAGTGGGCCCTTCCCCTGAAATTATCTAGATCCTGATTTTATTTACATTTTGTTTTATGATTATGGGGAAATTCCATCAGCAACCTAGCAGGTATATTTCCTATCTGTAGGTACACACAGTAAGTTGAGAAGTTCGTATCTGCAGGGATTTCATTCTGGGAAATCTTCTTATGACATCTTATCAAAGATAACTGCAGCAAACAGGTCTGGAAACAGGCGATGAAAAGAACGAGAAAGCAAAAGACCAGCTCCACCACAGCTGTAAAGAGAACCCCTTGTTTCACAGCATTTTTTACAAAACAAGAGGCGCTCTGTATATCCTGGAAAGGCCAGTTCTGCTGACCATGGAGGAGCAGGAACACACAGCCTCGTGTGAAACCTCGGTTGAGTTTGGCCCTCCATACAAGGCTCATGAGACATGTCATCTCACTTGGGCCTTTCAGGGCTCTGTGAAGTGAGTATAATACCACCATTTTACAGGCAGACAAACCGACGCTCAAAGAGGCTAACAAATTGGCTCAAGGTCATACAGTGAGCAAGTGGGTAAGTAACTTAACAACTTGTTTAGACATCCACGGCCTCATCTATAAAAGAGTCTATGGGATTCTCTTCAAAATCCTGTGACGTTAGCCTAGCCCCGTCTGGGAAGGCACCAGAGAGCCTGAGCCAGACCTGCAGGGAGGCTGTTGGGCGGTGTGTGTCTGAACGCAGTGGCAGCTGTGCATGCCAGGAGCTGGGCAGTGCCAGGCAGTTCTGCCACATGGGGGTCTGCACATCCCCTGGTGCATGTCTCAAGCTCATATGATCCACACTGCCATGTCTATTTTGAATTCCATGGTCTGAATCATTAGCTTTCAAAGCCAAACCATCTCAAAAGATAAAATTATCCTCTTGGCACTTCTCAGACTGTGCTCTTGACCTCTTCCGTTAAGCTACAGTTTTGTTCCTAGCTGTGCAAATGTCACATAATGCCACTGCGCCCGGCAGTATCTTCTTTACAGCAACAGATCATAATAAAAGTCCCTCAGAGGCTGTTTATGTTTCAAATACACACAGAATGAAAGAAAAAAACATAGTGTGCTATATAAAACAAGAGAGATGTATAAGCTTCATCTTTCATTTGCAGCCAATTGGTTTTAATAAGCTTTTATGCTGAGAAGTGAATAATTAGCATATGCTCTTAATTAAGATTTTCCTGGAGCGGTAGAGGACTCCAGGTCATTAAAAATGGTTTTACATCTTCGTATCTTAATTCCATTATCTTCCCATCAGTCAAAATACTTACAAGAAATAAAAATAAGCATTTATAATTTTGTATTTGCATAAATAAACACTGGAAGGAAAAGGAAAGAATTCTTAAAATGCTTATCAGCATTGGTGACAGATGTGGGGTGAAGGGCAGGAATGGGAGCAGGATTGCTTCTGTACACTTTTAGTTTTATTTTGACTTCTGAAATAGGTAAGTGTATCATCTGCTTCAAACAGACAGAGAGATAAACAGGAAGACACACACACGAGGTCCCAGCTATCACACCTGGCGCCTAGCCTACGAGCATCAGGGTCTAAGGAAGTCAGACAAGAACGCAGGTGAACGAGTGAAGGGCACCCCGGCGTTTTAAGGGGCGGCCTTCTCAAAACAGGCTTCAGGGACTGCAGTGATGTGATCTGTGAGTGAGATGCCACCATCTTGGCTGAGCTCCCCGTAATGCTGGCACCATGAGCTAGACTGAGGGTCTTTATTAAGTGTGTGAGGCGAATGGGCCATGGGGAAAAAAAAATCTGAGAGGAAACAGTAACTTTAGAAAGCAATTTTTTTAAAAGCAGTCTTTCCTAAGTTAACATTTGGGTAACTGTAAATTATTGCACAATGAATGTGTTTAGGAGGCCCAGAAACTCCCTATTCCTGGAGGTGACTAAACGCATGTCACACCTTACAGCTGCATCTAGCAGTTGGTGGTCCCAGTGCTGTGGGATGTTAAGGAGCACACTCGTCATAACTGTACTCTATGCAAATATATGCAGATAGGTGAAGCCACATACAAAATAAAGCTCTTTGTTTAGCAATGCCAGTTTTTGTGTGATTTTTAAAATAGATAAACCATAAGAGGAGCATCTTTTAGGGAGAGGCCGGAGGAACTTACCCACTTGGGCATCTTGCCCCCGTCGGGGTCATGGTGGTGGTACTGCAGTACAATCACTGTCACCACCACAGAGAGGCCCACGATGATCATGGTGCAGGCAAAGTACTGGGCTGCGGAGAGAACAGACCCAGGGTGAGACTTGGGGGCTCCCTGGGAACTTAACGTCGCAGGACGGGCACACCCTGACCAGGTTCTCTGACCACCGGGCCTCAGGGTGCACTGTTGCCCAGGTGCCGGACAGGACTGCCTCCTCCTGCTGGCCAGGCCTGCAGCTCACCACCCACATTCCAGGCAGGTCAGAGACCAGCCAGTACGGTCTGACTTCCCACCCATGGTATGGCCTTGCCTCACTCATTCTACTTCCAAGCACTCTGTCTTCCTTGCCCGTCAATGAGAACTAACAGTGCCTGGAAGGATGGTGATAAGGCTGTTACCACAAGCAAGTGCTGGACAGGGAGGGTGTGGTCACCATCATGACTGCCAGCCTTGGACATCCTCCGGGGTATGACAAGGGCAAATCTGGGCACCACCAGGCTTCCCTATCAGCCCTGGACACTTCAGCTGTTAGTATGGGAAATGATTCTGGCTCCATCTCCTGTGAGACTCAGGATGGGGGTGCCAGCTATCCAGTCTCACGAAGAGGTCAGTGACAGTAACTTTTCAGGCCTAGAACATCAGCTTCCACTCGGGTGGGCCCTGAGTGTGTGTCTCTACCTAAGCCCAGGTGAGAAACAGCAGGAACATCTGAAAAAGCCTTAGCCCTGGTCCTCTGGCTGCAGGCTGGGAGCATGGACAGGCTACTCAGCCTCTCTGGGCCTTGAGTTCTTCAACAGGGATAGTGCAAAGGATGGAATGTTTGTGGTGTCCTCACAAAATTCATGTGTTAAAACCCTAGTCCCAGTGGAAGGGAATTTGGAGGTGGGCCTTTGGGAGATATGATATTGTGATTTATAAGAAGAAATAATATTTGGTCTTCCTCCCATTTCCTGGCACACAGCTCCTAAAACCCTTGAATCTCTAAGTCATATGTGCCTTTTTGTATAGTAATAAGATGACTAGCGGCAGGGGGCTTCTTGGTAGCCTCAGGATGGGGGCTGGTTGCCAAGGGAACCAACCTTGTCATTAGAGATGCCCCATCCTTGACCTCTGGGGAGGAGAGAGGAATTGAAGATTGAGTTGATCACTAATGGCCAATGATGTAATTAATCATGTCTATGTAATGAAGCCTCCTTAAAAACCCAAAAGGACAGGACTCAGAGAGCTTCCGGTTTCTGAACGTATGGAGGTGCCTGGAGGGTGGTGTGCCCAGAGAGGCATGGAAGCGCCACACCCCTTTCCACATACCCTGTGCATCTCTTCCACCTGGATGGTCATCTGTATACTTTATAATGTCCTTTATAATAGCCAGTAAACATAAATAAAGTGCCTTCCTGAGTTCTGTGAGCCATTCTAGTAAATGTCTGAACCCAAGGATGGGAAACTGAGACTTGTGACCAGCACCTGAAGTGAGGGCGGTCTGTGGGACTGAGCCCTTAACCTGTGGGGTCTACCCTAGCTCTGGGAAGACAGTGTGTCAGAACTGATTGGAACTGCAGCACACCCAGCTGGTGTTGGAGAATTGGTCTGCATGGGAGGAAACCTGCACATCTGGTATCAGGAGTGTTTGCTGTATAAGTAGAGAAACAGCAAGTGTTTTTCTCAGAGGAGGTAAGTAGGTCCTGGGGATGGAGCCCTCACAAATGGGATTAGTGCTCTTTGTAAAGCCTCCCTTTCTGCCCTGTGGGGCCACAGCGAGAAGACAGCCACCTGTAAACCAGGAAGTGGACCCTCTGACTTCCAGCCTCCAGAGCTGTAAGAAATAAATGTCTGTTGTTTAAGCCACCCAGTCTATGGCAATTTGTTAGAGCAGTCAGAGCTAATTTAAATAAAAAAGCTTCCTTACAAGATTAGTGCAGGAATTAGGGATTATATGGGCCAAGATCTAGGAGGAAGCCTGGCACAGAGGAGATGGTCTTTAATTGGCAACTCTGATTATCAGACCTTGGATGTGGCTGTCCACTCAAGGGAGCTAAGCTCTAGCAGAAAGCCTCACGGTACAGGAGCCTAAAGTGTATGGCCCACACACCTGGCTGAGACCACCACCTGCCCGCAGGCCAGGAAGAAACTCATTGCCTTCCTACAGACACCAAGAGGTACCTGGGAAGAGCTCTGTCACAGGTGGACCTGTGGGACTTAACGTTAGCATCAGGGCTCTCTGCGAAGGGGAAGGAGAGTGGACCCAACCATGACTGCTATGAGCTGAACTGTGTCCCCCTAAAATTCATGTAACAAGGCTCTATATCCCAGTACCCCAGAATGTGACTATATTTGGAGATAGGGTCAGAGGTAATTAAGGTAAAATGAGGTTATTAGGCCCAAAACCAATCTGACTGGTGTCCTTATAAACAAAAAGAGGAAATTTGGACACAGAGAGATACCAGGGCTCCATACGCCCAGAGGAAGGACCATGTGAGGACAAAGCATCCTGAAGGCGGCCGTCTGCAAGCCCAGGAGTGAGGCTTCAGAGGAAACCAACCCTGCTGACACCTCGGTCTCAGACTTCCAGCCTCCAGAACTGAGAAGAAATAAATTGCTGTTATTTAAGCCACCCAGTCTGTGGTATTTTGTTAGGGCAGTCTGAGCAGACTAAACTAATACAATGACCGGGGTCAGTGCTCAACAGAGGGCAGCAAAGCTGATGTGCCTGAGGCCAACAACATCCCATTCTTCTAGACGTGGGTTGTGCGTTAACCAAGCCCTTCCTAGGGGGTTCATCAGTCAACACAGGGCCTGCCAGCAGCCCCAGGGAGGGTGGCTTCTGTTGCAAGTCTCTATCAAAAGCAACGTGTTAGAAGGTAGAGTAGAAAGAACGAGGTCAGAGCCAAGTGGAAAGGTGATTCCTCCCTGTCTGGATGGTACCAAAAGAAATGTGTCAACCACAAAGGCTTCTCATACCAACAGTTTCTCTGGTCAAAATACCGCACACAGGGGAGTTCTACAAAGAAGGGCCTTGGCTGCTTGGTTCCTTAAGCCTGGGTATATCCACGTAAGGTGCTCCCCCTGCAACCTACCCCTAGTTAGCCACACAGGATGGTCCTCAGGTAGCAGGGGCCAACAGGCACAACCACAGACTGCACTGCTGTTCCCAACCTCTACCACCAAAAGGGAGTGGAGACTCTCATTTTGTTGTGCCTCCCTAGGCAGAAGGTCATGCCTTATAATTGTCTCGGGCAAAATGTATTTCTCACATTCTTATTTTCCCAAAGACTTTTATTTTATACAGAGATACTGAGTTATCTCAGGAAACAATGGTTAAGAGTTCAAGTGTGTGCTTCCCCCATTTTAACAAAGGCTTTGTGGGAAAATGACATGTTAAGCTAAACTAATAAATTTATGATGATAAAATATCTGGCTTCAAAGCAAGCATGAGGGGGAGAATTATGGGAGAAGGGGGCATTTCTGCAAGTTAAAGTCAAACTGCAAAGCTGGATACCCCCTTCCCCTTACTTGGGCCCAGGTGACCAGAGGCCATGGGTCATGCTCTGAATAGTTACAGCAAGTCATCCTCTCCCAGCAGAGCATGGGGGCTGTACAGCCACCTTTCTTCTAGTTTCATCTGCTGGAAATTCTATGCGCTCCTTAACACCATATCTTTAAGAGAGGAGCCCAGCTCTTGCCTTACCTATCAATGGCACTGAATCAGATGTTGCTGGCATGATCTCTGCCACAAGGAGCATGAAGACAGTGAGAGAGAGTAAAACCGTTATCCCTGAAACATAAACACACAGTGGTTCCTCAGATAAAACAGACAATAAGGTCCAAATTTTGTCTAACAGAGGTTGCCAACCTGAGACTCAAACAACTAGTGAAGTGCTGGGCAATGTCATGGAATGCCTGGTTTCTCTACACATAGGCATGTGCATTTTCCTGGGCACGGTCCATGCCATTCACTAGTCTCAAAGGAGTCCCTGATGGAGACAAGTTTAGGAGCCAGAACTTTGGAAGGATCAACACAAACTCAATAATTTAACTTAGCACAATTATCTCTCATTTTCCTTAGTGCATTATTATTGACAGGTACTTTTCATGTAGCAGGAAAAAGAAAATATGTAGTCAGAAGATCTAGTTTCAGGTCTTACGTTTGACACTTACAGCTGTGTGACCTTAGATACGTCATTTAATGTTTGTGAGCCTCATACTCAGAAGATACGGGCTTGAGAATGATTTCTACCAAACACTGCATGCGATCTTCTGTAGCTCTTTAAGACACTGAGAAACTCATTCACCATTCGAAATCTTAGTCTTCTTACCTTCATATGGGAGTGACCATCAGGGATTGCTCTGGGTACAGCAGGATACAATTCAAGCCGACATTAAGCTAAACTATTACCTGTTCACAATGCATGCTGACCAGTGGCCATCAAGAAACAGGGTGGGGCTGCAGGAAGGGAGAAAGCACAGCCCCCTCAGACAGAATCGAGCTGCCTCTCCCTTTGTGTCCCTATCCTCAGTGTAGGGGCAGAGGATCTGAAGATCCTACAATATTCTCAGGAAGCACTGAGCCTGAATCAGGAGCCTCCGCTGTCCTGGAGCCGCCCTGGGCTGGAAGGTCTGTGTGTGATGCGCCACACAGGCCCCCGAGACCCCAGCTGGCCCCTGCACTGTCCACAGTGAGCCCTGCAGAGCTGACTTCAAGGAAGGGCGTCCAGTCCCAGACTCCCGCCAGAGATTCGGGCACTTACCCAGGGAGATCTTCTCCCCAGAGTCTGCAGGCAGCAGGAACACCAGCAGGGCGAGGGCAGAGATGAGCACACAGGGGATGAGCAGGTTGAGGCCATAGTAGAGGGTCCTGCGACGCATGGTCACCGTGAAGGTGACGTCTGGGTACGGCTCTTTGCAGCACTCATAGAACTTCTCACTCCTCTTTCCGGGGATCCCTCCGTGGGGAGGAGGAGAAAAGGAACCATGGTTAGAATATAATAAATTACTGTGTTTATTTCAACATGTATGCCACACACAAGCACAGCCCTGGAGTTTGCTAAATGCTAAAAAGCTGGGTGATTAGTGTTTGAATAGACCCTGGCTGGTTTAATATAGAGCTCTTTAAGGGTATCTTAGCGACAGTGAAGCAAATGGGTCAATATTCTTTTGACAGATAGGAAATACATGATGATTAACAATACATCGTCAATTTTAAGCTGTTAACGTAATCATTGTTTTTCAATTTAAAATAATCAAATATAGTTCCCATCAACTGAAATTTGCTGTGCAACCTTTTAGGAATGGAGTGGATTCGAATAATGTAAAGAGACCTCCACTAGCGCTGATTTATTTAGATGTGCCCTCACTATAGTTCCAAGTTCCTCTTAGAAAGCATCGAGTTTTCTAACCGTTTTCAGTTTCTCATCACACAGCTCTCAGTAAATTATGGAGAATGTTTCAGAGTTCAATAAATGCTCACACTGAAAAGGACAGTGGAAAATCCCAAACTTTAGCTTGCCCAGGAATAAAGTAGCTTTCTTCCAGGCTGCTAGTCCCCTGTTTTTGCTAGGCTTACCCACGAGGTCCCATTCTCCGTTTGGGATGTAGCCACTGATATCTGCCTCCTGCATCTGAAGATCCAACGACCAGCCTCCGTAAGACCAGGACCCAAACTTCAGCTTGCACTGCTGCATGTCAAAGGGAAACCAGCGCACGTCGATGTAGCAGGAGCTCTTGAATATGCCTATGTGGGTGACAGAAACAGTCAGAAGACCAAAACGGAAGCTGACTGAGATGTGCTCAAAATACAAAGCAGGTCCTTCAGCCTGCCCCACCCATCTAAACTGCAGCTCACCCTGTCCAGAGCAAACTGTATCTTTTTTTCTTTTTGGTGCAAAATCTCTAGAACAGAAGTTCAGCTAAACCTTCACTATCTTTTAAAATTCAAACACAATACTGACAAGCTTCTGTCAAAGAAGACTCTTTCAAGGGCTTTCTCTCCAAAAATGAAAATAGCTCTATAAACTTGCATTTACCATGAGCATCTTGAGACTCTAAATAATAAGAGAAAAATAAAGAACGTAAAAAATCTCAGAGGAGTTGATAAAAATGATGAAGTGGTTAAAAATTGAATCTGAGATATGTGGTGTGTGTGTGCATGTGTGTATATGTGTGTGTGTGTGGTGTGTTTGGCACGGGGTGGGGTAGACATTTTCTTTAGGTTAAAAATTGGGAAGACACTTGATTACCTAGAAATATAACCTAGAATTCTAGTTAAAACTAGATTTTAACAAGTTTAAATTCTAGCTCAAGAACAGAGGAAGAATTGATAGGTTTGAGTTGAAGAGATAGTGCTTGAATACAGGAAAGAGTTTCCAGTAAAAAGAGCTAATCCGGGCTAGGACAGGGTGGAAGTGTATTTCCCAGAGGGTCATCAAGAGGAAAGAAGAGGCCACTCTAGGTATTTATACCCATGTGCTCATCCCTACCCAGAGAGAGACTGGATCTCACTGGAAGACACGAATAGCTGAAGTGTCCCAGTGTTCACGGGGCTGGCCAGGCACTCTGTAAATTTCTGCTACTGAATTAAAGAAAGAATTCACAGAGGAAGGGACTCAATCACCTTGCAAAGAAGGACCCCACCCGCAGCCAAGTTGGGAAAAGATAATAAATGTTTTGTCCTCAAGTTTCTTTAAATATGATTTGCAGCACTGCATCCATTGTTCACGGGAATCTGGAGCCATCACAGATACTCCCCTCCCAGGCACAGGGTGGATCTCTCAAAACCCACATTGTCTGCAAGTTAGAAAACTCTATAAACTTATGATTCCATTTCTATGAAATGACCCAAGGAAGAGAATTTCTAGAGACAAAAAGCAGATCAGTGGTTTCCTGGGGCTGGTGATGGGAACAGGGATTAACTGCAAACAGGCAAAAGGCATCGTTGTGGGGTGATGGGAATATTCTAAATCTAGATGGTGGTAATGATTGCATAATTCTGTAAATATACTAAAAAGTGTTGAATCATGTACTTAAAATGCATGATATGTAAATTCTACCTCATTAAAGCTGTTAAAAAATAAACACCATGGGGGAAAAAGTCACGGTATAATCAAGTCTCTATTTCTAAGCTTGCCCAAAACATTCTTTCTCCCCATGCCTCCCTACCCATGGGCACAGCAGCATCTGGAACCAGGTCTATACGCCCCCAAGACACAGGGGCTTGCTGCCCCTCAGGCCGGCACTGTGGGCCTTTCCTGACAGTGTCAGGGGCACTCCCATGGCCACAGCATGATACGTCCTGTCCCAGCCAGGATCCCAGGGCCACATAGGTAGAGACTCAGGAATCAGGCCTCAGAGGGGCTGCTGCACTCAGGCCCCTTGTGGATTGGATCTGGATGCTGCTCCTGTAGCTGGAAATAGCTTCAGCCTTCAAAACAATCTGCAGCACCATGTTCTCCTACACTAGTGACTACTGGAGGTTGTTTTCCAAAATAGCCCTCATACTAGAGGCCACCAGTTTCAGGCCTGGTGAAAAAGCCCTTGTGTGTGATGGAAGGCTCACTCCACAGCCCCTATGTATGGGGCCTGCTGTCAGGAGGAAATGCATGGGGTGCGGATCCAGGGGACACCAGGAAAGCAGAAAACAGATAGAAAACCTGGAAAGCAGGACTTACTCACTCTGTGCAAACATGATTGGGATGTATCTGCTGTGACAGGTTCAATCACTCTGTCATGCATGCAGTGGTGGAGTCCAAGTGAGCAAACACAGACTCAGCCCAGGGGATGCTCATCACCTGCTGGCAGGAAGAGCCTGTAAACGGCCACTCAGAGGGCAAAGCCAACCTGGCCTGTGCCGTGACAGGGATGAGAGGGCCTGAACAGGTGCTGACTACGGGAGAGGGCTGTGTGTGGCGTGTGAGTGTCTGTGTGAGTGTGTGAGAGTGTGAGGTATGTGTGTGAGAGAGAATGTGAGTGTGGTGTGTGTGAGATGTGTGAATGTGTATAAGTGTGTGGTGTGTGTGGTAGGAATGTCTGCCGTATGTGTGTGAATTTGTGTTCGTGTGTATGCTGTATGTGTGTGAGTGTGATTTGAGTTAGTGTGTGTACTGTGATTCTGTACATGGGAATGTATGTGTGTGAGTGTGCATTTGTGTTAGTATGTGTGCTGTGTGTACGTGTGAGTGTAAGGGTGTGAATTTGTGTTAGTGTGTGTGCTGTGCGTATGTATGAGTATATGTGTGTGAGTGTGAATTTGTGTTTGTGTGCTGTGAGTGCACAGTGCGTGTGTGTGAGTGAGCAGTAGTGCAGAGGTGGGGAGGTAGCTGTGGATGGCCTGTGAGCAGGATGTTAAACAAAACAAACAGCTGCGGTGGGGGAGATAATCCTGGAAAAGAATTTGTAAAAAATCTTCTAAAAGATCAGAAGAACCCGACTGTTAATATCACTGTGCTAAAACACACCTGAATGTGGCCCAGGCTATAAGACCCCAGTTTCCCAGGGGGCGGACTGCTCACTGAGCACCAGGGCCCTGTGAATCCCACTGAAATGATGGGCTGGTGGGAGAAGAACCAATCCCAGGAAGCATCAAACCGGTGGCGGGTTGACAAGGACAGGAGCTCGTTCAGGAACAAACAGTCCCGGATGAGCTCTCCCTTGTATGGTGCACGAGTGTGCTTTATAACGTACGCACTCAAGATGGGATGGAGGAACTCTCACCTTCCCACCCCCAGCACCTAGAGGGCTGCACCTGCCAAAGTACTGAGTCCAGTGGGAAGGAAAATGTCGAGCTGAAATGGAGAAGTAGGGCCTGGAGATCCGGCTTGCAGGTTGAAGGTGAGCTGGAAATTACCCGGCAAGGGAGGCTCACTTTGATTGTGGATGAACTTTAAAGAACACGTGGCAGAAATTAAGAGAAAATAACATATGACACATTAGCAAAGACAGCTGGAGCCACCACGATGCCAAGACAAAAGAGGACGACTGTATTCTGGAGTTGAGGAAACACACGAAAGCACAGAAGAGAAGAAAGAGGAGGGCGGGAGTGACCGAGGTGAAGGACGCGCGGCACGCCAAGCTGCTCCACCTCTCGGGTGGGCACGGTCATGGCTGATAACCCAAACTCACTTAAATATTCTAACTGGAAGAGGACAAAGGAAGTGGAGCTTACCTGGGGGGAGGTACTGGCAGTGCCCAGAAGAATTCACCAAGACGTTGGTGTGGAACGTGGCATCAAATCGCTCGTCGGCACTAGAAACAGGAAAAGGGTTTCATGAGCCAGCACCACCAGGCTGTGCATTACCCCCAGTGCCCCTGGGGCTGTTGTTGGCTCCTGTCTGCACGTGGGCAACCCCACACCTGGCCTGCAAGCACCACTGTGGGTCTCCTGGGAGGTCTTCTCTTTACCAATGTGAGACCTGAAAACAACTTTGGAGGACGTGGGCGGGGGAGATAAGGAGCGGGGAGAGCAGGCTGCCTTCCTGGAGCACCATGGGGCAGGGATTTGGATCTGCTACATTCAGAGCTCTAGTTCCAGCCTGTTGAGTGGGGCTCACACTTGGTTGGTGCTGAACGCACATTATCTTGGATGACTAAAACTGCGCCAGCAGAGTGCCAGAGGGGCTCTGGGCCCCCGATTGGTGATGACAAGGACGTGGAGTGAAGGCAACAGAATTAAGTACAAATTTTAGATGAATGCACCTCAGCCCCTCCCCTGCCCATGTTCAAGTGTCCTGCAGCCAGGAGTTAACAACTTGGATAAAGGAAACACACACACACACACAAACAGGAAGAAACAACAGCAATTAAACCAGCAGCCTGCATTAACCATGTCTTGTATTTTCTGTATTCTGATGCTTTGCCATCTGGGATTTGCTGTCCCTGGAGGGATTGACTCTCCAGGGTTAGTCAAGTCCCAGAGATAGTAAACAACTCCATCATGAGCTCCCCTTTCAAACACAAATCTATCAATCCAAAGCTCACTCCCCTAAACGTCTCCTTTATCAGGCTGTCATGCTTGGGGTCACCATCCACCTGCCCTCATCACCCCAGGGCTGGGTACCAGCCAACGAGGGAGAGTCCCTATGCCCCAGTGCCTGCAGAAGTTATTCAAACTGGCCAGTCCTAAGCCCAAGCCTGCTTACGCTGCCTCTCCGGTTCCTTCCTGCAGAAACCACAATGAAGTCTCTTGCCCATGTTTTCCCCACTCCCTCTGCCACCTGCCCGACACTGGTGACCCCAGCATGGCCCTGTGTAGTGTGCTGAGCCTCCTGCTTGTAAGGAGGGGTCAGTAATCCTTCTTCCTTCATGACAGTCATTTCTGGGTCCCTGTGGGTTCCTACACCTGATTTAAACAAATCCCGAGTACCATTAAAACACAGGTGTACATGTAAATAAAAATAAACCACCTCAAGAAAACACAGGCAGCCAGCAGGGTGCCAGCACCACAGAATAAAGCTCCCCTCATTTTGGCCCCTGGTGAGAAATGCCCACCACTGCAGCCTCCGGCAGGCCTTCTCTGCCTGAGGGCCTCCCAGTGGAAAACTCAGGATCACAAGGTATCTGAGGACAGTCTTCAGCATGAGACACACAAGCAAAAACAGGCACACAAAAAAGATCCTGAAAGAGCCAATCAAAAGACTGAAAAATTACTTCTTTTAAAAGTAATATCATCAAAAAATGCAAGAGGATATTGCCATCAGAAAAACAAAGAGCAATATGAAAATTAAACATATGATTTATGAAATAACTCTTTATACACGGGTAGGAGGTTTGGCTGATAGAAATCACAGGAATAAAATGCAGGGCAGAAAGGAGGGACAGCTCAGAGGACAAGGCCAGGGGAACTTGCTCCACTGACAGAAGCTCCATCAGGAGCCAACAGGGAGAGTGGGAGGGAGAAAATTGCCAAAGAAATAACACAAAGAAGCTTCCTAGAGCAGAAAGAAATCACCCAAGCATGAAGGGAAAAAAAAAAGCCATTTTCAAGAATGTTAAGGCCTCAGAGAGTCGGTTTCCCTTGTATATTTCATTGGCCAGCTTTGGAACAATGAGGGTGAAAACCAAGAAAGAAGAAATACACTTTTAGACTAAACCTGGAGATCAAGAAAAGGGATTTCCACAATGAGCTGGGCAGTAGACCTAGAAAACGGTGGGTCCAAATCAGAGCCAGACATTCGGGTCCTGAGGAGAGAAGGGAGTGGATTCAGCCAGAGAGAGAAGAAATAGTGAGCTGGGAAACATCATGGATTTGATTAAGGACACATTTTTAAAAATTCCTGCAGTAAGAAAAAAGGCAACCAGGCGGGGCGTGGTGGCTCATGCCTGTAATCCCAGCACTTTGGGAGGCCGAGGCAGGAGGATCACTTGAGGCCAGGAGTTCGAGACCAACCTGAACCCCAGGGAGACCCTGTCTGTACAAAAAAGAGAAAAATTAGTGCCTGTAGTCTCAGCTACCTGGGGGTTGTGAGGGATGGGGCTGAGGCAGGAGAACTGCTTGAGCCCAGGAGTTGGAGGCTGCAGTGAGCTACAGTGATACCACTGCACTACAGCCTGGGTGACAGAGCGAGACCCTGTCTCAAAAAAAAAAAAAAAGCAGCCTGAAACTCCATGTAAAAACTGTACAAGGAAGTCATGATTTGAATGTGAAACAAACAAAAATATGATGAGGTTTCAAAGAAGGAAGGAAGAAAAAGGAAGGGAGGGAGGAAGGGAGGCTAAGCTGTCATAAAAAGACAGTGCCTTGAGATAAAAAAAGACACATCCACCCCCTCACTTCCAAACACACACAGGGGAGAGAGAGGAGGAGGTAGGATCAGGAGTAAATATTCTTCACTTGACTGCAGTCTGTACCCCACTGTATTAATGAGTCACTTTATAAACAGTGACTAGGCACAAAATAGCTGAAACCATGGGCCTTCACAGACTCAACCCGGGTGGTACCCTGATTTTCAAGCTGCGTTCTCTGGAACCCTGAGATTCTGTGGAGGTGCCTTAAGGTTTCTGCCAATGTTTGACTCCAATAATTCCTTTTCCTTGTAATTTTACAATTATAATAGAAATCAATGCACACTCAAATGAGTGTTAACAAAATTTTAACTCTTCAGAGACTACCAATGTATTAATTTATGTAGCCCGTTTAACTCCCTTTTGGGTAGACGTTAAACTAAAATGTTTCTTGCCATGAATGTACATTTGAATCCCTTGTAAAGAGAGTCACCAAATGAGATTTGCATTGCTCTTTTAAGAAATTCAAGTTTGTGCCTAAAATCTTGAACCTGTCCCAGACCGGCCTGCCGTCTTCCCCACTGCCATTTCAGTGGCAGCAACACGGAAAATGCGGTCTGATGCATGGTGCAGGGTACAAAGTGTTGCTTATTTTAAGCTTGGGTTTCTCTTCCTGGCTTATTTTTATATTTTTATAAAGACTGTGAGCATCTGTTAGATCACTGATTCAACTCTGAAAAAAAAACAAAACACCAAAAAACCAGTTCCTACAAGCTTTTCCTTCAAACATTTGGATCAATTTAATTGAAGAGACTCTCGACATCACAAGGCAAACGGGTAAAAAACAAGATTAAAAACTGTTGCCAGTAGCAACAGTTTACCTGTGTGACTCAGTGATTTCAGAACATTGTTCATCCAAACAGAATACTGGGAAAGGTGGACCTGCAACGCTGTAACTGCTATCATAATCCACATCTTAATATTCACCATGGCAGTCTCGTGGTTCTTTCCCACAGGCAAATTGATTTTATAAGTAAATAATAAAAAAGTAAACTCTTATAACAGATCTGTGCTCATACCACTTTAGTTTTGAGCATTAGGGCTGGAGATAAGATGTGTTTGAAAAAGGGCTCTGTGCTAAAATCTGAGTTTGAAAACAGCTCTCTGAGGCAGGAAATGAGGTACCTCTGCAACAGGAGTGGCCAAAACCACTGCAAGGACCTCAGTGGCCACAGCACCAGCACAAATTACCGCATGGATGGGCACTGTGCATACCGGGATGCCCAACAGATGCCAGCCAACAGCAACCACGAGGCCATGTGCTAATGCAGCTTCACAGCTGCCAAATGCCCATAGCTGTGAGAACAGGGATAGAGCTACAGGGATCCATTTCACTCCTGGCTCTGTTTGTGTGTATTTGAAATTTTCTGTATTAAACAATTTTAAACAATTTGAAAATGGTCAAATATATATGTTTTCTTGACTACCGGAAGACACAATGCATCCGCAGAATTCTTAAGGCTGCCAGCTCGAAGGCCTCAGGCTCTGCAAGCACTGCCTTTCTCCGGCTGCCTTGGTCCCCCGCCAGCCAGAGATGATGTGAGTTCACTCGGTGTGAAGAGAGCTCTGAGCCCCACCCCCACCACAGAGGGGACAATTGGTGCAAATTTAACTCAAATATTCAGGGTGCAAGCTCTATGTCCTCTGGGCGTGGTCAGGAGGAGAAGCATCTGGACAGCCTCTAAACATGGGCAGAGCTCCCGCAGGTGGAAGTGAACGTGGACACACACCCCTGGCTGGAAGACATGGTCAGATCACACACCTGGAGACAAACCAGAACGAGGAAGGCTTCAGGAAGGTCTGGGTGGCCTGGACCATGGGGTGAGTGAGATGTTATCCCTAGCAGGGAGGCAAGAAAGAGGGCTTGGGGTCGGCCAAGCAGGGCTCAGGGGCTCAATCCTCATGGGATCACACCCTGCGACATCAGTGGCAGCATGAGCAGGGAGAGCCTGTGGGGCACAGGTGGATCCTGTGGGTCTGGCTGAGACCCCTCCCTCCTCTACCTCCCCCGGGGTCCCACGCAGTGCCTGGTTTTGTCCCCGCAAAGGACCACTGGCACTGGAACAAGAGCCCTCTGGTCTCAGCCTCAGTATTTCTTCCTGCCTCAGCACGGAGGGGCTCAACCCTAAGCCAGGGAGGTGACAGTGACCCAGGAGCCCAGCTGTCAGCATCCGGAGTGAAAAAACCAAGGAGGCCCAGCCACCAAAGAAGCCCAGCAAGACCAACCCACGCCAGGGCATGTGCTCACCAGAATGAGACTCTGCATCCAGGTAAGATGAACAATCCAGAAAAAAAAAGAAGAAGAAACAAAGAAAAATAGAAAGACATCCAGGAACACTGCACTTCTGCAAAGAGGACACTGTGTGGGCTCAGGATGACCCTGATTCATCAGATTTCCTGTGAAATCAGTCCCATTCTTTCTGGGCTCTCCTCATCCTTAAAACACTGAGAGAAGGAAGAGCTGAGGAGATGAAAATGAAATCTATCTAGAAAAGGAAGGAAAGAGGAAGCTCATCTATCTCAGGACAGAGTGGATTTAAGATGCCACTTATTTTAAATCTCCTAAGGAAAAAAAAAGCTGCCAATTCCATGTGAAGACACAAGGGTAAGACACTACTGATGTAAACCATGTCCAGATTTTAGAGGAAAAACAGGTCTGTTTAGAATAGATGAATTTTGTTAAAAGAAGGAGGGTTGGGGGAGAGGGAGATGTCCTGCTATAAGTATTTTAATTTAGCTTTATAATTTAATCTAAAATGTTAAGGGTCTGCAACCAGCAATGTGGCCTGTCACAGTCCATGACCAGAAAGTCTTGAGCAGAACCAAATTTTTATGGTCATTTCTACCTGCCAGAGATTCCAGGAGGCAGAAGTCTGGGGCATTGGCAGGGGGCTTCCAGAAGAATCCATTCCAGAATCTCTTCTTTATCCACTAATTTACATGTTAAATTACATATAACATGGATGGAATTATAACAATTAAAACAATTGGCTATATCATTGGATAGATTATAACAATGTTATAAATAACATAGAATAATGTTATCATAGCATGTATCAAGTTTCTGGGCTCCCTATTTTATTCCTTGAGTTATATGTCTCTCCCTGACACAGGACAACATCACCTTAATCTTACAGCATTATGAAAGTATTGGTATTTGGCAGGGCGAGTCTCCTAACTTTGTTTGTTTTCTTTAAAATTGACTTAGCTATTCTTGACCCTTTGCCCATCATTGTAAATTTTAAGATCTCTTTGTACAATGCCATGAAGACCCTGTTGAGACTTTAGTTGGAATCACATTAAATTTAATTTGGGAAAATTTGACATCTTTGTAATATTGAGTGTTCCCAGGCATAAATATGATATAACTCAACATTTATGTAGGTTTTTTCTCAGATTTATTTATTGATACTTTTTAACAATTGCAGATATTAGAAATAAAACTTGGTAAATTACATTTTCTAATTGTTCCAAGAACATAGAAATACATTTGATATTTTTATAGATCTTGTTTTCTAGCCATCATATTTTGTCTAGATAGTCTCTGGGGGTTTTCTATGTAAAAAAATATGGCCTATAAATGATGATAATTCATTTATTTCTTTCTAATCTTTAAATATGTTAGTTTATTTTTCTTACTATTTAAATTCATATGGTAACTAAGATATTTTTTAAAAGTGATGGTAACTGATATCTTTCTTTTGTTCCACATATAGAAATTTCTAATGTTTCAGCATTAAATGAGATTTTGGTAAAGACCCTATGTCAGGTTAGGTGAGGTTTCTTCTAATTCACAAATGGTTGTTAAATAATATCAATTGCTTTTCCTCCAGCTCCCAGGACAATTGTTTATTCTGTCTGCTTCATTCTTTTAATAGGATAAATTATATTAATGGGTATTTTGAAAGTTAAACAAAACTTGCATTCCTAATAGAAACCTAAATTTGTTAGGATTTATTTTTAAATTATTGCTAGATTTGGTATACTAATATTGTAGTTAAGATTTATTCATTTATGCTTAAAAGTGGAACATATGGTGAGTGGAACTTGCCTGTAAACCCACATTTAAAAATTTCTTTTTAAAAATATATTGATCAACAGAATGAAGAGATAGCCATAGACTGGGAGAAAATGTTTGCAAAAGATTTATTTGTAAAGGGTATGTTATATTATCCAAAATAAAGAACTCTTAAAACTCAAAAATAAGTAAACCAATCCAATTAAAAAACGGACCACAGACCTTAACAAACACCTCACCAAAGAAGATATACAGATGCAAATTAAGCCTATGAAAAGATGCTCCACATCATGCCATCAGGGAAATGAATATTAAAACAACAATGACACACCACTACACACCGATTTGAAGGCCAAAATCCAGAACACTGACAGCACCAAATGCTGGCAAGGATGTGGAGCAATAGGAACTACCATTCGTTTGCTGGTGGGAATGCAAAATGGCACAGCTGCTTCAGAAGACAGTTTGGAGGTTTCCTATGAAACTAAACATACTCTTACCACACAATCCAGCAATTGCCCTCCTTGGTATTTACCCAAAGGAACTGAAAACATGTCCACATAAAAACCTGCACACAGATGTTTATAGTGGCTTTATTCATAATTGCCAAAACTTGGAAGCAACCAAGATGTCCTTCAGTAGATGAATGGAAAAATAAACTGCGGTACATCCAGACAGTGGAATATTAGTGCTAAAAAGAAATGGGCTATCAGCCATGAAAAGACATGGAAGAACTTTAAATGCCTATTTCCGAGTGTAAGAAGCCAATCTGAAAAGCCTATAGACTGTATGACTCCAACTATATGACATTCTAGAAAAGGCAAAACTATGGAGGCAATAAAAAGATCGGTGGTTGCCAAGGGTTGAGGGAAGGGGGAAGAAGAGGCAGAGCACAGAGGATTTTTAGGGCAGTGAATATAGTCTGCATTACACTATCATGGCGGACACAGGTCATTATACACGTGTCCAAACCCACAGAATGTACAACACCAAGAGTGAACCATGATGTAAAGGATAGACTCTGGGTGATGATGTGTCAGTGCAGGTTCATCAATTGTAACAAATGAACTGCTGTGGTGGGAGATGTTGACAATGTGGGAGGTGGCGCTTGTGTGTGGGTCTGAGCTATATAGGATTCTACACTCTCTACACAATCATGCTGTGAAGCTAAAATTGCTCTAAAAAATAAACTGTATTTTTATAAAAATGCAATAAATTTTTGGTCTATTTTTGTATTTTTTCTAGAAAATATTAAATCTATCTAAATTTCCAAATTTTTGGCATAAAGTTGTTCATAATATTCTATTTTTTAAGTGTCTGTAGTTACAAACCCCTTTTATATCTACTAATTAAATGTTTATTTGTACCTCCTATATTTTCTTGATAATTATTTCCTGACATGTTTATTAGTTGTTTTTTAAAACCAATTTGTCCTTTGTTGATCTCTATTTTTCTTATTTAATAAATTTCTAGCCTTATTTTTATTCTTCCTTGCTTCTTTTTTCTTTGGATTTAATGTTATTTTTTTCTAACTTCTTGAGATTGGTAATTAACTCACAAGGTTTCCTAAAAAGGATTTAAAAAGTCTTTAGGATTTCCTAAAAAACATTTTAAAAAATCTTTTCTAATGTAAGCATATATAGGCTATGTATGGCTGGTCACGGTGTCTCACACCTGAAATCCAAGCACTTTGGGAGGCTGAAAGTGGAAGACTGTGTGAGGCCAGGATTTGAGACCATCCTGGGCAACATACTGAGACCCCATCTCTACAGAAAATTTTAAAAATAGACAGCTATGGTGGCATGTGCCTATAATTCTAGCTACTTGGGACGCTGAAGGCCAGGAGTTCAAGGCTACAGTGAGTTATGACTGGGGTACTGCACTGCAGCCTGGGTGACAGAGTGAGACCCTGTCTCCAATCAATCAATCAAATAAAAAGGTATGTATTTCTCTCTACATACACACGTGTGTGCATATATGTGCATACACACAAACACAGAATATAAGCTAAAGTTTTTTATTCACATTTGGACATTTAGTTCTCCAGGTATTTATTTTTAGTGCAATACAAATATTTTTATTTCTATATCTGTATCTACACCCATATCTATATATTAGATAAGGCTTGCTAAATATGTAGTTCAAAACTTCTATATCCTTACATTTTTTCCCTTCTTGAACTATTAATTACTGAATGAAATATGTTAAAATCTTCTACTATAATTGTAGATTTATCCAGTATACTTGAAATTCTGCCAACTTTTCTTCAAAGCTATTTTACTGAATACACACATGTGAGATTTGTCATATATTCTTAGATTTTTTTTTTCTTTTAGCATAGTGACCTGACCTCCTTTAATTATACTTTTCTTACTCTGTGTGCGTGTGTGTGGTAAACACACCCACTCACATTTTATTTTGGTTCCTGTTTGTCAGGTATGTCGTTTTCTCTCTGTTTCACCTCTTGTGTATACATGTTTAGTTTCATCTAAATGGCCTATGGTTGGATTTTTTTAAAAAATGTATAGTCGGGAAATCTCTGTTTTAACCAGCTGGCTAATCCATTTACTTTTATCTTGTCTACTGTAATGTTTGTTTTTATTTCTACTACCTAATGTTATGCTTTTGAGTTCCCTCTTTCTTTAGGTTTCTCACATTTTCTTTATTCCTTCCCCATTCACCCCCTACTTGTTTGGAAAATAAATATTCTTATACTTCTGGTGGTTACTCTTACACTTTTAACGTGTATATTTTTTTAAAGCTGATGCCTCTATAGTCTTTCAGAGCAACCTAAGCACACCTGAGTATTTTACCTCCAAGCACTAAGTACTGCCTTCCATATTACTATTTTCCAGTATTTTAATCCCACTTTGTTTTTAATACTCTCAAGTTCATCTTTATTATTTTATACATTCAAAGCTGTTTATCTTTACTTGAATTTTTTACCAACTGCTTTGCTCACTACTCCTCATACCCGGTTCCTAGGTATATCTCCTGGTTGTTGCGTTAATAGCAGTATGGCCTCCTCCGCATGGTAAACTCCTTCAGTCTTTGTCTTCCTAAAAATGTCTTGATTTGCTCCCCATGTAAAGAATGGTTTAGCTTGGGACAGGATTCTAGATTGACAATTATTTTCTTTCAGTATTAAAAGATATTATTTTATTTTTTTCTGGCTTCTATTGCTGCCTGTAAAAGTTCTGCAGTCATTATATTAATAGTTGCCATCCCTCTGTTACTAAGCTATCGTTTTTCTTTCATTGTTTCTAGGATCTTTTCTGGCTTCGGGCATTCTGCGGCTTTTTTGCACAGTATGTCTCAGCCTCATTCCTATCTTTCCTCAGACTTGTATCACCCGAACCTGAGGATTTATGTTTTTCATCAGCGTCATTAAATTCTAAGCTGTTCTTTTGGAATATGGCTTCTGTAGAAAAAAGCACCGTGTTTCAATGGAAAACGATGTGTCCTCCATGGCACGTACATCGAGTTAGCGACTCTTGCCCTGTTCATGGCCTTTGAGCTATTTTTTAGCTGTTTGTAGATTGCAGGCAACTGATAGATGTGTAAATTCTGAGCTGTCTGGTAGTGATTTTGATTTCCTGCCCCCGTAGATAAACAAGTTTTGTGTCTATTTACGATTCATCTCAAAACTCCTTTATTCCATATAAATTTGTTTGGCTTTTCCATTGAACTGACTAGAACATCTGCCTGGTTCCCTCATCTCCTATGAGTGAAATGAATTCTTCAACATGTGTTCATTTTCATATCTGTATGTGAGTCACAACTTTACCTCTTTTCTGAAAATTATCTTTTAACATTTCTTCCACATTCTATTTATTATTATTGCCTTCTACTATACTAGCCAAACTATGTGGGAGCACTTGTACTCCCTATGAGAGGAACCAGCCTCCGTGTCAGGCACAGTCTCTCCTGGCTGGGTCCAGGCTTCCACACCTGCTTTCCCATGTGACTCTGGACACACTGCTCCAGCTTCTGTATCCTCAAATAATAACAGCACTTCCCTCAAAAGGTGGTTAATATACGTACAGCATTTGGAACAGGACCTGGCACACAGAAGAATACAGAAGTGTTAGATAATTATGGCAACTGTCGTAAATCATTCTTTCCAATTTTCCGTCTGTTTAGCCTTCTGTAATTCATCCAGGAAATTGCCTCTGCTCATTCAACTGTCTCTCATCCACCATCCCATGCCTCTGCTGAGTTTTTAATTTTGATGGCTATATTTCTCATCTCTCTTAATTTCACTTGATCCTCTTTAAAGCTGCTTTTTAAAGGGTACTTTCCTTTTTTCTTACGTTTTCAATGCTTAATTGTGTTTAACTATTTTAAAATTCTTTATCAGTTTCTATTGTCTGAAGTTTTTAAGAGTCCCAATCTTCCTTTCGCCATGTTTAGGGATGCTTGCTCAAAGTAAGCTGTTTCTTTATGTGTTTTAATTTTAATTTGTAGTTCATCTTTGGCAGATTGCTTTTTTTAATTGAGCCTCTATCTTATTCTCTATACTGTTTAATTCCTGATGGAGTCTTCATCTGTAACGTTTTCTGTAAAATCTAATGAAAGCTCCAGGGCACCAGCACTTAAGAGACACAGGTGCAGTCGTGGTGGTGAGAGAGGGTTGAGGGAGGGGAGGGAGAGAGACAAGTAGAGCCCTGGGGCTCCCCTCTCACACCCGGCCTGCACACGTAGACACTTAGTGGAGCTTGAACTGACTATTGGTCAGGTTGCAGAAAACTCAGGGCTCAAACACCAGCCCACCACCTGCAGAGCTTGTACAGGCACATGAAGCTTACTGACTGGACAGACTGGAATGAATCTTCCATCTGTGCAAGGCCAGAATGGGTTGCTCCCTTTACGGTGGGATCCCGTGGGCCTGGCTGGAGGGACTCCTTTCCAGGTGCTCCAGAGCCTCACAGACCCAGACCACTTTTACACCACTATGTGTGGAGCTGGGGTTTCCTGGGTCATGTTTGTTGTATAAAACAAAACCTTGGAAGGCACACCTTGCTCCCCAGCCTCTGTTATGAATTCCCGTGGAAGACTCTTGAGCCCTTCCCTGGCACAGCCTAAAACAGGCTTCCTTTTCATCTTCCTGTGCTGGAGAGCAGATTTCTTTTCCTATTCCAACTTCTCCCAGACAGTGCAGCCTTTAGAGGGCCCTGGCCTTCTCAGTTCCAACCCACCTTGTATTGGCAAAAGGGAGGAAGCACAGGTTTTCCTCCTGCCTTGTTTGGTTATGACTTTTGTGACCCAGGACGGTTCACTGAACTCCCCAGGCCCTAGGGTGGAGAGAGAGCTGGGCTCCACCCTCCTGAGCTTGCTTGCAACCTCAGCATTCCTTGCAACAGAGTTGTACATAGCCTATATGAACTGATGTGAAGGTGCTCATGAAATTTTAAAAAATAATAATTTCCATTCCTAAATGATGTGACCTGTTATGCCCCTTCTGGCTCCAGACCTATGAAACAAAGAAAAAAAGGGGAGCTAAGTGTTTCTGCCAGGGGAAAAGAAAATGTTCTGACACTGTTGTCATTATGCATAGAGACTGTTCATCATGGTGGAAATTCATCAGTACGAGTCACTGAAAGTCACTGAAAGTGCAAGGGCAAGCAGAATGACGCTGGCCTGGCACACAGGCAAACTTGAAAACCTCCTACATAAATGGGGGCCCAAAGTCCATGCCTGAGGTTCACTCAGAACTGACTGAAAAGTGATCAGACTGATTTTTTTACAAAGGGCTTTTCCCTTCAAATTGAGTAAAGAAATTGACCAACATTAATCTGAATAAATATCAAGTCTAAATAAACTAAGCATGTGCTTTCAGAAAAATTCCACTTGCTCTGGCAGTATAAAGTTAAAAAAAAGATAAAGAGGAGCTGATAAAGGTTAAATGAGGTCATAAGGTCAGTGCCCTATTCTGATGGAATTGGTGGCCTTATACGAAGTGGAAGACACCAGAGCATGCCCCTCTCCCTCCCCCTCTGTCTCTCTTTCTCTCTCTACCTCTCTTTCCCCCTCTCTCTGTCTCTCTCCCTCTCTCACTCTGCCATGTGAGGACACAGTGAGAAAGAAGCTGTCTGTAAACCACAACTAAATCAGTAACCTTGATCTTAAACTTTCCAGCTTCCAGAACTGCAACAAAATAAATTTAAAGCCACCTAGTCTATAGTATTTTGTTATGGCAGCCCAAGCCGACTAATCATTATTACTCTTGCTAAATACAACTAAGAACTCTGAGTATAATACATATTTTGTATTAAGCATAAGGAGACTGTGAACAGTGCAGAGAAGAAGGCAGAAGGGACTGCACCCTGATGACATGACCAACGACATGGTGCTGAGGTCCTTAGGTTTTCTATTTAATCTCAATCTCATATATTCCAAACTGGGTTCTGGATAAGCCTGCACCCCAAAAATACCAACAGGTGCAGACAAAAGAAGTCCTGAGGAAAGCCTCCTCTCTCTAGCCAAATGATCAGGAAAGAGAAGCAGCTTGACAGATGGAACATGCTTAGCCAACAGCCCTACCCCAGCAAAACACCAAAGGAAATAAATCGGACTCTATCAACAGCCTCATCAGCAAAGGCCCACTGAGGACTCTAGCTTCTAACCTTACCAGGCAAAAAGGAGACACCCCTCCCCACACCTGCATGAGGTGATATCAGAGAAGGCCAAGTGGGGACTTAGGGCTTCATCTTGACCTAGCAGTATCAAGCTGCCACTTGCAGTATCAGTGGAGGATGTTTGGGGAGGCTGGATGCCCCCACTACCTAGCAGTGACAAGGTACCCCTCTCCCTCCCAGGTGTCAAAAGAGGCTGAGTGGGGCACCTGGACCACTACCTCCACCTGACGGTATGAGGCGGCATCTCCCTCCTCCTGCTAGCTTAATGTCAGAGGAGGCCTGGTAAAAAAGAAGATTAAAATAAGACTTGGAGTCTCAAAAAATCCAAAATGTTCAGGATGTATTCAAAAATCACCTGTCATACCAAAATCAAGGAAAATCTCAATTTTAATGAGAAAATAAAAACAGCAGATGCCAACACAGAGATGACACAGAAGTTGGAATTCTCTGAGATGGATTTTAAAACCACCATCATAATAATGCTTTAATAAGCAATTAGGAACATGTGTGAAACAAATTAAAAAGTAGATAGTCTCATCAAAGAAACAGAAGCTATCAAGAAAAACCCACGAAAAGTGCAGAACTGAAAAACACAGTAACTGGGATTAGGAACATGCAGGATGGTCTCAAGTGCAGAGTGGAGAAAGCAAACCAAAGAATCAGTGACTAGAAAATAGAATAGAAATGATTCAATCTGAACAAAAGAGGTAAAACAGAGGAGAAAATGTAACAGAGCATCTGGGGCATGTGGAATCACAACAAAAGATCTGATATTTGTGTCATGAGAGTCTCAGAAAAAGAAGAGAAAGATGATGAGAATAAAAAATATTTGAGAAAATAATGGCCAAACATTTCCCAAATTTAGTGAAAGATACGAATCTACAGCAAGAGAGAAATGACCCACAGAGGAGGAGAGAACTAAACCCAACAACAACAAATTCAAATGACAGCAGAGTTTTCGTGAGAAGCCATTCAGAGCAGAAGGAGGTGGCACAACATTTTTCAAGTGCTAAAAGAAAATACCTACCAACCCAGAATTGTATATCCACTTAAAATATCTTTCAGGAATAATGAAGAAATAGCAAGACATTTTCAGATGAAGGAAAACTAAGAGAACTAGTCACCAGTAGAATCACCCAAAAAGTATGGCTAAAGGAAGTTCTTGAAACATACAGAAAATAATAGAAGGAAGATGAAATTTCTATACTTTACTTGAACCAATATGATGTTGATACCAGTAGACTATAATAAGTTATATATGTAAATGTATGTAAAATGTAATACCGAGAGCAAATTTAAAATAGGTGTACAAAGAGACACACTCAAAAACACTATAAATAAATAAAAAAGGAATTCTCAAAAAAGTTTCAAGTAGCCCACAGAAAGGCAGGAAAGAGAAAACAAAGGAGAGTGTATACATATATACACACACACACACACACACACCCCCTGCAAACATTATTCAAGAGAAAGCAAAAGTAACTATATTATTACCAGATAAAGCAGACCTCAGAGAAAAGAAAATTATAAAAGACAGATGTAAATTTACATAGTGATAAAGGCTCAATCCACCAAGAAGACAGAGCAATCATAAATCCTTCAAACAAGAAAGCTTCAAATTATGTGAACCAAAAATCAATGGACACTAAAAAAAAGGAAAGAGACAAATCCACATAGAAGACTTCAACACTCCTCTCTCAATAATTGATGATAGGGCTAGACAGAAAGTCAGCAAGGATACAGAAAAACTTAACACACCATCAACAACAGGACTTAACTGGCATTAAGGAAACCATCTACCAACAACAGCGAAAAATACATTCTTTTCAGGTACTCATGGAACATATACCAAGGTATACCATATCCTGAGCCATAACACAATTCTCAATAAATTTAAAAGAAGTGAAACCATACAGAGTGTGGTATCTGCCCACAATGGAATCAAGCTAGACATGAATAGCAGCAGGACAACAGGACAATCTCCAAACACTTGGAAACTAAACACCAAATTTCTAAATAATCCATGAGTCATAGAGGAAGTCTCAAGGAAACTAAAAAAACACACTGAACTGAATAAAAATAAAAATACAATATATCAATATGTGTGAGACGCTGGTAAAGTGCGGAGAATAAATTTATAGTAGTAAGTGTTTACGTTAGGAAAGAGAAAAAGTTTCAAGTCTGTATCTATGCTCATTCCTCAAGAAACTAAAAAAAAGGAGAAGCCCCATAAGTAGAAGAAGGAAGGAACCAATAAAGATAAAAGCAAAAATCAATGACACTGAGAAGAGAAAAAACAATAGAAAAAAAATCAATGAAACAAAATGTGCATCTTTGAACACATCAATAAAATTGACAAACCAATATTGGGAATGAATCCAGTGTATCACAACAGACACTGTAGACATCAAAAGCATGATAAGAATGCTATGAACAATTCTTTACACATAAATTAAAACACAAATTTAACAACTTAAATCAAACGCACCAATTCCCTGAAAAGCACAAACTAGCAAAACTCAACCAAGACAACAGACAGCTAAAGAGCCCTAAAACACTTAAATTGAATTCATAACATTAGAACTTCCTAATAAAGATATCTCCAGATCTTTAGGTTTCACTGAAGAATTCTACGAAACATTTAAAGAAGAATTAATACAAATTCTCTATCTCCCAGAAAACAGAAGAGGATGTAACACTTATCAACTCATTTTAAGAGGCTATTATTAATCTGATATCAAAACCAGACAAAGACAATACAAAAAGAAAAAATTGCAAAAACAAAAACTACAGACTACATTCCCTCCTAAATACACATAATAACCCTTAACAAAACATTAGCAAATATAATTCAGCAGCATATATAAGGAATTATGCACATGACCAAGTAGAGTTTACTCCATGAGTGTAAAGCTGGTTTAATAATTGAAATTTGATCAATGTAATCTACTAGATTAAGAGGCCAAAGAAAAAGTACATGATTATATTAATTAATGAAGAAAAAGCAAGTAACAATATTCAACACTCATCCATAATAAAAACTCAGAAAACTGGAATAGAGGGGAACTTCCTCATCCTGATAAAAGAAATTCTACCACAAACCAACAGCTAGCATCATACTTAATGGTGAAAGACTGGATGCTTTCCCCCACAAGATCGGGAACAAGATAAAGCTGTCCATTTCCAACACTCTGATTCAACATAATACTAGAAGTGCTAGCCAGGAAGGTAAAGGAAATAAATGGGATAGAGATCAGACAGAAATAAAACTGTCCCTATTTGCAGATGACATGACAATCTGTGTAGAAAATCCCAAGGAACTTCAAAAATAAAATAAAATTAAATTAAGTTATAAACTCCTAGAACTAATGAGTGAGTTCAGCAAGGTCAGAGATACAAGATCAACATTAAAATAATTAACTGTCTATCTCTATACCAGCAATAAACATGTGGAAACTGAAAATACAATTCCATTTACAATTGGTCAAAAAGGAAACACTTAAATATAAATCTAACAAAACATGTATAGATCTTATATGCTGAAAACTACAAAATACTGATGAAAGAAATCACAGAAGATTTAAATAAGGAAGACATACCATGATCACAGACTGGAAGACTCAACATAGCAGAGATGTCAATTGTCCCCAAAATTATTTGTAAGTTTAACAAAATTCCCATCAAAATTCCATTGAGGTTTTTTTAGATATGTATACAAAAAGTCATTCTAAAATTTATATAAACAGGCAAAGAAACTACAATAGCTAAAACAATTTTGAAAAAGGAGAATAAAGTAGGAAGAAGCACTCTGCTCAATGTTAAGCCTTACTATATAGCAAAAGCAGTCAAAAGAGTGTAGTACTGGTAGAGGGAAAGACATGTAGATTTACAGAACAGAACAGAGAACCCAAGAGTAAACCCACACAAATATGTCCAACTGAGTTTTGCAAAGGTGTGAAGCGATTCACAGGAGGAATATAGCCTTTTCAAAGAATGGAGCTGGAACAATTGGAAATTCATAGGCAAAAAGATAAGCCCCAACCTAAATCTCAGACA
The DNA here is from genome assembly GCA_023783475.1 of Daubentonia madagascariensis. NCBI lineage: Eukaryota > Metazoa > Chordata > Mammalia > Primates > Daubentoniidae > Daubentonia > Daubentonia madagascariensis. The sequence continues at coordinate 29,344,095 of JAKFHU010000144.1, read as the reverse complement.
CCATACAATAACTGACATTAATTAACTTAACATGAATCACAGACTTAAATGTAAAACTTAAAACTACAAAACCTTTAGAAGTAAACATAGAAGGACATCTTCAGGAATTACGTCTAGGCTAAGAGTTCCTAGACTTGACATTAAAAACATAATTCACTAAAGTAAAACCTGATCAACTGAATGTCATTAAAATTTTTTTAAAAGAACATTTTTACTCTGTGAAAGACTCAGTTAAAGAGGATGAAGAGACAAGCTAAGAAGGACAAAAAATATTTTTGAAACACTTACCTGACAAAACTCCTACCTAGAATAAGTAAATCTCAAATCTCAACAGGAAAAAATAAAACAAGCAAACAAAACCCCACACAATCTAATTAGAAAATGGGCAAAAAGATATGAACAGGTATTTCACTAAAGAGGATATAAAGATGACAGATAAACTGACAGAAAGCTGTTCAACATAATTATCCATTAATGGAATGCATATTAAACACACAATGGGCTATCACTACGCACCTATAAGAATGGCTAAAATAGAAAACCGTGATAATACTAAATCCGGGTGAGAATACAGAGTAACTTGATTACTCTTACATTTCTAGTGAAAATTTAAACGGAACAGCCACTCTGGAAAAGGGTATGGCAGTTTCTTATAAAACTAAACATCTCCTTATTTCACAACCTAACAATCACATGCTTATGTAATTTATACCAGACAAATGAAAATTTATGTTTATAAAAAATACATGGATGTCCACAGAAGTTATATTTGCAATAGCCAAAATCTGTAAACATCCCAAATGTCTCTTAATGGATGAATGGTTAAAAAATACTGTGGCACATCCACACCATGGACGACTACTCAGCCAACCTCAAAAGGTTACAAGCTGTATTAGTCCATTTATATAATAATCTTGAAATGCCACCAGTACAGAGATGGATTAGTGTTTGCCAGGGCTTAGGGATAAGGGGACATGGTTACAAAGGAGTAGTACAAAAGACCTTTGCAGTGATGGAACAGTTCTTTATCTTAACTGAGGTGGTGGTTACGCGAATCAATACCTGTGATGAAACCATTTAGAATTTTATGCACACATACAAATGTATGAATGTAACACTGGTAAAATCTGAAAAAACTCTGTGGATGATACCAATGTCAATTTCTTTGTTTTGATCTTGTACTAGAGTTAAGATGTCACCAATGGGAAATACTAAGAGGGATAGGAAGATGTACTTCCCTGCATATTTTTTCAATTTCTTGTAACCTATAATTATTTCAAAATAAAAGTTAAAAAAGTTAGAATCTTACTAAATATCCAACAATAATGAATTAGAAAATATCTTCTCAATGAAATACTATGTCATCATTAACATGATGATTAGCAGAAACCTGTGGAAAATGTTTATAGTGAATGAAAAATGCAGTCATTATAACCACATAAAATGTAGGAAATGAATGGACGGAAGGAAGATACATAAAATGAAACGCGGCAGTTTAGGGAAGGGTGGGCAGGAATTAAGCCGTATGACTGTGCCATGGCTACCAATCCTGGTCTTTTGAAATATGAAGGCTGCTTTTTATGCCTTGCCCTCCATCTAAAGTTAGTTTTCGCAATAAATGAGGTAAAGTTCAACAAAGCCAAGATTAAATGATTGTGTCAATGTAGACTGGAAGGTCAGAAAGAACTGCAAACTGCAAACCGATATGCTACCTACCACAGGTCTTTAATAATACGTGAATACACGGGTAGGTACAAAACATTTAACTGGCTCATAGTAATAGCCTTTAGAGGCACCATCTGGAAATCTGTAAAATGGAACTCATACTGAGATTGGCTCACGAAGAACATCAAAGAAACTATGTTATAGACACAACACATTTTGCCTATTAAATATAAAATGCATGAGGAATCCTGTAATGGTGCATTAAAGTTGTCTAGCATTAATGCCTCCCTGGGAAAAATGAGAAGCACAAACTAGGAGAGTACCAGGGAGAAGCACTCAGATGGTTAAAATCAAGTTCCTGATCATTCTTTTGCCATAAGCCACCGATGGTGAGGGCATCATTCATCATTCAGCTGGTTTTCTCTGGACAGCAGGAGGGAGACAGGAATGTAATTGAATTAAGTGTATGAGCTGAAATTCATGACTTCCAGCCACCAAATTCCTCCTAGCTTCCACTAAATAAAGGAATGCAAGCTGGTGCTCATACCCAACAGGGCAGAGTCTTTCGTAAGTGATCCAGGGTGCCACTTCTGGCCCATTCCTGAGCTGTGCTCCATGCTGGCTGTATCAGATGCCGGCAGAGGTGGAGATGAGTCTCCACTGTTAACAAGCACTCCAGAGCTGCTTAGGCAGAGCAGATGGCAGAAAGTTGAGGCCCAAGAGCAAGGTAGGCAGCGGGATCTGGAGTCCCCACATGGCCCTTGAAGGACCACCTAAGAAACCCCCTGAGCAGCCCGCAGAGTTTTCAAAGCTCTTCCCGATTGTCCTCTCTCAACCTCCTCCAACCTGGCGCAGGAGGACTGCAGACCAGGCTTGCTGGATGTCTCCTAGGTGGCCCTGGAGAACAGTTCTAGAGACCTTCCCCTGGAACCTAGGGCAGCGATTCTGCTGCAGCACCTAGTTTCCAACACATAGGTCAGCCCAGCTGCAGGAGGGCAGGGAAGCACACACACATGCCACTTCTGAGCTGTTTCCCTCCTTTCACGCACTTTGGGAATTTGTATAGTTTTCCTCGCGATGACCTGGTGAACGTGTACCGGACTATTCCTTGGTACTTGACGGTTATCATCACAAGTGTAAGTGAGAACCTTTCTTTCCATTTCACCCCACTGTTCTTCACTGATGTCTAGCTCAGCTGTCATCTCGTCTTCTTTGCTTAAATCTCTTATTAGTTCTTATTAGTTCAAAATTTATCATTTGAGTCTGTTTTTAGGTAAGTAATCAACTAGACAGCATTGTCTCTTCCTTGTAATACTTAGATCTCTTACTTTTAACTTGCTCTCATAGGGCTTGGGCTAGGGCCTCCACCAGGCAGTTGAGAGCAGGGACAGCTGTTGTCTTAGTTCGGGCTGCTGTAACAGAATGCCACAGATTGGGGGGCTTAAACAACAACATTTATCTCTCACAGTTCTGGAGGATTTAAGTCCAAGATCAAAATGCCAGCCGATCTGGTGTCTGGGTGGGGCAGTCCTCCTGGCTTGCACATCTTCTCATTGTGTCTTCACACGGCCAAGAGGGCAGAGAGAGGAAGCAAACTCTTGTGTCTCTTCTTATAAGGGCACTAATCCCATTACAAAGGCCCCACCTTCTAATACGATCACCATGGGCTTAGGATTTCAACATACTAATTTTGGGGGGACAAGAACACTCAGTCCATAACATTTCTCATATTTGCCTTATCTCTGACTTTGATGCAGATTCGTCTTAACTTTTCAACAGTCAGCTTTATGTTTGCCATAGTTTTCTTGTGAGTAATACTTATCTAATTATGAATTTTCTTCTAGTCTTAGTTTATTTTTTTATGAGTGTTATTACTTTTGTGGATTATTTGTTGGGTAAAAAAATCTATATATCTTTGGGATCAGTTTAAACCAACTGTTTTGTTTCATTCTATCTATTCATAGTTATCTTTTCTGAGATTCTGGTTTTTGTCAAATTCTCCTTTGTATTTCATCAGTATTGGTTGTATATATTTTGAAGCCACATTGCTACATAATTGTTCACAACCATTTGTTTTCTCAATACATTTTCCTTTAATCAATATAGAATATTCATTTTTTCCCTTTTCATGTGTATTTTATCTTTTGTCTATATTTGTCAAATAAGATCAATGCTTTTTTAAGGTAGATCTACCATTCAATCCAGCAATCCCACTACTGGGTATCTACGCAAAGGAAAAGAAATCATTATATCAAAAAGACACCTGCACACATACATTTATCACAGCCAAATCATAACAGCAAAGAATCAACCAAAGTGTCCATCAACAATTGAGTGGACAAAGAAAAAAAAATATATATGTATACGTACACACACACACACCATGGAGTATTACTCAGCCATGAAAAGGAATGAAATAATGTCTTTTGCAGCAACTTGGATGGCACTGGAGACCATTATCCTAAGTGAAGTGACTCAAGAACCAAAAATCATAGTGCACGTTCTCACTTATAAGTGGGACGTTGGAGACTCCAAATGTGGGAAGGTGGGAGGGGCGTGAGGGATGAAAAATTACCTCGTGGGTACAATTTACACTATTCAGGTGATGGGTACACTAAAAGCCCAGACTTTACCACTATACAATATATCCATGTAATAAAATTGCACTTGTACCCCCTGAATCTATTAAAATAAAAAAAAAGTAAGAACAATGCTAAATCTGGTTCCTTTTTATGACATTTTGCAGACGTATCTTTTTCAACCTTCTGGATTATTCTGATTAAAATCTACATAGCTAGGTATCTAAAATATAATTAGATTTTTATTTTTTAACTCACTCTAGGAGTCTATTTTGGTTTTGGAATTGTTATGGGATTTAAACTCAATTTAATTTTTGTGAGTAGTGACTGTTTTAACTTATTTCTGCTATTAGTTATCTTTTTGTTCCCATACTTTCTTATGTGGAGGAGGAAATGCTTTTCCTCTACCCTTTTATGTTCTTTTCTTGGGGGCCTGCGAATTAAACTGACAAATGACAGATTAGCAAGAGAAAACCAAGTTTTATTCATGTATACACATGGAAACACACAGAAAAATGTGACTCTTCATACAGCTAAAGATGGGGGCATATATACTTAACAAGGGAGAGAGGGGGAAGAAAAGGCTTCCATGAAAAGAACAAACGGGTTTCTAGAAGAACAAATGGGAGATAATAAAGTCTGTGATTATGTTTGTCTATGCTGGTGCAAGTGGCCTTTTTCATCTTCTTACTAGCCAGTAAAACTCCCCTGGATTGGAGAATTATGGCAGCCTTGCTCCTAGAAGTTTTTGCCTTTCGTCAGATAAGGAAAGCTCTCAAAAGGCTTCTTTCTGCATATGTTGAATCTCAAATGTCTTTAGTTTAAAATAATCTTCATACCAACTCTGGGGGTCCAAGAGTTGTTTCTTATATTGTTTCTTACTTTTTCTAGTCTTGCATTTGGTGTACTGACTGCGCTTTTTTGTTTTTATTTTCTATCTACTGGTTTGGAAGTTATAATACTATTTCTGTTACTCTGGAAGCTACTCAAATATTTAACACATATATTACTTGTACTTTTTTCAGAAAATTTTGTACATTTGACTGAGGTCATTGCTATCATACATGAACCAAAGAAGCCCCACAACAAGCTTCCATTGTTACTACTTCTACTTTTCAATCTCCTACCAACAAAAATCTCTAAGTCATTATTTATATTTAAAAATACCATCAAATATTTAAACTTAACGAAAACCAGGACGTTTAGTGATTTCTCTGCTAACAACTGCTGACTGTATTCCATGTTTTTCTCTTTCTTTGGTTTCATCTTATTTTGCTGGAGTACATCTTAAGTAATTTTTTCAACTTGAGTCTTTACATATTGGAAACTGTTTTCATTTTTGCCAGGATAGTTCAGTTTAGTAAAAGATTTTATTTTAAAATAATTTCCCTCCAATATTTGAAAGTAATCCTCTATTAGGCAAATTTGTTTCTTGTTACCATGATTTTTTACTTTGAGAGCCTATAAGGGTTTTCCCTTTATCGTGAGTATTTTCAAATTTTAGCATGATATTCAAGATACAGGTCTCGTTTTGTTCACTCTGCTTAGCACTCAGTATGGAACTGGTACAAGCATAGATGAATATAACCATCCCACTTCAATTCAGTAGGGAAAAGATGTATTGCTCAATAAGTGATGTTAGAATTATTTTCTATATCTTAAATAAAAGTAAAGTCAGATCCTTACCTCCCAGCATACACAAAAATGTCAGGGGAAAAAAAAAACCCACAAAATGAAAACCAAGCTATTCAGTTTACCAAAAATTATTAAACAAAACTGTAACAGAATTAATTTGTAATCTTCTGATGTAGAACCCCAAAGCCATAAAAGGATCCATAAAGAAAATAACACAAAGATTACCTAAGAATGTAGAATTTATTTTAATAAAGACCATGAATGATGTGAAAAGATTACTGGGGTATTCTAGTGGATAATCCCTCATGGCAGATGAGTATGGGCAGCGAAGGAGAAGTGAGAATGACAATTTGTAGATGAATCTGCTTCTCGGGCTATGACCCATACCCCAAACCCCTGCCCCAAACAACCAGAACACACCTACTTTCTATTTATTGGTGCTGTTAAGACTGATCCGCCCATCCAGAGAGTGTGAGCTCTGGCCCCCAGCTGCTCCCTACTGGAACAGGGCAACGGCCCCAGCGAGTTCATTCCCTCACTGCAATTTGCTGCCCTCCATGTGCTATTTGCCGCACTAACACTGGGGGATTACGAAATGCGAACAAAACACGTTGGCTCCCAAGGAGCTCGCTGGCTAGTGGGGAGGAACCACCAGAGTGTTGAATTCACATTTGCCGCACTGTGTGCTGTTTACAAACAGAAAGTCCTCAGGTACACAGCAGCCCAGAGTAGGTAGCTGAGGCCAGGAGTCAGGGGCAGATTCCCAGAAGAGATCTGCTGGGCTGATCTGAATTCCTTAGCCTGTAGCTCATCCCCGACCCTATTACTCCTATTATGTAACCCCTTCCTTGAATTACAAACAAATGCTTTGGTGGTCATGCCACATTTGGTCCCTTCCAAGATAATCTCCCACCATCCCCTCAAAGAGCCCTGTGCCATGCCCTGACTCACATGTTTTCCCATGAAGCACCCCATCTTGTTGGCCTTCATGCCTTAATCTTCCTGTTTTCTTGATGTAGCCTGCCTGCCCTAAGGTGAGGGGACCATAGAACAGGACTGTCCCAGACAAATCAAGATGTGTGGCCATGCCACCATGAACAGCTGCCCACACCCTCCCACTGGAAGAGCTCTCTCTCTTCCAGATCTTTTCTCATCCTGACACCCATCATCTTCTGCTCTGCAAGATGTACTCTGGGCCCTTGACTCCCACCCACGCAGAGGCCGTTAAGTGTTGGGAAAAGCATGAGGGTTTGGAGTCAAGGTCCAGAACTACATGAATAAACCCTTTAAATCTCAGAAACTATTTCCTCAACGGTGAAACGGGGAGAAGAATTCCAGATGACATCGCTGAAGGACACAAAATCAAATCAAATGAGACCACCCACGATAAAGTGATTTGTTACCGATTATACATGCCTCAAGGGCAGTGAATACCTGTCCTCTTAGAAGTACAGTATCCTACACAGAGTAGGTGCTCAGAAAATACCCCGGAGCTGAACTGACAGCATCAGCTGACCAGCTCCGTGGCCGTGGCCCATAAGTAAAGCCTCAGTTTCTGCAGGTTGTGATACATGCATGGGGCGCATTTGGCTTGGTCCTAGGGTGTGGGGAAGGACCAGTGACAGAGGACTTCCTGTGTGCTCCTCCCTGCAGACACCTGATGAGCACGACCCTGGTAGGCAGTGGAAATGTGCAGGGATGCCCACAGCAGGCTCAGGGAAGAAGCAGGGGGGTGACTGACCTGGGCCCTCACCTGGCTACCCGCCCCCCTTCCCTCAGGCAGTTTGGGATGATGACTGAACTTCCCATTGGATTCCTGTCTCACATATTTATTGCGCAGACCCTTCCAATCGTGTTGGCTCTGTGTTCAATGTCACAAAGATCAATAAGCTCGTCTCTACAAGCCGTGCTCTTGGGCATGATCGGTTTTGGGGCCCTCAAGGTGCTGGAGGTGGAGAGCTGCTCCATGGATTGGCCAGGTGCCACCTGCAAGAAGACAGTCTCACCCCAGCCACCTTAGATGCAGAGCCGCCCCCAGAAATCTCCGCTCACCGCAGCACCTGCTCCTGTTTGAAATTCTGCTCAAACTCTCGCACAGCAATTGGATTCTGTCACGCCACGCTCCACCGTGGGAGCACTCTGTGCCTGCCTACGCTGGCTGGCAAGGGATTTGGTCAAAGAAAAGGCAGACATCAGATGCTGAGGAAAACCAGTCAAGAAGCAACTGTGAAAATCCCATGGCAGCTTCAGAAGAGACCAACTTACTTCTTTTCGAAAGTAAGAGAAAAGCCTAAGGCAAGCAAAGAGCTCAGAAAAGGTCTGCAAGTGGAGCCAGGTCAGAGGGAGGGAGAGAAGAGTTACTCCTCTTTTTAACTTGTGGAAAAACAAACATAAGAGCATGGGCTCTTTCCAGATATGGCCAGAGGCAGGTGAGTCATGAGTCAGATGCTGGAGTCAGGCAGACCTGCCTGCGTGACCTTGGACAAGTGGCTGAACCTCTATGAGCACCAGTTTCCTGCTCTGAGGAGCGTGGACACTCACACCAACTTCAAGAAGGGATAAGGCTCAGTACCGTGGCTCCCAGACCCAGGCACTGGGCGACTGCCCAGCAAAGGGGACTTCGCTCCCTGTGCTGAAGTACCCAGAGCTGCAGGCAAGTGACCTGAGCCCGGTGCAGGCAACCGTCAGGCCCTTGGCAGAAAGCACAGAATGAGGCGGACAGTGCTAAAGGTCAGCTAGGGACAGACTGTCCACGGTGGTGCAGACAGCTGGGCTCCAAGTTAGTCCAAAGCAAGTAGCTGGGCCCCTGGTGGCTGACAGACGACGCACACATACTTGCCCTCCCTCCCTCCACTTCACTGAGAGGCTTTAGGAAATAACAGAAGCAAAACAGGCCCACTGCCACGTGCCAGGAGGAGGGCACCAGCAGAGGAGAACAGAGAGTAATATCCAGACAAAATCACCTGATAGGAATCAACTGCTAGCAAGTCAGAAGGAGAACATGATCAAGTACTTTTACAATTACTCAAAGCAAAAAAGAAACGAAACAAAAGCTCTCCCAGAAGGATAAGAGCCTCTCCCATCCCACTCACAGGCACAGCCAGGACCTCCAGGAATTGGTCCACACCCTCCATCTTGTCTCTGACCCTCTTTCTGACCAGAGCCAACTCCTCGCACCAAATCTCTGCAGCCACGTCACCCCGTCTGTTCCTAGGACAGATCTGGATGACATGTTCCTGCCTCTGGGTGATCGAGAAAAGATACATTCTTAAAAAGATAAAATCATGACACTTGCACACATATAAAATGAGCATGCGTCAAAGACTGTATTTATTCATTAATTAATGAGGGAGCCAGGAAAGTGTTAAAACCAACTCTGCAGCCACCCAAAGAACAGACATAGACGGGACAACCAGGAGCATGGATCTGAAGCTGTCAACAAAACCCATTTGCTTCTCTAGGGACTAGAATCATTTGCTTTGCTATCAGCTTTCTAGAAATTACAGAGCTGAAAAATAGTTTGAAGACCATGACAGAACAGTCCACAAAGAGCATCGGATGACCAGGAAGGTACGCGTGACCACGCTGCACATTCCACAGGACACCCGGTTGTCTTTTGCGTCTTCTTTTTCTTTTGTATTTCAAAGTCATTCACAGGTATTCCTGACAAGCCCTCTGCACTGGCTGTTCTTTCTCTCAGGGACATTTGCCCCCCTGATGTGACACGACTTGCTCCTTCCTGGCCATCTAGCCATTCTGTAGTCTCACCCGACCTCCAGCCACAGCACCTGCTACACCCTGACTGCTTCGCCTTCTGGGTTGCTCTGGCCCGTGCCCTCCCTTCCTATCCCCCACCTGCCTTTCTCCAGGGGGCAGGGGTCTGGGTCTGGTCGCATCACTGCCTTATCCTCCATCCCTAGAACAGTGTGTGATTATACTGCAGGAGCCTTCACTAAATATTGGTTGAGTAAATGAACAAATTAAAAACAAACAGTATCAGCAGCTGGGATGAGACAGGAGAGGGAGAGATGGACAGCTCGGAGGATGGTTTGGAGATGCAAACATAGGTTGGCTGGCTCCTCTCACTTCTTGAAAACGGGCTGCTGCTCCCCTCTTCCCACACATATGGTTTAGAAACAGCCTCCCTCCAGATCAAGTGTGCATATTTGATGCAGATGCTGTAACAGCACATCCTCAAACCTCTTTCTCTGAGGTCCATGGCAGCAAAACTACCTTTGCTCACCTGGAACTCCTACCGTCTTAGTTTGTTTTCTCTTGCTTATAATAGAATACCTGAAACTGGACAATTTATAAAGAAAAGGAATTTATTTCTTACAGTTATGGAGGCTGAGAAGTCCAAGGTCAAGGGGCCACATCTGGTGAGGGCCTTCTTGCTGGTGGGGACTCTCTGCAGAGTCCTGAGGAGGTGCAGGTCAACACGTGGTGAGGGAACTGAGTGTGCTAACTCAGGTCTCTCTTCTCTTCTTATAAAGTCACCAGTCCCGCTGCCCTGATGACCTATGGATCCTTTAACTCATTAATTTATTAATCCATGGATGGATTCAAGCATTCATGAGGATTGAGCCCTCATGACCCAATCACCTCTTAAAGGCCCCTCCTCTCAACACTGACACATTGGAGATTCAATTTCAACATGAGTTTTAGAGGAGACAAATATTCAAACCACAGCAGCTACTGAGGACCTTTCAGCGATCCCCCCCCCAACTCTGTGCTGCCCCTAGCCCAGCCATGACTGTATTATGGGCCTTTGAGCACCAGCAGGCCAACCTCAGGGCCCAGGATACCACAATTTCAGGAGCCATTAACCATGACAACTCTGAATCTCAGACATTCACTCCCTAAGATCCCATCCGACCTGTGGACTGGCATGATACCATAATAAACTCGCTGCAGCCCACGCAGAGCAGAGGCCACTCACTAGGATGCAGGCCTGGGTTCTTTAGCCCAGCGGCCTTTGCCACCTGCCTGCCTCCTCTGCTCTGGTAAGAGCACTCCACCTCGAGTCCCAGGACACTGTCCCTTCTACTTGCATTGCTGCTATGCTTCCCATCAGAAGCCAAGATTAGATCTACAGTCACACCACGGTGAAAACAACTGGAACTTGAGTGTTCAGCTTGTCCGTGCTGGAGCAGACCACACCAACAATTGGATCCTCCCCATGCCCAAGGCCCTGCTGGCTGCCTTCCCCAAGCAGGTACAATTCTCCACTTGGTCCACGCATGGGGCAGGCAAGTCAGAGGTGCCAGGGAGGTAACCCCTGAAAGCAGTTCTCAGCCTGTGACTGAAGGCAGCTGGAAGACAAATCCCCCAGTTTCCTGAGAACAGCACTGAGGCATGCTGTACACACTCTCCCAGAGGGCCCCAGTGGAGGTGGCCTCTGGGTGGCCATAGCACTAGTTTTCTTTTTAATGCACACTATATTGGCTTCCCTCTGAAATCCTTGTCCTGGGCTGACTTCTCAGGGAACCTAAGACACCTGGCAAGGGAACAAATTCTATTTCATTGGAGACTCATTGATGAGCACAATTATGGGCCCTTCCAGACCGGATCACACTGCACCCAAGCGTATCCTATATACGTCACCGCCTCCCCAGGCTCTGCTGCCAGCCACAGGGTCAGGGGCACATGTAAAAGACAGACACAAGCCTGCAGATGTGCAAATGTAGCTTTGCAAGGTCTGTGGAAAGGAATGGCTGATGCCCCATGCTGTTCTAAACGTTCAGAGCCAACAAAAACATTTTTGAATATCTTCATCAAAGAAAAAATTTCCATCATTGCTACAGAATTTTCTGACTGAAGAACTCAAAAACAGAGAAGCCCAGAGAGGCCGAGGCATTGCTTGCCTCTGCATGGTGCAGGGACATCTGAGAAGTTGCTGGGATTCAGACTTTCCTGCTTCAAGTCGACTGCTGATCCCAGCAAGGCCTTTAATTCCATGCAAAGGGGAAAATCGTGACAAGCCATCCAAAATTGCTGCTCACTCTGGGCAAGACTATGTTCAGAAAAATCCTTGAGCTGCAGGCTTAAAGTAAAGCAGAATAAAGCAATGAAGAAATGACTGGCATCGGCACCAGGAAGAGACACTTTTATAACATTAGCGCCCATCCTCTCCTCAGAATGACCCAGCCAGCTGGCTGGCAGTGCCACAACTGGTTCCCCATCCATCCAGTAAATAAGGCAGCCCATTCCAGAAATGATGCCAAGATGGCTGTTCTGCAGTGACCCAGACCCTTCAAAGCACAGAAAATGCATTATATCTCAAAAACCATTAGTGACTCCAATATCAAACTGGAATAGAGTGAGAAATAAGACAGACATGTCCGTGAGGCTTCACCCAAGCTGAATCAACGTTCCTTCAAACATCGCTCGCGCAGAACGATGGCATTTAGCCGCCTCCTTCAGGAAGAGCCCCTCTACCCCATTCATACGTTAACGAACCAGCAGATGAGTCTACTGAGCAGAATATGTTATTTTGAGTGCCTGGAAGCTGGCAGAAAGTATTAAACTCAACATCTTTCAAAATCCCCAATAACAGAATATCAGTAAGTTTAGATCTTACTAAAGCCAAGCCTATTTTTGCTACTTCCTGCGTCAATTTTTGGACTCAGTCGCAGTTTAATGTTTTCTAGGTTTCCCATACAATTTCTTCCCTTTCCTTTCTTTCTCCTCTGGCTGTTCTTAGCAGCACTGTACCACGCTGACCCAGCCTCTTTGCTCCCCTTAATAATTCCTGCATCCTCCCTTCCTCCCTCCATCTCGCCTTTATACAGCTATGTATTAAATGCTTTGCTAGATGCCCCAAGAGGCAGCAAGCCCCAGGTGCTACAGAAGACTGGAACCCCTTTCTATGTGAGTGAGGAAGGTGTTCTAGACTTGGCAGGGGCACCAGGGAGGCTTCCCTGGAAGACTGGGGGTTGAGTGGAGTCAAGGTCAGAGGGGTGACAGGAGGGGGGCGTTCCTCACCCAGAGGGGTGCTCGCTCGTATACTCATCCTGCTTAGGAAGGGCTGGGGAGCAACAGGTATAGTGGGCTAGTCTGAAATACCTGGGGGCCCTGCAATGAGTCCAGACAGCAAAGGGAAGCCAATGAACAGAGGCAGGGGATGAGAACATCACATTTGTGTTTGAAAACTCTATCTTCTTGCCTACTCATGCTCCCTCACTGCTCCTTACAGAGTACACTTAGCCGGGTGTGCCTTCCTGATGCATGCCCATTCTAGTCTTTCTGTGCCCCCCAAGTCTTTCATCTGACCAGCACAGTTTCACCACTGTCCTTCCTTCCTATGATCCTTAGTCACCCCAGAGCACACCTTGGCTTACCTCCCTCCCCACGTGCCCTACAGAGGTGGGACTCATTTCCCCTCCCTTGACTCCAGGCTGGGCCCCTGCCCACTGTGACCAACTGAATGTGGTGAAGGGCTGTGCTGGGACTTGATGCTCAGTCCTTAAGAAGCCTGGCAGCCCCCCCTTCCCTCCTCTCAGAGCACTCTCAGCCCCAGGCCGGGGTCTTTGTAGAAAAGGTGCGAGGAGGAAAACCGAGGTTGCAGAGTCCACAGCTGTGGCTGAGTGGCTGAGCTCCCAGCCCCGCCGTGGAGTGTGCTCCTTGGCATGCCAGGCGGTGAGCCCCAGCCCACTGCTGTCTGCCAATGTCACATGAACTAAACAACCAGCCACATGGGACCAGTCAGCCCACAGCATGGTGAGAAATAATATCCGTTGTTTTCTTCAAGCCACCAAGTTTGGGGTAGTTTGTTCTGCAGCAATAGTAAATGACATCGTATCTATTATTGGCTTAAATATTCTCTGTAACCTGTTTATTCCATATTGTGTTCATGTGGACCTGCAAGCCCCATGTTTAGCAGTTACTTCAGAAAGAGAGTCCTACATCCTATGTTTTCCCAGATAAACTAAAGCAGAAAACAACACAGCTCCTACAGCCCCCACGATGGAGTGTGGTGGATGTGGTCTGCAGGCACACGGGAGAAGCAGGAAGAGGAAGCAGGTTCTGTGCCATCAATTGGGTCAGACATGGGGTGGGGGGTGGGAGGTGGGGATGGCAGTATCCCTGAGGGCCTGGTCCCTGGTGATATTTGTCAAGCAGAGACTGCTCTATTTCTGCTCCTTGATACCCAGTTACAACTTGGTAACTCTTCATGAGCCAGAGCACTGGAATCATCAAACGAAATTTTTATGTTTTGGAGTTAAAAATCCTACATGTAAGCCACATAAACTGTCTCTTATAGCCTCCTTATTAAGATTCCACCATATTATAAAATTTATTCTTGATTTCAGATAAAAAAACTAAATTGGGAACTATGAAAAACATGGTATTTCTTTCTGAATGGTTAATTTACCATCTTACTCTAAGGAGAAACCCTCATCAACCTGCCTGTAAACACACAACCCCCATTAATGAATGTGTACTCTTTGCCAAGTGCCAGGCTAAGCATGCCACATACACCTGCAAAGTTATCCTTCCAAACTCTGTGCAGTTGGCATTTCCTCCATTTACAAAGGAGACATCTGAGATTGGAAGGTTATAGAGACTGTAAATATCATAGCTAAGGTTTACACCCAGACTTGTTCAACCCTAACCCTTTGCCCTTAAGCAGTCAACTGCAATGCCCTTGTTATGGACTAAATTCTGTCCTCCTCAGATTCATATGTTGAACTCCTAACACCCAGTACCTTGAAATGTGTCTCTATTTGGAGATAAGGCCTTCAAAGAGGTGATTAAAGTAAAATGAGGTCCTTAGGAGAACCCAATCTGACTGGTATCCTAGGAAGATTAGGGCACAGACAAGCACAGAGGGACATTCATGTGAAGACAGTGAAAAGGCAGCCATCTACCAGCCAAGGAGAGAGGGTCAGAAGAAATAAGCCCTGCCAACACCTTGATCTAAGACTTCTGGCCTCCAGACGTGTGACGGAATAAATTTCTGTTGTTTAAGGCACCCGGTTGGTCCTTCTTTACAGCAGCCCTAGCAAACTAATACAGTCCCCTAGAAAACAGGTGACCCAAAGTCCTGGCATGGAAATGCATGTGCTTCACCCACTCAATAGGGGACCACTTACTCCTACTTTAAATATTTTCAAAGCTCAACAAATTTAAGAAGCAGAAAAGTGGCAGCCAAATCAGAAGAGGGTATTCTTCTAGAGAATGATTCAAGTGAAAGGTGACCACCAGCATTAAAGACAGAGAAAGTACTAAAAGTTGACATAAGATACAGAATCACCCAGCCTTGTGGAAGTAGCCACGTAGAAGTAGCCACGTAGGATGAATACATCAGCTTGTCCAGAGGGCAAGTGTTGAATGGTCACACCATTCCCTGCGTCAGCAAAGCCTGGGCTTCTCCCTCCAGCTGGGACCAAAGGCAGAAGTCCTCATTAGGAAATAACTTTCTTTTTTATTATGCTTCTTATCAGATTTGAGACCTTATTAGGAAGAAATGTTCTGGGTTCTCTTATCTGACTAGTCGCTTAACGAAGAATTTTACTGCTTTAGAAATTTACACTGCCTAGATACCTGCCTTTGCAGCATCTGGTCTACAAGTCAGACTGCCTTGGTTTACTGAGGAATTCATTTCCTGACCTCAGAAGAAGGGCTATTAGAACACAGGTATGCATCCTACAGGGCGAGCTTTTGCATGCAGCTAGAGATGACAGTCCTCGTGCACTCAGCCACCTTTGCTACAGAACTCCGCAATGCACAATGGGGAATATACCAAATGAGGATGTGGGTCCACCTGTGGACTCCAGCCATGCATCCCATGGGGCAGCACCTTCTGCTGTTGATCATAACTGCTGCCATTCAGGGAACAAAGGTACTGCCTTGTGCAAGAATGCTTCCTGTGCCAATATGCACAGAAACAATGCTAGGCACCTAGGCACCAACAGTACACAACCCTATGGATATGGCTGTCTTAGGCAGCATGCCTGTGTGCATGCCAAACCAGAGGACACTGGCAGAGGAGGACAGAGCTTATTCGCAAAGACCTCTCCACTTAGAAAGTCATATGGGAAGTAGTGGTCCCAAATTATAGATAACATATCTAGCATTTCTGTAAAATATTCAAATATGCTTGATTGCTACATGTATACAAGCATAAAATCATTTTTCCTTTTGTCCAATGTACTTACCTGTTATAGAGAAGAATGTCTGGTTTCCAAATCTGGCCATCTGGGAAACGAACAGTCGTCACGCCTGGATATTCTGACATATTCCATTGCAAATAGTGATCTGTCCAAGACTGACACACACAGACAATATTAGCAGCACTTTGCTTCCTTGCCTACTAATATTTCTTGTAAGAGATTATTAGGTAAGTGCAGAGCCAGAAAGAGTTCCAGACATTTATTTACATAACTGAATTTGCTAGCTATAAAATATAAGGAAACTGGGAATTAAATAATCCCTTCCATAATGACCATGAAGAGCATAAAAATCACATTTAAGGTCCTTCTGTCACCACGAACACATTCAGATAGTAGCAGTAAAGTTAATTCCAACCCTCTGCATGCCCCCAAGCCTTCTCTTGCAGTAGATGGGTTACTTCTAGCCAAATAAATAACGGTTTTGCTTTCAAAGTTTTCATTGTGAGAACACTTTGAAAAAATAAATTCACTTATTTCAATTGGAATAATAACCAGGCTATAGAAATGTAGAATATTTATTTCTGTGAAACAATACTGTGCAGCTACACGGGAACCTCTCAGAAACTTCTAAGGGAATGTTTTCAGATTTGAATTCTTATTTCATTACAGAGCTAATGCTTCTGACACCACAACCAGACAATGTAAACACTGAGCCTTGGTGTGAAACACTGAATCAGGACATAAGGATGCAGCTGAGGACTCAGGATGTTCTCACGCAGGCTCGGGGCCAGGCCTGGGGTCCTCCCTTCCAGGACCAGATGCCCAGGCTTTCCTGGGCCCCACAAACTCTGCAGAGACTGCTCGAGTGGGACCCCACCTATAGCTGCCCTGTAACCACCACCACCCCACCAGGGCCTCAGGGCTGATGGCTTTGGACTTAGGACCCCCTTACAAGTGCACCAATATCAGGCCCCCATCCTGCATCCAGATTCTCTGGGCCCACCCATGCTCTGGAGCTCAGACTTTCCAAGATTTAGAAAGGTATGTGATGCAGCACCCCCAGCTGGGGCCAAGGTAGTACCGCATAATCAAACATTTCATTATTTCCACAGGAAAATATGCATATTTACACTAAGCAAGACAAATAAATGCCTCAATTTCAATTTGATTTTAGAACAAATTAGTTTGATGCTAAGTTACAAAAACAAAATCAAGGGAGGTGAAAAAATTAATTTCAGAGCTGTTGCAATTTAAGAATTGCAGATGAGGGGTTGTGGGCCTACAGCTATCGACACTGGCAACAAGAGCACGTCCCAGAGATCCGACCATCCTCGGGGGAGGACGGGCAGCACCCAGAAAGGTCGTCCCAGGTCTGGAACTATCTGAAGTCAGAGGAGAGGGGCTATCCAGGTGAGTAACCTTATTTTACAGCCAGGGACCTGCAGGAATGAGGATGTGTTAATGGAAACTGTGAAGAAGCATCATCTGGGGCATTTAGGATTGAGACCCGCCCTGTTGGGGTCCCAAATGAGATGGAGGTGGCTGGGGGAGAGCACAGGAGGCGAGCACCGAGGAAGGGCGGGTCTTATCCAAGTGGTTTTCCAGGAACGCCTGGGTGCCAGCCAAGCTGTGCTTGCTGCAGCCTGCTCCATCTTGGCACCATCAGCCCTACACTCCCCTTTATTTCTCTCCCTTGCCCTGGGCACAAAGCCTTTCTATACCAAACACCATTGCTTTCTTTGTCAAGACCTTGCATCTCACTCCGGATGCTTCTTTGGGTTGGTTACTGATTATCACAGACCCAGTCACGTTCACCATTACCATCATGCTGATCGGGGCCACAGGATTCCTTGAACTGCCCTGGAAGGTGGGCTTGGTAGGCACATGCCCTTCTCCCCCACCTGCTGAAATGATGTCCAGAGAGGGAAGGGAGGCAGGGAGTGGAGTGCTTGGTGGTCAAACCTAGACCTCTTCTAACGCACCACCGGAGCTGCACGCTGCCTGCCCAACACTCCACAAACCCAGCTACGTGTCTTGTCCCCTTCTGGGGACAGATCTCAGCCATTCTGCTTGCTCAGTGTGGTGTGTATGCCATGCTCAGTGCAGTTACTACTCCTATGTACAAGAGGAGACTGAGGCTCAGAGAACTACATCTTTTTAGTCCAGCGTTGGGTCAGGACTTAATTGCATTACTTGACTTCAAGCAAAAAGATCTCTGGGCTCTACTAAAGCTGGCCTTACTCCAAAGCCAGCTGACCCTCAGAGAAGAAAGTGGGGTGGGGGATAGAGGGAGTTTTGGATTCAGAAAAACCTGCGTTTGCATCAAGGCTCTGGCAGAGACTTGCTGTGTGAGTCTGAGCGGTCAATCACCCTCTCTGAGCTGCAGTTTCCTGGTGTGTACCCAACCTCATAGGATGAAATGAGATAATGTGGGCAGTAGCACATAGAAGTCACATGGCCCTGACAGGCAAGTGATAAGTGATGGCTTAAAAAAAAAAAAAAAAAGGATTCCCCCATTTCTCAAAATCCTATGGGACATGGGAGCTGTCCTAACAGTTAACCCAGCTGCAGTCAAAGGCAGAGAGGGGCAATCACCAGAGTGGCAGCAGGGACCTCTCGCCACATGCCCTGGAGCCTGGTCAGAGCTCACAGCCCTGGGGCCTGCCAGTTCCCCACCCACAGGCTTCTGTGAAGGGTTCTTAAGAATGGATGTGGAATAAGGCCTATAAACAACAAACGTGGACAGAGGCTGTGTGTCCTCTCAAAGCACTCCCTTCCCAGGTCCCTTGGGGCAGGGGCGGGGGGCACAATCTGTGCAGACAGCACCCAGCAGGGCATGCTTCCCTAGGACCTGAAAGGAAGCATCAGTAAGCCTGGAAACACCAACACTCCCAGGTCTGCATATTGAGAGGAGTCTGTGCTTTTCCTCCTCTCCATATTTCTGTGGGATTCTTTCTCATTAAATCTTCAAGAGAAGAGCGTGTGTGGTTGTCAGGGGACACCCAAGGGAGGAAGGGGCCATTGATCTAAAATTCACCATAGGAATCCCAATTCTTCCCTGGCTCTGACACCTGGAACCCTTTAGGGCCTGCCTGGAGCCCAAGGACAAGGACCAGGTATGAGTGTGTGGATGCACAAGGCACGGGAATACCAAGGGACAGGGGGAAGGAGGGGCGGGGAGGAGGAGCGAGAGGGAGGAAAAGGGAAAGCTTTCTTTGCTTTTAAAAAAATACATTATGGTAGAGTAAGAAATATATTTGGTTTTCCTGGCACAGAGCTCCTAAACCCTTGGACTTCCCTGAGTGACATAAGCGTCTTTTGTTTTTCATGAAGAGCCCCTTTTGACTACACCTGAGTTTGTGCTAATGAGGTGACTCAGGGTTGGGCCCCTAGGTAGCTTCAAGGCATGGACTGGTCACCAGAAGGACCAAATGAGTAGAAGGAGGCACTTTCAGCCCCACCCCACCCCTATATCCAGAGGGGTGAGGGAGGAGGCAGGGGAAGGGGTTATGAAAACTCTTGGTGAACTCATGAAGGTGCTGGGAGGGTGATGCTCTGGGGAAAGGACATGGGAGCTCCCTGCCCCTCTCACGCCCCCCATATTTTGCCCTGTGCAACTCTTCAATTTGGCTGTTCCTGAGTTGTATCTTTTAGAATAAACCAGTAAACATAAGTGAAGTGTCTTCCCAAGTTCTGTGAGCTGTCCTAGAAAATTATTAGACCTGGGCGTGGGGGGCATGGGAACCCCCGAATTTGTCATCAGCTGAATGCAAGTGTGAGCAGCCTGGGCACCCCATTTGAGGCTGGTGGGTCTGAAATGGGGACAGCCCTAATGCTAACTTCAGGTAGACAGTGTTAGAATTGAATTGGATCGTTGAGCACTCAGGTGCTACTGAGCATTAGTGGTCAGTATTAGAAAAGACATCACGTATTAGATACTAGAAAATGCCATACATGCATATTTTTTTGAAAATTCTTCCAGTCAACTATTTTGATCTCAGAGGAGGAAAGCAGGCTTCCCTCCATCCTTTGCCCCTCAAACATTTTTCTCCCAGTGAGATATAATAATTGAAACATCACTCTTAACCTTGAGATGCTATCATGGCCCTAAGCAAGCCACTGGCTAAGCTTATCTACGAGCAGGAAGTTGGCATTTCTATGTGTCAGAGATGAAGTGATAATGACTGCAGAAATTAAAAAGGTAAACATTTTAGAAATGAATATGGTTTACAATCTGACATTCTATGATGTGAATGCTATTAGTGCCACAGTTAGAATTAGGAAGTTAAAAGCAGAGAATGACATGACAAGGACAGGAAATCTAAAGCTAGAAGAATGGTCAAGATTCCAAAATAAGAGAAGACAGATTTTTTTAAAAGCAAATGTAAGTCTCCGGATGGTGCAAATGTCGCTTCAGAAACTGAAATGGCTTCTGTCATTTCTTGTCATAGATTAAAACAGATAATGTCTGACAAGCCTCTCAAAATGATAAAACTAATCTACAGAGAAAACACAAAAACTGCTGCCTCCTAGGAATAAGAAGAGGTAAATAGATTGGCAATTTTCTATTCCTTCAGGTTATCTGAATAATCTTGAAAGCCCTACAAAATCAAGGGCAACTGGGAGAAAGAATAACAAAACCAACAATCTGTAGGTCAAAGAGAATTTATTTCTGTATTTTTACTTTTCTTCCTCTTCAGTTTTAAATGTATAGAAACTGACCTCAGAATTTAAATATCCTGGAGAAAGAATTATGTTGATTCAGATTTTTAGAACAGGAATTAGCAACATGAACTCTGGAGGAGAAAACCCCACTGCTGAGAGCCATCCCCTTGGCTCTCCGTGTGCCTCCTGCCCATGTCTCTGCTGTCCCTCAGAACCCTGGCTCTTGAGCCTTCAATATCGAGCTGCACTTGTCACATGTCTGTAACTCACGCGGGGTCAGGCCAGGCTGGTCAGCGGCCAGGGAGCACAAGGACAGTGATCAATGGATGGTGGTAGAGAGATGGCCCCAGGGCAGCTTCCAAGGCTGCCCTTGGTGACACCTGAGTCCCCCATGTCCATACTGTGGCCACATAGCAACACTGGGGCTTCCAGACTGAACTGCTGGGCAGGGCAGGGGGGACAGTGGCACAGGTACTGCTAAGGTTTGTTTTAAACCCAAGATTCTTGTGATTCCTTAAAAATTCAGTTGGGAGACAGTGTTACAACTGCTACATGATCTACAGGTGCCACTTCCCAGGTCATGTTATCACCTGGCTTTATAAGGGCACACGCTATAAGGGAGTCAGCATATTTTTCACATGGTAAACACCTGGAAACAAGTACGAATTAATGACAAAACACCTAGAAATGCCGGTGCTCCCAGATCATCACAGGTAGAAGAGTCTGTGCGTTTCCACCTCTTCCATTTCTGCAAAGCAGAGATTGCTCCCTCCTGCACCCTCCACTGTCTGACCACCAGCCTGTCTCCTGCAACATCTCTAGGGAATTACTTAGTCTTGCTATTTTAACCTTTCCTCTCCTTATTTTTTTAATGTGTTAATTACACAACCTGATTGTAAATAGATTGAAAGTAGAAGCTGGGTCTCACACATTTCTAGGTCCCCTCACATGGCCTACTTCAATGCTTCCACACAGCAGGATACTCCAAAGAATGAGTTGAATAGGTAAATTGGACAGAGAGTTTTCAAACCAGTGAAGCTGCAGATGCTTCTGCAAATGTAAACCTTAATTAGAAATAAGTGGGGCTTGAAAGAGATTTAGAGCTCTCTGATGACATACTCCAAAGGAAGGATGTTTATTTAGGAGCATCTGAACTCAGTACAAAAGTAATAATCCAGTTACATTTTTCCTGGAAACCAACACCTTTAAAAAAAAATTGCCAAATCATATGCATTGCTGAGGACCAATCGCTTACTGAGGGCTAAGGAAGGCAGGCACCAGGGAGAGAGATCTGCCCGTCGCATGTGTTTCTCTGTGTAAGAAAAATGTCAACAGCAGCTGTGTTCCTTAGAGGGCAGGGAAATATCTAGTTCTAAGTAAAAAGGGAAATATCTGCATCAGCCCCCAGATTTCCCAGAGCTTTACCTTACCCAGTAGTACACCGTCCCACTGTTTAGGAGTTGGCTTTATTTTGTATCATACTACCTAAGCCCTTCCTAGGTTTAACTTAAGTTTTTGTTTCATTCACACATTCAACAAAAGTTATTCAGGGCCTACTACAGGTGAGGCAGTGGGCTAGGAGCTGGGGGCACAGCAGTGAGCAAACCCCACGATCCGGCCCTCCTCACGCAGGCATTCCAAGTGGGGGAGAGACCCAACCCATCGAAGCCTGATGAGTGAACACAAAATAGGTCAGGTGGTGAGAAGCGCTTTGGGAGAAAAATATAGCAGGATAAAGGGAACAATGTAGGCTGGAGGTAGCAGGGGAGGGTTTGGGACAGTTAGGAGCTCAGGGAAGGCCTCACTGAGAACGTGATCTTCAGGAACAGAGTAAGAAGTGAGGGAGCAAATCAAGTGGTTCTTGAGGAAAGAGCCTTCCAGGCAGGGGGAGCAGCAAGTGCAAAGCCTCTGACGTGCGCACGTGCTCGGGTGACATGTGCATCACACGACATCAGGAGGGCAGCAAGCACAGCAAGGATGAAGAGGATAGACAGGCTGGGAGAGGAAGGCAGGCCAGGCAGGGAGGGAACAGAAGGCTGCTGCAAGGACCTCAGCTCCCACTCTGCTCAGGGAGACAGGGGGGCTCTGCACCAAGAAGGCACGTGACTAAACCTTCCTTATCTCACTAGGACCACGCTGGCCGCTATGTTGAGAACACGATACCATCTGGGACGCAAGGGCTAAAGCAGGAAGAACGGGCAAAGCACTGTAAATAAGGCAAGGAAAGTATGCTGGTTTGAAGAGGGTGGAGCATTGGGGGTGAAGCCTGTGGTGTAAGTCCTGGATCTGATCCTGAAGTCAAGCTGCCGAATTTGCTGATGTTTTAGATGTGAGGAATGAAAGGCAAGAGTTAAGGGTGACTCTGAGGTTTCTGTCTGAGCACATGGATGCATGATGTTACCATTTCTCCAAATGAAAAAGACTATGGCAGGGGCCAGAATGAAAAGGACCCACTGACACTATTCAGATGCTAGAGGCCAGGGGGACAATTGTTAAAGGGAGGCTCGCAGCAAGTGCCAGGATACAGCCTGTCCACTGGAGGGGAGGAAGAGCTGGCCTTCCAGGGGAGCACAGATTGTGCCTCTGAGGCAAAGAAGGGAAGCTGGAGTAGGCGGCACAGGTGAGGGCGAGGCATGTGCTCACTGACACATGTGCTTTAAATCCTGCAGAGGAAACTTCAAGGCTTCCACCTTACCCATTACAAGTAGATTCTGCAAAGAATCTCACAGGTGGCTAAGTGTGCCCCTGAGACACTCAGCAGACAGCTTCAAGCAGATCCGTGTTCTACCCTCAACTCCCCAAGTGTTCCCAGGAAAACTCGCCTCCTCAAGAATCAACCACCTGGGAATATCCTTTGCCCCCACTTTTACGCCTCCCATTCCACTTTACAAAGAAGGGCACATTTGTCTTACCTTATCTTGACTTTTATCTTGGGATACTGACCCAAGAACCAAACAAAGGGTCAATTCAAATTACCAGTGTGTGAATTACCTTACAAATTGGGGTGGCAAATACTTTCAAAGGTCAGCTGGGTTGCTTTCAACAAAATTGAAGGAGAAGTTAATCAAGTTGTCAGCTGATACATCTGATGAAAACTACATTATTTTTGCCATACAATCTGGAAGAAGTTCAAAGAATTGAATAACACTTCTTTAACAAAATGCCTTTCATTACCAACTACCCATGCTACTACATCTATTAAAAAATATTTATAGAGCCGGGCGCGGTGGCTCACACCTGTATTCCTAGCACTTTGGGAGGCTGAAGCGGGAGGATTGCTTGAGCTCAGGAGTTTCAGACCAGCCTGAGCAACAGCAAGACCCCCTCTCTACTAAAAATAGAAAGATCAGCCGGGCGTTGTGGCGCGCACCTGTGATCCCAGCTATTGGGAGGCTGAGGCAAGAGGATCGCTTGAGCCCAGGAGTTTGAGATTGCAGTGACCTATGATGATGCCACTGCACTCTACCCAGGGTGACAGAGTGAGACTCTGTCTAAAAAAAAAAAAAAAATTATAGAATTGATGGTGAAAACTGTATCATTCTCTCATATCTAGTAATACAAAAGAGTTATCTGTGGATACATAAATTAATTTGAAACAAAATCTCACCTTTGGCAAAGACATGAATTTGTAATAAAAAATTATGTTTAATAACTATTTATTAAAACTTATAATTTATGTCACCTTGATGAATTATGTACCAATAATAATAGCAATCTTAATCCAGAAAAAATTTTTAATATTTATGGTCTAAAGGAATAATTTTTATGTAAATATTTAATTTGAGAAAAATTAAGACACTGTGATTAATAAAAGACCTTCAAACATACAATTATATTACATTAGGATAAGATTTTGTATGGGAAGTGGAATAAAAATGCAGGTGCAAAGAGAAAAAGGGACTCTGTAAAATATTCCACATTTTGAAGAAGGGCTTGTTCATATGGTATTTGAATGACAGGGACATAGAATTATTAATATTATGGTATTTAGATTCCACTTAAAATAGAGATTGACAATTTGATTTTTTTAATGTCAATATTTACAATTGGATGAAAGTAACATCACTTGCAATTACTTAAGTTTAGGTTAGAATTCTAGATGTCAAGTTAAAAATCCACAAAAGAAACACACAGCATTTCAAGATGCTTGCAGACATCACTAGTGCACTATGTGTGAAGACCTCTGGCTTAAGAATGCTCCATGTGATTCAAACGTGCAACTCTGGAGGGTACAGAGAGCAGTGCAGGAGCTCTTGAGCCCTGGGGACTGGCTATGGTGCAGGTTGTGGCTATGGTACATCTAAATGCAACCCTGCATCTTCTTACTTGTCTTGCATGAAGTGCTTTTGAAATGTCCCCAAATCACCCTGTAATACAACACAAGCATGCATTAAGCCCTGCAGACTAAAGTACAACACATCCAGCATTCATTGTTGGCAGGTGGGGAGTCAGGGTCACAGTCCTGGCTTTTCTCAAGGGACCTGTGCTTTCCCTGCAAATCCAGGACAAGCATCTTGGAAGCAAGAGCAGGTAGACCCATGGGCAAGGACTGCCATTGTCTTGACTTACCATTTGCAGCCAAATATTGGTGGTTAAAACTTGGTTCTTCTCATCCTTAAAAAAAAAAAAAAAGCAGCTGCATAAATATGGTTTATAGGTTTACAAAAGAAAGAATGAGACAATTATTCATGTGGGGATCTGACTGTTGGGATCCAATCATTGTTGTGTGTGGAAATTAGAATGCACCAAGCACTTCCAATATATGCAAGCAGCACTTCCCCAGAGTTAAGCTTTTCTATATATTCTGAAGTAAGACACATTTATTATAGAACACTTACAAAAGATGGAAAAGTATAAAGAAAAAAATTAAAACTCTGAAACACTGCCATCCAGAAATGATGCCTGCTAATGATTAAGTTACTTATCTTTATATTTTTTATAATTTATATATGTTACAAAAGCATAAAATTGGGTGCAAATTCCAATTTTTCAAAGTCATATTTATTACCAGAATGTATACACTTTTAAACAAATACAAATATTTTGTGCTTCCCTCCCCCAGGCAAGGGGCCATGGTCCTGTGTCCAGCTGCCTGGCCCTGGGCTGACGGTGCTGTGTGGGCCGTGGTCCAGCTTTGTCCTTGCAGGTCTGAGCTGTCTATTCTCCCAGCCTCTGTCTACCAGGTAACATGTCAGGTTCTTGACATACACCTGAAGGTAAATCCTATCCAATTGAGTAAACTAAGGGTCAGAAAGATGAGGTGACTTTATTAAGGAGCCATTCAAACTTAGATCTTTCTGACTGCAGACCCCTTTTTTGCACATTTCCAAATCACATATCTGAGTTCAGGATCCAGCAGGGTGCCACATCATGTGCCGACCAGGGAGCTCAGGATAGCCTTATCAACTGTGGGTTTGCTTGGACATAGGACATCTACAGAAGAGTCTAGTCAAAATCAGCCTTTCCAAGTGGGACAGACGCAACTAGCATTTCACCACGGCTAGCCAAGCCCAATACGGCCCAGCAAAAAAGAACATGCAAGGAGACAAATGAGCGAGACTTGTGCAACAGATATACTGAGAATGTTGTCATTCAGTATTTAATACTCAATTCCAACCTAACGAACTCTGTAAATTAGCAATTGACGCCCTCTCCAGGGAAAATATTAATGCTGCCTTATAGAGTTGCCCAGAAGCTGGGACCTCGAGCCCCTATAATAAGAACTACTTGGCCTGGTTCGCTGACGGGCAGTCTCCAAAAAAAGACCCAAAGGCAGAAAGAACATGGCATCTGCTGGAGCGTGGTCAGTGGGCAGCGAAACAAATGAGAAACAAATGCTGCCTCTTGCTAAAATAAAAATGTGATGAATGTGCAAGGAGCTGGCCGGGACACTTCGGTGCATCAAGGCCTCAGCCCAGTTGCTCACACGCTGGACACCTTTGGGGGCAAGATGGGCCAGGTGGGGCAAGGACCACAGAGAGGACTGGGCTGCCTGGGGAGGGACATGGGACAATGTCCCCAGGAGCCCCAGGCCAGGGGCTATGTCCAGAACAAGCTGCCAATTTGGTTACAGGAAAAAATACACCCCATTTTCCAAATAAAACACTCCAGGATCTTTCAATGGAAAAAGCTATAGAGCTAACATTTCTCTGTACTCTGTACTGAGCAAACGATCCCCAACAGAGCCATTCATTTAAATTGCAGGAGTACTCTAGTTCCAGTTCAAACTCTTAATATTATTGGGAAGCACTGTTAAACGCTTCAGGACATGTATCTGTTGCCTCAACGTATTAAGGAGTTGTTGTTTTTAATGGACTTAAAATTAGCAAGGGTTCCATTCAGGTGCCTTTCATTCTTCTAATTGCATTTGTGTCTTCATCTTCTGAGAGAAAGGCTTCTGTGCTTTGAGAGCTCAATTACTACCAATCTAATTAAAAGGCTTTCTTCTTTCCAACATTCTCACAGAAACCTCATTAGAGGGACACTGAATTTCGGTGGTATGTGGCAGCTTGGGACCAAGTACGGCATTTCAAACTGTAATCAACAAGAAGCAGCCTGCCACCCACCACCTGAGAACACAGTGATGCCACGTGGGGAGAATCCATGGAGAGTTCCAGAGGGATAGGAAAGCCTGCGGAACCAGTCAGGGGCTGCCATCTGCACTCCCTGGACGCATCTCCTCCCTCCCCTCCCCAGCCCAGGGCACTGGCTGAGTCTCTCCCCGCCCTCAATCTGCAGTGACAAGGTCCCTCTCCCCCTTCCCTCCCACAGCGTGCAGCCTGAGGCCCCTACACACACACACACACACACACACACACACGTCTTCCTCCACTCATCTCCAGGCAGGGCTTCTGACCACCATTATGATGGGATCACCCTCCTCCAACTGCACTGCACAAAGCATCGAGTTAGAAGTCCTTATTGCAGTGCACAAGCCCTTTCTACAAGCCATTGTCCAGCCAAGTTTCCATTCATTCAATCATTCAACAAATACTTATGAAGCACTTCCTGTTTCAGGCCTGATATGTACAGTGGAAACTGAACATTGTTCCTGCACTCATGGAATGTGTGTGTGTCGGGGGGCTAGGCTCACATGATACAGTAACATACCTATAACTACAAAGGATGACAAGGGTCACAAAGCAAACAAACAGGGCCCCTTCAGAGAGGACGATGGGGAGATGAACTTCACCCAGAGTGACAAGGGGTGGGGTCCTGAAGCCGAGCCTCCATTTTTACACTTTCTGAACTTATAATACCACAATACGTGGATCCCTCACGCCCACCACGTGCACCCCAGCCCCAAGTCTTTGTCCCTTGGCCCCTACCAGCAGCCTTGCTTGCCAAGGCTCCATCCAGGCGTTACTGTCTCCAGACCCCCTGGCCTGTGACCACAGGTGATGGGCAGCATGTCCAGGCCTCGGTTTCCTCATCTGCAAAATGGTTCCTGGCCAACCCCCCAATCCACACCTCAAAGGGGTCCTGTGGGAACCTGGCAGTGATGGGCCTGCAGGGGCCACCTCCTCTCCTGCAAGACACTGGCCAGGTGACAAGCAAATCCACCTCACCACCGCTGGGGATGCTCCAAAAGCAGGCTCAGAGTCTGTCTCTCTCCCCATACCCTTCTCCCTCCCCAATCACTCAGAAGTTCACCCTAACCCCCCTCACTAAACCTGAGCTCTGTCCCCTGCTTCCTGATAGAGTCTTCTGCACTGAGGACCCCAGACACAACTCCAGCTCTGCGTTCAACTTCCTCACCTCAGGGTTGCATGTTGAGATGCACACGGGAAGTGAACTCAGAGACCTGGGAATGGCAACCAAGCCTCCGAGTCTGGAAAGTCTAACAGATGGGACTGTACTACCACGTGCCCCTCTGGCCTCAGGCAGAAGGACATTCAGGGTAGGCATGCAGGGCTCCGTTCCCATTGCCCAGACTCTACCTAGGGACAAAGTCCAGTTCCTCACTCCAAGACCTGAATGCGCACCACTGATGCCAAAGCCACCACTTGAGCTTGTTTAAAACCACGAGTTGGCCAACAAAGCTGCCTTCAAGAGTCATTCTCTCTCTAGCTAGAGCCACACTGGTCAGACAAGGGTACTCCTGCAGGGGAGGGGCTGAAATTTCCAAACCCTGGCCCCAGGGACTCTGAACAATAACCAGATGCACCCCCTGAAGAACAGCATTCCACAGGTACCCGGGGTGGCGATTAGCAGGCAGCACTGACCCAGTGTCTTAGTCCATTCAGACTCTTATAACAAAATACCGTACAATGAGTGGCTTATAAACAACAGAAATTTATTTTTCACAGTTCTGGAGGCTGGAAGTCCAAGATTAATGTGTCAGCATGGTTGAATTCTGGTGTCTGGTGAGGGCCTGCCTCCTGGTTCACACATGGTTCCTTCTCACTATGTACTCACATGGTGGAAGGGGCGAGAGAAGTCTCTGGGGCCTCTTTTATAAAGGCACCAATACCACTCACAAGGGCTCCACCCTCATGACCTAATTGCCTCCTAATACCATCACGTTGGGGATCAAGATTGCAACATATGAATGTTGGGGGACACAAACATTCAGACCATAGGACCAATGGGTTTCAGTAATTGATCCTCAGGCTGCCCCCTGGCCATCCCTGTCCTGCCCCACGCGGCAGGAGGGCACGGAGAAGCAGAGTCCATGTGGACAAAAGACCCCTGGGGCTCCGCAGCTCCGCAGTCAGCAGGCTCAGCTTCTGTGTTTCAGTGTTCTCTCCTGTGAAATGGGGACGGTAACAGCTGCCCTAACCACCTCCTAGAGCAGGCGGGACAAGGGGCAGCACCCTACAATTTGTGAAATGTCATGTAGTGCCAGTGGCTGTTGCCGAGTGGCTGCTGGCACACACAGGTTTCCTGCAGCTCCTGCAGGACCTACACTTCTTTCTGCCTCTGGGACTAAGCCAGGAAGAGGCGGGATCCACAGCCCACCATGGACGCACAGAAGGCGAGTGTGGCAAAGCACCCAAAGTCAACTGGCCTAACCCTCATTTTTTTTTTACATCTGAGTGCTTCAGTTAAGAGAACACTTTAAGTTTTCTTAAAACCAATCTTTCTGAATCATCACGTATATTGTTTAGAGCAAAGCTATTGTGATGATGCAGAATGTGCTATCTTCCATTTCTAAAGCAATTATTCTCTTGGAAGTTATCAAGCAATGTCATTCAACATTATTTTACAGAGCTCCCACCACTTTTTTTTCCTTTACTTTTGTGTAGATGCTGAGAAACACCCAATAATAGATCTAACCATGTCTAAGGTCTTGTTTGCAGAGAAAATCACTAGGTAACATAAATTCATATTTGTACAGCACTCTGTAACAAGGATGATTTCTTTTGTCTAGTTTAATCTTTATACCAACCACATTTTTCTCCTAGTTTTACGGAATAATAAACTGAGGTTTTTTTCTGAGTCAGCAAGATAGAAGGTCTGACAAAAGACTCCCATCTAGAATAAGAAATAAACTCCTAAAAATAAATCAGAAGAAGGCCAACAGTCCAAAAGAAAAATGGACAAAAGATGAACAAGCACTTTACCAAGAAGATATCAGTAAGCGATATCTGAAAATAACACAGCTAACCCTGAAACAGAGTTTGCGTTGTTGTGAATGTCACACACATGCACACTTTATAACCTCGTGACAATAACCTGGCAAAGTCGGTACTATTATTTCCTCATTTAATAATGGAGATTATGGGAAAGCTCCCAAATTTAATTTTATATGTTTCTGTTCTGTTTGAATGCTTTTTTGTGAGCATATTTTACCTTTATAATCAAGGGAGAAAAGGAATGCATAAATATTATCAATTGTGAAACAAAACAATAAAGCTCCTGACCCTAGGTCACACAGTTAAGCATAGAAGCCAAGATGCAACCCCTAATCTGTTGAGCTCGACACTTGTGTTTTAAACCATGATGTCATCCTGCCTCCCAGGTTGTAACAGTGACTCTTTAATTATGATAATGGAAAATAATTCCCTTTGGTATTTGTATAAGACAGAAGTTCTCAAAATACAGTACGGGAACCCTTGGATTTCTGAGATGCTTTCAGAGGATCAGGGAGGTCAAAACTTTTTTCATAAACTTTTTTCGTAATTGTTAGAAGTTATTTCCCTCTTCCCCCCTTCTTCAGGAGCACTCCACAGAGCTCTGCAGAAGCCGCTGGACATGGGAGATCAGTCACAGACTGAATGCGGAGGCAGGTCAGAGGGCCCGACTGTCTTCTAGTAAGTGAGCCATTGAGGAGATGTGCAGGAATATAAAACAATGCCACCCTTCTCACTACCTCTGTTTTGTTTGGGAAAATACAATTATTTTTCCTAAAATCTTATTTATGTTAACATGTAATGAGTTTATCATAATTTTACATGAATTAGTGAACTGAGCATTTAAAATGTTTCTTAGCCTTTATTTCCATCGTGGTAAATGTTGACAGATATATAACCCATGTAAACAACATTTTAGGAATCCCCAATAACCTTTACAAGAGTAAAGAAATGCTGAAGCCTAAAAGTGTCAGAGCCGCTGGAGCAGGGCCTCACATTCCTAGCAATCCTGTCTTTGCACTTGAGGGTCTGGCCCTGTGGGTTCCATCTCTACTCTCACTTGGGGGTTATTCAGGGCCTCTGTCTTGGGGGCACAATGTGGAAAGTATAGACATCCCAGGCTCTGGGCTCTGCTACTCACTAGTTGTGTGGACTTGGAGTAGTCACTGAACTTTTCTGAGACTCAGTTTCCTCACTGATAAAAACGAGGGTGATCGCTATCAACATGCCATCGCTCCAGCATGTTGCAAGGATTAAGAAGGTAGCACAAAGAAAAGTGCCTAAAACGTAGTAATGTTCTCCACCATTCAATTATGGGGAAAAAGTTCCTCTGATACAAAGGCTTAGAGAATTGGCCCAAAGTGGCAACATCTCTCTACCTGCGACTGTCCACTTTTAGGGGTGGCACATAATTACTGGTTGGTTTTGTTCTCATTGAAATTGAGGCTTAAAAATTAAGTGAAGTTAGTGTCTAAAGGTCATCATTTAATATTCCTAATGGGTTAATGGTTATTCCGTGATGTATGAATGTGCAGATGTGAATCTTCAAAAAGATGGTGTGCGATCCGAGTTCCTTCAAGCCTTGGATATCGGCCCCTTTCCACCAGCTAGACATCTCCACAGAGGGTTTAGCCACAGAACTTCACTTTTGCTAAGATTCTGGAGCTCCTTAATCACAGCTGAACTATTAACAGATAAATGCTTATCTCTGACAGTACAGTTAAATACTGACGAAGGAAACACATTATGTTGGGGGCCTTTAAAACACCGCACCCTGAAGACCCTGAGACTGTAGACACTGCTGCAAAGAACTCCATGAGGCAGAGCCTGCAGTCCTTGGAAAAACTTCTGCCTTGAGAACTCCCCAGAGTGATTCTGAACTCTTTAATTCCATTTTTAACTGCCAAAGTTAATCCTGCATAGCTCTAGAATACTGTTTTTAAGGACAATGCAGGGTAAGGCTTAAGGGATTTTTAAAAGTCAGACCACAGTATAACAGACATATTTTTTTTCCTCCCAACAGGTCAACTATAATTCCTTGCTGACATAATCCCAGGAAAGACATGTGATAACAAAATGGAAAACGGGCCAATCAGGCTGACTCCTATGGGAGGAATAAATGCCAGGTGAACAGGGGCAGGTAGGTCTCCTGAGCTTAGGTCCTTGACTCAGGCAATGCCAAATGATTTTTCTTTCCCCTGTGAAACCCACTGCCCAATGCCAGACTGAAGGGAATGAGGTACACCGCCAAGGCACTCAGCTGCCGGTGTATAGGTAAAAGAGCTCTCCTGGGGAAGTGACCCTCCCAAACTGATGTCCATTTGGTTCCTGCTGGGTGGACCCCATTTCCAGAGCCACCCAGCCCTTCCCAGGAGGGAGGAGGAGTCCAAGGGTGCACTTTTAACTGCAACTGGAAGGCTTTCTTTTCTTCTGTAAGGGCAAACGCCTCCTTATCTCCCCCTAAGGACTGAAATCTGTAGAAATGAAGCCTGGGAGGTGGATATGGGAGCAGAACCTAACAGAGAAGGAACTGCCCTTGAGTTAAAAGAGCTGGCAAGACGTTGTGATAGGAAGATAGTGGAATAGAAGAGGGTTGGGGAGAGAGACACTGGGCTCCAGGCATACTGGGTGGACCATGAATCAAGCTTCATCTGAACTATCCCTGGATCGAAACAAAAAATCTTTCTTTATGCTTAAACTATGGTCCTAATGGAATCAGTTTCCAGGCATTTCCTTGACTGTTTGCAACAAATGCAGCACACAGAACAAGTCTGCCTGGACTGAAAACAAACAACTGCATGCATAGCCAGACCCCTCACAAATGCCTTT
Source organism: Daubentonia madagascariensis (assembly GCA_023783475.1). Classification (NCBI taxonomy): domain Eukaryota; kingdom Metazoa; phylum Chordata; class Mammalia; order Primates; family Daubentoniidae; genus Daubentonia; species Daubentonia madagascariensis. The sequence continues at coordinate 29,311,032 of JAKFHU010000144.1, read as the reverse complement.
TAGTTATAGAAATTCGTATAGCTTCAATATCAGGTTTTTCCAATGAATTCTGTCAGAAACATAGTTGCAACACATCCCATTAAAACTGGGGTCCTCTAAAGACCTGAGCTAGTAATAAGGAGATCCCAACAGAGCCCTGAATGTGGACTGGTGCAGTGTGGGTTCAAAAGGCTGAAAGGAAGGGGAGGGGGTGACACATGGGAAAGGAAGTTAGGAGCAGAATTTAGAAGCAGTAACTTTTTCTCTTTTCCGCTATTTGATGTTGCTAATATTTCTACAAATAATGCAGATGAATTAGTACTAAGAAAAAATAAACTGGGCCACAAATCAGGAAAGAATGACATGAAAAATAATGTATCACTATTATGTCACAAAAAATAAAAATTACAAGCAGACACATAAGGCATGAGCCAGATTAAAAAAAGTTTGGAATGACAGCTCATGAACATGGTATGGTTCTGAATGAAGAAATGAAGAAATAAATATGTACACACACAAAAATTTTTTTAAGTAGCACACACAATGAAAAGAGGAAGGAAGGAAGGCAGATAGGCACTCGGACACAACCAATATGCAAAGTATAGACTGCAAAAAAGCCCAAACAAGAAGGGCACGCGTCCCACGAGGTCTTTATACTATATAACTTAACGAAGCCTTGGGTCAAATCAAACATGGTTTCAAAAACAAGACAATAAAATAACAGAATGAAAAAAGAAAAGATTTTTTCAGAACTAAATAAATACACTGAGAACCAAAACAACACTATTACATAGTTAATAAATTAGACACAGAAAGGAACAAAACAGACACAGTTAAAAATTGAGTTACTGGCATGAAGGCAAGGCATGAGATAATCACAGTTTGTGCAGAGGAAACAAACAACGGGATTAAGTCAATTACAGGAGACGCTGGAGATGGAGATGAAACAAACAAGCCACCGCTAGAGCTGAGCAGGAGAACACAGCACACAGAAACTAGTGCAGTATTCAGGGATAACGCAGGAGACCTGCTTCCGGTTCTAGAGAAACAGCAGACCCCATAACCTGAATACCAGCCTGCTACAAAACACCTGGAAAAGCTGGAGGAAGTGAAATAAATGTCTTTTTAAATGCCAATCTGTGCTCACAAGAAAGCATGAGAAATCCTTACAAAGATCCAACAGGAAACTAAAAAGAATATTGCATGTGCATGAGCTGACACTATGGCAGGGCACGGGGATGGGCAGCACAGGGGCCAGTCACATCCACACGGAGCTTGGACAGTGCCTATGTGGGGCTGCAGACAAGGCTCTTCCACAGGTGGAGGTGAAGCCACCCCCCACCCCACATCCGCCCATGTGCCGTGAGGATTCTGAAGAGACCACTGGCAGAAGAAAACAAAAAGGAAGTTTGTCTGTCTCAGTCTGGGCTGAAAGTGGAGAAACAAGAGGGTATCATGAATCCCAAAAAAATATGAGTCTTCTTTCTGAAGAACTCAAACGTAAATAAGCCACAATGCCTGGGAACTCTGCAAGCCGTGTAAGTAACATAAAAAGTTGCTCCAGGCCAGTGAAACATGAGGTACCAGACAGAAGCAACAACAACAAACAAATTAGCAAACAAAAACCAAAACAAAACAAAATCTTTGCCCAGAAACCACGACGATTATGTCCTCTTGATGCAAAACATAAAAATGTAAAGTGAAAAATTTTCTATGAGCAAGAGATAGAAAAACCAAGTCAGAAGGAATAAACCCCCCAAAATTCAGACAAAAGAAATATCAGAGGGATAACACTGAGTATGTTTAAAATGGTTAAATGCATTAAATATATCAGAAACATTAAAAAAATAAGATACTCTGGGGATTAAAAAAAAGATTTGGAAAAAACAAAAAAACACAAAAGTAAGAGCTTCACAAAATTAAAAATTTAGTAACTGAAATAAAAACTCAATAGAAAGAACAGAAATGATAATTGTTAGTAAGCCAAAGACAGACACAACAAAGTGACCTACAATGCAGATCAGAAAGATAAAGAGACAGGAAATACGAATGCTTGGAAGACTTGAGGGTACAATGAAAATATTCAGTATGTGTATAAAAAAGTTCAGAAGGAGAAATTTAAAGAAACAATGGCTGAGAAATTTCTAGAATTGGCCAACTAATCCTCAGATTAAGGAAGTACAAGTTCCTCATAAAGGTAGGTATGAATCAAAAACTAATCAAAGCTCAATCATTTTTCAGCTCTGACATGTAATGAGCTTAGAATTAATCACTCCCATACTTCCAAGAAAGAAACTGAATGAACTGAAAAAATCAATGACTTTTCTTACGCAGAGGCGGGACGGATGCTGCAGGATAAATGCTGCACTGAAATCTGGAGAGACAGGGAACCCAGAGTCGCAGGCAAGATCTGCTCACCTGAAGCAGAAGCCACCGGAGCCATGAACTCGTGGTAACACTTAAATGGTGATCTTGATGATTCTCTGGTTGCTGAGTGTGCACATGAGTGAGAGTAAGAAACCCCCAGAGGGCCACAGTCTTGTGGGTGCCCCTACAGTTTCATGGGTTTTATCTCTAGGAACCCACCAGGTTCTCATGGCAAATGTGCAAGAAAGATCCCCTTGTGGCTCTGGCAAAAGGAGGGGAGGAGTAACCACTGGGAAACAGGTCAACCAGAGCCTTCTCCACAAAAAAAGTCCACTCTCCAGGCTTTATCAGAGCCTTGTCCCTGTTGGGGAAAGGGCATCCCTCCCACTCTAGCACCCTCTAGCCTCTCTGTCTCACCTAAGGGGGGAGAAAAGCTATACCACTAGAGAAACACCGTGAAGGTCACAGCCCAGAGACACAGGCCCACGGAAAGACTAAGATTTAACATAGGACTACAGAATACTTCCCCCTCCCCTACTTACCACCACGCTAGCAGGGCCCCAGCATCACTGTGAATTACAGCCGGAAGAGCTGCACGCTCTCCGTGGAAGAGTACCTAAGGAAGCCCAAAGCCAAGAGGGGAGACAAAAACAAGAACACAAGAGGATCTTTAAGCCTCTGGCAATTAAAGCAAACATTAAATAAAGCCTGACTACTAGCCAAATTAATGTAAATTCTCACACTGAAGATGTGTTTACCTTCATTCCTATTACCTTAAAGAACATTTCTGGTTTATGACAGAAAAATTACAAGGCAAATAAAAGACAAGGAAAAACAGTCTGAAGAGACAAAGCAAATATCAGAACAGGACTTACATATGACACAAATGTTGCAATTATCAGACAAGGAATTTAAAATAATATGATAAATACATTAAGGGTACTAAAGGAAAAATAAACAACATGCAAAAATAGTTGGGTAATGTCAGCAGAAAGATGGAAACTCTAAGAAAGAATCACAAGGGAATACTAGAAATCAAAAATACTGTAACAGAAATAAAGAATGCCTGCATGCAATTTGAATCTATTTTGTCACAAATGTAAATTAAATTAAATGTAAACATTTTAAAATTTCAAAAGAAGGAAGGAAAGTTTGTGAGGGGCTCATGAGTACACTGGACACAGGTGAGCAAAGAACAAGTGAGCTTGATGATATGTCAATAGAAACTTCAGAAACTGAAATGCAGATGGGCATTTCAGAATAAAAAGAGAGAAAAGACAGAAAGAACAGATTACCTAAAACTGTGGGACAACTTCAAAGGTATGACATATATGTAAGTGGATCACCGGAAGAAGACAGAGCAGAAAAGAAGGAATATTTGAAATAGTAATGGCTGAGAACTTTCCAAAATTATTGACAGATACAAATCATAATAGATCCAGAAAGCTGAGCAAACACCAAGCAGGAAAAATATCTAAAAATACTATACATGGATCTTATACCAATTTCAGAAATTACATTAGAATGTATCACAAGCCTACATGTAAAATGTGAAACCATAAAACCAGAAGAAAACACAAGACTAAATATATGGAACCATGGGTTTAGTGATAACAGTTTTGGGTACAACACCAAGGGCATGATGATCCATACAAAGAAAAAGTTGTTAAGCTGGACTTTATTAAAATCAAAAACTGCTCTATGAAAGGCACTGTTACCAAAATGAAAAGACAAACTATGGATTGGGAGAAAATTTTGCAAAATACATCCCTGATGAAAGACTTTTGTTCAAAATACAGGGGAAAACCCACCAATATAAAAACAAACAACCTAACTAAAAAATGGGCAAAAGATATGAACGGACAACTCACCAAAGAAAGTGTACAGATAACAAATTAGTATACGAAAAAATGTTCTATATAACCTGTCATCAGAGAAATGCAAATTAAACACCTATCAGAATGGCTAAAATCTAAAAAAATGACAAATCAATTGCTGGGAGAATGTGTAACAACAGAAACTCATTCGCTGTTAGTACGAATGCAAAATGGTATGACCACTTTGGAAGACAGTTTAGTGGTTTATTACAAAACTAAACCTAGTGTTACCATACCACCCAACAACTGAATTCCTACATTCACCCAATGATTTGACAACTTGTATCTACAGAAAAGCCTGCATATGAATGTTCATGACAGTTTTATTCATAATTGCAAAACTTCCAGGACTATACCTGATAGTAATTATTAATACTTCAATGAGGTGCTGTCAGTAATGAAATCTTTGTTTATCTGAAAAATGTCTTTATTTTGACTTTACTCTTAGATGACAGTGTAGCTGGGCAAAAATTCCATTTCCCATTTAATGCAGAGCATATTCTAATGTCCTTTTCTGGGTGAAATAATGAGGAACTAAATAAACCAAATTCAGATCATTCATAAACCTCATTTTTTCTTCTGAAAAGTACAATGAAGTGACTCGTGCCATAAAGCACACTACACCAATTACCAAGAAAAATGTTCCCATCACAAAATCAAGAACAGAATTACTTAGGAACATTTTCATAATTCAGGTGATTAAGTAGTTGCATAAATTTCCAAGTAATTCCTGCCTTCATCAATGACCTTTTGTTATATGTGAGCCACTTAATATGTCAGGGAATTATAAATCCTGAACTTGCAAGGAATAAATTGCTCGGTGTAGGGGATGTCCAAGTTTGAATCTATGTAATAGTTACAGCTGAGTTTCTGTCCCACAACCACCCACCCTCCTTTCTGTGATCATGCCTGGGTGAACAGAGTAAGACCCTCTCTCTAAAAAAAAAAAACCACAAAAAACAGTATTAACAGTACTAACTTTTTGGTGTTGTAATTCCATATCTAAGAAACAACCCTAAAGAAACAGGTATCAGAACAAAGATGTTCACTATGATGTTATTTATAGTGCTAGCAATATATCAATAAGCTAACTGCCCAATCATAAATTATTGCTTATACATAAAATGGAATATTACATAATTAGTAAAATATTTTCAAAAGAATGTAATCATGTGAAAAATAAAATATAAAGTGGGGAAAAAAGCAAAACATAAAATTGTACTTGTAGCATTACCCAAATGTTGAGAAAATTCAGTTACATTCTGTGGTCCCCACATTGTACATCCCACATAGTCATGAACATGATCTGACTGTCTCAGTGCTGAATTGTTCTCTCAAACCTTCTGCTCTCACCACAACCTGCATTACTAGGAATTACAAGTTGAGAATGTGAACTGGGAGACAGAACAATAGAAATTACCCAATGTGAAAAACAAAGATAAAATAAATTGGAAAATAAAACAGAGTCGGGGACCTGTGGGATTACAAGGGAAGATCTAATGAGTATATAGTTAGAGTCCTGGATGGAAGAAGAAAGGTGGGGCGGAAGAAACACATGAAGAAATGAAGACTGGCACTTCCCAAATTTGACAAAAGACACAGAACTGTGGATCCAAGAAGTGGGCATCCCCCAACAAAATAAATCTAAAGAAATCCCCACCAAGACATATCATCATCAATTTCTAAAAACAAAAGACAATAAAAGAACTTTAAAAGCAGAGAAAGAACAATGACATCTATAGGGCAAGAGCGATTCAAATGGCAGAGTATTATCATCAGAAACGACAGAGGTCACTAGGAGGTCGTATGACATGTTCAAGTACTGAGAGAAAGGCCAACTCGGAATCCTGTCTCTGGTGAAATATCCTGGGCAAGAATGACGGGGAATGAAGATATTCTCAGAGGACGGCAACTAAAAGATTTTGTTGGCAACACACCCACCTTTTAAAAGAAGAGCTAAAGGAAGTTCAGTAAACAGGAAGAAAACATTAACAGAAGGAAGGTGGACAGAAAGGAGGAAAAAATACAGCAAGTAAATATATCAGTAAATACAACAGATTTTTTTTCTCCTTTTGAGTTTTCTAAATTCTGTTTGATGGTTGAATCAAATGTTATGAAACTGTCTGAGATGGTTCTAAATGGATGCGGAGGAAGCAGTAAAGGCAATTATACATAATCAGAGGAGGGTAAAGGGATATTAAAAGAGGTGCGGTTTCTACACTGCACACAAACTGGTAAAATGACAGCATTAGTAGACAGTAATAAGCTACTTATTTACACAGAGAGTTCCACCGAGACATACTATTGATAAGTCAAATGGAATTCTTTTAAAAAAAAAATTCAGGCTGGGTGCAGTGGCTCACACCTATAACCCCAGCACTTTGGGACGCCAAGGTGGAAGGACTGCTTGAAGCCGGGAGTTCAAGACCAGCCTGGGCAACATTGTGAGACCCCATCTCTACAAAAAATAGAAAAATTAGCCAGGTATGGTGGCATGCACCTCTAGTCCCAGCTACTCAGGAGGTTGAGGTGGGAGGACTGCTCGAGCCCAGGAGTTGGAGGCCACAGTGAGCTATGCCACTGAGCTCCAGCCTCCAGCCTGGGTGACAGAGTGAGTCCTTGTCTCAAAAAAAAAGTTCAAATACCCCATAAGAGGGCAGGTAAAAGAATAAATAAACTAGAAAAATTTAAAAAAGAGAAACAAACACAAAACAGAAATCAAATGACAGACTTAAGCCCTAACATATAAATAATTATATCAAATGTAAATAGTCTAAATACAATAATTTAAAGACAGAGATTGGCAGAGTAGATTAGAAAAAACATGACTCAATAGTTTTTTCAACACATGATGTTAGAACAAATGGACACCCACATGCAAAAAAATAAATGTAGACAAAGACCTTACACCCTCCACAAAAATTAACTTAAAATGGATCACAGCCCTAAATGTAAAATGCAAAACTATACACCTCCTAAAAGATAACATAGGAGAAAACCTAGATGGATACGGCAATGTCTTTTAAGATACAACACAAAGGAACCACCCATGAAAGAAAGAAGTGATAAATTAGACTTCATTAAAGTGAAAAATCAGTATCAAGGTGCCAGCATCTGGTGAGGGACTTCTTTACAAAACATAATGTCAAGATAATAAGAAGATAAGCCACACACTGGGAGAAAATAATTACAAAAGACGTATCTGATAAAGGACTGTTATTTAAAATACACAAAGAAAGCTCAAAGTTCAACAAAAATAAAACAAGCAATCCAATTAAAAATGGGGCAAAGACCTTAACAGACACCTTACCAAAGGATATATACACATGGCAAACAGGCATATGAAAGGATGCTCTACATAATATGTCATCAGAGAAATGCAAATTAAAACGAGATACCATTATATAACTATTGGAATGGCCAAAATCCAGAACACTGGAGGAGACCAGATGCTGGCTAGGATGTGGAGCAGTAAGAACTCTCATTTATTGCTGGTGGGAATACAAAATGGTACAACCACTTTGGAAGGCAGTCAGATTTTCTTATAAAACTAAACATACTCTTACCATTCAATCCAGCAAATGCTCTCCTTGGTATTTACCCAAAAGAGTTGAAAACTTATATCCACACAAAACCTACACACAGATGTTTTACTCATAATTGCCCAAACTTAAAAGCAACCAAGATGTCCTTCGTAGGTAAAGAGATAAGTAGATAAACTGTGGTATATCCAGACAATAGAATACTATTCAGCTCTATAAAGAAATGAGCTATCAAGCTATGAAAAGACATAGAAGAACTTTAAATGCATATTACCAACTGAAATAAATCAATCTGAAAAAGTTACATATGATATGATTCCAACTATATGACATTCTGGAAAAGGTAAAACTATGGAGACAGTGAAAAGATCAGTGATTGCCAGGAGTTGAGTAGAGGTACAGGTAAACAGGTGGAACACAGAAGATTTTTAGGGCAGTTAAACTACTCTGTATGATACTATAATGATGAATACATGCCATTATACATTCACACAAACCCACAGAATATACAAGGTTTCCAAGAGGAAACCCTAATGTAAACTATGAACATTGGGTGATAATGATGTGTCAATGTAGATTTATCAACTGTAATTAATGTACCACTCTAGTGGGGGAAGGCTATGCATGTGTGGCAACAGAGAGTATATGGGAAATCTCAATTTTGCTGTGAACCTAAAACTTCTCTAAAAATAAAGACTACTAAAAACAAAAAACATAACTCAACTATAAACTGTCTATAGGAAACTTACATCAAGTTGCTACTTACAACAATATAGACAAGTTGAAAGTAAAATGACAGAAAAAGGTACAGTATGTAAACCTTAATCCAAAGAAATCAGGTGTGCCCTTATATATATCAGATAAAGCCTTCAAAGCAAAGAAAATTACCAGAGACAAAGGGGGACATTACATAATGATAAAATTGTCAATCGCCAACACAGCAATCCTAAATGTATGTGCACCAAATGACTTCAAAACAACAAATAGGAGAAAAAACTGATAAAACTAAAAGGAGAAATAGAAACATCCACAATTATAGCTGGAGATCTCCATACTTGACTCTGTAATTGAAAGAATAAACAGAAAATCAGCTAGGATATAGACAAACTTAATGATATCCACCAACAGGATGTAACTGACATTTATACAACATTATATGCAACAATAGCAGAATACATTCACTTTTCCAGTGCCCATGGAGCATATACCAAAATATACCATAATCTGGTCCACAAGCAAAGCTCAATAAATTTAACTGAAATCATACAAAGTGTCTTCTCCAACCACAGCAGAATCAAACTAGAAGTCAATACAGAAGGATAACAGGAAAATATCCAAATATTGAAAAACTGAAAAATACACTTGTAAATAATCTGTAGATCAAAGAGGAAAGAGTCAAGAGAATTTTTTTTTTTTAATACTTTGAGCCAGGTGTGGTGGCTCATGCCTGTAATCCTAGCACTTTGGGAGGCCAAGGTGGGAGGATAACCTGAGGCCAGGAGTTCAAGACCAGCCTGAGCAACATAGCAAGACCCCATCTCTACACAAAATCTTTTAAAAAATTAGCTGGCATGCACCTGTAGTCCCAACTGCTCAGGAGGCTGAGGCAGAAGGACTGCTTGAGCCTAAGAGTTTGAGGTTGCAGTGAGCTATGATAGCACCGTTGAACCCTAACCCGGGCAACAGAGCAAGACCCTGTCTAAAAAAAAAAAAAAATCCAAATTTTCAAAATGAAAATACAACATAAAAATTTGTGTGACAGAAATAAAGCAGTGCTGAGAGGGAAATTTATAGTACTAAACACATATATGAGAAAGGAGGAAAAGTCTCAAATCAATAATCTAATCTAAGCTCCCACCTAAAGAAACAACAAAAAGAACAAAATAGTAATAATAATAAAATAATAATAATAAAACCCCAAAGCAGGAAGAATGAGAGAAAAATAAATGTAGGAGCAAAAATCAATAAAATTGAAAACAAGTAAGCAATAGAGAAAAATCAATGAAACAGAGAGGTGGTTCTTTAAAAAGACCAACAAAATTGACAAAGCTCTGGGAAGACTAGCAAAGAAAAGAGAAAGAGAACATTCAAATAACCCGTATCAGGAATGAAACAGATGACATAAATACAGATCCCGCAGACATCAAAGGATAATAACGAGAGTATGACAAAGAACTCCACACTCGTAAGTTGAACAATCTAGAGGAAATGGATCAATTCTTCAAAAAAGACAAACTTACAACTCACCCAATATGAAATAAATAATTTTTTAAAGCCCAATAACTATTAAAGATACTGAAACAGTAATTTTAAAAATCTCAAAAATAAAGCTTCTAAGCCCAGATGATTTCACTGAATTGTATCAAGCATTTAAAAGAAGTATTTTAACACCGATTCTACACCATTGCTTCCACAATATAGAAAAAGAGAAAACACTTTCCAATTCATTTGTGAAGCTAGTATTACCCCAATAACAAAATCAGACAAAGAAAGTACAAAAAAAGAAAATATAGATAATTATCTCTCATGAATACAGATACAAAAATCCTTAACAAAATGTTAGCAAATGGAATTGAGTGATGTATTAAAAAAAATTATGAGCCATAACAAAACAGGGTTTGTTCCAGGGATTCAAGACTGGTTTAATATTTGAAAATCAATCAATATAAAAATCATAATATTAACAGGCAAAAGAAGAAAAAACACACAATCACTGCAGAAAAAGACATTTGACAAAATTCAACATCCATTCCTTATAAAAACTCTCAGAAAAATAGGAATAGAGGCAAACTTCCTCAACTTGATAAAGAGCATCTACAAAAAGGCTAAAGTCATATTTAGTGGTAAGAGTATCAGTAGTTTCTTCCTAAAATAGGAAGCAAGGCAAAGATGTCTTGTTCTCACTACTCTTATTCAACATACTGCTTTGAGTTATATCCAATGCAGTAAGTTCTAGAATAGGAAACTAAAGGCATACAGATGTAAAAGGAAGAAATAAAACGTGGTTATTTGCAGAAGACCTGTCTGCACAGAAAATCCTAAAAAGTCTAGAAAAACAAAATAAAACGAAGAACGTTTAGAATAAATTAGTTCAGTAAGGTTGTGGGATACAAAATTAACAAACCAAAATCAATTCTTTTCCTATATACTAGCAATGAACATGTGGACACCAAAATTAAGTATATATTACCATTTTTTAAATTTCAAAATATCAAGGGAGTACAAATGTTTTTGTTACATGGATACCTTTTATAACAGCTGTTCCCAACCTTTTTGGCACCTGGGACCGGTTTCATGGAAGACAATTTTTCCATGGGACTGGGGAGGGTGGGGTGGGGGATGGTTTTAGGGATGATTCAAGCGCTTTACATTTGTTGTGCAGTCAAACCTCTCTGCCAATGATAATCTGTATTTCTGCATTTGCAGCCACTCCCCAGCGCTAGCATCACCACCTCAACTCCACCTCAGATCATCAGGAATTAGATTCTCATAAGGAGCCACAACCTAGATCCCTTGCATGTACAGTTTACAGTAGGGTTCACACTCCTATGAGAATCAGGCTGCTTATCTGACAGGTGGTGGAGTTTATGTGGTAGTACAAGTGATGGGGAGCAGCTGCAAATACAGATGAAACTTTGCTTGCTTGCCTGCCGCTCACCTCCTGCTGTGCAGCCCTGTTCCTAACAGGCCATGGACCAGTACAGGTCCACACATGGCCCAGGGGTTGGGGACCACAGTTTTAAAATGCCTAAGTTAGGACTTTTAGTGTGCCCATCACCTAAACAGTGTTCATTGTACCCTACAGGCAGGCTTTTACCCCTCCCCTCCTTCCCTCTCCCCCCATCTTGATTTCCTACAACCTTTACATCTCTTTGCGCCCCTGTGTGCATCAATTAGCTTCCAATTATCAGAGAGTACTTATGGTGTTTGTTTTTCCATTCCTGGGATACTTCACTTAGGATAATGGTCCCCAATTCCACCCAAGTTCCTGCAAAAGACATTATTTCATTCCTTTTTACCATTTACAATTGCGTACAAGGAAAAAAGGAAGGAATAAAAGAAGGAAGGGAGAAAAGGGGGAAGGGAGGAAGGGAGGAAAGGAAGAATGACTGACTAGGTGTAAATCTAACAAAGTATTAATATACACTGGACTTATTACTACAAAAACCAGTAACAGAAATCAAAGAAGACCTAAATAAATGATAGACATAACATATTCATGAATTGGAAGACTTAATATAATAAACATTGTAACCACAACAGACCAATCTGGTTCAAGTTCTATGTAACAAAGTTTTGAGTTGTTTTCCAGTTGCCACGGACCCCCAGGTTAAAGCTCACATAACCTGAGCACGCCCAGATGAACCAAGCATGCAACCACGGGTAGAACCTAAGTGCTCAGACCTAGGAACAGAGACTGAATTAAGAAGTGAACACCACAGGCAGGATCCAGGATCCAATCAGATAAAGCCCTGGCATCACCCCATGTCAGGATCCAGTTAGATCATGCCTCTCAGCATCATCTCAATGCAAGATCCCATCAGATCATGCCCTGTTACCCTCTGACTATAAGACCTGCCACACACCCCAGCTCAGGGAGATATACGAGCTTGATTCCTGTCTCTTTGCTTGGCAGCCTTGTAATAAATGTTTCTCCCTACAAAAACCTGGTGCTTCAGTGTTTGGCTTTCTGTCGTATGCAGCAAACAAATCCAGTTCAGTTCAGAAACGATATGTCAACATTCCCCAAATTGGTATATAGGTTTAATGCAATTCTTTTCAAAATCCCTGTAAGATATCTACGGATTGATACAGACAAGGTTATTCTAAAGTGTATACAGAAAGACAAGAGAACAAGAATAGCTAAATCAATTTTTAAAAAGAAGAAATATAAGGAATCACTTTACCAGATTTGAAGATTTACAGTAATCTAGACTGTGGTATTAGTGGAAGCATTAACACTAGATCAGCGGAACAGAATAAAGAACCCAGAAATAGACCCACAGACTTGTGACCAACTGATTTTGACAAAGGTGCAAAAGAAATTCACAAGAGAAAGGACAATCTTTTCAACAAATGGGGCTGCAGCAATTGGATATCAATATGAAAAAAAGGAACTTCAACCTAAACCTCACATCTTCTACAAAGATAAATTCAAAATGGATCACAGACTTAAATGTAAAATGAAAAACTATAAACCCTTTGAAGAAAACATAGGAGAAAATCTTTATGACCTTGGGTTTAGGGAAAAGTTCTTGGATATGACACCAAAATATGATCCACAAAAGAAAAAATTAATAAATTGGACTTCATGAAAATTAAAAATTTTCTTCGTTGGGAAATACCCACCCTACAGACAAGGAGAAAATATTTAAAATCCACCAATCTGACAAAGGACTCATCTCTAAAATGTATTAAAAACCCTCAAAACTCAATATTAAAAAAATCCAATTAGAAAATAAGCAAACTAATTTCTAGTGACAGATCAGATTAGTGGTAGTCTTGAGGTTGGAGGAAGCTGGGCTATAAGGGAGGAATTGCAGAGGGTCAAAGAAAACCTGTTGCAAATGATGAAAATGTTCATTAATCTATATTGTGATGGTTTCATAAATGTGCAAACTTGAGTAAACTTATCAATTTGCATACTTAAAATAGTTTTTATATGTCAATTATAGTTTCAATAAAGCTTTTTTTTAAGTTTATAATTTTTCTAAATAGATATCTATTAAGAAGTCATTCTGTCAAAAAGACACCTACACTCAAATGTTTATTGCAGCACAATTCACAATTGCAAAAATGTGGAATCAACCTAAGTGCTCATCAATTCATGAGTGGATTAACAAAATGTGGTGTATATATACCATGGAGTACTACTCAGCCATAAAAAGAAATGAATTAATGTCTTTTGCAGCAATTTGAATGGAACTGGAGACCATTATCACAAGTGAAGTATCTCAGGAATGAAAAAGCAAACACCACATGTACTCTCTAATGATCTGGAACTAACTGATGCGCACACATGGGCACAGAGAGAAGTAAAGGTCATTGGAAATCAAGAATTGGGGAGGGGGAGGAGGGGAGGGGTAAAAACCTACCTAACAGGTATAATGTTGGGTGATGGGCACACTAATAGCCCTGACTTAAACATTATAAAAGCTATCCATGTAACAAAAAAATTTGTACCCCCTTAAAATTTTGAAATTAAAAAAAAAGAACACACAAATACTTCACCAATCTAGGTAACAAAAATAAATGAGAACCAGTAAATACCTTCACAATCTGGGAGGTAGGGAAACAAAAACAAATGATAAATACTTACAAAAACAGCATATTTAGTACTTTCAAATTAAGTAGTCACAGACTATTTCCACTTCTGATATTTCACTGATTTTCAGAATCTGTTTACTAACCCAGTATGCACATCAGACTGACTCAGGCAGCTTCCTTTAAAAAGGGCTACCCGGACCTTTTTTCACACTAAACAATTCAGGATAAAAGAAGGTTAGGATTCCGCGTTCACATTTTTAAAAATTGATATATAATTCATGTATGATAAAATTCATCTTTTTGAGCATTTTGGTATATTAGATAAATGCCTACCCAAGTCCTTTGCCCTTTCTTAAACTGAGTTTCATTTTTGTAGTTGAGTCGTAGGAGGTTTTTTTTTTTTTCCTTTATATATTCTGGATACTAGACCCTTATCAGATATACAATTTCATATATTATCTCACATTCTGTGGGATATATTTTCACTTTCTGTGGAATGTCCTATAGATGTGTCTATTAGGTCTAATTTAAGTCTAATGGTTACTAACTTTTCATTCTAATATAGGTCAGATTTTAATTATTGCTTTATGTGGTTTTTAAAATTATATATGAGAACGTATTACAAAAAAAGTGTCAATTAGATAGGAGACAAAAGGCACTCGTGTATTCTATGTACTTGTTCATCTGTCTCTCTCATTTTTCCATCATTATGGAAAGAGGGACACTAAAGTCTTCAAGTATTTTTGTTGAATTTTCTATTACTAAACTTTAATTCTGTCGCTTTTTGCTTCACGTAGTGGAGGGCCTCAATGATGGCTACATATGTGTTTTAATTGTTATATCTTCTTGATTAATTGACTTTTTGTAATAATAAAATGTCCTTTTCAGTCTGTAGTAACAATTTTTTAAGTCTATTTTGTCTGATATTGGTGTACCCACTCTAGCTTTACCTGGATTACTGTTTGCATGGTATATCTTTTTGCATCTGTTTATTTTCAACCTATTTGCTCCTTTGAATATAAAATGTGTCTCTTGTAGACACAAATAGCCAATTGTTTTCTACCCATTCTGTCAATCTCTATCTTATCATTCAAGTGTTTAAATCCATCTAATTTAACATATAGTCTGACATAGTAGGATTTACACCTGCCATTTTGCTACTTATCCCTAATCCTTCTCTTACTGTCTTCTAATTTCTTAAGTAGGTATTGTCCAGTGTACCATTTCCTTGTCCTTCCACTTCCTTCCTTCTTTTTTTTTTTTTTTTTTTTTTTAGCTATTTTCCCTGGGGATACAATTAACAGCTTGACTTATAACAATCTTGTTTGGACTGATGTTAACTTAAATCAATAGTGTACAAAAACTTTGTCACTATGTAACTGTTTCCTCCCTGCTTCTTTGTGCTGTTACTGTCATGAAAATTACATCTTTATACATTTTATGCACATCAACATGAATTTATAATTATTGCTTCATGCAGTTGTACCTCAAATCAGAGAAGAGAAAAAAGAGTCACAAACCCCAAATATATTTATACTGTCTTCTATATTTACCTAGGTCGTTACTTACCGGTGTTCATTATCTCTTTATGGATTCAAGTTTCTGTCTCCTGTCCTTTCATTTCACCTAAGGACTCCCTTTAGTATTTCTTGCAGGGCAAGTTTTCTAGCAATGAATTTTCACTGCTTTTCTAAAATCAGGGAATGCACTAATTTTTTCTTCATTTTTGAAAGATATTTTTGCTAATTTAAAATTCTTGGTTAAAAGTCTTTTCTTTTAGCACTTTGAAAATATGTCATCCCTCTGTCTCCATCCTCCATGATTGCTGTTGAGAAATCAGCTGTTCATCTGGTAGAGGCTACTTTGCACGCGGTGAGTCAGTTCTACCCTGCTTTCAAGATTTTCTGTCTTTTGACAGTTTGGTTATGATGTGTCTAAGTGTGTATCTCTTTGAGTTTATCCTACTTTTAGTTTATTAAGCTTTTTGGACGTGCAGATCAATGTTTTTTGTTCAATTTGGGAAGTTTCCACCCATTGTATCTTCAAATACTCTTTCTTCCTATTCCTCTCCACTCTCGTAGGACATCCACTTTGCATATGTTGGTTTCTTGTTATCTCACAGGTCTCTGATGTTCAGTTCGTTTTTATTTTCATTCTTTTTCCTTTTTAAGTTCTTCAGATGGGTTAACTCAGTTGACCTGTCTTCAAGTTCCTTGTTTGTTTCTTCCACCTGCTCAAATCTGCTGCTGAAATCCTTCAGTGAAGTTTTCATTTTCATGACTGGAATTTTTAACTCCACAATTTATATTTGGTTCTTTTGTATATATACATCTTTACTGATTTTCTTACCTTGGTGAGACATTCTTACACTTTCCTTAGGTCTTTAGACATGGTTTCCTTTACTTCATTGAACATATATAAAAAAAGCTGATTTAAAGTCTTTGTCTAGTAAACCCAACATCTGGGCTTCCTTAGGATAATTTCTATTGATTGTGGTGGTTTTTTCCCCCTATGTACGGGCCACATGTTCATCTTTCCTTGCATATATTATGTATTTTTGTTGGAAACTAGACACTTTAAATAATATAATGTGACAACTCTGGAAAGCATACTCCCCTCAGTTTGTTGTTGTTGCTGCTATTTGTTTATTCAGTAACTTTCTGAACTAATTCTGTAAAGTCTATATTATTCATTGTGTGTGGCCACTAAAGTCTCTGTTTTGTTAGCTTAGTTGTCAGCTAATAATGAAACAGAGCTTTTCTCAAATGCTTGGAACCAATAAATATCCCTGTCTTTGTCAATGTGCTGTGTGTGTAGGGTCACAATTTCAACACACAGCCAAGCAGTTGACAACTCCGCCCTGGCATTCACTTCCTGCCTGTGCACAGCCTCAAAGTCAGTCAGAGATGGGAGGCTAGGGTCTTCTCAGATTTTTTTTGAGCATGTGCCCAGCCTTTCACATGCATTTTGGAGCTTTTCAAAGAACAAATGGATATCTAATTCCCAAGCCTTTCCCTATAATCTGTTTTTATTAGTTTATTTTCTTCCCCAACTGATATCAACTGCCTCAGGCAGCCCCAAGGTTAAGCAATTATTTCTCAATTTTCAACAAATGCACCCAGGGAAAAGGCTTTCTGGACTAGGAAAGCTCTGAATTAGGTCAAATAAAGATAATCTTGTAAGTGGAGTCTTCTACTGAACCTGCAAAAAGATTAAATACTGACAATTCTCAGGCAATGATATTCCAAAGGAGCTCTAACCCTGTTCTCTCCACTCTGGTGATTATAATTGGCTGACAGCTTTCACCTTAATCACAGACTGCTGGTGTTCAAGGCTACCAGGGAGTTGGAGGTGGGGGAGGGAAATAGCACAGGTTAAAATGTCACAGAGATCATTGTTCTTACCAAGATAGAGCCTATTTCTTAAAAAATAAATTCTCCCCAGATTGCTCCCAGCCTTTTGTTTATTTCCAAACCTGTGAAAAAGTTGCTTCTGGAAAACTTTGGCAGTTTTCTTCTTGCTTTTATGGAGAAAATAATTTTCAGAGGTCCCAATTCTACCATTTTCACTTATGTCCCTCAAGCGCTCATATTTCCCAAGTTTTTCATGAGTTTCTTTCACATATTTCTGGATAAGAACCACCGTTCAGGAGGTTCCTGTTAAAAACTTGGTTTGAACACAAGCATACCTCCTCTTTCACTCAAACTTCGTAAAAATGATAAAGAAATGTGTTAAGGCATAAATCCACACTTACAAAAAATGTGAGAGGAGACAACATCAACAATTTGGAATCTGAAAAATAAATGGGCAAGGGATGATTACTAGGCAGAGTCTGCCAATTGCAAATCTAATTAACCACAGAGAAAGCAGAGACAAAGCCCACAAAGGCTCATGAATTAGAGGGAGCAGGGTTAAAACAGGAGGATTGGAACAAAGTTTTTATAAGAATTATTTAAATCCTCAAATATTCTCACAAGCACAAGTGGCAACTGCTCCCTCTTGCCCTGGCAGACATTAGAATTTTATTCTCTGCAGAGGACAGACCAGAAGGATTCTAGATGACAAACACAGATACAACTACAACAGTGGTAACGTACTGAAAATAGAGATGGGGGTAAGAATATATGACCCCCAAACCCCTTCCCCCTCTCGGTTCCCAGAACTCTGATTGCCAGGCTCCTACCGCCCAGGTAGCATACTAGAAAAATTTTCCCTGGGAAACATGATCAGCCCAAAAGAAAAGACCTAATCACACTAAGGTCCCAAGAGTACCTTCCTACCCAGATCATGGTACAATGAAACCCACTCCACCACCACTGGGAACACAGATACAAACACACACAGCTTCCATCAAAGATCACCTATCACTACGAGAAAGACTCTAATATGAAAAACAGAGACCAAAATAAACAAATAATAAAGGGATTTTAAGGAAACAGACAATACGAGGAGTAGAGGAAAAATAAGGAGGAGGAGGAGGAGGAAGAGGAGGAGGAGGAGAAACTTAAAAAGAGATATAAAAGAAGCTGTGGCAGTGATACTACAAAAAAAAAAAAAAAAACCCAAGTTTCAACAGGAACCAGATACCCAGATACTACCAACAAGAAACACTCAGAGGGCAAAACAAAGTTCTTGGGAATTGAAACATTAGAGGAAGAAAAGGAACAACAAAATTCTGAGAAAAATTATTCAACTTATTCATAGCCAAACTATCCACCAAGTGTAAGGGTAAAAATAAAGTCATGTAAGACCTCAAAAACATATCCTTCTATGCTCCCTTTCCCAAACTACTACTGATGGATACCATCTACCAAAATGAGAACATAAACCAAGAAAGAAGACATGGATCCATAAATGGAGAATGGCAAGTAGAATTTTCTAGTTGACAATTATGGGTACAGTAAAAAGTAGGTATCTGCTCTTTGTCCGTGGTTCCAGACATAGAGTTTCAAAAATCCTTGAAATTTTCTAAGTGGTAGGAATTCCTTGTTATGCTAATGAAGTGACTTTAGGCAGGGGTCCCCTGAATAGTTTGAAGGCTGCTTGCCAGAGAGAACCAACTGACTAGACAGTTGGAACATTCAGCTTGACCTCCAAAGAGGGGTGGGGTGCTAGAAATTCCCTTCCATCCTGTGGCCAATAATTTAATCAATCATGCCTACAAAATGAAACTCCAACCAAAACTCTGGACAACAGGGATTGAGGAAGCTATCTGGTTGGTGACATATCAATGTACCAGGAGTGTGGCACCACCAGACTCCAGAGATACAGAAAATCCTGTGCTTATGACTTCCTAGACCTTGTTTTTATGTACCTTTTCATCTGGATGCTCATTTGTATCCTTTTAATAAAATGATAATACTGAGTATACAGTCATGTACTGCATAATGACATTTCAATCTAGAATGAACCACATATATGACTGTAGTCCCGTAAGATTACAACAGAGCTGAAAAATTCCTGTTGCCTAGTGATATCATAGCTGTCATAAGGTCATAGCATAATTATTTTTAATAAATTTAGTGTAGCCTAAGTGCGCAGTATTTATAAAGTCTACAGGAATGCACAGTAAGGCCCTAGGCCTTCACATTCACTCACCACTCACTCACTGACTTACCCAGAGCAACTTCCAGTCCTGCATGCTCCATTCACGACAAGTGCCCTATACAGGTGTACCTTTTTTTAATCTTTTATACCATATTCTTACTGTACCTTTTGTATATTTAGCTATGTTTAGATACACAGACACTTACCATTATGTTACAAATGCCTACAGTATTCAGTACAGTAACATGCTGTACAGGTTTGTAGCCTAGGAGCAAAGGGAATATCATATAGCCTAGGTGTGTAGTAGGTTATACCATCTAGGTGTATGTAAGCACACCCTTTGATGTTTGCACACTGATAACACTGCTTAATGATGCATTCCTCAGAACGCATCCTTGTCATTAAGCAACGCATGTCTGTATAGTACTTTCCTGAGTTGTGTGAGTTGTTTTAGCAAATAATTGAACCTGAGGAGGTTTTAGAAAACCCTGAATTTGTAGACAGCCAGGCAGAGGAGACTGGGCACCCGCTAATGGCTGGCATCTGAAGTCAGGGCACTGTTGTCGGGGACTTTGCCCTTTAACTTGTAGGACCTGATGCTACCTCCAGGTAGTGTAAGAATTGAGTTAGATTGTAGGATACCCACTTGGTGTCAGAAAATTGTTGACAAAAGGCAAGTGTGAAAGAAAATACCAGTTTGACAGCTGTAGAACAAGCCTAGGAAGCAACCAGTTTATTTTCAAGCAGAACGAAATGCTTCCAGAGATGTCTCTAAGACCATATCAGATACAAATCCACACGTGTCTGAACATAAGGAGAGAAATTTACATATCTACTGGAGAGTTTGGGGATGAAACAGGGATTATTACATGAAAAATTCAACAACTGGTAAAAGACAATAGTATGAACTGCAAGGAAAATAAATATAATGATAGTCTATGACATGGCTCAGATGTGAATAGTGATTTCATATATTTTAATATAAACAGTGTACATTAACCAAAAATAATGATGTAATTTTATTAGAAGAATGTGAGAAATAAGGGGAAGCATGTCAATTACGTGTGGTGGTGAAGGTGGAGAGTGATTGGAGAATTAAATCCCCACCTTCAGAGTTGGGAAACCCTTAGACGTTGAACTCTAAAACAAAACGCGGCAATATAAGCATTGTATTTAGAGATATGCATGTAAATCTCAAAGAAAGAGCTAAAAGAGAACTGGTTGTCAATGAGAAATGTAATCAGAAGCAGAAGTACAATAAGCCTCATGAGGCTATCTCAGCTTTTAAACTATGGGCAAGAATTATATTAATAAGAGTAAGTCTTTTTAAAAGTATCACCAATCACAAGGGTATTGTGACATTACCATAGGAATTATTATTATTTTAAAGAGCAGGATGTAAGAGGTGTAAGAGCTTTCCTGAGCTCACACCATTACTGAGGGGCTCATCTCATTTTTAAATGTGTTCTTATGACTCCAAATATTTTGTTTCTCTCTGAATTGTCCTGGTAGCAACCTATAACTAAGCAAAGTGTTTTAGTATCATGGGAGTGAAAAAGGTTTATTCTGATGAGAAGGGATCCAGAAGTCTCTCTATGAAAAGCATCATTTGATCTGGACCTTAAGGAACATCACGCTGTCCTTTCCATGCAGGAGAAGTGCCTGGATTACTTTTCTCCCTGCTCTTCTGTTGCTCCTCCCAGGTCAGGGCTGGGTGAGGATGGAGCTCAGTGCCATTCACTGCATGACTCCTGACACAGGGGTTTCCTGAGCCTGCAGTGTTTGGAAGCTGTTATAGTCCCTCTGTGCATGGTGGCTCCACTATTACAAGCACCAGAAATTTGGTATCCAGTCAACAAAATAAAGAGAATAATGACAGCACATATGACAGGGCTGCCACAAGGACTGAATGAGATAGCATGCTTACCACAGAACAGGACATTGGCGTCAGCTGCTCTTGCATTTCCTCTTACTCTGGCCCATGATGCTGCCCAGGTAGGCAGCTCTGCCTCTCAACCCTTGATGTGTGTGTTCATCCTGCAGCTACATGCTCTGCCCTCCCCTTGGACTCTGATGCCTGCTTCAACAGGCAGCAACGCCTTTATGCCTCAGGAAGGCCCCCCTCCCTCCTATGCCAGTTGCAGATGGTTCCATGAGCCTCCATTAGAGCAAGATAGAGTGTTGTGTCCATTGTTAACATCTGCCTGCTGTAACTTTTCCCCATCTACCTATTTACCTATCTATTTATTTATTTTTGTCTGAGTATTTGTGAAGTCTTTCTCTTGAAAATGGCATACAGCTGGCACTTTTTAAACGAAATCTGGAGTCCATTTCACAACATGGTGACTATGGATAAGACTGGGCTTCCTTCTGTTGTCGTAATGTGTTGCCTGTTTATCAGTCTTCTGTTGTGTTTCCTAAAACTATTTCTTAGTTTTACTGGATTGCTCAATTTTCTTTGTTCCATTATTTCTCTTCAAGGCTTGAAAATTTTATGTCCTATTTCTATTCTTATAGTAGCAATTTAATATTTTTGAAAATATAAACTTATTTTTTCTATATATGCCTTCATAAATCAGCACAAAAACACGTTTATATACATATGTGTGTAATATGTAAAACTGGTGTTGCATATATACATATATATAACTGGTGTTTGTGTGTGTGTGTGTGTATAGATGATATATTCACAGATATAGAGACATTCTAAGATAGTAGAATGCATTTCTTCCCTACTTCTTCTGCCTCTGAAATACCCCACCCTCACCCCTCCAGGACTGTCTTTACAGTGAGGTCTAAAATTTGGGTTACAGATTGCTGTTGATGTCTCAGGGACTGTTTGACAACTGACACTTAATTAGGCTTAATGCCAAATTTTCTGCACTCTTACCACTTGTATTTCTTATACCCCACTTACTCTGCTTAGAGTTTGTTTTTGTTTTTGCATAACCGGAATACATTATTCTAGCAATTCTTTCAGATAATTTGTGGGTGGTAAACTTTGAATCCTTCCATATTTTAAAATTTTTTTTTTGCCTTTCTACTTGGATTTGCAGAGATCTTAGAATAATATTTAATTAGTTTCTCATTTGAGCTGTGACATTATAGCCCTTTTATTATGTCCTACATCATCCCCCTTTTTTCCCTTATACTTGATTTACTGGAATTGAAGTATGCAGTGGGTCTTTTACATCTAAGTATTCATGTCTTCCTCCAACACTAGAAGCTTTTTTGAAAACAAAGCTATTTCTCTATATTTGTACTTCCCATTCGCTCAGTTGTCTTTTTCTGAGATATATATTAGACTCAAGTCAGAATTTCTTCCAATACCTACTGTCAGTCAGTGGTTTCCAGTCATAATTTCCCACTGAAGCACTCCTTAACAAAGGCAAATCCCAGTTTGTGGTGGGAGATACACACAATGATACCTTATTTTATTTTGTGCCAGAAAACAGAAGAAACTATGAAGGATCATGATGACCACAGCAAAAGGATGCAGGAGCCAACCTGACAATTCAGGCATCAGACAGAAAAATAACTGCAGTGGAGTAAAACATATCAAACAAAAAAAAATCAATAATTCAAAATGAAAACAAAATCTCACTGGTCACCTATTTAAATATCTTGATGACTGCATAATACATTTTTTAAATAAACAAATAAACAGAAAGATCCCAGGAATAAAAAAATACAAAGAGGACCTGGGTTTAAGTCCCAAAATGTCTTCTGCCTGGTAAGATGGTCATAATAATGTATAACAACACCATATGATCATCAAAGAGACAAAAATAAATGAAAGGGCCTTGAAAACTTTACAAGTTATATACACAGAGGTGATGTTATTTTAAGTTTCTTTTCAAATACAGTGAGATATGCACCCAAAGTTACCTATTAGTAGGGAAAACAGGCCCTGAATCCCAGCCCACTCCAGCTCTGCACCCACAGCCCTTTCCAGATTTCCTGGCAAATTTAACAATAAAGTCAGAAGTCTCATTTTCCTCCAAAGGAGTGGCATTTCTGAAATAGGTTCAATCTTCCCTATCCAGACAAAGATACACCATGTATCCCATTCTGCTGTTCCTTTATTTGAGACTAAGTTTCAAGCACTTTAAAAGTATTTAAATTGTCTAATTCTGTATGCTTTTCAAGTAACATTTGGAAAATTTCAGGAAGATGCCTTGTGCCGACACATCAATGATCAGCTGCTTCCTGCTGATGCAAAAACACCCCTGGGAAAGGAAAAATTTGCTGTCATGAATATTCCTTTTCAGTTTTTACTTTAATCCAATGCCCATAATTTTCCCTGTCAAAAACAATAAATATGCCATCTGTACACTGCTGTTTTAATGCATACCTGATGGTCACTGTCAAAGGATTGTCCTAGACCACAGACTCTGCATTAAATCGCTTCATGCACAGAACAGGAGGTTGGGTCCAAACCGCCCTGACTCCTTCAGTGGGAAAGGAGTCGAACAGGACTCCCTGAAGCTGCATATCACCTTCAGCTGTGTGATATTCAGCCCCAGCGTACAGGACGCTGAATTAAAGGCTTTCTTTCCTGGGACCATGAGTCAGTACAGACCACTCTCTGGCCTAATGACCAGCAGAGAGGTCTCTGATGCAGTTTCTATTTAATCTGGAGATGTAAAACGTAAAACCAGAACAGTGAAGCCTCCAAGCCAGATTTGGAGAGATCCTCCTGCTTGAAATATCTCAGATATACATATATCTCTCCTGATTTCCAACTGTCTATAGGATGAGGCCCTGAAGAATAACTACAAACACCTGAATGTTTGCAAATATCAGGAGTCTATGGATGTTGTCAATTTTTATCAACATGTCTGTTTATTCTGTCACTCTTTTTCTTTTCTTTTCTTTTTTTTTTTAGAGACGGGGGTCTCACTATGTTTCCCAGGCTAGGTTCAAACTCTTAGGCTCAAGTCATCCCCCTGCCTCAGCCTCCCAAGAAGCTGGGACTACAGGCATGCACCACCACGACCGCCTCTTTGATTTTCAATCAA
The DNA here is from genome assembly GCA_023783475.1 of Daubentonia madagascariensis. Taxonomy (NCBI): domain Eukaryota; kingdom Metazoa; phylum Chordata; class Mammalia; order Primates; family Daubentoniidae; genus Daubentonia; species Daubentonia madagascariensis. The sequence goes on along the minus strand of JAKFHU010000144.1, from coordinate 29,286,432 downwards.
GAAATTTTCTTGATCTTTAATCTACAGATATTTTAAGAAAATATAAAATATTGTCTTAAATGAGTCAGTCACAAATTTGCTAAGTAATAACATTTGATGAAAAATTTTAAAAGTAACACTTTTTATTTTGAAAGGAAAACCTTGTGAAGTAGTTTTTTAATGCTTTTGTCAAAAAGAAGGTTTTTAAAGCTTTTGGCCAGTTGATTTTTAAAAACTGTGACATGTTTCATTCAATATATAAACTATGACTATAAAGTCAAAGTTTTTCAAGTTAACATACAAAAATATTCATTACCTAATTAGGGACTGTCTTTAAAATTAGTATAGGAAGGTTTTGATTTATTTGCTAGGATACTTTGGGAAATTTTATTTTGATTTTCCTTCAGAGTTAGATTCTAAGCATCAAAAACAAAAATAAAAATAATCCATACCCATCTCATTTACCAGCCACCAACCTTCATCATCAGACCCTGCTTTGAGGGACACACTGATGTTCCTAATTAACAAATTGTTAAATGAAATAAGCAGGAAGCCATTGGCCTGAGTCTGTTTTGAGCTCCTAATTAACAAAAGCAACCTAACTAGTTAGTAAACAAACTGAAACCTAACTTAGAGTATCACAAACAGCCAAGTTTCAGCCAATCACAGGCAGCCAACTCATCACACTATGCCCAATAAGGCAAGTGCCCAGCTATAGCCCATCAGATGATTCATCTACTTTGCTTAGCGTAAGAATATCCCTATAGAAAATACTCAAATGAAATTATTTTACTCTTATTAGCAGTCCAGAGTGTTTGATATTTTAAGCAATTGAAGAATAGAAATATTAATATAAGCAGAATATTAAAATAGGAGTGATAACCTGAAATAGAAGCCATTAAAAGTACCTGTCTTAGGAGAATGGACAATGATGGGAAACCTGTGGCCAGGGGTTGAGGCTTCTCATAAGCCCTTCCTTACTATTGGCTCTGCAAATAATGTGTGTCATGTCAATATTTTTAAATATTAAAAATTTCCATAGCCCATACATTTTTTTCATATAAAACACTCATTAAATAATTGAAATAGCAATTTGGGCATAGATATAGTGGATAATACAATGTCCAAATTTGATATAGTTTAACATCATGCAGATATTACACTAACAACACTTTTATTACTCTTGAAAAATAAAATATAACATTCAAAGGGTGTCAGGCAGGTGGGGGGGAGATGAGTAAATTCACACCTAATGGATGCAGTACGCGCTGTCTGAGGGATGGGCATGATTGTAGCTCTGACTCGGGTGGTGCAAAGGCAATTGATGTAACCAAAGCATTTGTACCCCCAAAATACTCTGAAATTAAAAAATAATAATAATAATTTAATTAAATTAAATATTAAAAAAGAAAAATAAAATAAATTAATCATCATTCAAGATTTCCAAAAAGCTGCATAAAAGTGATATATTTTAAACTATACAGAAAAATCAATTCTAGGTGGATTATAAATATAAATATGAAAGGTAAAACACTAATAACAAAAAGCCTCTAAAACAACAACAAAAATAAAAAGACCCTGAAAGAAAATGCAGGCAAATATCTTCATGAACTTGAGAAAGGAAAAGACTTTTAAAATATGACACCATAGCACTAAACATTTAGTGGGCCGCATTAAAATTAAGAATTTCTTTTCATCAAAACATACTAATAATCTGTAAATATATTATACTTCAATTAAAAGTTTACAAAAGAGAAAAGAAAGAACATTTAAAAAGTAAAAGAACAAAGCAAAGAGTCTGAGAAGATATTTGCAAAACATATAACTGCTATGGTTTGAATGTTTGTCCCTCAAAAACTCATGTTGAGATTTAATTCCCATTGGGATGGTATGGAGAGATGAGACCTTTAAGAGATGTGTAGATCATGAGGGCTCCGCTCTCATGAACGGACTAACACAGGAGTGGGTTCATAACCTCAGGCTGGGTCCACCGTCCTCTTGCTCTGTTTCTCTCACCCTCTCCTTGCCCTTGTGCCATGTGATGCCTTCCACCATATTATGATGCAGCAAGAAGGCCCTTGCTAGCTGCTAGCACCTTGATATGAGACTTCCCAGCCCTCAGAACCATAAGAAAAAAATTCCTACTTTTTATAAATTACCCAGTCTCAAGTGTTCTGTTACAGCAATACAAAACAAAGTAGGATAATGACTACGGGCTCATGTCTATAATGTCCATAATTAAAAAAAAAAAAACTCAAAGAAATCAACATGGAAAAAATCAAACCAACACAAAACAAAACAAAACAAAAAAATAGAGAGGAAAATAAGCAAGAAACATGGAAAGACACTTCCCCAAAGAAGATACTGAAATGGAAAATTAAAACATGAAAATATGCTCAACCTTATCAGTAATCAGGGAACCGCTATTTAAAATCATAAGGAAATATCACTCCACACCCACCAGAATAGTAAATTTAATAGACTGAAAATACCAAGTGTTGGTGAGTATGTAGACCAACAAGAATTTTTCTACACTGCTAGTGGAAATGTTAATTGTTATAACCATTTTGAAAATTGTTTGGCATCATCTGGAAAAGCTAAAAACATGCCACCTTATGACCTAGCAATTGCACTTCTATGTATAGACCAGGCAGAAATGCACATACCTGTGCTCAAAAGACATGTACAATAATAATATTAATGGAAGTGTACTTCATAGTAGACAAAATCTAGAAGTAATCTAAATATCCATCAACTTAATATTAATAAAAAATTCCATTATATTCATACAATAAAAATGAGTAAGGTAGAGCTACAGGCAACAACTTAGGTGACTCACAAAAATAACATTGAACAAAAAAAAAAACAGATCCAAAAGAATATATACTGTGTGCTTAGGTGATTCCTCTTATATAAAGCTCCACAGAAAGGCAAAACTAGACTAAAGTAAGGCTAATAGTTTTGCTCTGGAAGAGGGAAGAGCTGTGTTGGGTGGTGACTTGGTTTTGACATTGTGCCACATTTGTGAATAGCCATTATACATTACTACAATTCAAAGTTTTAAAATGGGGTTAAAGAATAACCTCCAAAATGAAAAACTTGTGTCTCCCTAGGAGCTAGCCAATGTGTTAAAGGTTAGTTCAAATGTCAAAAAGTCTTAAAACACAATTTTACAATACTTCTAGAATGTTTTTCGCTAAAATAGTTTATAGTTGACGTTAAGTATAAGGAAATCACTGAAATTAAGAGTGTAGGAATTGAAATTAGAAGATTCCGAATGATTTCTTCTTCTCTGAGAAAGAGTAAAACACTACCTAACCCTGAATTTAAAAATAAATCAATAAGAGCAGAGATTTTCACTGGCATTCCTCCATGACAAGACTATTTCTCTTCCTTTAACAGCATGTCAGGGATGAAACAGGATTATGAAGAGAGCTGAACCCTTTGGGGAATATCTTCAGTGGTAGCCTTGAAAGGCAACATTTACAAGAAGGATTCCTTTAGCAAAAATGTTTATAATTCTCAGTCTATAAAGATTATAAGAATTTTGTAGGCTTATGTCCCAGAGCCATAAACATGTTTGGGAGGGATAAAATTCCTACCATAATAAATCTGTGTCAATTATAAAGGTGCACTATAAACAAGTTTTTTATTGATACATATTCGTTGTACATATTTGGGGGATACATGTGATATTTTGATACTTGTAGACAATGTGTAATGATCAAATCAGGGTAATTAGGTTATCCATCCCGTCGAACATTTATCTTTTCTTTGTGCTGGGAACATTTCAAATCTTCTCTTCTAGCTATTTTGAAATATACAATAAATTACCGTTAACTATAATTTTCCTACTATAATCTTGATTTCTAGAACTTATTCCTTCTATGTAACTGTATTTTTGTACCCCTTAACCAACTGCTCTTCATCCCCCTCTCCCACCTTCTTTTCCCAGCCTCTGGTAACCACCATTCTACTCTCTACTTCCACGAGACCCACTTCTTTAACACCCACATATGAATGAGAGCGTGAGGTATCTGTTTAAATTTAAAATGATAAACTAGGTGGTTCTCACCAACCCTCCAATGAGAAAAGCTGGGGACAAGAAAGCAAAAATCATGTGCTTGAAGGCACCAGAGAGCTGTGAGGAATTACAGAGAACAGGTCCAGGAGGGGAGTGAGACCCTGAGAGAATATAAAGCCTTGAGGTCACTTTCCAGAGCCATGTGGTGATTCTTTAAAAGATGCATAAGAGGCTAAAACCTTGAGCAAAGCCTGACAGACTTAAGAGCAAAGGGGGGCAATATAGGAGTTCAGGACTCATTAAAGAGAGAGAAGACTCTAGTACACTCTATATTTATACCCTGAATATATACACAAGAACCAGCAACAGACCAGCCCTCATAGGGATTGAAACCCATCTTCTCATGTTTTCAATCCCTAATCAGATTCAGGTAATGACGTGTGGTTGCTGGCACCCACAGGCTGGTTGTTAGAAGCAAATATAAAACAGGAGCAAGAGGGTACTCTCAAGACTCTCAAATTATCTCTACAATTTTTCCCATACATTGTCTGGGACAACTACAAAAACAACTAGGCTTAGAAGGAGCACAGATCACGGAACAGAAGAGCAAAAGGAGCAATCAACAATAAAAACAGAAGCACCAAGTATCTTAAGAATGGAGCTATCGGACAGGGGCTGCAAAATTATTCTTATTAACACATTTGAGTAAATTTAGAACAAGTTTGAGATCTATAACATATAAGAAAAACCAAAAACAAATTCTAAATCTAAAGTATGTAATATCTAAAATATTAGATATTAAGTCAGTAAATGGGACTAGCAACAGACAGCCACAGTAAGAAAGTTCATGGACTGAACACAGGTCAACAGAAAACAGACTGAAAGAACCATGGAGAGACAAGATAATGGGTATTATAGAAAAAAGGTATAAAGATACAGAATAAAGCAGGCTTCCCAATCTCAGCATTGTTGACGTTTTGGGCCAGATAATTCCTTGTCATGTGGGCGGTCTATGCATTGTAGGATATTTAGCTGCATCCCTGGCCTCTTTTAAGTAAATGTCAGCAGCACCTTCTCCCCGGTTGAGGCAACTAAAAATGTCTCAAGGCAATGTCAACTATCCCCTGGGGGACAAAACCCTCCTGGTTGAGAACCACTGGGATAAAGGGAAAAGCTGTGCCAAGCAGGTAATCATAGTCGCAACAAGAGAAGGCAGAGAAAATGGAGAAGCCATATTTTAAGAAATATTTGGCAACAATTTTCCAAAACTTATGAAAGAAACCAAGTAACAGATTCAATAAGCAATTAGGAATCCCAAACAGGTAAAAAACAAACAGAAACCTATAATTAGCATAGTAAAACCGCTGAAAATCAAAGACAAAGAATAAATTTTTAAAGAGGCCAAAGAAGATAAGAACAGAATACCCTCAAGGGAGCATACAGTTGACCTCTCAAGAAAAGTAATGGAAGTCTGAAAACAATGGGGTGGTATGTCAAAAGTGCTAAAAGAACCTAATTGAGAACCCAGATTCTGTATTTCTGAACTATCATTCAAAAATGAAGGCAATATAAATACATTTTGAGATAAACAAATATGGAGATATTGTGCTGAGACAGGGAACTGGCAGGTACTGCTTTGGGTACGGCATTGCTGCAGGTATTGCTGTGGCAGTAACAGTACCTAACTGAGTCAGGAAGTTTCAAGATAAAGTTTCAAATTTTCCTGATCAAAACAGGATGGAGGGAGGGCAAATTCCAACTGGTTAGAACCAACATGGTGGTGGAATACCGCCCCTGCCATGAATATTCCTCCCCTTGTTTATCCCGCTGCTTAAATAGAAAGACAACAGAAACCAGGGGGCCAGTTCTCTTTTGGAAGGAGAGCTAACTTCTACTCTGTCTGTGGAATAGACTTTTTATAGTTTTTGCAGGGGACCAGTTCTCTTCTGCAGGGAGATCTTGCCTCTGCTCTGTCCATGGAGTAGACTTCCTATAGTTTCTGAATAAATCTCACTTTCACTTTATACTGTCAGCTAGCTCCTTTATTCTTTCTTGCGTGAAGCCAAGGACCCACTTGGGCTTCAAGTGGCTCCCAGCATTGGGAGTCACTTTCCTGTGTCAGTGCTACTTCCAAACCCACATGAAAGAGAATGCTAATGGAAGGAAAATTATCTCAGATGGAAGTTAGGAGATGCAGGAAGGAATAAAAGTAACAAAAAAGGTAAACACAAATAAATCTAAAAGAATACTGACTATAGAAAACAATGATAATCTTAGGGAGTTTAAAATCTATTTATGGAAATACAATATATGACAATAACAGCACGTAAATTGGAATTATGAAATTGAAGTGTTGTAAAGTCCTCACATTGTAAAGAAAGGTCAATGACTTTCATCAGACTTTAATTATAGCCAAGTATTCCTGCTTTTATCTCCAGATCGACCACTGTAAGAAGAAAAGAAAGATGTATGACTAACAAGCTAATAGAAAGGAAAATTAGAATAGTAGAAAATGAACAATTAATCCAGAAGTAAGTAATAAAGGAGAGAAAAAAGAACATGGAAAGGACAGGGTACATGAAAACAAACAGTCAAGGATAGATTTACACCCAAATATATAAGTAATCCCATTAAGGATAAATAAAATACAAGGATTATCAAACTCAATTTTTAAAAAAATTAAACCATATGTTGCTTATAAGTAACAGCATATAATCATTTAAATATAATTTTTAAAAATTACTTCTAAAATAAAAGAAAGCATATGGATTGAATATGCAGTGATGGTGAGAGTTATGCAATAATGGAGAAAAAATATAAAAATGTTAAAGCTTGTATTTGTTTATTACTTGGCCTATTTGTATCACTTTAAAAATCAATACCTGTTAATATTGCTTAAGGCACCATACACCAAGGTTATACCACCTTAATTTTTAAATATTTCTCCCCACACCTATAAAGAAAAGACAGTAGGAACTGCAGCCTTAGGTATGCTGATTTTCTCCCCTGGATTCTTTTTCGTTTATTTGTTTAATTTGGTTTCCTGTACATTACTTTTGTAATTTTACTTTTTCGTTTATTTGTTTAATTTGGTTTCCTGTACATTACTTTTGTAATTTTATGAAATGTCACTTCTAAAAACATTACTGGGCCCACAAGTAAAAAGGTGAACAAACAACTCTCTTCCTGGAGCCAAATAGCAGGGAAACACACAGGGCAAAAACTGCTGCCCTCAAGATTGGAGAGACAAATAGAGAAATACGGGTAGTCAGGACTTACCAGAGCAGAAATTAAAGAGAAAAACCACCACAGCAACTAGTGCCAGAATAAGAAAACCTGAACTGTAATCAACAAATTGCTGGAGGCTCAGTGCCAACAACTCTGAAAGTTAAAAATTCCAAAAGGACTCATATGGGGGCCCCCAAAATACTGTGAGATATACCTCCAAGAGCTCAACCAGCTTCCCCCAGTAAATATGGGAGAAAAGTCCCCTCACATTTCTACCAAAAGGAGGTGAAGAGAACTATTCTGAAATATTCTAGATAACTCTGTTGTTCTTAACAAGGCCTGTTCTCATGAGAAATGAATTAACTGGAATCTAACTTGCTGGGGCAATTATCAGAGCCTAACTGACCCAGGCAAAGAGAAATACCCAACTCCATGCCACTCTGGCTCTCCTATCCCACCTAAAGGGAAGAAAAAAACTGAGAAGCACTCATGAAGTTCACGGTCCAGAGATAAAACACAGCCTCACTAAAAAACTGAGACCTAATCATAGGAATACAGAACACTTTCCCTCCCCCCACACCTCACCACTACATCACTAAAGACGTATGTACAGCACTTCCTTTTACCTGGTATATCATGTCCAGCTATCAAGAAAAAATTAGAAGGCCTACCAAAAAGAAAAAAAGAAAAACACATAAGTTGCAGGGGCAAAGAAAGCATGGGAGGGATGCTGGAATTATCAGACTAGGAATTTCAAACAACTATGATTAACATGCTAAAGGCTCTAATGAATAAAGTAGACATCATGTAATAATAGACAGGCAATGCAAGCAGAGAGATGGAAATTCTAAGAAAGAACCAAAAGGAAATTCTAGAAATCAAAAATAATGTGACAGAAATGAAGAATACCTTTGATGGGCTTACTAGTACGCTGGATACAGTTGAGGAAGGAATCTCTGACCGTAAGGATAGAGATTTTGAAAAATGAAAGTCAAAAAGAACAAAGACAAAAAACAACAGAATAGAATATCTAAGGACTGTGGGACAAACACAAAAGGTGTAACATACGTGTAATGGGAATACAAGAAAGAGAAGACATAGAGAAAGAAATAGAAAAAGTATTTGAAACAATGATTCAGAATTTCCCCCAATTAATGTCAAACACCAAACCACAGTCCTGGAAGCCAAAAACAGCAAGAGGTAAATTAAAAGGAAAAAAAAAAAAAAAAAAATACACCTAAGTATATCATTTCAAACTACAGACAATCAAAGATAAAAGAAAAACCCTGATAAAAACCACATTACCTATAGAAGAACAAAGACAGAATTATATCTGACTTCTAAGAAACCATGCAAACAAAAAGAGAGTGGAGTGAAATATTTAGTATTGAGAGATCAAAAAACTCACCAATTTAGAATTATCAAAAGTATCCTCCAAAAGTGAAGGAAAACTGAATATATTTTCAGACAAACAAAAATTGAGGAAATCTGCAGACCTGTCTTGCAAGAAATTTTAAAAGAAGTTCTTTAGAGAGAAGAAAAATGATATGGGTTGAAACTCAGATCTAAATAAAGAAAGAAACAGCACTGAAGAAGGAATAAGTGAAGGTAAAATAAAAACTGCTGTTTTTCTTATTCTTATTTGATATAACAGGTCACAGTTTGTTCAAAATAATAGCAACAATATAGTCAAGTATGTATACTTATACATATCCCTCTCATATATACACACATGTACTTATATACTACTACATATAAGTGAAATGAATGACAGCAATAGTATAAGTGATGGGAGGGAGGAATTAGCGTTATTTTGTATTATAAAGTACTCACACTACCCATGAGATGGTATAACGTAATCTGAAAGGTGATTTGGATTAGTCGTAAATGTATATTGCAAACTCTAGGGCAACCACCAAAAAAGTAAAAAAAAAAAAAAAAAAGTATAACCCTCATGCCAAGAAAAGAGAAATTGAAATCATATAAATTGCTCAATTAAAATCATGAAAGGCAGAGAAGGAGTGGAAGACAAATACTGAAATAAAGAACAAGGGTAATAAAAACAACAGCAAAAAACAATAGCAAATATGGAGATATGGATCCAACTATATCAATAATCACTTCAATTGGTCTAAATGTACCAATAAAAACAGACTATCAGAGTGGATGAAAAAACAAGACCCAACTATATGTTGCCTACAAGAAACTGACTTTAAATATAAAGACACACATAGATTAAAAGTAAATGGACGGAGAAAAATATACCATGCTAACACTAATCAAAGAAAGCAGGAGTAGCTATATAAATTTCAGCCAGAGCAAACTTCAAAGCAAGGAAGTTTCCAGGGATAAAAAAGGGGTATTACATAATGATAAAAAGGTCAATTCTCCACAAAGACATAACAATCCTTAACGTATACGTGCCTAACAGCAGAGCATCAAACTAATGAGGCAAAAGCTAACAGAACTGCAAAGAGCAATAGATGAATCCACTATCATAGTTGGGGATTTCAATACCCCTCTATCAGAAAAGATCCAGCCAGCAGAAAACCAGTAAAGACATAGCTGAACTCAAAACACCATCCACCAACTGGATATAATCAACATCTATAGACTACTTCATCCAACAACAGCAGAATACACATTCTTTTCAAGCTCACATAACAACATTCACCAAGATTGTGTCATAAAACATGCCTTAACAAATTTAAAATCACACATCATCTGCTATCAGAATACAAACTAATTAAACTAGAAATCAATAACAGAAATATAACTGGAAAATATCAAAATATGCAGAGATTAAACAACACACTTCTAAATAACATATGGGTCAAAGAAGAAATCTCAAGAGACATTAAAATATTTTAACTAAATGAAAATGAAAACACAACTTATCAAAATTTGTGGAATGCAGCAAAAGAAGTGGTTAGAGGGAAATTTATAGCACTGAATACAATATTAGAAAAGAAGAAATCTAAAAATCAGTATTCTAAGTTTCCACTTTAGGTAACTAGAAAAATAAGAGTGAATTAAATACAAAGTAGGCAGAAAATAGAAATACTAAGAATTAGAGCAGAAATCAACAAAAGTGAAAACAGAAAATCAATATAGAAAATGAACAAAAACAAAATCTGTTTTTTTGAAAAGATCATTAAAATCAATAAGCCTCTACAAGGCTAAGAAAAAAAGAGAAGATACACAAATTACTAATATCATAAATGAAAGAGAGGACATCACTACAGATCCTACGGACATTAAAAGGATAATAAATGAATACTATAAATAATTATATGCACACAAATTTTATAACCTAGATAAAATGGACCATTCCTTGAAAGACAAAATTTGCGAAAAGACAAACAAGAAGAAATAGACAATTTGAATAGGCCTGTATCAATTAAAGTAACTGAATCAATTAATAACCTTCCTAAACACAAAACACCAGGCCCAGATGGGTTCACTGATGAATTCTACCAAACATTTAAGGAAGAAATTATAACAATTATCTACTATCTCTTTCAGAACATAGAAGAGGAGGGAACATCTCCTAAAACATTCTATGAGGCTAGCATTACCCTAATAAAAAAACCAGACAAAGACATTATAAGAAAAGATAACCACAGACCAGTATCACTGATGAACACTGATGCAAAAATCGTCAACAAAATATTAGCCAATTCAACACAGCAATGTATAAAAAAAACTGTACATCACAATCAAGTGGGATTTATTCCAGATATGCAAGGCTGGTTCAGCATTCAAAAATCAGTTAATATAATTCATCGCATCAGTGGGCTAAAAAGGAAAAAATCACATGATTATAGCAACAGCTGAAGAAAAAACGTTTGACAAAATCCAACACCCACTCATCATACAAACTCGCAGTAAGCATGGAATAAAGGAGAACTGCCTCAACTTGATGTTAAAAGAAAACTACAAAAAACCTACAGCTAACATCGTACTTAATGGTGAGAAACTTGAGGCTTTCCCACTAAGATCAGGAGCAGGTCACGGGTGTCACTCTCATCACTCCTTTTCAGTGTCATACTGGAAGTATTAGCTAATGCAAAAAGACAAGGAACAAAAGGTGTATAGATTGGGCAGAAAGAAATAAAACTTTCTTTGCAGATGAAATTATCTTCTATGTAGAAAATCCAAAAGAAGAAAAGTTAATATATAAAATTAAATCACTTTCCTATATACCAACAATGAATGAGTGCAATTTGACATTAATAAAACCATTTAGCACCCCCAAAAAATTAAAAATTAAGTATAAACTGAATAAAATTTGTACAAGATCTACATAAGTAAAACTAAAGAATTCTTATGAACACTATAAAAGATGAACTAAATAAATGAAGAGATATTCTATGTTCATGGATAGGAAAGCTCAATATCGTCATGGTGTCAGTTCTTCCCAACTTGATCTATAGATTCAATGCAATCCCAATCAAATTCCAGCAAGTTATTTTGTATGTATTGACAAACTTATTCTAAAGTTTGTAGAGAGAGGCAAAAGACCCAGAATAGCCAACACAATACTGAAGAAGAAAAACAGAGTTGGAGGAGTGATACCGTACAACTTCAAGACTTACTATACAGCTACCTTAATCAAGACTGTGGTATTCATGAAAGAACAGACAAATAGATCAGTGGAATATAATAGAGAGCCCAGAAATAGACTCACATAACTACAGTCAACTGATCTTTGACGAAGAAGCAAAAGCAATGCGATGAAGCAAAGACAGTCTTTTTAACAAACAGTGCTGCAAAATCTGGACACCCACATGCAAAAAATAAATGTAGACACAGACTTTACATCCTTCACAAAAATTAACTCAAAACAGATCACAGACATAAATGCAAAACACAAAACTATAAAACTCCTAGAAAATAACACAGGAAAAAACTTAGATGACCATGGGTATGGTAATGACTTTTTAGACACAATGCCAGAGGCACAATCTACGAAAGAAAGAATTGGTAAGATGGACTTCATTAAAGTTAAAATCTTATGATCTGTGAAAGACAATGTCAAGAGAATGAGAAGACAAGCTATAGACTGGGAGAAAATGTTTGCAAAAGACATATCTGATAACGGACTATTATCTTAAACACAAAAAGAACTCTTAAAACTCAACAATAAGAAAACAAAAAACCCACTTAAAAAACAGGAACAAAGACCTTAACAGACACTTTCCAAAGAAGACATACAGATGGCAAATAAGCATATAAAGAAATGCTCCACATCGTATGTCATCAGGGAAATGCAAATTAAAACAATGAGATAGTACTACACCCTTAGAATGGTCAAAATCCAGAACACTGACAACACCAAATGCCAGTGAAGATGTAGAGCAACAGGAACTCTCATTCATTGCTCATGGGAATGCAAAATGGTACATCCACTTGAGAAGACAATCTGAGATATTCTTACAAAATTAAACATACTCTTACCATATGAACCAGCAAGTACCCTCCTTGGTATTTACCCAAAGGATTGACACCTTATGTCCACATAAAAATCTGCATAGGATGTTTATAGCAGCTTTATTCATAATTGCCAAAATATGGAAACAACCAAGATGTCCTTAGTAAGTGAATGCATAAGCTGTGCTACATCTAGACAGTGTAATATTACTAGGTACTAAAAAGAAATAAGCTATCAAGCCATGAAAAAACATGGAGAAAGCATAAATGCATATTACTAAGTGAAAGAAATAAATCTGAAAAAGCTACATACTGTACGATTCCAATTATAGGACATTCTGGAATAGGTAAAACTATGGACAGTAAAAAGATCAGTGGTTTCCAGGGGTTGTGGTGGGGGTAGGGATGAAAAGGTGGAGCACAGAGGATTTCCACAACAGTAAAAAGACTCTGTATGATACTAAAATGATGGATACATGCCATTGTACACTTGCCCAAACCCATAGATTTTACAACACCAAGAGGGGACCCTAATGTAAATTATGGACTTTGGGTAATTTTGATGTGCCAATGTAGATTCACCAATTGTAACAAATACACTACACTGGTGGGGAATGTTGATAATGGGGGAGGCTGTGCATGTGTGAGGGCAGAGAGTATATACGAAATCTCTGTACCTTCCTCTTAATTTTGGTGTGAACTTAAAATCGCTCAAAAAAAGTAATCCTAAAAAATGACAAAGACAAATATCTGATTTTACATTGAGCATTTCTTCTTATAATGGGTACTAGTTGTGTCATTTTTATAATTAATATTTGATAATATTTAGTTGGAGTGGTAGCATTTTAAGTACTGGGTAATAAATGTAAATACATAAATCTGGTGAATCTAACCTGAGGGCCACCAAAGGGATTTCAGATAATACACAAGCCCTTAGGATACTGGGGTCCACAACTATGCCTGCAGTCTTCAGTAACAAACCCTAAATGTATGAACACTTAGTTTTATTGTCTTGTGACTAGATCTTCCAAAAAGTTGAATCTGCATTTCAAAATCTATAAAACACCAAAAATCATTCTTGCATAATTATGTGTTTTACATTTGTGTATAATTATGTGTTGATTCATATTATTCATTTTAAACACCTTGCCTTCTGGACAAGCTTTCATAACTGTGCACTTTTATTTTATGCAAATCAGCACTTAGAATGGCCTTTATATGTGTGTGCCCAGGTGACTGACTAAATAGCACGAATAAAGGAGAAATATTACGGAAACTTGGCAGATTAGAATCGTACATATGCATCACTTCAAAATGATTTCTCATGTATTATCTCATTCCCAGCCCAGTTACAAGCCCAGGAAGTAAATTAATAATCACCGTAAGTCAGAGTATGCATTTAGGAATAATTTAGGCACTTCCACTTTACAAATTTATCGATGTATGTGCATGATCTTTATACACACAGTTATATATCATAGACGGTATATCCAAAACATCTCTTGAATCTGTCTCTTTCTCCACATTTTCACAGGGGCCATCCTAGTTTTGACCTCCTTCTCCCTTACCCACACCTTCTCTCCTTTCTAACCTATCCCACACTCACTGCTATCAGCATCCTCTGCCTAAACACAGATCTAGTTACTTCCGTCCCCGGCATAGAAATCCACATACCTTCCCACTCTCTACCTAGCGTTTCACCAAGGGGCCTGCTAAAAAGTTAGAACAGACCACAGCAGGTGAAGATATTCCTTAAATGACTCATGTTTTGCACATTCGTATGTATGCACATTTTTTCATTCTAATCCATAATTTATACTTACTGGATTTAATACAAATATCATGGTTTGGACTGTTTCCATTTCTAAGAAAATATGCTATGGCAAGCTGGTCTTGCAGTTTCACAAAACCCCTGGCACACTGCCTCCTCACGCCATCAGAGATACCCAGACTAGGGCCAGATAAAATGCAAACTCTGCAGAGACATTTAGGACAACTCACACACTGGACCCCTACTGTTCCCGAACTCATCTAGCACCTCCTACCAAAGAAAAATCATAGCCTCCACCTGGTAAGGTGTGCTTCTAGATCATAATTCTTACAAAAGGGTCTGTAAAACTATAAGCTAATACTATATCCTTCTTCTAGAACTTCTCAATAAACATAGCACATTAAATTTTCAGAGAAGTCTTGCAGAAAAACCTGCAGTAAAGATCAGCGGGAGCCAGTGTCCACACAACACACCTTGTGCCATCCCCCACGCTTTCAGTCTTTCCTCACCCTGTCACCACTACCTGGAAAGCCTTTCCTACTTTCCTCAACTAGCAAAATTTTTCTTACTTTTAGAACTCTAACTACCTCCTCTTTGAAGCCATTGTCAGCTGCCCTGGTTGGAAGTAATGTTTTCCCTTTGTGGATCTGCGGCACTTTGTATAGATGATTATGTCAAATTTCATCGCATGTAGTAATCTTGGATTTACTTATTAGTCCCCTAGGCAGATCATGAGATCTCTGAAAGTTGAAACAATCTCTTATTCTGTGAATTCTCTGAATCTATCAGGTCTACAACAGGAGCTCAAAAAGTATGTATGGAATAAATTGAGCAAAGAGGAAATGATCTTTCATGAAAATAAAATATGTAGCATCATATGCCATATCCCTATCACTCCAGTCAGGAAATCTATGCTGACAAAAAAGGAAACAATAACAAGATTTGGGAGTGGAAAAACCAACAACTATTATCTGTAGAACAGCCCAGTCAAAATGGACAAACAAATACGTAAAGAGACTCTATACCAGCCAAAACTTTGCCATATGAATCCCTTATGGAAAAAAAAAAAAAACAACAAAACAAAAACCACTGTGTCTCTGTCCAGGGTGCTGATACTTCTGCTGGAAAGACCTGGCTCTACTTCGAAAGCAGGCAGAGCCAAGTCAGGCTGGAATACAAATGTTTGCCTATTTCGTTATGTCTGATACAGAGACTTCCTTTCACCAGGATCTCAGGACAGTCATATTTAATCAGTTGCACTTCAGACAGTTTAAATAAATTAAGCTGACTTTGTTCTGCAGAAGTTACCAAGTCTAAAGGAGGCAGAAGCAGCAGGACAAAGGACTTATGAGTCAGATGGGGGTCTCCCTCATAGCCCTGCCTCTAATCACTGAGTGACCTTGGGCAAGCAACCACACCTTTCTAGGCATAGACTTCCTGATTTTTTAGTTGAGCAGCTACATAATTAAGATGGAGCAAACCTTCAGTAAATCATCAGTGTGTGGCAAGCACTTTCTCTTATTTAATCCTCTCAAAACCCTGTGAAGCAGGTATTATTATTCTCATTTAACGCATGAGAAAACAGGGCTTAGAAAGGTAAAGTTGTTTGCTCAAGGCCACTCCATGAACACACAGCATCGCCTGGCTGGGAAGTTCAGTGTGTTCACAGCTAGCTCCATGGCTAAGGTGAGACAGAGACTTTCGCCCACTCTGGCCTCACAAGAGGCTGCTAACAGCCTTCTTCACATGTGTTTCTGTAACACTGGAATGTCCATGACACTCAGTGCTCATGACTTGTTATTTTTTTTAATTTCCTAAAGCAATAAGTTTTTTTTTTTAATTTCCACATTGGGTAACACTTATGCCTAAATTTCTAAGACTCAACATTCTTCGTATTAACCTGGTTCCTTAACTAAAAGAGGCAGAGGTGCCCAAAACAAAAGCCTGCTGCTTTTCCATGAGTGGGAGTGGTCTCTTCTGCAAAGGGGGCTGTCACAGCCTTAGAAGCCTGCTATGCTTGCTCACTCCTGCTCCTCAGCCGAGTGGATGCTGCACCATCACCCCCAGCCAGCAAGCGGAAGGACCACCTGCCAAGAGAAGCACCTGTGGGGCAGACAGGCACAGTGAGGTAGCCTGGCTGGAGCTGACCCTGGGCAAGTGGGAGGAGAGGGGGCTGACATCCCTTTCTCACCCTACCATGTGCCACCTGTGGAGTATATGGTAGCTCAGCTGCCTGGTCCTTTCTCATGTGGTTTTTGCATAAAAATGACAGTCATATGTTTAGTTTTGAGGTCTCTTAAAGTTGTTTCCACGTGTCTCCACATCACAAGGACTGATGAAGTACTACAGTGTCCACCTTATTAAATGGAAAGCCAAGGCTCAGGCTGCTTAAGAAACTTTCCTAGATAAACCATCCAGAAACTGGCAAAGTCAGAACCCACCAAGGATCCCAAGTACAAATCCTGAGATCCTTGAAGTAACAGAGGAGCTGCTCTGGAAACAGCAACTTTTGCTGTTTTGTAACCCATGTGACTGCACCGGTCTTCCTCTACAGCTCTCCCCTCATGGCAACTTTTTCACATCATCACATACATATTCAGCATTTTAAGGCATGATTCTGTCTGTAGGAAGCAGCACACAGTTGAGGCACGTGCAATGTTGGAAAGGAGGCCAGTCATCACCGTAACTTTAGCTAGGTTAAGTGACATAACACGCATCAACATGGCAGTGTGAGCAACTACGTGTAGGATTATGAAGTATCCCCTCTCATTTCACTCCACTTTACCTAAACCCTGCTGGCGGCCCCTAGCACTTCCTACCCGGGATTGTGGCTGTCCTCTCACCTCCTCCCTGCCATACTCTTCCCTTCCCCATGACTCAAACCCATTTATAATGAATTAAATACTTCTGTAAACTATTTGTACTGTATAAAGGACATACCAATGAAAACTGAATATCCAAAGCAATCTAGAGAAACAAATGACAAGTTTACACAGATTTGCCAGCTGAAGTGGGCACTAATAAGGCTGCAAGGCAAGAGGCCCACGGAGCTGGCAGCTGCCTGAAGAGACAGGCAAGTGTGTCTCTGGTGCGGAGCCTGGAGTCCTCAGATCCGCAGGAAGGTGTAACATGTCCATTACTGGGATGTGGAGGTGTCTCAGCGCCCACAGCCGTCCTGGACTCATTCACCAGCCACAAAGCCCAGGGCCAGGCTCCTACCCATAGAAGTTACATGCCACGGGCGGCAGAAAAGTCTAGAAGTGGCTAAAGTCACACAGAATACCAGCCGGCATATCAACACTTACACCATAAGGGAGACTAAAATGTGAACATTCAACCTGTTCTTGCGGCTGATTCCGACTCAGGATGCTTTCCCCTGAGTTTCTAAACTGGGGGAAAGGCAGGACCCAAGTACCCACGCACAGGTGGCCAGGGCGAGGGAACAAGCCTCACCAAGCCCCTCCTCGGTGGGCGGGGAAAGGAGACACTCAGCAGAAGGCAAACCCAGGACGGGGTCAGACCACCGCCCCGCCTCGCCCAGGCCAGCTAGGGCGTCCATGCCAAGCCCCACCTCCTGGCTACCCGCCGCTTTCACAACCCTTGGAGCCCCGGGCGGGGAGGGGGCAGCTCTACCGCCGGGCTGGGACTCACCACGTCCATGATCTGCAGGAGGCTCAGCGAGAAGTAGACGGTAAGCGGCTGCGAGTCATTGGCCACGGGCCTCTCCAAGGGGTTGTAGTTCTTGACCAGCTCCTTGTACAGCTTCCTCTGGAACTCGCCTTGCAGGGACACTTAAGGAGAAGAGACGCGGGCAGGCTGCTCAGGGAAGGCCAGCGGGGGAATGCCCGCGTCCCCGCCCGCGACCCCCGCCGCCCAACCAGCACGGTCCAGACAAGCAGCCCAGCAGCGCCACCGTGGCCCGTCGCGGGCGGGGAGACCCCAACCTGGCCCAGGCGCGGGACGCACAGAGCCGCCCGGGGTGCACCCGGGATCCCACGGAGGAGCGGAGGGCGGGGACACGCGGCCGTTTTACCGTGCAGGAGCGACGCGGCCAGCGCCAGCCAGACGCCTCCCGCCGAGCGGCGCATGTCGAGCCCCGGAGCTGCCGCGGGCGGCGCGCCCACTGTCTCGGCTGCCTGCCGGGCCTGCGCCTGCGACCACGGAGCCGCCTCCCGGGCTCGGCTCGCGCGCCTTTAAAGAGCCAAGCGCGCCCTCGCCCCGCCCTCCGCCCCCGCGCGCCTCTCCACGTGACGAGCTCCGCCCCCCCCGCCCCCCCCCGCCCCGCCTCCAACGAGGGCCGCTAGTCTCCGCGGCCACCCGAGGAGCTGCAGCCCGCGGGGGTGAGCGGGAGGTACACCCTGGCGCTGGCTGCGCTCTGGGCACCTCCACCCCCACTCTCCACCGGACTGTCCCTGTGCACCGCGCCTCCAGCCATGCCAGGGGCTGTCGGAGGCCCCGCTCTGCCTTTCCCTTCTGTCCTTTGTCCCCACTCCGCCCCCTCCCACTCTCAGCCAGAAGCTGCACCTGGCAGTTGGAAGAAAGCCGGGACAATTCTGGGGACCAGTCCTCCAGGACTCCCTCCCCCACGGCAGCGAACGGATGGCAGCGATCCAGAACCGGGCTTCGGAAGTCTCTCCAACCGGACAAAACAGACCACAGGGGACGCCCCCTCCCACTTCCCGTAAGACCCGGGTGTTCTCTCCGCGACCATTTGCTGCGTTCTGGACGTGCCGCGGCATTCTAGGGGGGAGGAGATACGCTGCGAATGTGTGTGAGGGGATTCTTGGTAGATACCCAAATTTATGTCTCATTCTCTTTTAAAAGAAATTCAAAAGATTGAAAAGTTGCTGGAAGGACAGCCAAAACTTGGTGTTCTCATTTGGGCCTTTTTGAGCGCAGGGGAGTTCATGGGAAGGGGAAACTCAGAATGGACACCAGCCAGAGAGGTGCAGGGAGTGCAGTGTGGAGAGGGTCCTTGGCGTGGAAGAGGAGGCGTGATTCTGGGAAAAGGAAGGGAGGGAGCAGCTTCAAGAGTGGCTGAAAGCTCTGTCCCATTTGCTCCCAGAAGTGGGTTGCAGAAAGCCCAGGACAGCAGGGCTCCCTGTGTCCCTGCAGGGGCGCTGTCGCCCACCTTCCTGCAGACCCCAAAGCATCTGAGTTACACCAGTTCAACTCCCCAGGGTCGGGCAGTGCCCACATTTCTGAACTGCCTAAAACACAGGATTCTTGTATGACATCAAGAACTAGGGAAAGGCTCGCCAAAAGGCGACGGAGCTTGAACGTACCCCAGTAACAGGAATGGGGGACTGAACCTAAGTTATTTAATTTGGAAGAATAATGAAATGTAATGCCCTTGCAATGAAGTGTCTTGAAGCAAATTCATTCCTGTTAACGGACGCTTGTATAAACAAATAATAAGTGTGGGGTTTGATAACTGCGGTAAAAGCCTAGAAGAAGGAGGATTAACTCTTTCTTGAGAAGGGTTCATATAAGAGGTGACACCTGACCTGGATTCACCTCAAAGGAGAGCCAATGTTCTGCCAGGGAAGGGGGCAGCCTGGAGAGCAGACCTGCCTGCACGTAGCTACATCTGGCTCCTGAGCCCAACCACCAACCCCAACAGTGCGGACACCTCGAAGCAGGCACTTGGTGAAGGAATGAGCTACTGGATGTTGGTGGCTGGCAAAGGGGGAATGAGAGACGGGAATAAAACCAAATAGCAGAATAAAGGAAGCACACAGGCATCAAACTGAAAGATTCTCACTGCCTGCCTCCACTGCCATGTGAGTGTGGCACTCACTGTCCGGCACACTTGCTGAGAGTGCCTAAGAGCCTGCTTTCCATTCTAAAGGGGCATGAACCCATGTGGCCAAAGGGGGAATTTTTTTTTTTTCGTGAGCGTGGCCAGTGGAATCACGTTCCTGAAACCAGAACGGCTTCCTTACCTCCATTGCACCCCATAATATCAGAAACCTAGAAATAAACCGTTTTCAGGTAGGACAAGTAGTCAATAAATATTCATTTATTCCCTGTTATCAGCTAGCTAGGCACTTTGAGGACCTACAAGCACAATCCACTCACTGAATTTATAATTTAGAACTGCTGTGAGTGTGGAAAAAGAAATTCCAGTCTCCACTATGCCATTAAGCAGGTCTGTGAGTTTGGCTGTATTCACTCCTATCTATGGGATGCAGGGTTTTCGTTTGTAAAATGAAGAGTAGGAAATTTCTCAGAATAGAGCTGAGTGAGCTATATAGGTCCCATCCTCACTCCCATTTCCAACATAAGGAATTGGTAAATGAAAAATAACAGAAAATTAACACATACCTGAGCATACCAAGAATAAGAGTCTGAAATTTTAACACACTCCAGGGAGGCAACCTGACTTTGAGCTGTGGGCCTATGAGAGGTAGGAAACTGTAACAGAGATAGTCACATAAATCCAGAGACTGGAAAAATTTCCTCTCATAAGGAAACGAGAACAGAAAACCCTAGCCATTACCGAAGGCAGAGAGAGAAAGCATGTCTTCTGCTTGGGCTCTGGATAGGGAAAAAAGGATAATTACACATTTAAAAACCCAAAAGTGCATTAGGCTTAGTTGTAGGGTCCAAATGTATACTACCCATATGGTTTAGAATTCACAAATTCCTCTGGAGGAAGACTTTATAACTTTACACATATGGGACTCAAAAAAAATCACAACATTCATGAACATAGGTTCAAAATAAAAAATATAAAACATTCAAGGAAACAAACTATACATCATATGAGGCCATAGTCAATAGTAAGGGAAGGTCTGTGGGCAGAATAAACAGGAAAATATGTGCCCCACAATTTGAGATAATGAGACAATCTGGAAAAAAACTATAAAATTGGTATATTTAAAATGCTAAAGTTATTGATCATATTGGCTAGGTCAGCTGCAGTGATGAACCTCAATTCTCATTGGCTTAACACTGCCAAAGTTTATATCTCTCTCATATCATAATCGCAAAGTTCAAGTGACTCTCCTGTGTGGCTACCCTCCTCACCAGGTCTTTCAGGGATATAAGATCCTTTCATCAAAAAGAGAGTGAATATGAGGCAAAAGCAATATTCAAAGAATTAATTCTGAGAACTTTTCAATAGTGATGAAAGACATCAAACCACAGATTCACTTGATCATGGATTTGATTAACTGCTGAATTGAATTTGTTAGTAGATCTTAAAGGAATTTATGTATTTATGTATATATATTATATATTATATAAAAAGATACTTATTATAAGGAGATATATGTATAAAATTTATTGTAAGGAATGACTCACACGATTATGGAGGCTAAAAAGTTCCAAGACCTGCAGGGTGAGTCAGCAAGCTAGAGACCCAGGAGAGCCGATGGTGTAGTTCCAGTCTGGGTCTAAAGGCCCGAGAATGAGAAAGGCTTCCTGGGGTATGCAGGAAGGCGGGCGACAGTCTGAAGGCCGGCAGGTTTGAGACCCAGGAAAGGCTGAGGTTTCAATTTATCTGAAGGTGGGGAAAAGCTGATGTTGCAGCTTGAAGGCCATTGGAAAGAAGGAATTCTCTCTTTCTCAGGGGAGGATCAGCTCTGGCCATCACCCATAATACAGAAATACTCAGAGTAATATTAACCAAATAGCTGGCCACATGTGGTCCAATCAACCCATAAGATTAACCATCACAATAGCCAATGGAAATATGTACACATATTCCCCAAAAGACATGTTCAAAAATATTCATTGCAGCAGTATTCATAATAGCTTCACACTGGAAACAACCCAGTGTCCATCCATAGTAGATACTGTGGTATCTACTACAATAAGGTACCATGTAACAATTAGGGAGAACAAACTAAAGCTACATCTAACATGATGGATGGCTCTCACAAACATATTATTGAGGGGGAAAAAGCCAGACTCAAAGGAATACATAGTGTAAGATTTGATTCATATAAGTACAAAAACATTCATACCTAATCACTAGTGTTAGAAGTCAGGGTAACCATTAGGTGGGTGGTGACGGTAACTGGAAAAAAATCTTCCTGCTTGCAGCTAATATAGCTTCATTGCTGCTAATATTAGGTCCTATGAAGAATGTTGATATTTATGCTTTAGCCTTCTGTAGTCTATGGTTCCAATATCAGGCCAGTTTTCCATGCCTTTCAGTACTATTCAAATCTGTCCTGGATCTGTCCCACAGGTGGTCGGTTAGGAACATGAGCACAGGTCTATTGGTTATCCCTGTCCTCAAAGTTTTTAGTATGCTGATTATGATCAGATCCATGCATGCGCAGGTCAGAGGTGAGTCCAAGAGTTGATAAACAGCTTTATGGGGTCACTTTCCTGAGCTCACTTTCTGCTGTCTCTCCAGTACTGTCTGGTCCCCTGAAGTTCACTTTTTCAGTCCGCTGGTCAGAAACTACCTGGTTTCATCATTATACCTGATACCAGGTCCACGCAGTGCGGAGCAGAAAGAAAAATAAAAACACCTGTGCTCAATTCCTCCCTCTTGGAGCTGTAGCTACATTAAAAGCTAGAGGAAGCTTCCCTCTCTCAGACACTTAGCTCCTGCAGTTTTCCACTGATGGCTGCTTCTGCTCTTGCTGCTACCCCTACAACACAATTGCCTGGGGCTAGGGTGCAAGAACTGAGAAAATGGAGAGAAAAATATGGAGGCTCTCCCTCACTCCGTCTACATTCCTCTTTTCTGGTCTTGGAGCATGAGCTAGAGGGTTTCTATCGTTTCCCTGTCTGCACCAGAGTGCTCAATTCTGGTTTTCAACTGCATCGAATTCAGGCTGGAAAATATGCAAGGAAAAGAAGGTTAAACTCACCAGCAGTTTATTTGTACTCCGAATTCTGGTGGTTTCCTCCGATCTGCCTATTGATATTTGCTTTGCAGAGTTCCCCAATTGCTGCCATGCATTCTGTTCAGGTTTGTGTGAGTAGCTGTGTTCCCTGGGACAGGAAGGTTGGCATGTGTTTACTCCATCTTCCCTGGAACTGGATCTTGAAAGTTACTTTTACATCTACTATTTAGTTAAGGTTACTAATATAATTTATATAGGCAATAATTTAGTTAATTTTATCAACATACTGTTTCTTAATTCACTCTCCTTCCCTCTACGCTTACTTGTCTTATAAACATACATCTTTACTGTTTATTTTAGTGAGTGTCTTTGTATAACGATCCTGTCACTAGTCTTCCATAAATGTCTCCATTATCTATTCAAATTGTGAATTTTTTTATTGTCAAAGTAATATGAATACAAAAAACAGTTTAGATCAAAGGTACCATTTAAAGAGTTATAATAAGAAGAATGTCCTTTTATGCCCATCCGTAAATCAGAGAGAACTTGGCAGCAACCCCCAGAAGGCTCAGGCCACCCCAGAAGGCAGGCAACCAGCCTCCCCTAACAAAACTAACTGCTCTAGCTGTTATGGAAATCCCCTTGCTACTTTTCATTATTGTTTTATTACCTATTTGAGGAGCCCTAAACACTATAGTTTAGGTTAGCCCGATTTTTAAAAATATGTCTGTTATCCCTCTGTATCTTTTTAAACTTAAAGATTTTTTGTTGAACCAAACCAATCTTGTAAAGTCAAGATTCTGGTGATTACATTCCCAGGGTAGAGTTTGACATTTTCGCTTGTCATCTAGTTTTCCTGCAAATTAGTCATTGAATCTATAAGCTTAATCTGATTCAGATTTCACTTTGGGAAGAAGATTACTCCATTGGTACTGTTATGTTCATTGTCAAGAGGCATATAATGTCTACTTATCCTTTTCGTTGTGACTGACCGCCATAGATTCTTAGCTCGCAGTGCTTAGACCTTTAATTTGTAGATGTCACAAAATGGTGTTGCTCCCATTCTATCATTCCTTCTTCTTTTAAATATATCCCCACCTATCTGCCATTTAGCTTCTGAGCAGTAGTTTGCATATAAAAGGCAGTACTGACGTTCACTTTATTTATGAGATTTCAAAACAAAGAACTAGTCCCTTAGTATCCTACAATGTTAACTAATCAGGTGTGTGTGTGTGTCCATGCAGGCCTCCAACTTCAAATAGCATAATTCAACCAGGGTCCCAGCTACTGAACTGTGAAATCCATCCCCCTGTTTGTGCTGAGCCCTGCCTCAGACAACCTGCTTCTTGTTCCTGGGAGACCCTTCTTGGGAGATGCTGAACTCCCCTGACCACCAGCTTTGGCTCGAGGGCTCCTAATGCCCTTGCCAAACCTTCCTTCCTGGCAGTCTAGGACTCTTCCACCTAACCTTCTTCCCTCCTTCCTTCACTTAGGATCAGACATACATACGCTGCAGTCTGATAGCTCTCCCAGACGTCTCTGGCTCACTTCCTGTGTTCTCCTACATGGTCATTTCCTCCAATAAAATCCTTGGACAT
Source organism: Daubentonia madagascariensis (assembly GCA_023783475.1). Taxonomy (NCBI): domain Eukaryota; kingdom Metazoa; phylum Chordata; class Mammalia; order Primates; family Daubentoniidae; genus Daubentonia; species Daubentonia madagascariensis. The sequence continues at coordinate 29,261,589 of JAKFHU010000144.1, read as the reverse complement.
CTAATTCTGTTTTGGTGGGTCTGGACTAACACAGTATATCATTATGAGTTCACAGATTCACATCTATTTGGTGTGTTTTGGTTACAGTCATTCTCCTTTCTGGAGCTCAGATTGCCCCATATTTTGATGAGTGCTCTATTCTTCAGGTCGACAACCAAGTCCTTTTAGCACAACCCTACTAGTCTTGGCTGATGCCCTGGCTCTATGTCCCAAAGTAAGATTCTGAGCTCTTTTGCTCATCTTGCACATTTCCTGCCCCCACCGAGAATCAGCCATTTCAACCTTTTCTCTAAGAAATCCTGATACCTTTTCATTCTAAATGTTATTTTTAGGCCTCTTCCGTGGACAGATTTAGGTTATCTATCTATCTGTCTATGATAAAATACTTCATGAGTTCACATTCAGAATTGCAGAGTGCTTATGTAAGCTTTTCTCTTTTACACTTGCAGCTCCTAAATATCCTGGTTCTAAAGTCCCTGGGGATAATCAAATTTGAATAACACATATATTGCTCATTTGCTTTCTCTCACATTACAAGCAAAACAGAATAGCAATAGCAACATTGTCACCAAAGTGATTATGGAAAAACATTTAAAAATTGTTTTTGCATATGCTTTTTCCATTTTCTCCTCCTTTTCTGAAAAGTTCTACCATATGTCCGTCATCAAAGCATGTATCTATTATATGCCATACTCTCCCTCATGTCTCATATTTAATATTAGTTCTATATAGAAATATATGTCTAATGCTCACCACTGGTCTTTATGGCAGTGTCTCTCCAGTAATATTTATTATCTAAAGCTCATTCTCAGTACATTCCTGAGAAAGAGGTCATGGGAAATATTCCCTAAGTTTTTGCATATTGATGACAGTTTGTTCTCTTTATACTTGAAAATCAGTTTGCCTGGATATAAAATCTTTGGCTCATTTTTTAAAACTTTGGGTATCTTTAAATACATTATTTCTTTTCTTCTGGCACAAAGTGCTGCTCTTGAAAAGTCTGCTGATAATCTAATTTTCTTTTTGTTTTATGTCATTTTTTTCTATGTTCTTTTTTTCCTGAATATCCAAAGGACATTTCTCTTTTTCTTTAAAGTATAATACTTTATGTGTTTTGGTGTCAGTTGTTCTGGGTTGACTTTCCCAGGTAACCAGTATATTCTTTCATTCTGTTATTTCAACTCTCTTGTTTTAAAAGATTTTTTTTCAAAAAAAAAATACCATCCTTAGTATTTGTTTTATTTTATTCCCTTGTTTTGGATTTCTTCTTTGATCTGTATGTTGGGGGTGCTAGTCTCTTATATAATCACTTTCACTCAAATCCCTTACATATCTTCTTTTTAAATTTTTTAAAAATTATCATCCTCTTCTTCCACTTTTTAAAAGATATTACCTGTCATAATTATTTGTATTTGTGCTGTGTTTATTTATAAAAATTTTCCCCTGAGTTCTATTGCTTAATTTGCCTTGTTCTCTTGTCCTTTGTGTCCATTTTCTTAATAAATCATTTTAAAAATACTAGGATATAGGTTTCATCTGTTGGTATGCTTTTAATCGTTTCATCAAGATGTCTTTCTGGCAAACATTTAACTTCTTTTTTCTATAAAATCTTTTTACACTTTTGACCCTTTCCTGCTACTGATTTTACATGAAATTAGTTCTTCTAAACTTTCAGAATGGAAGCATGATTTCGAAGGTTTTCTCATAGCACGGCTCTCGAGTACTGTGGTAGCTTTGTAATGTGCCTACTTGACAAGGCCAAACTGTTGCTCAGAATCCTGTATTTTTTCAGTTAGACTAGAGAGATTTTTTGGGAGGTTTGGAAGGAAGAAGTGAAATGACAGCTCACAGATGTTGTAGCTGATCTGCTGACTCAACTCCTTGGCATGAAGCAGTGGCCGGGCTTCGCTTTCCACAGGATCCTCTTTCAGCTTTTGCAACTCCTGGGCCAAGTGCATGCTTAGCTCCATGGCATGGAGCCATGGCTTCTGCAGGATACTGATACCACCACTGTCAGTGGTGACAAGGTCCGACACAGGTTTCAGTCCATCCTCATGAGGTCCCGGCATGTGCTTGTGAGTTGTAACTTGTTCTTACTCCTCCCCGCTGTACATCCACCTTCCATTCCTGACTGCCTAGCTGTGCACTTCAGACCACAGCATCAGATGCAGATACAACACCTTCCAAAGGCTGGTTAGTCACCTCCCAGGATTTGACTTTACACAATTACACACACACACACACACACACACACACACGGTTCTGCTTCTCTGATTGAATTCTGACTGCTGATATGAGTAACCTCTTCTATTGTTTCTGAGCAGTGTTAGAAAACACAGCATCTTGCTTTCCAGAAGAACCTGACTCTGTTCCCCTCATCCACTTGTAACTGGACATTCTTTTCCTTGTCTCTGTTCTTACTGGTTTCCTCTCAGTATGGGGCTTTGTCCTGGCAGGGAGCTTTGCTTATTATTATTGAGAGTTTGCAGGACCTAGTCTTCTCTGGCCCCTCCAGACCTCGCTGGGATACTCTTGCCCTCACGTGCTTTAAGAATGAGCAAGCCCCTCCCAATTCCAGCTGCTTTCAGAAGTTGGTCCACTGGGGATTTCCAGAAAGTAATCACTGGCAGGGCTTGCCACATAATTTTGTGGGGCCCAGTGCAAAATAAAAATACAGGACCCTTGTTCAAAAAAAAAAAGAAAGAGGAAGCATTTTCCCTTTCTTCAGTGGTCTCTTTCCCAACCTGTCATGGAGACTTTTATTTGCTATTTAATGTTGTACCTACTTGAGCACAGGGATACTTGTGGGGTAAGAGCAGACCGTTATAGGCACCAGGGTGCCAATCCATGATTCACCTCTTGGGGTGCACACACCCAACCCCAGGCCTCCTAGTGTCAGGTCCCCACTGGAGGCAGAGGGTGGCTGAATTTGTTGGGCAGAGGCAGGAAGGAGAGGGCTGCGAACTAATCCCAGGGAGGAAGGGAGGCAACAAGACACAAGGCCACATGTGGGCTGAGTCTCCAAACCTCTGGTGCATGCTCCATTGTCCAGCTGGACAAATTCAAAGATAGAATCATTAAGAATTTCTAGACGGCAACTGCAGATCATTAACCTGCAAGTGGAAGCCCCGTCTGAGCCCTGGTTGCATGCCCTTAAAGTCAGCCCTGCCTTAGAGTTATATGAAGGTCTCTGCCCTGTCAGACACCCATTGCTTCCCTCTGCTAAAGTTGTGCGTGTCTTGTGGAGGTCCATGGTTCATTGCCATCCGATTGTGTTCTGGGTCCTTAGGGATGCCATGATATATGGCTTTATTGTAGAGAATATCCATGGAATTTGTGTTTTGCTATCCCCATTTCTGTGTGTTCATGGGGGATCTGGAGAGATTCAAAACTATTACTACTACTTGCACCATCTTCCCAGAACTTTGGAAAAAGTATTTTAACTGTATATAAAATTCTATTTTGACAGTTGTTTACATGCAACCCTTTTGAAGATATCATTACACAGTGTTCTGGCAATTGTTTCCACAAACTCTACAACCATTCTCTATTATTCCTAGGTAGCTACTTTATCTCTTTTCAGAAGATTTTAAGATTTTTTTTTTATCATCTTCACTTTTACTAGGACATGACTTGGTGTGTATGTTTTTATTTATCTTGCTTGATACTCAGAGTCAATTTTAATTTGAAAGCTCCCTTACCTTACAAAATATTATCAAATATTCTCTCTTCTAAAATTGCTTCTTTGCCATCTCTCTGGTCTCTTATTCTTAAATTCGAGCCAAATTTACGTTAGAGACTTTCACTGTCTCCTTTCTTTCTAAACACTGCTCTTTCATTAACTTTTTTTCACCATGTTGTCCCTGTGAAATTACCACATTCTTTTCATCCTCAAAAGTATCCCTGTTTGGATGGAAAATTCTATGATCCTCAGTTTTAACTTTGAATTTATTCATTGTCTAGAAATGTAGTCACTCGATTCGTTGAAGTTTTATAAATGTCATTCTATGTGTTTTCATTTTTATCCTTTTTATTGTAATCTTATTTCATTTCTGTCTGTTTTGTTTCATTTCTTGTTCTTTTAAAGATAGCATTCCTTTCTTTATCTGAGGATCTTAGACCTGCTTATAATTAAGATATTTATCCTTTTATTTTATGAATAAACATACATATGGAAAATTGCATGGTACATAATTGTACACTTTAACAGGTTTTTATATAACAAACACCATGTAACCACCATACAGTTCAAGGGGGATGTCGCCTTGTTACTGCCAAGTCAGGATGAAAATCCAGGTTGCTTGTTCACCCTCCTTTGGGATGGGGGGGTTGCTTTGTTTGTGCTGGACTGAGGTGGGATTTAGTATCCCACTAGGACTTTGCTGGCTGCGCGCTGGCTGGGAGCAGGAAGGGTGCTCTGGCACAGTATGGTGGTGGGCAGGAGGAGGAAGCAGGCTTTTGTTGAGACTGTTTTTTTGGTTTGCACCTATTGCCACTCCCTAATGTCTGGAATACAGAGCAAAAAGAAACCTGCTGAGTGGTTCCTCTGTCCTGGGGTCCTTAGCTGCTCTGCCTTTTCCTCTCCCCCTTTCAGAATCTTATGTTTTGTTTTCTATATAATGTTCAGGGTTTAGCTGTACTTAGCTGGAGGAACAGGGAGAGGTGCATCACTCCATTTGGGTCTGGAACCAGTTGTCCCTTCTGCTTATTTTTAAGATGTTATGATGTTAGGATTTTTATTATTTTTCCTCATGGAAAACATGTTTCATTTATTGATATTTTATGGGAGGAGGCTTGACTTTCTTAGCTTTAGAATTCCTTATGTATTTGGGAATTTTGTTTTGCTTCTCTCTCTCTCTCAATTCCTTATTCCCTATGCCTAACAATTTTGCAATTGCTAATACCTACCTCGTTCTACTACTCATTCTACTCATAGTCCAGACCGCATTTTATTTTATTGAGTCCAGTTTGAGTTTCTCTGTAAAACTTGGGACATTGTATATGCCATCCCCAGGCCAGCAGAGGCCAGGCCAAAGTCAGGGTTCAGGGTTCCCCATCCAGGTCCACTCTTCCTAGCTGTCCCAAGAGGCAGGCAGCAGCAGCTTCTCCAGCCCCCACCCACCCCTCCTCCATGAGCAGAAGGGCGCAGAGCAGGTGGGCATTTTAAGCAAAGAGATGGTTCACTTCCCATTTTTCCAGGGAGCCAGAGGCTTCTATCAGTTCTCCACCTCCTGCTTTTCTAGATTTCTCAGTCACAGATACGGTTTTCCTGTTTTGCAGGTAGCTGCACATTTTTAAGTTTTATTCCCCTATATATTTTATCCATGTGATTGGAGAAGAGAAAGACTTCAAAACACGTTTTTTCAGTGCTGCCTTGACTTGGAGTTGAGATTCCTTATTTAGTCTATCAAATTAGGAACGATTAGGAATTCTGCTGAAGTCCAAAGTCTGAGGGGTTTAAGAAAATATGTACTTCTTCACCATCAAACTGGTACTAACTGATGAACACTTACATCACACAGGGCAATAACATTCATCTGAGGGCGGGCGGGCGGGAGGGGGGTGGAAGGGATGGGAAAAACTCTCACTGAATGGATGTGGGGAGCACAGTTTGGGGGATGACCACGATTGTGGCTCTGACACGGGCAGAACAGGGGCAATGTGAATGGCCAAAGTGTTGTACCCCCATGATATTCTGAAATTAAAAAAATAAATTAAAAAAAAAACACTTAAATTAGGTATGATCATAAAGAGCAGCTAGCTAATTTGAGAATTTTATTTATTTTATGATAGATTTTAATAGAGTTCTGTTGATTCCAGTCATTTAAAAAAAAAAGAAAAGAAAATATGTACTTCTATATACAGTTGTTGGGCGTATAAATGGGTACAACTATTTAGGAGAGAAATTTTGGCGTATCAGAGTTTTATTTTTAATCCTATTTAATACAATAATTTTATGATTTATCCTATAGCATACACTAAGTACTGAATATATTTTAAGTATATGTTAGAATATTTATTATGGTATTGTTTATATTAACAAAAAGAACAACAAACTTCCTAAAAGTCCATCATTAAGAGACAGAACAAAGGATAGCATACACACAAACTAAAATGCTTCACAGCCTTAAAAGAATGGAATAGATTTGTGTGTACAGATAAGGAAATATATACAAGAAGCTACACAGTAAAGAAGTTACTAGGAGGTATATAACAAGATCCCATTCGGGTGAAACAGTTCTGGGAGCCAACCAAGTAACTGTTAGCAGTCATTAATTGTAGTGATCACAGATGAGGTGAGAGGCACTTTTACCTTTGTGCCCTTTCACACCATTTGCAATTTTATTAATATACCCTTAATTGTGCTTGTATTTAAAAAACTAGCCCTTATTAGTGGTGGGAATGTGAAATGGTACAGGTATTCTGGAAAACAGTTTGGCAATTTCTTATAAAAGGAAACATGTGATTACCATGTGACCCAACAATTGCACTCCTGACATTTATCCCAGATAAATGCAAACTCATTATTGACACAAAAACCTGTACGTATATGTTCATAGTAACTTTATTCTTAATAGCCCCAAACTGGAAACAACACAAATGTCCTTCCATGAGTAAATGGTTAAATGTACTGCGGTCCATCCATAACGTGGATGACTACTTAGCAATAAAAGGAAAGACCTATTGATAATCACACAACTTGGACAGATCTCAAGGGAATTTCACTGATTTTAAGAAAAACAAATCTTAAAAGACTATATATTGTATAATGCCACTTATATCTTGTCCTTTACATGACAAAATTATAGAAGTGGAGAACAGATTAGCAGGTGCTAAAGGTTATGGTTGGGGGGATGAGAGGGAGGCAGGTGGGGGTAGCTATAAAAGGGCCACATGACAGGGGGAGCCTTGGGTGATGGAACGATCTAATACATAACTTACACACGTGACAAGATTGCATAGAACAACACACACACACACATTCATGCAAATGAGTACATGCATGTAAAATGGGGGAAATCTGAATCAGGTAGATGGACTGTATCAATGTCTATTTCCTGGTTGTGATATTGTAATATATTTTTTAAGATGTTACTATTGGGGGAAACTGGGTAAAAGATACGTGGGCTATTTCTATATTATTTCTTACAGATACATATGAATCTACAATTATCTCAAAATTAAAAAGTTTAATTAAAAAACCAAGTCCTTTAATAAAGGGATTTTCTTTTCCATACATATCTCATGAATTTTTTCTTTTTTCTTTTCTTTTTCTTTTATAGACAGGGTCTCTCTGTCACCCAGGCTAGAGTGCAGTGGTGTCATCATAGCTCACTGCAGCCTCAAACTTCTGGGCTCAAGTGATCCTCCTGCCTCAGCCTCCTTAGTAATTGGAACTACAGGTGTGTACCACCATGTCCTGCTAATTTTTTTTCTTTTTTTTTTCTTTTTTTGAAATGAGGTCTCACTATGTTGCCCAGGCTAGTCTCAAAAACTCCTGGCCTCAAGCAATCCTCCTGCCTCTGCCTCCCAAAGTGCTGGGATTACAGGCGTGAGCCACCGCGCCTGGCCTCATGAATTGTTTTGTTAGGTTATCCTAAGTATTTTATAGATTTTGTTTCTATTATAAGCTGAATCTTACTAACTATTATAATTTTTTAATAGTTATTACTGGTTTAGAGGAATGCAATTCATTTTTATAAGCTGGTCTCTTATCCCAAAATTTTGCTAGATTCTCTTAGTTCTTACAGATTGTTGAGTCTTTTTGTCTGTGGGTTTTCAATGAAACTTTTTGAAGTGCTTATAAGAATATATTGAGGAAACCATGTGATTTTCTTCTTTATCTGCACTCATGTAAAAAATTACACTGGTATATTTTCTGATAATGGAATAATCTGATGTTGAATCTTTTCTGATCACCTTCTTGCTTTCCTGGGATAAATTCTACACAATCATTTTGTTCCATTAACTTAAAAATACACTATTGGGTTTAATTAACTTATTCCATTATTCCATTTCTGATTTCTGCATGTATGTTCACCCATGAAATCGATCTGTCATTTTCTTTGCTAGTAATTTACTTGTTTTGTTTTGGTATCAAGGTTATTAACTGATTTTATAAAATGTGTTCAGAAGCTTATCTTCAAGTTCTATTTTCTGTAACAGATTGTTTAAAATGTGGGTTACATATTCCTTGATAGTTTGGTAGAATCCACCCATATGATATTGTTTGGGTCTGCAGCTTCTGAGGCAAGGGGAAAATTTGATCACCATTTAAATATTTTTATTTGTTATTGGTCTTTACAACTTTTTTTATTCTGGGACCAAATTTGCTCTTTTAAGTTTTTTTTCATAAAATTTTCCACTTCAACTAGGTTTTTTTCATTGATATCAAATAACTGGGGGTGCATGTGGTATTGATATTTTGATTACCTGTATATAATGTGTAATGATCAAATTAGGGTAATTGGGATATCCATCGCCGCAAACATTTATCTTTTCTTTGTATTGGAAAATTACAAATCTTCTCCTTTAGCTATTTTGAAACATACAATAAATTATTGTTAACTATCATTTCCCTACTGTACTATTAAATACTAGAACTTATTTCTTCTACCTACCTGTATTTTTGTCTTCCTTAAGGTTTTTATATTTAGTCTTCTATAGCTGTTCATAATATTCTTGTCAAAAAGTTTTAAATTGCTTTATAAGTGAATATCAAATAAATACTTCACTCTCTAATAAAGAAGAGTAAATATCCCAATATTTCCAAATCATTAATAATTTCCCATTTTTCCCAGATACTCTTCCCATGGAATCCTTAATCTGGTTTAGTTGTGGTCTTGTGGCTGGACGACCAATTTGTCATCCTGGAGTTTGCTCTTATCTTCATCCTGGGAATTCTCTTTTGCATGTTTTCTGAGTTTTTTCTTTGGTTTGATTCTTACCTTTTTCTTCTATTACTGTCATTTTAGTACAGCAAACACTTCTGAGAAACAGTGCATAGGAATGGGCAACCACGTGTTTTGAGCCCTTACTACCTGAAAGTGTCTTCACTGTCTCCCCATATGAGACCGATTGGTAAATAGAAGTCTGGATTGGAAATAATTTTCTTTAGTAGAAAGGTGAAGGCATTGTTCATTGTCTGAGGTCATTTTAACGAGTCACCTTTTGTATTCATCATTTTTTACCCATATTTTTGACCCTTCCCCAATGTTCTGACATATCACAGTGGTTAGTTTCATGTAATTCCCTTCCCTACATTATGTCAGGAGTTCAGTGGGATCTTTCAACCTGGAGTCTCATGCCCTAAAATTATGAGAAACTTTCTGGTATTATTTCATTGTCATTTTACTTCCTTCTTTTTATCTGTTCTTGCTTTTCAGAACTCTAATTACTTGGATTTGGTCCTTCTAGATTGATCTATTTCCTCATTTAGTTCATTTGCTTGCTGTTTTGCTCTCTACTTTCCAAGAGAAAAACTGTGCTTTATCTTCTGGCTCTTAAATAAAATATTCTGGTTTTTCCCATTGTATTTCTAATTTCCAAGAATTTTTGTTTTCTGAATGCGTTTTAGAAGCATTGTGTTTTATTCCTTGGCTTTACTCCCCACAGGCACTTAGCTTTCTGTGAACTGCTAACTAAGACTCTATTAATCCATCTACTTTCCTGCTTTGAAAAGTTTTTAACATCTCTTAATGGACGTAATCTTACTTGCTTTGTCCTTCTGCACTGATGCTTTATTTGTCCTCTTTATTCTTTCTTTGGTGAAATTTTGCATATAGGTTCAATCTCCCATGTTTGAAAGAAATTCCCTATAATTAAAAAATCTAGTATATTTATGTTAATTCCTTTCATTGATACTTCATTTATTTGCATTTTTCATTTTTTGGAATAACCTTGCCGGATAGCAGTCTACATAATCATCTTCTGTATAATAACCAGGCTTTATTTTTGGAATAATCTTTGAGGAAAATTGAAAAAAGGACTCTGGAAGTTCACAAATTACTTAACAAATTCTGAAAATAAAGCACAAGACCAAGTAGTTATCCTATCTTAAAACAACACATTGTACAAAACTATTTTAATAAGAAACAATGTGCTACTAGAACAGGAGCAACAGGGTAGCCTAAATAGTGCGGGCAGAGCCACCTATGTATTCGGGGATATCACATGTGACAGTGGTTGCATTACCATTCATGAACTTGGTAAATGGTGTTGGATAACAGGCCGAGTACCTATAGAAGGAAATAAAGCTACCTTCCTACTTTACATACGCACAAAAAAATAAGTTAAAATTCAATTTAAAAAAGTATTTAAGCTAATGGGAGAAGGAAAGGTACTGAAGAACTTGACTCATTCAGAATTTATGATTTCTGTATAGCAAAGATAATGTTAACATATGGGGTACATTGAGCTCTGCTCTTTTAAGTATCTGGAAAATACAAAATATTTCTGCTAGTCAGCAAAGAAAAGGCCAAGAATCCAACAGAAAAAGAGTGGGCAAGGGACACGAGGAAGCTCTTCAGATGGAAAACCAGACAGAATACCTGCCACGTGAATGAATATATATGTAACCTCACTAATAATCAGAGATATGCAAATTCAAACATCGTATTACCATACGGACATCAGATTGGCAAAAATTAGAAAATTTGGTCATGTTAAATGCTAATGAGGATGTGAGAAAATGGAAGATCTTTGTTTATTTTGGGAATTGAAAACTGGTGGAGCCATTCTGGAGGGAAATCATGAAAAATTATGTATGTGTTTACCATCTAACCTGAGGGTCCTCCTCCAGGATATATCCCATGAAGAAAGTCTCAGTGGTGTGCACAGGAGACCGCTACAAAGACATCCAGCCTTGGTTGTGAGAGCAAGGAGCTGGGGCTCATCTAGCCTTCCTTGCAGAAATGGGTAATGATATAAATGTGCATAGTGGAGAGATCTCAGCAGAAAAGTAAGGAATTAGATTTACATATGTCAACAGATGTGTGGTTAACCAAACAAAGCATTATTTTTACATTAATCACATAAATACACAACTGCTCTGTACCACATGTATATTTAAGTGAATGTATAAAAATGGTTCGAAAGAACTCTCTTAGGTAGAATGTGTGCATACTGTGAAGGTCAGGGCGGAAAATGGAATGGGAAAGGGAATGATGGATGAAAAGGAAAATTGATAAGTAACAGAAAGGAAGGACGGACAAAAGGGACTTTGTACAGACTGATGGTGAGTGTGCTATAAACTAAGGCACACTCTAGTTAATTCTGTTAATCTGTGATCCTTAAAAATAAAGCTAGTTAAAAATTAGGTGCCAGTGATTGAAAAGTCATCTCTGGAGAAACTCACAGTCCAGACGGAGAGTTGGTTAATGCAGCTACAGAGATGACTATTATTCTCAGGAGGACAGTAATCTCGCCACCCAGCTGAACATTACTATATAATATGACAGAAAATCTATCAGGGGAAAACAAGACTGTGACCTTTTAGTGATCTTCCAAGGAAAAGCATTTTTCTATATTCCATTAGCACTGAGATTGATGATTCAGGGTTAAGGTAGAAGATCTCTGATCATGTGCTTGGATTACATAAGAGACTTGAGATGGATGAAGAGCTGCCGGTGCCCAAGTCCAACCAGCTTGTGCTCCATCCAAAGCAGAACCGGCGGTTGATTGAAGAGCCCTTGTGCTGTGTCATGATGCATTGTGATGGCTGAGGACAAAGAGACAGGAGAATGAAGTGCCTACATCCTCACTGGACACTAGTAGTTACAAAGGCCTATTGTGTGCCAGGTGCTCATGGAAGCTGTATAAATTAATCTTCATGGCAAACACAAGAGGCGCGTATTCTCACCTTGCATTTTGCACATGAGGTCAAGAGAAGTGACGTAAATTACACAAGGTCAACTGGTAAAAACAAGCTGTGGTTCCAAACTCAAATATTTCTGACTCTTTTCAATATATAGCACTTCACATTCATTTCTAAAAGGCTAGAGTTGCATTTCATTATCCACATGGATTCACCCAGTGCTAAGATATGATCATCTTATTAGGCCTGTCAATCACAGAGTTTCCCACTGCTGTACCTGCGGTCCTTTCTGAGACAACAGCCTTAGGTACTTGTGTCACGACCTGACTCCCAGTCCGCAGCTGGTGGACTGCAGGTAACCACTCCCACAGCCTGCGGTGTGGTCTAGAATGGAAAGATTTCCCCTGGCAGGGATTAGGGCTATCAATTGATCAAGCTAGGGTCTACGCCTCCGGAAGTTAAAGTGGGAGGTTTGGTGTCAATGAGATTTTTGTTTGGCAAATAGGAGGTGGATCCACGCAGAGAGGGCTGGGCAAACAGCACCTAGCTGAGTGATCTGCAGCAGAACCCGGTAGTGGAGGTCCCTGAATGCCTGCTGCTGAGGACTCCATGCTCACCACTGGTACTCAGATACCACCCTGTTCAAGTCCTCCTGGTGGCCATCTTGGGGTTCCTGATCTTGATGTGAAGCTTAGTTGTTCAGCTTTCCCTGAGTTCTTGTGAAGGCCCACTCTGTGGCTAAGTTCACTATTTTCCATTTTCTTAAATGAATCCCTAAGATGCATTCTCACCTCAGTGAGGTGGTGGGAGAAAATCTGATCCATGAAGAAAAAGAGCCCAAAGGAATCATTGCTCTGCCTCCTTAACTTTCTAGAAGGTGGTCTTCAATTTGATCAAGGAGACCGAGTCGAGCGCAGAACAGGTAGCTGGAGGGTGTTCCTCATGCTTTGGTTTTCAATGGCCATGAGCCACATGTTGGGGGCAGCCATGTGCCCCTAAGTGGGAGGCACGGTTCAGAGTATGGCTCTGACTTAGGGTGTCAGTGAATTAGAGTGCAGGGGTTGCGTTGGGTAAGGATCAGAAGCGAAGAAGGAGTCATGTGGTGAGAACAGGAGGCAGTGAAGGTTGGTATGACGTCTCAGGATACATGGAGGGAATGTATTTGGAGTTCCATGTGGTTGACTTAAATCATGGTGGTGGTTCATTTCTCAGCCCTGGTTGGGAGAAGGAGGAGAGCACATTCCAGGAAATCCAGTAGGAAAATAGTCATAATGGTTTGATTACAAGTAGAATAACAGTCTCGGTTTGCCTGTGACTGCAGGGTTTCCAGGTTTCCAGGGATGTGGGACTTTGAGCCAAAAGCTGAATGCTTGGTCAATTGTAGAACTTGCAAGTGACAGAAATCCAACCCTCACTACTTAAGCAAAATCAAGTGATTTTTTGACTCACAGAGAGGAAAGCCCTAAAACTTATTTTGTAAAGTCCCAGGAAAGGATTAAGCAGTTCAGGGAGCTCCTGTCTTGACCTTCCAAAAATTTCACCTATCAGCATGAGGAGTTTTTAATAAACACCCATGCCCAGCCTCCTCCCAGAGATTCTAATCCACTGTTCTGGGTCTGGGCTTCAGTACTTTTTAAAAACCTCCATTACTTGATTCTTATAAGAAATCACTGCTTTCCATGAATAACAGAATAAGCCTGTGGTTCTCAAACCTTTCTTCCCATTGCAATCATCGAGAGAGCTTAAAAAATACCCAGGCTGGTGTTACATTCTGCCCCCCCCCCCAGTGAATTGTGGCTTAACTGGTCTGGGTGTGGCCAGGGCTTTGCAAGTGTGTAAAGATCAGCAGGCGATTCTAACTTGCAGATCCACAAATTTGGGATCCACTCCTAGACACTTTCCCAGAATAGCCCTGGGATTTAAGCAGGGGAAGAGTAAGGATGTGTTGATACTTTAGTCATCAGATAAGTGGACAGAAGACCATTTGCAAACCCTGTGAGTTAGCTGAAGGTCTGATCTTGTTATTCTGCCCAGATGGAGAGCGGGTGTAGGTGATTAGAAGGTTTTGCAGGCAGCTGGGATAGAACCAAAGCCAGACAGAGGGTGACTTCTCCATGGTCTTCTCACGCTCTCCATGCTGTCGTGACCATCTATCTATGAAGACTTCTGATAGATGTGCAGTGAAAGTCCTGGCTCTGGCATCTATCAGCTGACTTTTGATATCAAATCATCCTCAGCTTTGGTTTCCTCACCCCTAAAATGGAGATAATACCACAAATGATAGGTGATCTGTGTAAAGTAACTAACATGTAGCTGGTGCAGAATAGATTATTAGGATGTCCCTCTTTCTTACCACTTTGAATATCTGAGTCCCCCCAGGGACTTCCTTTAATAATGGAATATATTAAATACATCTGTTACAATCTCAGTCTGCACATTCTCAGCTTCATGAGCACACTGCTCCACTCTTCCCCAGCTGTGTCTTTAAGACATTATGACTTCATGACTCTTAATTTCTCAGGATTTATGAATTTGCAGTCACAGAATGTTTGAATCAAAGCTGAAGTTTTCGGAGAGAATGACTGTGGGATTCTACAGTTGCAACTTTAATATTCTGGAAATGCAAATTAAGACTTGCGTGCGAGCATAATTTTCGAATATCATGACTCAGCAGATTTCAGATCACATGATTCATAGATATTCAAAACTCATGACTCAGAGATTCTCTGATATTATGGCACTGATTTTCTATTTTGGTGATCAATACACAGAAAACATAAATCTGAATCTATAGCAACTATGAAAATGATGTTCATGCCTAGAGCCAGCCTTAACTTGTTTGACCTTGAGAAAACAGGGCTGTAGAGACTCGTGCACATAAGGCTTCTTTGGAGGATTCAGTTCTGAAATGCCAGCTCGTTGAAGAAATAGCATCTACCAGAACAGTTAAAATTTCAGATTGAGATCAATTTTTGTTTGTCCTTTTTAAAGAGAATGGATACTGCTTAGGTAATGATTGGTATAGCCAAGCATTTGGGCAGTAAGCACAGAATAAGGAAAATGGTGTTTCTCAGATTGACTTAGGGATCCTCAGATTTAATAACTTGATGGTTTTAAGATTCATGACTTGGCAATTCTAGTGCACAAACAGTAAGACACTAAAACATAGAGAAAAAAATTAATTCAGCATTATAGAGAGAAAATCCACAATATCGTAAGGCAAGAAGATCCAAAAAAACATTCAACAAGATATACAGACCATGCTGGAGATGACTATAACTCCCTCCCTGTTCTCTCATGAGCAGACAGAAATGGAGGAAGCCTGGTTGCACGTGGCCTCCATTCTTTGTTCCCCTGCTGGACACCTAATCTGGGGAGAAGCACTTCACTGGCTGGATAACCCCCATCAGATACCCTCTCTTAACCTGTTCAGAGATGGCAATTGTGGTTAAATTTGGAGCGGGACAAACAAGCCAGGAGCCAGGGAAACATTGTGAGAGGTTATCTCTGCTTGCGGTCAGGCAGGATATGATTTGTGCACAAAGAAGCAGAGGCACAAGGAGATGTCATTTCCTCCTGCATATGCATTTTCTTCTCTCAAATTCCAGGATACATGCCCCATTAACTTTTGTCTTGGATTTATGTATGCATTAGTCTATCTATTATTTATCTTTTTGTTTGAAAGTGAAACAGAAAACCAGACCAAAACAAATGTGGAGATTAGTTAATTATGATTGTAAGGCAAGTGCTTGTGTCACAACCACCCAGGTCAAGAAATAGAACTTTGCAGCAGCCCAGCAACTCACCATCCAAATTACAGCCCATCCCTTCCTCTAAATACAACTATGTTTATTTTTGTAATAGGCACTTCTTTGTATTTCTTCATAGTTTTACCATCCAAGTGAGTATACTAGACACTATAGTATAGTTATGTTTATTTTGCCAACTTGCTATGTTTAATTATCTTTCAGTCAATCTTGAGGTTACTCCTCCATCCTTTTATTTCTTTCTCTTTATTTTTTTATACAATTTACTTGTTGAAGAATCTGGGCTCTTTTACCTGTGGTTTCTACTGCCTGGATTTCAAACTCATTGTGCAGCTCAACGTGTTTCCCTGCCCTGTCTATTTTCTACAAACTAGCAGCAGGATCCTGAGGCTTTATCAAACTCAGGTTCAATCCCTTTGAAAAGCCACTGGTTGTGTTGTGACCTTTCACCAGGAGGCACATCCTGGCTGGTTTTCACTCTTTTGATGTCTCCAACTAATGATACTCAGTGCCTGGATCTATTGATGGAGTGTTATAAAAAGCTAATATAATTATTTTATCACTTTGTTTTATTTAGTTTTGTAATTTGTTAAACTATGTTTTATGGCCAGAATATGATCTATCTTGGTGAATATAAGCATGTAAAATTGAGGAGATTGTGTATTCTGCTGTTGTTGCATGAAGTATTCTATAAATGTCAATTAGATCCAGTTGATTGATGGTGTTGTTCGGTTCAACTATGTTCTTACTGATTTTCTCCCTGCTGGGTCTGTCAATTACTGACAGAAGAATATTAAAGTCTCCACCTGTAATAGTGGACTCATCCATTTCTCCTTAAAGTTTAATTATCTTTGCCTCATGTATTTTGACACTGTTGTTAGGTGCATATACACTAATGATTGGGAGGTCTTCTTAGGGATTTAACCCCTTTATTATGACATAATGTCCTTTTTAATCCCTGATAATTTTCCTTGCTCTGAAGTCTGTTCTTTCTGAAATTAATATAGCCAGCACAGCTTTCTTTTCATTAGTGTTAGCATGGCATGTGTTTCTCTACCCCTTTACTTTTAATCTGTCTGTGTTTTTATACTTAAAATGGGTTTCTGGTAGACAACGTATAATTGGGTCTTATTTTTTGATCCGCTTTGACACTCATTTTATTTTAATTCATGTATTTAGACCATTGACATTTAAAGTGATTATTGATATAATTGGATTCATATTTGTTCATGTTTTCTAGTCAATGCCCTTGTTTTTGTTTCTTTTTTTGTTCTCCACTTTTTTTGGCCTCCTCTGGTTGTAGTTGAGCATCTCATATGATTCCGTTTTCTCTCCTCTCTATCAGTGATATTTCTTTTTAAATGTGTTTTAGTGGTTGCCCTAGAGTTTGCAGTGTTCATTTACAATTTACCTAAGTTCACCTCTGGATACACTGGAGCACTTCCAGGGGCCTGTTAGAGAGCATTTGCGGTTCCTTCCTCCCATCCCTTATAAAACTGCTGTCATTTGCCATTCTTCAAAGCGAAGTGTCACAGGATTGGAAAAACAAGCACCACTGGTACTCACCATCAAATTGGTCCTAACTGATCAACAGTTACATCACACAGGGCCAATACCATTCATCAGGGGGCGGGCGGGCGGGAGGGGGGTGGAAGGGATGGGAAAAACTCTCACTGAATGGATGTGGGGAGCACAGTTTGGGGGATGACCACGATTGTGGCTCTGACACGGGCAGAACAGGGGCAATGTGTATGGCCAAAGTGTTGTACCCCCATGATATTCTGAAATTTAAAAAATAAATTAAAAAATAATAATAATAAAAAAAATAAAACTGCTGTCATTTGTTTCGCTCATCTCTGTGGTGAAACCACACGGCTTACTGTTACTATTGTTACTTTGAACAAACTATTACCTGTTGGCTCCCCTAAGAACAAGAAAAATAAAAGATTTTATTTTATTTACCTTCATTTATTCCCTCCTTAATTCTCTTCCTTTCTTCACATAGATCCCAGTTTCTGACCTATATCATTTCCCCTCTCTTTGAAGAACTTCTTTTCACATTTCTTGTGGGCTCATGCCCTCATTTTTGTTTGTCTGAAAAAGTTATTTATTTATTCTTAACTTTTGAAAGATAATTACTCTGGGTATAAAATTCTAGGCTGTTTTTTTTCCTGTCGGCACTGTAAGTGTCTCACTGCACCGTCTCCTTGCTTGCACGGTTTCTAAGGAGAAGTCTGATGTAATTCTTATCCTTGATCCTCCACAAGGAAGGTGTTATTGTTCCCCTGTGGCTTCTTTCAAGATTTTCCTTTTGTCTTTTGATTTTTTCAGTTAGAATATAATATGTGCTTAGATGTAGATTTATCCCTCGTGGTATTCTCTGAGCTTCCTGGGTTTGTGGTTTGGTGTGTGACATTAGTTTGGGGACTTCTCAGCCATTATTACCGCAAATATTTCCTCTGTTCTTTTCTCTTTTTCTCCTTCTCATATTATCATTATGTACATGTTACACCTTTTGTAACTGTCCTACAGGGCTTGCACATTCTGTTCCACCTTTTTTTTCCTTTTTCTGCATGAATTTCAGATTTGAAAGTTTCTATTACATTTCTTCAAACTTGCTGATTCTCTTTCCTTCACTGTGCTGAGTCTACTAATGAGCCCATCTAAGACATCTGTATTTCTGTTACAGCGGTTTTGATTTCTTGCATTTCCTTTTTAATTTAAGTTTTTCATTGATGAATCAAAATTATATATATTTATGGTTTACAACGTGATGTTTTGATATATGTATATATTGTGAAATGACTAAATCAAGCTAATTAACATATACATTACCTCATATACTTATCTTTTTTGTGGTTAGAACACTTAAAATCTACTCTCTTAGCAATTTTCAAGTATACAACATATGGTTATTAATTATAGTTATTATAAATTACAATAAATATCTTGAACTTATTCCTCATGTCTAGATGAAAGTTTATATCCTTTGTCCGACATTTGTTCAATTCTGCCCACACCTTAGACTCTGGTAACCACTATTGTACTCTCTGCTTCTGTGAGTTCAACTTTTTAGATTGCATATATAAGTGAGATCATGAGGTGTATGTCTTTCTGTGTCTGGCTTACTTCACTAAGCCTAATGTCCTTCAGGTTTATTCATGTTACAAATGACAGGGTTTCCCTCTATTTTCAGGCTGAACTATATTCCATTGTGTATATATGCCAAGTTTTCTCTATCCATTCATCCACAGATGGACACTTAGGTTGATCCCATGTCTGGACTATAGTGAATAATACTGCGATGAACATGGGAGTGCAGGTATCTCTTCCACATACTGATTTTATTTTCTTTGGCTATATACTCTTGCATTTCCCTTTAATTCTTTCTTATAGTTTCCCTCTCTCTGCTTACATTACTGATCTGTTCTTGCATTTTGTCCACCTTTGCCATTAGAGCCATGGCATACTAATCATAGTTATAAATTCTCAGTCTGAAAATCCAAAATCTTTGTTATAACTGAGTCTTGTTCTGATGATTGCTATGTCAGTTCAAATGATATGTTTTGTCTTTTAGTTTGCCTTGTAATTTTTTGTTGAAAGCCAGACATGATATATTGGAAAAAAGGAACTGAGGTAAATAGGCCTTTAGTGTGAAGTTTTATATTTACCTGGCTAGGACTTAGCTGTGTTTACCATTTGCTGTAAGTGTCAGAGGCTATAATTTTCTCCAGTTTTCTTGTTTTTGCCTCCCTTATTCTCCTTGGGTTCCCTAGAGACTTCTACTTAAATAAGGTCTGAGATGTGCCATTCTTTCAATTGTAATCCCCTGTTATCACACAGGAGCCCTACAGATACGGTCACAAGTGTGGGGGTGAGAAGCATTCCATGGTCCTATGATCAGGTCTCAGCCCTTTAGTGAGCCTGTGCCTCTGGGCTGTGACCTTCACAAGTGCTTCTCATTTACTCCCTGACCCTCATATGAGATGGAAAGGCTTGAGTCGGGTATTTCCTTTTTGCAAGTCAGTTAGGCTCTGATAAAATAGTTCTCATTGAGGGCAGGTCTTGTTAAGAAAAATAAATGCTGTGGTTATGTTTCCAGATGGCTGCTTTCCTCTTCCCCTGCTGAAAGCAAAAGAAAATTTTCTCTAATTCTCACTATGAAAATTTGGTAGGTATCCTGGAAATAAAACTCACAAAACTGTGCCTGCCCCCAACCACCCTAAGACTGGGCGCTCCTGGAATTTTTAACTCTCTCAAGCTTGTCCACATTGAGCCTCCAACAACTCATCAATGATGGTATAAGTTTTTCTACCCTTAGGAAATTATGTACTTTCTGTTTAAAATTTGCCCACTACTTAACATTCACCAATGGATCTTGCCTGTTGCAGTTGTATCTCAAGTGCTCAAATGGTAATTTTTTTATGTTCCCCCATTCCTTCTATATTTATTAATTGGAATTCTTATGTATGGAAGAGTTATCACTTCTCCTTTACTTATTATGTATTTAGTCATCCGTTTATATCAGTATGGATTCCTGGGCATTTATTTTATCCTTGGCATTATATTCCAATACTAATCTTACTTATTTTTTAGCCCAAGTCGTTCATTGAGAACCCTCTAGTCATTGCTCTTTAGACGTTTAGAGCTCTCCCAGGTGTAATCTTGTGCTCAAAGAGCCATGTCTCATCCTTTTTTTGCTTTTGTTTTGCTTGTTTGATTTGTCTTATTTTAACCCTTCCTGACTTACTGGCACCACAGGATGTTCCAGGATCATTGCGTATCTTCCCTGCCACAGGCCTGCAGTCAACCACATCTCCAAAGAGCTATGTTCTCCTTTTGTTGGAGAATCATAATTAGAAACCACGGGCTTAATATAAGGTATGCTCATTGCTACTGCGGCATCATAGCATCTAGTTCTTATCAGTGAATAGGGCTGGGAGATATAACTATGTATGCTAATTCATGTATACACACATCTATATTTACTTATCTATTTGTGTATATATATATATGTATATGTATATGTATACACACACACATACACTCATGGGTCTATATTGATTCCCGAACTTCAATGCAGCATCACAGAATTCATTTTAGACTTCCTCCTTTCCTCATTTGTAACTTCTTTCTCCCATGGTGTAAAACCTGGCTCTATTTTCTACAATATATTTACTTATTTATTGAGCACTAATATACAAATAAAATGGTTTTAGAATTTTTAATTCAACCCCTCTGGAAAACAAATATATCAACAAGAGTACAGTGTTTTTTTAGTGTTCTTTTTGTCTTTAGCCTTGTAGTAACCAGTTGAAACACTGCTTTTTTGAACTTACTTAGGTCAGCTCATTTCTTCCTATGCCATCAGTGTGCTTTTGCAATTCATTGGTAATAGAGTTTGATTCATTCATCACAGTCTAGATTCAATCTTTTCTCCACATTCTGGTTGATTTTTTAAAATTTATATCAATAAAATTCACTTTTTTGTGGTAAATGTTTCTATGGATTTTGGCAAATGAATAGAGTCTGTGAAACTGTCAACTGCTACAGTTTTATATAAAACCATTCCATCATCCCAAAATTTCCCCTGTGCTACCCATGTATATAAAACCCCTCTTCCAACCCACGGCAACAATTTATCTGCTTTCCTTCCTAGTTTTGCCTTTTCCAGTGTTAAATAAATTGAATCACACAATATGTAGCTTTTGGACCTTTCTTCTTTCACTTAGCAAAATACGTTTGAGAATCATCCATATTGTTGCATACATGAATTGTTTGTTTCTTTTTATTGTTGAATAGTATTCCAGTGTATGGATGTGTCATAAATTATTTATCCATTTGTCATTTCAATGGCATTAACATATAGGCTTTTATATAAACCTAAATCTTTATATCTCAGGTAGACATAGAGGAGCAGGACTGTGAGTCATAGAGTCCTTAATTTATACACAGTTGCCAAATTCTTCTCCCTAAGCCAGACACAGGAACAGCCAGGCAAAAAAGAAAAACAGGACCCAGTCACATCAAACAATCTAGTTTGGAAGGCTCTTTGTTCCTGTGGGCCCAAAACTCTCCTCCCCCAGTCAAAGATACCAAGAAAGTAAGGAAGGCAGTTAAAAAGAATCCCTCCCACACTGCTCTCTCGTCAAGAGACACCTGACTGCCCCACCTGGATAAACCACTTCTTCCCTACAGGCAGCACCAGCAAACAACAGTGGGAGACCCAGGAGCACCAGATAAACCAAGCAGAGGAATATAACACTACAAAGTCTCTAATTGTTTAATTATTGGAACCACGACCCACAAAAGCACGCTAAGACTCACGTGACCTAAACAGGTTAAAAGCATGTTAAAATAAGAGATTTAAATAAGGCTTAGAGTCTCCTAACATAATAGACAAAACATCCAGGATACAGTTAAAAATCATATCCTACCAAGAACCACCTTGAATGAGAAAAGACAATCAACTAACACCAACAACAAAGAAGAAACAGGTGTTGGAATTATTCGATAAGGATTTTTAAAGTAGTTGTCACAAAATATTTCAACTATCAACTACAAATTCTCTTGAAAAAAATAAAAACAAAAACCTGAAAAATTCAGCAATGTAGCAGGAGCTATAAAAATGACTAAATGGAAGTTATAGAACTGAAAAACACAAGAAGATAAATTTTCAAATACCCACTGGATGAAGTCAAGTGGAAATGTCAGAGGACAGAATTAGTGAACTTGAAAACATATGAATAAAATTCACCCAGTCTGTACGATGGAGAGAAAGTATGCTGAAGGGAAAGGAACAAAGCCTCAGAGACCTGTGGGACAATAATAAAAGATCAAAAAGTGGTACTAGCAAGGTCCCAGAAGGAGAGGAGAAGGAGAGTCTGGGAGAAAGAGTATTTAAAGAAATAATGACTGAAAATTTCCCCAATTGTGCAAAAGACACAAATTTACAGTTCTAAACAACTATTATATGTCAATTAAAAAAATAAAATAAGAAACAAAAAACATTTACTTCAATTGTGCAGTATTAATATATAAAATATGATTGCATTTTGTTTATGGACCATGATTTCTGAAACTTTGCTACATTTATTTATTAGTTCTAGCAGTGTTTTTGTAAAATTCATAGGGTTTTCTGTGTAAACAATCATTTGTCAGTGAATAATGTCTTTTTTTTCTTGCCTTAGGTCTTCCATTACTAGTTTTGAATAGGAATATTTTCTAGTTTAAAAAAAAAACCTCCACAAATTCAAAGGAGCCAATGTCATACTGAGTGTGTGTTCTCCAATGACAATGGACTACTAGAAGTCAGTATAGAAAGACATCAGGAAAATCTCCGTATAAGTGAAAACTAAAGAACACTGTAAATAATCCATGAGTCACATAGGAAATCTCAAGAGCAAATGTAAAAGCCATAGAATTGAATGAAAGTAAAACCACACCATATCCAAATATGTGAGATGCAGTTAAAGCAGTACTGAGAGGGAAATTTATAGTGCTAAAGGTTTACATTAAAAATGAGAAAAGGCCTCAAATAAATAACCTAAGTTCTCATTTCAAGAACTAGGAAAATAAGACCAAAATCAAAATATCAAGTAAGCAGAAGTAAGGAAATTATAAAGATAAGACCAGAAATCAATAAAATTTAGAACTGGAAAAATAAATGAAACAAATAGCTGGCTCATTAGAAAAAAATTAATAAAATTAATGAAACTCTAGAAATACTGACAAAAACAATAAAAGAGAAGACTCAAATAATATTAGGAATGAAATAGGAGATATTACTACAGATTCTGTAGCTATTTAAAAGATAGCATGGGGGATGATATGAGAAATTATAGTCAAAAACTTAGAAGAAATGGAACACTTCCAAAAAATCTCCATAAGCTACAAAAATTTGTGCTAGATAAAATAGACAATCTGGATATCCCTATAACAATTAAAGTGATTAAATTTGCAGTTTAAAGTATCTGGAAAAAGAAATCTTCAGGCTCATATGGTTCCACTGAAGAATTCTAAAAACACTGAAGAAAAATCACACCAATTTTTTACAATCTATTTCAGAAAATAGCAGAGCAATGAGCACTTCCCATCTCATTTTGTAAGGCCCGTATTACCTTGGCTAATCAGGCTAAGACAGTATTTACAAAAGAAAAGTATGGAACAATACCTCCTGTGAATTTATATGCAAAAATCCTCAAAATATTATCAACTCAATTGTTAGTGTACAAAAAGAATTATGACCAGGTTGGATTTATTCCAGGGATGCAAGGCTGGTTCAATAATTGAAATAAATTGGTGTAATCCACCATGTCAAGAAGACAAAGGAAAAAAACATGATATTATCAATTGATGTAGGAAATGCATTTGACAAAATTCAACATCCATTCATGGTAAAAATTCTCAGCAAGTTGGGAACAGAGTGAATTTTTTTCAACTTGATAAAGAGCATTTACAAAAAAACCCAAAAAACAAAACAAAGCCCCCAAACTACAGCTCACATCATACTTATTGCTTCCCACCTCCCCTAAATTGGAAACAGAAGGCAAAGATGTCAACAATCACCCCTCTTATTTAAAATAGTACTAGAAGTTCTAGCCACTTTAATAAGACAAGAAAAAGAAATGAGGCATATTGATCAAAGAGGAAGAAATAAAACTGTTCCTATTTGCAAATGACCTGATTGCACAGAAACCCTCAGGATTCTATAAGAAAACTCCTATAACTAACAAGTAAATTCAGCAAAGTCTTAGTTTACAAGGTCAACAGACAAATATCAATCACATTTCTATATGCTAAGAACAAATATGCAGAAATAACAATAACATTTGCAATCACCCCAAATAAAATTAAACTTAGGAAGGCATTTAAAACCTGTGTGAGACCTATATGCTGAAAATTACAAAATGCTGGTGAAAGAAATCAGAGAAGATATAAATAAATGGGTAGATGTACCATGTTCATGCATTAGAAAACTCAAAAATAGTAAAGATGTCAATTTTCCCAAAATTGATTTATAGGTATAATGCAATTACTAATTTTAATTAATTCCTAATTTTAATCCCAGCAAGGATTTTTGTAGACATAGACAAAATTTGTATTATTTTAAAATTATTATTTTAAAATATATTTTAGAATAATGTATTTATTATTATACTATTATATATTTATTATTTGTATTATTCTAAAATTTTTTATGGAAAAGAACAGACCTTATCTTAGCTGAAACAATCTTGAAAAAGAAAAATAAAGTGGGAGGAAGCATTGTACTTGACATTAAGGTTTACTCTGTAGCTACAGTAATCAAGACATTGTGGCATTGGGGAGAGAGAGACATAGATCAGTGAAACAGAATAAAGAACCCGAAATGGACCCAAACAAATATGCCCAACCAATTTTAACAATAGTATAAAAGCAGCTAAATGGAGGAATGCTAGTCTTTTCAAAAAATAGTCTGGAAGCAATTGGACATCCATTAGGAAAGAAAAAATGAGTCTGAACCTAAACCTCATACCTTATACAAAAATTAACTCAAAATGTTTCATAGCCTTAAGTGTAAAATGTAAACTATAAAAGTTTTTAAAAAAATAGGAAAAAATCTTTAGAATCTAGCGTAGGCAAAGTTTTCTTAGATTTGATGCCCAAAGGTCTAAGAATAGACTTTTGGAGCTCATCAAAATTAACAACTTTTGTTCTGCAAAAGACTCTGTGAAGACAATGAATATATAAGCTACAGACTGTGAGAAAATATTTCCAAATCACATATCTAACAAAGGGTTAGTAGCTAGAATGTATAAAGACTCTCAAAAACTCAATATTAGAAAAACCAAAAAATTCAATAAGAAAATGGGCAAAAAATATGAACGGATTTTTTTGTTGTTGTTGAGTTGTAGTTCTTTATATATTCCAGATAATTCTTTATCAGATATATGTTTTGCAAATACTTTCTCCCATTCTTTGGGTTGTCTTTTTACTCTTTTGATAGTATCTTCTGGTGGACAAAAGTTTTAAATTTGGATGAAGTTCACATTATATAATTTTTTCTTTTGTTGACTGCCATCAACTTTTTTATAAGTTAGTTTGAGTGGCTTCCTCTTTCATGCTACCAAATCATCCCTGGGTAAAACATCAAGAAACAGAAGTACCAGGAAGCAGAGAACAAGAGACCCAAAAATGGATTCACTGGGAGATCTGAATACACCAAGATGCAGAGAAGCAAAAGTTCAAGGAGATGACTTAGGGAAGACTGGATACCAGGGGTGGAAGATGGGCTTGTCTCCTGCCCCTAAGGTCTTCTGTGTCAGATATGGCCTGCTGTGCAGGTCAAGTTCAAGTGTGGGTCATTTGTATAGATACCAAGCAGAGAGGCAAAACCAGATCAGACATCAATAAATAGAACCACAGGTCAAAAGCCATGGGAAGGTTCAGTGAGCCCTGGGCTAGCTAGAGTGGGCAGAAAGAGGGACCACAGTGGGTTAGATGAGAGCATGAAATAAGGCCAGGCACCTCTGGCACTACTCCATAAAACCTGATGACGTGCAGGGGTGAATTTTATGTACAAAGAGAGATGCCTCTCAGCATTAAGAGCATCCTTTCAAAGGGGCCACAGAGGCTCACAAAACTGAAATGTCAGGTACCAACTGAAAGAGGCAGAGGGAGGGTAAATGCAGGGCAGGATAAATCCAGGGAGAAAGAAAACTGTGGCAATCAAGAGATAGTACTACACTGATATGGGCAAGGTGCAAGGGAGAAGACTCGCTAACAAAAATGGTCCCACCAAGAAGTTACTATAGAAAGAAGAAAAATCTAAGGTCAAATGTCAAGGTGAGCGTAGTTTGATGAAAGGGCTGCGTGGCAAGATGTAGGATGAAAGTTAGCATGATGTTGGCTGACCAGCTGTCCTGATTTTCCTGAGTCTGAAATATTTCCCAGAACATGGGACTTTCAGTGACATATAGGTACAGTCCTGGGCAAACCAAGACTGTTGGCTACCTTAGCAAGATGTCACGGTAAAGTTGGATGGAATGCCCTGCAAGGTGTTCAGGGGACCCTGTCAAAAAGGGTGCTTCCACAGCTCAGCCTTCCATCCTGGGCTGCATGCTTTGTGAATTTTCTACCCCTGCTTCCCACGGGGAATGTGTGTGTGTGTCCTCAGGCATAGAAAGTAAATCACACTGATAAGGCTAAGAGGTAAGGTAAAAGGCACAGATACAGTGAGAGCTTAAGAAACATAGAGGAAAAAAATGTGAAGAAATACACAGTTAAAATTGATGAGAACGGGGTGAAGGTAGAAGCGTCTGAAGACAGGGTAGGGCAAGCAGAGGAGAGGCAGCAAGAGAAAGAATCTGGAGGCAGACAACAGAGGGTACGATTTGCGTGTGAGACAGCGTGATGGGAGAACCCAGGGGGAGCAGACAGGAGACAGAAAGGTGGGTTCGTGTCACAGCACGATGGATGGAGGAGAGTCAAAAAATGTGGGCATAGATAAGTGAAGAACAAATTGCAAGAAGCTGAGAAGCTGAGAAAGGAGGAGGAGACGTGGAGAATAATGTTCAAGCGCTACTTTGATAGAGTAAATATGTCTCATTGATTTCTAGGCTGAATTCAAACAATAATTTAATTCCTAAGGCTTTGCTCAAATCCCATAAAAATGAAGTTATATACTTAACTGTAATACCTTAAGGATGTGCACCTAAAATAATAGGTCTTGGTATTATAAAAGAAAATAATTTTCCTAAGTCTTCTCCCAAAACAAACAGCATCGCATGCTATAGAGAAATCCCTCATGAAGGGAAAAGTCACTTGATGCAGCAAACTTCACTGTTGTCTTAGCGCAAGAAATTGCCACAGTCACCCCGATCTTCAGCAACCACCACCCCAATCTGTCAGCAGCCGTCAACATCAAGGCAAGACCCCTCCTCCCCCCCAGCAAAAAGGTTACAATTCCCCAAAGGCTCAGATGACTATTAGGAAAATTCTTAGTCTGCCCACATTGCAAAATAATAATAATAATAATAATAATAATAATAATGAGAAAGTGTGTCCTGAAAGAGCACCAAGAGTGTGGCTAGACTGCCACTCAATACGGGGATTATGGGATTATACAAGATGACACACCATCAGCTTAAACTGAAGGGAACAGAGAAGGGATGAAGTGAAGGAAGGTGATTGTATTTCTTAGGTTCTACAGGTTAGGACAATAGAGCTACGCAGCTGCGAATGTGAACTATTCTTCAAGAAAAAGGAATGACCTGGAAGGTGATTCTGAAATCATCAGGGCTGCCTTCCTGGATTCAAAGGGTAAGACGGCCACCTTGGTTTCAGCAGGCCAGATGGCCTCCACCAGAAGCACTGGGGGCGGGACCACCCTGCAAAGCCATGGGGGCTGCCCCACAGGGCCCAGAGCGGGGAACCGAACTGGTCAGGGTGGCAAAGCTGCTGCCCCAGTGGGTCCATGGGCAGGGCACTGAGGCAGAGAGGATTACGCTCCAGACTTAGGGTCTAATGGAGTTTGCCTTGCTAGGTTTGGGACTTGCTTGGAACCCATCATCCCTTCTTCTCTCTGATTTCTCCCTTTTGAAATGGGAATGTGTATCCTAAGCCTGTCCTGTTGTATTTTAGAAGCATGGAATTTGTCTAGTTTCACAGATTTACAGCTAGGGAGGAATTTTTATCTCACCTATACCTGATTTAGATGATATCTAGATGAGAATTTGGACTTAGATTTGATTCTGGAATGAATTAAGACTTTGGGGGCTGTTAAGATGGCTGTTTGTATATTTTGTATTTGAAAAGGACATAAACGTGAGGAGGCCAGAAGGTGGAATGTTATGGATTGAATTGTGCCCCCACAAATTCATGTGTTGAAGCCCTAACCCCCCGTGTGACTGTATTTAGAGACAGGGCCTTCAAAGAGATAATTAAGGCTAAATGAGGTCATAGGGAGGGGCCCTAATCCAATAAAACTAGTGTCCTCATAAGAAGAGGATCTCTCTCTCTCTCCCCTCCCTCCACACAGTGAAAGAAGAGGCCGTGTGAGCACACAGTGAAAAGGCAGCTGTCTACAAGCCAGGAAGAGCCCTCAACAGAAATCAAATCTGCTGGCATTTTGAGCATAGACTTCTAGCACCCAGGAATGTGAGAAAATAAATTTCTGTTGTTGATGCTGCCCAGCATGTGGTATTTTGCTGTGGCAGCCTGAGCAGACTAAGACAGAAGGCATACTTCAGCAGAGTGGTAGAAACATGAAAATAAAAATCCAAAGAATTGTTGGTATAGTCTTAAAACAGTTTGAACATAGACATTTAGGTATAAATAAATATTATAAACATGGTACCAATCTGCATGCAAAATTCATTTTTTAAAAAAAAAGAACATGTAAATAGCAACTGTCAATTATACAACATTAAAAAAAAAATCAGACAAATTTCCAAAGACTCCAAAGTACATTATGGGGACGGGTGATGCAGTAGGAGGGATTGAATATCAAAGAAAGCAAAAAAGAACAAAATTCTTCACTGAAAATGATAAAAAATAAAAAGTCATTTTTTCATGACTCTGCTAGAAAAAGTTTGATTAGATAAATAAAGGCTTAGGCATGGTTTTTTGTATATTCAAAAACTGTATTTGGAGTGCCTAGGAGTGTGAATGAGAAGAGGTGGCATCTGCTCTCCTGGAGCAAACTGGCTAGTGGGGGAGACAAACAAGAAACGAACAACAAATTGGAAAATTACGAAGTGTACAAAGCGTCCTGTGGATGTGGTACATCGGGAGTTAAGGATGGACAAAGATAGGCGACCACGTCCTGTGTGCTGCTTGGCCAGCAAGGCCTTTTCTGAAGGGGTGACTTGCATGCCGCACCCTGAAACATGACACGATCCAGCATGTAAGGGGAAGGGTGATGTGCGTTCCACGCAGGACACTGAGGCTGGAAGGGGCTGAGGTGGTCAAGGAGCTGACCACAGCCCAGTTAGTGAGAGGGAACCCCGTCTAAGGTCAGGGTGCAGGAGGTGGAGACCTGATTATGTGCTAAGAGGTGTGGATCTCTGCTAGAAGCTGGTAGGAGTCTGTGTGCGTGTGCTTATGTGTATCAATAATGCATTAAACAAGATTCAAAAGTCAAATCGAAACACTATAGCAGGTTATACAAGGAAAAGTCTCACTTCTCCCGTTCTTGTCTTCCCTACCACGCTTACACTCAAGCAAATATAAATTTTTATTTCTCCTACTTTCCTCTAAAAGAGACAGCATACTATAAAATACTATTTTCAACTTTCTTTTTCATGTAACAGTATATTCTGGAGATATGTTCATATCAGCATATGGAGGGCTTCCTCAAAATTATTTTTTCACTGCTTCAAAGTATTCTATTGTGTGAATATACCATAGCTTTTATATCTGGTTTCCTCTTGGTGGGGTTTTGCGTTGTTTGTAATGTTTTGCTGTTTCAATGATGCTTAGAATAAGTTTGTACATATATCACTTTACATGTGTTCGAATGCATGCAAAAGCCAAATTCCTGGGGGGCATTGCTGAGTCAAAGGATAGGTGCATTTGTCATTTTGATGGAAATTTCCAATTGCCTTGCATTATGTTCTGTAACATTTTGCACTCCCACCAG
This sequence comes from Daubentonia madagascariensis, assembly GCA_023783475.1. Classification (NCBI taxonomy): domain Eukaryota; kingdom Metazoa; phylum Chordata; class Mammalia; order Primates; family Daubentoniidae; genus Daubentonia; species Daubentonia madagascariensis. The sequence goes on along the minus strand of JAKFHU010000144.1, from coordinate 29,231,384 downwards.
CAACAGAAAAAGGCCTGTTTTCTTAAGCAAAGAAGTGACATAATTTGACTTACAATGACAAAAGCCCACTCCACTTCCTGAGTGGGGGGTGGATAGGAGGTGGAGGAGAACATTTAGATGGCTTTTGCAATTGATCAGGGAAGAGCTATTGGTGGGCGCAGGGGAACAGGGGGAAGCGCATGAAGTGAATATATTTTGTTAGAATCTGCAGGACTTGCTGATGCCAATGACGTGGTTGTAGAGAGTGAGGGAAAGAAGGAGAAAAAAGGAAATCCTTGGGGTGTGGGGCAGGAGAGCAGCAGGGAACAAGAGCACAGTTACCAACCTGTTAGGCTTGGGTCCTGATGGAACGCAGGACCCGTCCAGGCCAAGTTTTCCAGCGGCCAGTCAGTCTCTCACAGGAGAGATGGCACCTGGAGCTGTGGATTAGGCATGGGACTTAGAGCAATAAGGATGAAGGAGACCATCTAGGAAAGGCACAGAGGAAGAGAGAGACCAGGAAACACCCCAGGCCCAAGGCTGACAGCAAACTAACATGTAGAGTGGAGTAGAGAAGGGGTCGCTGGCAGGGAGGCAAGTGCAACTCTGGTGTCAGGGGAAGTGCAAGAGAAAAGCTTTGGGGAAGGGAGGTGTGGTCCCCCATCCCCAAAGCTGCTCAGAGACCGAGTCAGATGAGGACCACAGGTGTCCACTGGACAGGACAGGGTGGAGGACTTTGATAAGAACTTGCAGGAAAGTTCCAGCCACGTAAAGGCAACCAGTAGAAGCATGAAGAGAATAGTATAACCTTCACAATCATGAGAGAAAGAAAAACAGGCTAAGACTATATCGTGAAGAAAAATAGAGAAAACACAAGGAAACTCGGAAGGGCAACAGCAGAACATGCATCACGATGCTGGTGCGCGCAACGGTGAAGAGCAGGGCTCGGGGTCACTCAGTCCCGAGGCTGCTCGTGGTGGATGAGCTGCTTGGCTCCCTGCACCCCACTCTGCTGCGGGGCCTTTGCCTGCACGGGTGCTGTGAGGACTGAGCAGACAGCACGGTGCCAGCATAGGAGGTGCTCAGTCAGCGTGAGAGAGCTGACACTCCTCTTGGAAGACACAACAGAGAACAGAGGTAAGTGGATTTAACTCTTGCAAGTAAAAAAATATATAAATAATAAAATAAAAAAAAATTCTGAGACCACAGAGAGGAGGAGGAGGATATAGAGAGTAACTTAGGGTCTGTATGTGATAACCTAAAATAAAATGACATTGAAGGGATTGAGAAATACTGTATCAACCAAAAAGGCAAACAAAACAAAGTGCAGAGCATAGATGAAAAGAAAAAGCAAAAGTCTCATTATATGTGATGACCCTGGGCTCCCAAGTATGTCTTTGAGCACCTCCACCCAGAGAACTAAAAATCACCCACCTTAGCTGGCACAATTTGAAGAAAGTCTGTGGTTTCGATAATAGTATTACGTCAACGTTCATTCCCTGTTTCCATCATTGTGCTGCATAGATGTTCACAATTAGGGGAAGGGTTTATGGGAATTCTCTACACTATTTTGAAATTTTTCTGTAAGTCTAACTATTCTAAAATAAGAAGTTTTTTTTTAAAGGAGCATATCCGCTTCCTCCCCAAACCTGCTGTCTCCACCAATTGCCCCGCCCCGTCGAGCGGTGCCATCCTTCTCCCAGCTCTCAAGCCGGGGCCTTGGATGCATCCGCGCCTCCTCCTTTCCCTCGCTGCACACCCCCAGCCTGTCTTCCGCCCCAGAAACGTCCGTCGCACCTGTCCTTCCTCACCTTCCACGCAGCCAGGCATGGGCCCAGTCTAGCATCTTCTCTACAAAGTCCCTGACACCCGTGCGATGTCACCAGTCCATGTCCTCCCTCCCGCCATTTTGGCCAGACTGTCGTTCTAACACACTAACCGCATTCCTTCTCTTTCTGCGCCTCACCTTTCTTCAATGACTGCTCCCCTTGAGACCCCCTGCCTGTCCCTTCTCATGTCCAGCCACTTCCCAAACAAGCCACAACACTCATGGCCATCTGCCCCTCTGTCCTAGCCACCACTTGATTTGTCTCAAGCTTTCGGGCAAAGGCTGCCTCCTCCCTGCAGTGTTCCTTGAATCTATCCACCTCTTGGAAGTATCGATTGCTCTCTATTCTGTGTCCTCGCAATGCCAAACGACGCCTCCCTTTATTGTAGTGATGCTGAGAGGTTGCTGGCCTCTTGATGTCTCTGCCTCCCTCAGCTTTATATCCTGAGAACACAGCTCAGCTCCTGGCATATAGTAGATTCACAAAGGGGTATTGTTGAATTGAACGTGTGCCAATGCTTCATTTATGCCTTGCTTAATCATATTACAATAGCCATGAAACTTCAGATGAGCCGGAAACAAGCCATTTTCCACCCTATGAAGCGACTCAACTATTCACTACCTCTAATCCCTCCGCCATTCCACAGAAAATGGCCAAGAATATCAAATTTTAATCTACTTAAAGCTTCTTTACCTCTGAAAAGGACTCAATTCAATAGAACTTCAAGTTATCTTCAGCTTCCTTAACAGAATTGGAATCAGTTCAGCTCACATTGGCAGGCTGGAAGGAATGTGCAGATTGGTGCCACCCCAATCACTCTGCTCGGCAGCCCGTGCAGTATTCATCCAGGCTGACAGAGAGAGGGGAAATGCAACCTCAGCAAAGCCCCAAGGCGATTTGGTGCAGTAGGATTCAGGAGGCTGGAGTCTGAGTCTTGACTCTTTTTAGCTCATTACATCTGCCCCTCAGCTAGATTTTTTTTTTTTTAATTGAGACAGTCTCACAATGTCACACCAGGCAGAGTGCAGTGGTGAGATCACAGCTCACTGCAATCTCTAACTTCTAGGCTCAAGCGATCCTCCTGCTTCAGCCTCCCAAGTAGCTGGGACTACAGGCATGCATCACGATGCCCAACTAATTTTTCTATTTTTAGTAAAGATGGGATCTCGCTCTTGCTCAGGCTGGTCTGGAACTCCTGAGCTCAAGCAATCCTCCTGCCTCGGCCTCCCAGAGTGCTAGGATTACAGGCATGAGCCACTGTGCCCGGCCCTTCAGCTAGACTTTTAAGTCCCTCTGGCCTCCTGGGTGTGAGTTTGAGGACTGACCTCTGGTCCTGTATAACCCTTCTAATATCACCCTTTACCATCTGTGATGGCTAATTTTAGGTGTTAACTTGACTGGGCTAGGGAATGCCCAGGTAACTGGTAAACCATTAATTCTGGGTATGACTGTGAGGATGTTCCCAGGAGAGATTAGCGCTTGAATTGGTGAACTGTGTAAAACAGAAGGTCCTTCCCAGTGTGGGTAGGCATCACCCCATCCATCAAGGGCCTGCATGGAACAAAAAGGTGGAAGAGAGAATTACCTCTCTCTGCTTAAGCTGAGATACCCATCTTCTCCTGCCCATGGACATTGGCACTCCTGCTTCTCAGGCCTTTGAACTCGGACTGAATTATGCCACCATTCAACAAGATTTCCTGTTCTCCAGCTTGCAGACTGCAGATTGTGGGACTTCTTGGTCTCCATAACCATTTGAGCCAATTCCTATAATAAATATCCTCGTGTGTGTGTGTGTGTGTGTGTGTGTGTGTGTGTGTGTATGTCTTAGTCCATTTGTGTTGCTAGAAAGACATACCTGAGGCTGGGTAATTTATAAATAAAAGATGTTTATTTGGCTCATGGCACTGGCATCAGCCCCTGGTGAGGGCCTCAAGCTGTTTCTACTCATAGTGGAAGTGAAATGGGAGCTGGTGTGTGCAGAGATCACATGGCCAGAGAGCAGGCAAGAGAGAGTGCAGGCGGTGCCAGGCTCTTTTAAACAACCAGCTTTTGCGGGAGCTAAAATATTGTGACAGCCACTCATTACTGCTAGGAGGGCACCAAACCATTCATGAGGGACCTGCCCCCATGACCCAAACACCTCCTACCAGGCTCCACCTCCAACACTGGGGATCAAATTTCAACATGAGATTTGGAAGGGTCAAACATCCAAACTATAGCAATATCCTATTGATTCTGTTTCTCTGCAGAATCCTGACTAGTATACTATTAGTAGATAATCATAAAAATAAAGAAACACTTGGCTCAAGCTTCCATTCTTCCTTTCAGCCCTACTGAACCATGCACACCATGCACACACCCACATGTGTGCACACACTTGCACAGGCACTCACAAGTACATACAGCACACAGAACTTTTTTTCCAAGCAGTTTTGCAGAGTTCTTTAGCTATTATATTAGGTTTAGCTCAAAGGTGTCTTAAACTCCTCTTTTTTTAGACACCCTCCCCAGGGAGGAGTTGTTTTCTAGGGTGACTAATAGGGCCAGGGCCACATGACTTCCTGGGATCTGTTCTGGCCATTCTTGACCCTCCATCAAGTTGACAGAGCAGGTTGGCATAGCTGACTAAAGGCACAGCTTTGGAACTGCTGGAGAGGCTACGGCGAAGCTCACACTGGTGGGAAGAGTGTGCCCACCCCCAGACTCATCCAAGCAGCACCCTGGCTATAGTTTTGAAGTATCTTCAGCAAAGTGTTTAGGTAAAAAGGAAGAAACCCTGAGCATAAGGAAAGAGCGTAGAGCATATAGAACAGCAAACTGGAGCCAGGAATGTTCAGGCCCCGGGAGCGGGAGCCTCTGCTATGGGACAGAGATATTTATGAGAACCCTGGCAAAAGGCCTGGGAAACACCCTCAAAGTCATCTCCCTGATTTCTCTAATAATTCTGCATTCCCCTGAAATCTCATTTCCAGTTTCTGTACTTTCGGAGAACTTCATCTGTTGGCAGACGTGGCCGTAGTTCCCTGGACCAGGAAGGCCGTGCATGTGCTCACTGATGAGCGTCATACGCTGCCGAGCAGGAGTTGAGGCATTAGGCAGGGTGCACCTGACAGCTGCTGCCTGTCCTGGGCACGGGGTGTGGGCACCACCCACCATGAGCACCTCTGTGCTGGAGTTTGTAGTTGATTTGCATATGTGGGTCTTGAAAATCTTTTCTGCTCGCTATAAATTGGCTGGATTTGTGCTCCTGGCTTCTGAGCCAGCCGCAAACATGCGGCGGAGAGGAAAGGTTTCCAGGAAGGGGCATATCTGGAAGGCTCCCTTTTTTTCATAATTTGTTTGCCTGTGATGGCCACAGGGTCCAATTTTAGCTCTGACATGTTGATTGGCCACGCTTTAAACACCTTTCTGAGCAGACAGCTACAAAAATGCTTCACAGTGCCCTTAGACTGACTTCGTTCAATTTCCTGCCTTTTTTTCAGCTAATCTTCAAATTGTAATTTCCTAATGACTTTTCCAGCACTGTTATGCTGATTGCTAGAAGGCATAGCCAGCCAAGATCGCCTGCGTGGGTTTCTAGTTGGGATTTTGTCAGGATTTCTTCCCTAGTGATGAACCAGTATCAGGGTCTCTCTGGGCATCCGGCGTTTCTCTGAGACGAGCATTCTCTAACCAAGAATAGGGTTTGGTAGGGGCCCCAGGGAACAGACCTAGAGAAAACCTTGGATGTCCAACTCCGCAGAGGTCCGAGGCCTTCCTGCCTGCTCTGCAAGGCTTAGGGAGGCAAGGCTCGACTCTGGACCACCTCTGCTCCCTCTTCATTGTTTGGAAAGGACCTGGTAAACCAACATACGTCTAGGATTTCAAACGTACGTACTGCGCCCTCACTGGTTTGTACTTTTTATATCCACTGGCACTCTCTCCCCTTGACCCTTCTGGTGGCCTTGGCACTAAGTAAACATTTCCCAAATACATTCATTAATGTCATACTATGAAATTGTGTAAGTGGTTTGAAGTAATAATTGCCCATACTGTAATATTTCCAAGTTAATGAGGTTATGAGGCTAATATACTATATCCAAATGATAGACTTTAGGACACGCTGTTAGTTATTACTATTATTGTTGTTATTTAGTTGCAGAAAGGTCCTCTTGCCCCACACCCATTGGCAAAAGATGTCTTAGATGAGAAGACACATGACCAGATATATGATTCCAAGAACAATCATGGAGTGGAGGGCCCAGCTAGACATCGGAGTTCTACACTGCTCCCTGCCCTTGCACACTGGGGGCCCGGCTGCCTCCTCCTCCTCTCTCTCTGTCTCTCTTTCTCTCTCTAGGAATGTCAGTTGGTGTATTCTATCGAGTGTTTGTGTGAATACAAGGGCCTTCATTTTATCATCTGTATTGAGGGTTAGCACATATGAAGCCTGGGTTCTTTCAGTGTTCTATCTGATTTGAAATTCTCTCTCTCTCTCTCTCTCTCTTCCCCTGCTGAATAAGGAAAAACCTGGTATTTCCTTAGTCATCCTCTCTCCACACCTGCTTCCCACCTGCTTCACCTTCCACCAGGACCAGTGCAGTGGGCGCTTCATTACACCCATTGGGCCCACCAGTGCACTGGGTCTCGATTTCTTCAGCTGTATGCCTACAATCTCTTTCCAATTGAACATACATTGATGTGCATAACAAAAAAATCAATTATGTTTGCAAGTGCTTAAACCCTTCCATATTTCAAATTCTATCAAGCCCTTCAGGATCTGGCTCCAGTTCACATCTTCCAATCCCTAACTGCACTCATTCCCAAAATCACCAGGGTTATTACAACTGAATGGAAACTCACTCTGGTCCCTGAGCACACTAGACTGTTCCCATGTCCACACACTGTCACATGTTTCCACTGTTGCCTGGAAGGTATAATCTTTCTTGTCCTTCTGCAAGTTCCTACACAACTCTAAGATTCAAAACAAGCTCATTCCCTCTATGAACATTTCAGGAGAGCAAGACACCCTTTTTCACATCCATGATCCATTGAATGGTCTGCCCCCTGCCCTGAAACAGACTATCTGGCATGGCAGCAGGCTTGCATATTGTCTGCATAACAATAGAATGGAGAAACCAAAACCAGATGACTCATAAAGTAATTAGGGTGTACCAAGGACAAAGCATTAAGACAAAAGGTTGTAATTAAGCTCATTCTATGAGTTACTAAGAGGTTTACTTGTCATTACTAAGAGTTTACTAATTTTGAACTACCTTATTTACACACAAAGCAAGTAAAGTTTGAGGGGTGTCATTAGCTCAGAGATTAGAAAAGCAAACTAATCAGCTCTGGGCAAAAACAGAGTGACAATGACCTATGCCCATCCTGGCTACACAAATGCACAATCTCAATAAGATCACATGCTGAAGGCTTTTTTACTCACTATTGCAGAATGTCAGCAGAGAGTACAAAGAAGGACCCATGTTCTCAAATGTGCAGAATATTAGTAAAAAACCCTAAAGGGCTCTGTCCACACACAGGCAGACTTCAGTACAGATAAAACACTGAAAGAACCCAGCCTCATATGTGCTAACTCTCAGTACAGATGACAAAATGAAGGCCCCTGTATTCACACAAACACTCAATAGAATACACCAACTGACATTCCAATTTTCTAACATTTGCAGATTCTCCCTATGGATCACACACTGAAGGCCCCTGTCCTCATTGTGTTAGAAAGCTCGGCACTTGTCCATGAAGCCAAATCAGAAGAACGAGGACAAGTGGTTTGTGCAGAAGGAAAGAGATTTTTTATTACTTTGCTGGCAAAGGGGGAAAACTAGTAGACCTTCTCATCTCAAAATACAAATTTCCTGAACATAGGCAGAAGTACAGAGCTTTTAAAGGGAGGGCCCCTTAGTTCTAGGCTGTCGTGGTTAACTATTCTAATTGTCCCATCTCTGCCAAAGATAGGCGCCAGCCGCCCACTTGGGGGGCTGGCACTGCCTGGGATGCAAGAACAAAAGGCCATCTCCCTGCTCCTCCCAACCACTGGCCTGAGGCAGGGATGCAGGTTTCAGTTCTCAAAAAGTGTGGGGGAAGTTTCAAAGAGACAGAAAATATTTTTACCATTTTTTTTCAGGCCATTCCCTGTAACATATTCCCCACTCTCAATTTCACGCTTCCGTATCTATGGGAGGAGGGGTGACTACTCTGTTACAATTGTTGCGTACTCTCAGCGTAGATCACACACTGACAGATCCTGTCCTCACAGGCGCAGACTCTCAGTACGTTTTATGCGATAAAGGCCCCTTTCTCATAGGTGCAGTTTCTCAGTACAATCACACCCTCGAGGACCCCCGTCCCCACAGGGGAGGCTGTCAGTCCAGATCACACACTGACAGCGCCTGTGCTCACAGGTGCAGAGTCTCAGTACAGATCACACACTGAAGGCTCCTGTCCTCACTAATGCAGACTGTCAGTCCTGAAGAAACGCTGTCAGTCTCTGTCCTCACAGACGTAGATTCTTGGTGCTGATTGTAGCCGGGCAAGAATTCTGGCTCTTGTCCTTGTCATTTGCTGGTTTCATACTTTCATTGAGGACTGAACTCTGATCTTTTTCTTTTGCCCAAATTCCTTTCTAAAGGGGCCTAGTGAGTCACACCTACAAATGATAAAATCTCACTAAACAGCTTTTGTTAACCAAATATAGTGCAGGTTTACTTCCCATTCTGCTTCTGGTATAGCATTAACATCATCCAAAAGATAGAAGACCCCCCCCTTGTCTTAACTCAAGCATCCTAGCAGATCCTTATCTTAAGAAAGACCCTCCTGTCTGGGCCTCCCCGAGTGCTCAAACCTTTCATCTTAACTTAAGCATTTCCTTTCTGGTCTTTTAGATAAACCCTAACTCTTTCAGCCAATTGTCCCCTAAAGAACCCCTAAACCCACCTATGACTTGTAAGCCCCCGCTTCGAGATGGTCCACCTTTTCGGGCCAAACCAAAGTATGCCTTCCATGTATTGATTTATGACTTCACCTGTAACCCCTATCTCCCTAAAATATATAAAACCAAACTGTGACCCAACCACAGCAAGTCCACTTGCTCAAGGCTTCTTGAGCATGGCTCCGGGTCATGGTCCTCAAATTTGGCTCAGAATAAATGTCTTTCAATTATTTCAGAGTTTGGATTTTTTCCGTCCACATCATTCTACACCAATCTCCATTTACTTGTCTGATTATTGTCTCCTGGAAATCCCCACATTAAGTACAACATTCCACGGTCTTATGTCACCCCAGTTTCTTTCAACTGTTAACATCCAAAAAGATTTTGCTATCAAAATCTCTATTGTTGATCCTTAGGGTACAGGGAGTTTGTCCATGGGTCTAGGGAGCGTGGACCAGTCCCACTCAGTTGCAGTGACTTCTGCGGCCTTTGTGCTTTCAGCAAAATCATAAAATGCAGAAAATGGAGGCGTGAGACCCATAAAGCAACAATACATTTTATTTTACATACTTGCCCAAGCTAGTAGAACACTGGGGCCTGATCCTCTGTCTTCGGCCTTGGGAGGGGGATTTTCATAGCCACTGCAAAGTCAAGGGCCACTAACCTGGCTGCAGATTCTTCTCATCTGGGCTCTCTGATCAGCTTAGAAGCCAGGGGGCTCTCCCTGGGGAAAGAGGAAGGTTTCAAAGATGACAGGTTGTGTAACTTGGGCTTACTGGATCCGTGAAGATTAAGGTGTGGACCAGTCACCTGTTCCCCTCACCCAGCTCGGGCTCTAAATCCTTAGAAATGGGAAGAAGAGGCATATATAATAGTATTGAAAAGAAAAATCGCATCAGCATAACAGAAATTCAAAGGAGACTTTGAAACAGAAAGGAGAAGGAAAGGACGACAGCACAGCCCCTAGCAGCAGGCAGGGAAAGGCTGCTGGGAGCAGGCGGTAGGGGCTGGGGCTCCTTCTGTCTAATCTCAGGGAACACAGCTGATTGCACAGCTTGGAACTGCCCTGGAAAACGCAGGACACCTCATCTCCGATTTACTTCCTTTCATCCAGACAGCCCACGAGACACAGTGGGCTGAGCCCCTCTCCAAGCCCTGTCCCCCAGGGTAAGGGGAATAAAAGAGTAGCAAGACAAGAGGCCTCAGGCTGTCGGTGGGAAACAAATACAGTCATATTTAAAACCTTTAACAATTAAATCTTCTAATATCCCAAGGTAAATATTTTGCTGTCTGATAACCTGAAAGCATAAGCAAATAATAAAACGTTTTCTAAGTGGGTTTTATACCATTGAGTTTGTACTTTTTTCAGTTATTTACATTTTTTAAATGTCCCTGCTTTGCATGAACCCCACCCATTTGTGTTTGCACGGAGGTTCGGGTCACGTACACCCTCTTGTCCTAACAGAAGGGATCTGAGAGAGCCCTCAGGCAAGGGTGCGTCCTCCTGCCACTGAAGAGTGGACCATGGCCGGTGCCCGGACAGAGGACAGCTCTGCCCCCTGGTGGCCACGCCTGAGCAGTGCGCCTGCAGGAGCTAAGAGGAGCTTTTCAGCATCGCCCTCATCTTGGTGTTGGGTTTGGTGCTGCTCCAGGAGGGCTCACAGCGCAATTCATGGACTGGCTGGGTCTGCAGAACTAGGTGCTCGGGGCCCTGGGGAGCTTAAGCTTTCACCGGGACAAAAGCCCCAGGAACCTGAGGCCTGCCTGGGCTCACATCTGCAAGGGGACGTCACACAGGAGCTGGGCACAAGAGGAAGCGGGGCCCACCCTCCAAGGAGGGTGCCCACTCGCTCGGGAGGGTGTCCTCAATAGTGAGTAGTGAAGAGGACCCCCTTAAGGGGTCCCCAAATAAATGGGGAGTCCATAGAGTGGGAGGCTGATTACTTGACAAGGCTAAACATGGGGAGATGCCAGCCAGAAAAGCATCCCCAGGAAGGAGACCCCACCTGGGGGGGTGAGGACAGAGACCAAGGTGTGATCCTGAGGACATCCCCACACGGAGTGGCCTCCCCAACAAGGAATCCACAGACACACAGGTGGGTGTGGGAACTGAACCCCACAGCGAGGCAGCCAGGCACACATGCCAGGCACGCGGCACAGGGCACACACGCTGTGCGCACACTGTTAGACACCCAACTCTGGGCACACAAGGACAGGCATGCACTCTGGGATCACAGTGCTGAGCATGCAATACGAGGTGTACGATGCAGGGCTCACGACACAGGCACACATGCTGGGCACACAACACAGTGTAGAAGATACCAGGAGCACAACACCAGGCATTCATGCCAGGCACACATCATGGGCACACATGATGGGCACACAATGCTGGCCACACACTCTCAGGCACACAACTCCAAGCACACAGCACCAGACACTCAAGAGCAGGCACACATGCCAAACATACAAGGCCAAACAAACAGCACTGGGAATACAATACCCAAGCACAAAATGACAGGCACATGATCCAGGCACAGACACCAAATCGAGAACACACACCAGGCACACAACTCCTGGCACAAATCCCCAGGTACACAAAGTCAGGCATATGGTGACAGGCAAACAAGCTGGGCACACACACCAGGAACATACTCTGACACACACTCTGGGGACAACACCAGGCATGAAGGAACACAACACTGGGTGCACACCAGGCACAGATGCTGACATACACTCCAGGGACACAACACCACACACACAATGCTAGAACACATGCTGGTGTGCCCTGCACTGTGTGCCCTACATCGTGTTCTCAGAGTCTGTGCCTACTATTGTGTCTGGCACACACAGCTAGAACACATGCTCGTAACATATGCTAGACATACACACCAAAAAGCAACGCTGAGCATACACTGTTGGGCATGAAACACTGGCATCCAACACCAGGCACACACAATGCTGGGCACACAAAGCCAAGCACACGCTGTCAGGCACACAATGTGAGGAACACAACTCTAGGCACAAATGCCAGGCACACATAATGGCAACACCAGGCACATAACAGTGACACACAACACTATCTATAAAATCTCAGGCAAACAATGCCAGACACACAATGGCAGGCACACGAGGCGAGGCACAAACTCTAGGAACACAACACTGAGCTCACAAGGCTGGGTCACACACCAGGCATACACACCAGCCACATAATTCCAGCCACACAGCGTAGAAATAAAATTCTGAGCTCAGAGCTAGGCAAACAACACCAGGCACACAACACTGGACACACACAGTGAGTACACAACAAGGGCACACATGCTAGACACACAAAGCCAGGCACAATAGTAGGCACAGGTTCTGAGAACATAATGCAGGGCACACAATGCTAGACACACAAGGCTGGCACACATGCCAGGAACAAATTGCTGAGCCCCATGCCAGGCTCACACACCAGCCATACAAAGCCAGATGTACAAACCTGAGCACACATGCTGGACACACAAAGCCAGGCCCACAGCGCCAGACACACAACACTGGGCACGCATGACTGGGCAGACACTCTGGAATCACAGCACGGGGCACATGGAGCCAGGTGCACACACTGGACACACAACTCCAGGCACATGGAGCCAGGTAAACAACACCAGGCACATAAGCTGGGCACATACACCAGGCACAAAGCAGCAGGGACACAATGCCAAGAATGCAATACAGTTGGCACATAACACAAGGCACAGGCTCTGGGATTACAATACCGGCCACACAATGCTGGGTACACAAAGCCAGGCACCACATAATGCCAAGCACATGGCAGGAACACACACTGGACCACAGCACTGGGCAAACAAAGTCACACACACAATGCCTGGTACACAACACAAGGCACATAGCACTGGATACACAATGCCAAACACACAAAACTGGACACACACTTTTGGGCACACAACACTGGGCACACAATGGCAGGCATACACACTAGGCACTGGGCAGGAACACATGCTGCACAGACGCCAGAAGCACAAGGTGGGCACAGAAAGTCGCCACACGAAGATGGCTCTGAGCAGCAAAGCGTGAGTAGAATCCTTAACCACCAGCCCAGGGCTCACCGTACTCTGGTCCCCTGTGCCCAGCGGCCAGCCGCGCTCCAGGTGAAGACGACGTAGCAGAGCTGTCGCTGAGCCACTGGGGCTTAGGGCCATTTGTTACTGCTGCACACCTGAGCCATCCTGGCTGTGACTCTTCGCGGGGACGCGTGAGGGTTTATCTCATCAGCCCCCTCCTGATGGACACCTGAGTCGTTCTGAGTCTTTTACTCTGGCTAATAATTCTGCAGTGTGTGGCGCGTATGTACCTCATTTCACATTCTTTTTACCAGAGTGTCTTTGGCACGGTGTCCCGGAGTACCGGGTCAAAGTTCAAGGGCACCCGCGATTTTGCTGGATGTCGCCAATCATCTCCGTTTCGCGTTTCCACCCGCCAGGTCCGAGAAATGGCTGTAAGCGGGGCAGCTGCGGGGACAGTCGGAGACGGGGTGTGACTGCGGGACGTTAGGCGCGGGTGCGCCCTCGGTCGGAAAGCCCAGCCGGCAGGAACCCGCAGGAAGAGCGGTCTTTCCAAGACCTCTCCCGCGCCCCGCACCGGCCGCTCCCCCCACCGCTTCCCGGCCGCAGGAGTCTGTAAGATTTGCAATTTTAAGCTGGAGCCATTAGGCGGCGCCACACTGTAAGGCATCCGGGACTGAGGGCGGCTGCGCGGCCGGCCCCTCCCCACGTGCGCTCGCTCCTGCTGCGGAAGGCCGGCGGCGCGGCAGCCCCAGGACCGCGCGGGACCGTGCTGCGCCGCTCTGAATGGTTCGCGTACGAGTCTTTGCTTCCCCTGATGGAAAGGCAGTGACTGACGGACATGCAGGTCATCATGATCCGCCCTCGGGCCAGGGTGACCTCGCTGCCCACCGAGCACCAAGAACTAGTGTTTGGTAAACGTTTACCTAGTACGTGACCCACGAGTGAGGCTGCTGAGCAGGTGTGTAAGCAGCAACGTCGGCCCCTCTCCCCGGGCTGGCTGTGCCTGGGGCAGGCCCTGGGCCTCGTCCTGCCAGGACACCACAGGCCTGTCCTGAGCCTCCCCTGAGCCCTGGCAGTGCCACCAGAGGCCTCAGCGAGTCCCCGGGGGACCCTCTTCAGCTGATGTCATGGCACTTATGGGGAGCAGGAAGGCCAGACTCTTGGCAGGCAAAAGCCAGGCAGGACCTGGAACTTAGAAGACTTCAGGAGCCGTGGCAATTGGCCTGACTTCGGGACTTCCCTCCCTGCAGGCCCAGGGCACACATATGTACGTCACTTTGCAGGAGAGGTTTCATTCTGCGAGGCCACCCCAAGTCTCCCAGATCAAGGACGATGCTCCCTCCCTCACGCCTCTTTCGAACCAGAGGGACTATGGGGCCCAGGCCCTCTGTCCCCACCGGCCAGCAGGCCCTCCTCTCAGGCCGCGAGCTCAGCTCCCTCCTCAGTGAAATGAAGAAGGTCATTTCCCAGACGAAGAGAGAGGTCCTGGCACTGCGCAGGTGCTGAACAAAGATATTTAGCTTTTCACTCTGCCACGCCCCAGCGGGTGGGTCCCAGGAAGAAGATGCTCTAGAGCTCACTAGTCAGGCTCGCTTGCTCATTCTGCCCCTGAGGGCTTATGTGAGTCCTCCGTCTTTCCAGTGGACTTAGGAAGCACCAGGCAAAGGCTGTGCCAAGCCCCTTCCTTCCCTCACTGATCAGGGGCACCTGGAAGGCTGACAAAACACGCTTGACCACCTCCCACTCTGACCAAGTAACAATACTGCACTTTTTCTCCGAAGGGAAAAGTACATGACATATTCTAAACCATTGTTTTCAGACTTTGAGCCACAGGCAGTGCAGAAGTGTGATCCCTGAGAACAAGCAAACTAACTTCTGGGCTGCGGTGCGGGGAGAGGGGTCCCACGCAAGGCACAAGGTGGTGTTACGGCCCAACCAGGTTCGTTGCCCACTGCTCAAGAGGAAGCCAATACACTGAAACAGCAGGGGTTACAGCAGAGAAGGGGTTTAATATCGCAGGCACCATGGGAGGAGATAGGAGGAATTTCTCAAATCCATCTCCCAGAAAATTTGGGAGAAAGGGATTTTAAAGACAGTTTGGCGGGCAAAAGGCTAGGCAATTGGGTCTGCTAAATGGCTGGGTTTAGGGTGGAACAATAGGGGTGTAGAAATTGTCTTCTTTGCTGAGTCAGTTCTTGCATGGGTGTCACAATACCAGTTGAGCAATACCAGTTGAGTCAGTTCCTTGGTAAGGGCCACTAGTCTGGGTGGGTTAGCAATTCCACCAGAATGCAGGGCCTGGAAGATATCTCAAAAACTAGCCTTAGGTTTCACAAGGGTGATCTTATCTATAGGGAAAGTTAACAATCTTTATCGCCATCAGCTATGTGACTCCTGAGTAGTAATTATAGGAAAGCAAACAAGGAGACAGTGGCTGGTTATACCATGATTTTTAGCTATGCCTGTGCCCTTGCAGAGTTTTAGTCCCTTACCACAGTTCTCGCCTGTACCCCTTTATTAATTTGTAGAGGGAAGTTTTAGTGGCTGGAGTTGAGGAGACAGAAACCGGACAGAGGGCTGGGGAGGACAGAGCTGTGCATCGATCCCACGCATCCTGCATGCACTGAGTGCACTAAACCTGCCCTGTGCATGGTGAATGTGTGGGGCTGTTTGCATCATAAAAGTTGCAACTGCGACCCAGGGAGGCCCTCAGCCACATCCATCGAGGCCCAAGGCACTTCTGTAACACAGGGGGGTTGTCCTGACCTGCTACAGTCCTGATTGGCTTCATAACACTCTCCAGCCCGTCATACCTTCTTTGAAGACAATTCACAGAGAAGCACAGGGTTCTTCACTTGATCTGTTTCCATAAAGCATTTTAAATTTAGGCTATGGTCTAAATGTTTGTGTCCCCCCAAAATTCATATGTTGAAAGCTAACTCCAAGATGATGGGATTGGAAGGAGAGTTTTGGGGAGCTGATTAGAGCATGAGAGTGGAGCCCTCGTGAGTGGGATTAGTGCCCTTAGAAAAGACCCCAGAGAGCTGCCTCGCCCCTCCCACCGTGTGAGGACACAGCGAGAAAACAGCCGTCTGTGAGCCTGGAAGCCCTCACCGGGCACCAGGTCTGCCAGCATCTTGATCTTGGACTTCCCAGCCTCCGGAACTGTGAGAAATCAATTTCTGTTGTTTAAGTCTCCCTGTCTATGTTATTTTTGTTATAGTTACCCAAACAGACTATGACAATTTGCAAAACAATGTTTATTTTGAGCACCTACTGTGTCCCAGACACTGCAGCTATTATGTAATTTAATTTAAACTTTTATAACAGCTCTGTTATATAGATAGCACTATCCCTTTTTACCATTTTTTTAAATTGCACAGCACATGAATACATTTCTTGGAGAAAAGAAAGAAAGAAAACAGAAGTGTATGTAATACAAAGCTAACGTCGCCTTACCCAGCCTCCACTTCCAATCCCGCTTCTGTCCCTGGACATACGCAGTTAAGAGGGGGCATGATTCCGGACAATGTTATATATCCAATCATTTGTCTGTCTTGAGGAAGTTCTGTGTTGTTTTCTAATGCAGGAGGAGTTATGTATCGTTACTGGCAATGCTGCATAAAATTTCCAGGGCAGCTGTAGAGTCCAGCTGCCTGCACCCAAGCCCAGCCCTTCCAGGAGTGGAGGTAATTTTACCTGGAGACTCGGCATCACTGGGACTTGGCGTCATCACCTGTCGAACAAGGGTCAAAGGAGTGTCTGCCCCCAGGACTGGTGAGCAGCCAGCGGGAGATGGTGAGGGTGAGACAGTGCAGGTGGTGAATGCTCAGGCTGTGTGTATCATGATGAGCAACACCAGTCTCTAGCTTTCTCTGTCTTCTGCAGAAAACGTCTCTTCCCATGCTCAGGTTGTACCACCCCCAGCCCTCCCCATCATCGAATGAGGGATGGGAAGTTCTCCAGGTTGTCTCTCTGCTCTGATACCATCTGTCTATCATGGGTACCATCTCCTCCAAGAAACCACGACAATGTCAGTTCTAGGACCCAAACAGTGCTGGGGGCGTCTGGAGGAATGAGGAGCTCTGGCAGGTAAGCAGCAGCACAGCAGGGTGGTCACCACCCCAGGCTCTGGAGACAGACCACCTCGGCTCAAGTCTCCACCTGGAGCCAAACCATCAGGTTCAAATCGCCACCTGCCACTTACAAGCTGAGTAAATTCGGGAGGCCACCTCACCTGTCCTTACCACATTAAAATCCCCCATTTGTAAAATCCAGACTACAGCAGCTCCTACCTCAAAAGGCGATGAAAAGGACCGAGTGAGTCACAATGCCTGACATACTTAGAACGGTGCCTGGCTCACAGGCAGTATGCCATCATCGCTTGACCACTTATATATATTCTATGGGTACTAGTCAATTCCAAGTTTTTTAAAATCAATTTGGAATCAATTTTGGGCACTTATATTTTCCTTAAAAATCAATTTTTATAGATTTTCCAAATGTATTAAAATAATGCTTACATTTTGTGTACATTTCAGCACATCTTCTCTATAATAACAGGTATATTTCCTTTCTTCTAATGTTGTCATTGTTGCTCTTTTATTATTATTATTATTTGGATCATGCTTGGCAGGGTCTAGTTTTTTGTGTTCCCCCAGCCCCTTGGTCTTCCTAAGAAACAACTTTTGGTCTTACTAATTTTTTTTCTCCTCTTTGTTTTTATTCTTTTCTATTTGTTTTCTACTTTAGTTTTTAAAGATTTTTATTCTGTTATATTTGACACCAAAGCAAAGAATATATTTGCCATTTATCAGATTAGGAAGTATGATCATCAAATCAATGCCAACCTGTGAGCCTACCCCCAACCTAAGGACCAAGACAGGCTGTGCAAACTGCTCCTCCTCCTTACCCTCCGACTTCTCAGCTCAACCAGAGCCAAACACTGTTGTTATAATTTTTTTAATTCTCTATTTTCTTAAAAAGAGTTTTTACCATATAGTATATATGCCTAAATAAGATATTATTTAGTTTTACTTATTTGTTGCTTTACTTAAATATTCCTATACTGTAAACTATCTTGGCTTTTCATTTTTTCACATACCATTATGTTTCTAAGATTTGTATATATCATTGCCTGTAATCATAGTACATTAATTTTAACTTCTGTATAAGAGTCTATTGTGTGGATGTGTCATACACAATAGCATTTTCCATTGTTCTGTTTATAAACATTTAGATTATCCATACATAACCCAAAGCAATGCTGCAGTGCACATTCTTGCATATGCTTCCTGGAACAAACTTTTAAAAAGATATGACCTGGGAGGGAGATTGGAGGCCACAGGGTAAGAGGCTGTACAAGAGAGGGGACAAGAGAGTGGATACTAAAGCAAGACGGCCTGAGTTTGGATCTTGGCTCTGTGACTTGTTTGATGTGTTATCTTGGGCAGAATATTTAACCCCCTTGTTCCTCAGTTTTCTCAACTGTAAAATGGGGCTTATGGTAGTGAGTACTTCATGGTGTCAGGGGGATTAAATAAGCCAACACAGAGAAAGCACTTAGAACAGTGCCTGGCATAAAATAGTGCTCTGTCCGCGTTGTCAGATCAATTCAAATATAACCTAAGCATTTCAATTATAGTGCCAGTGGTTCTGTAAATTGGTTGAACCAATTCATGTAGCATGACGTTCTATCAGCATATATTCTCATCCACTCTTGGTAGTCTTACACTTTTTAAAATATTTGAATTATAAAAGATAATATAATATCATAGTACAGAGTACTAAATTCACAAAATATTATCAAAATGTTTACAGCAAAGCACAAAAATTTTCTTCAAAATAAGTTATATGTAGAGATTATGTATAAGTGGCATGTTTGTGTATAGTATTAGTAATTTTGTAGTTTTTTGAATTTTCAATGTGAGTCTTGCACATGTTTTGTTAGTTTTACATCTAATTACTTCATTTTTTTTTCGGTGAACGTAATTGATGTTGTATTTTCAATTTCAGTTTCCACGTGTCCGTTGCTCATATATATAAATACAATTGATTTCTGTATGTTGATTTTGTATCCTACAAACTTTCTCAACTCATTTATTCGTTCTAGAAGTTTGGGTTTTTTGTTTTGTTCTGTTTAATATTTCTTAGGATTTTCTACCTAGACCATGATGTCATATGAGTTTAGACGTTTTCTTTCTTTCCTTCCCCTCCTCCCCCCTTTCCCTCTCTTTCTTTTCTTTTCTTTTCTTTCTTTCTCTTTCCAAACGCCTTTTCATTTCCGCTCGCTGCCTGCACTGGCGGGAACCTCCAGCACCGCACTGAACAGCAATGCTGAGCGCAGACCCCGTGCCTTGCCCTCCGTCCCAGGGAAAGCGTTCATTCTTCCCCCACTTAGGATGAGGTTGCTGTAGGAATGTCGTACTTTTTAACAAATTGAGCAAGTTCTGCCTTTTCCTACATTGCTGACATGTTTTCATCATGAATGGGTGTTGAATTTGTCAAGTGCTTTTTTTCTGCATCATTTGATATGATCATGTGATTTTTCTCCTCCTTAGCTTGTTAATATGACACATTATATTGATTGATTTTGATTATTGAACCAGCCTTGCATCCTTAGCACAAACCCCACTTCTTTTTTGTACATTGATGGATTTGATTGCTAATATTTTGTTAGTATATTTATGTTTATACTCATGAGATATATTGATCTGTACTTTTCCCTTTTTGTACTGTCATTGTCTGGATTTGCTATCAGAGTAGTACTGATGTGTGCTTTAAAATGAGTTGGAAAGTGTTTCCTCCTCTTCTATTTAATGGAAGAGATTTTGTAGAGTTAATGTTAATGTTTCTTAAACTTTAGGTAGAATTCCTACAGTGAAACCATCTGGGCCTGAAGATTTCTTTTTGAGGGCCTTTAAAATTACAAATTCAACTTTCTTAATAGTGATAGGACTATTCAAATTATCTATTTCATATTGATTGATTTATGGTTAACTTGTGCATTTTGAGGAATTGGTCCATTTTGTCTAAGTTGTCAAATTTATGTGTGTAGAGTTGTTCACAATATCCCCTTATTATCTTTTAAGACATCTGCATGACCTATGTTGATATTCCCCGTCTCGTTCCTGATATTGACAATGTTTAGTGAAAGCATTTTTATGATGGCTGCTTTAAGATCCTTGTTAGAAAATTCTAACATCGGTGTCACCTCTGTATTTGTGTCTATTGATGGCTTTGAATAATTCAAGTTGAGATTTTCCTAGTTCTTAGTATGAGTGATTTGCAATTGAAATATGGACATTTGAGGTGTTATGAGACTGAGTCTTTTTTCAATCTTTCGTGTCAGCAGGCTTCTTCTGACACCCCTCCCATGGGTGGAAGGAGTTCCACCTGCCAGGTGGGGGATCAAAGTTCAGATTCCCACTTGGGCTCCATTGACCCCCAGGGAGGAGGGGCTTCTCATTACTGCTGGGCAGGGGTGGGAGTCCCAGTTCCCCACTGTGCCTCCACTGATAACACCATGGCAGAGAGAGGCAGGGTGCCTTGTTACGGCTCCCCATGTAGCCTCCACTGGTGCTACAGGAGGAATTGGCCTAATTAGCACTGCTGGGAATGAAAGTCCTGACCTCCCACTTGGCCTTCTATCCCACTACCCAAGTGTGGGGAGAGCAATAGTGTCATCTTGTTACAGCTTGGCAAGGGTGGAAGTCTAAGCTCACCGGTTGGCCTTTTCTATTCAGGTGTAGGGGTGGGGTTGGGGCTGCAGTCATTTTTGTGGAGTTTGGAGGCCGTAGAGTGGTTATAGTCTAAAAATGTTCTGTCTTGCATGGCTGCCCCTTTCCTTGTTCTCTGGTTGCAGAAAGCAGGTTTTTGGTTTTTTTGTTTTGTTTTGTTTTGTTTTTTGATATGTGTGTGTGGGTGTGTTGTGGGAGGAAAGGTCCTGTGCCTTCCTGCTGGTGTTTTCAGGTGTGAAATTTATGAAGCAAAAAGAAAAGCCAGGGAACTCACCACCATGTCACTCTTCAGTACACAAGTTCCCTGACTGATCTGCCTTCTTTTTTCCTCTTTTCAGAATTGTCTTCTTCGTGTTATATATAACGTTTAGGGGTTTTAGCAGCACTTAGTAGGAAAAACAGGAAAAAAAAAATGTCTACTCCATTTTTCCAGAAGCAGAAGTCTCCATCTTGTAACTTTTTATATGTTGCATTTTCATTAGGTTCAGTGTATTTTAAAAATTTATTTCGGTACTTCCTCTTTGAGCCACAGATTATTTTTATTTATTTATTTATTTTTATTTCAGAATATTATGGGGGTACAACGCTTTGGCTATATATATTGCCCATGCACTGCCTGTGTCAGAGGAGTCACGGATTATTTAGAAGCATATTTTGTAGTTTCCAAATGTTTGGAGATTTTCATGTTATCTTTCTGTTATTGATTTGTAGCTTGGGTCTACTATGGCCATAGAACAAACTCTCTATGATTTCAGTTATTTTACATTTGTTGAAGTTCATTTAACAGGTCACAATATGGTCTAAGTTGGTAAATATTCCCTTGGTGCTTGAGAATAATATTTATTCTGCTATTGTTGGGTGGGCTATTCCCTAAATGTTTAGATCCTGTTGGTTAGGGTATTGTTCTATCAATTGTTGAGAAAGGAGTGTCGAAGTCTCCAACTATACTATAACTTTGTTTTTTTCTCCTTTCAATTCTGTCAGTTTTTTCTTCATATATTTTGTAGCTCTGCTGTTTGGTGCGTACACATTTAGGATTGCTATGTCTTCTTGATGAATTGACCTGCTTGTCATTCTGAAATGTCCCTCTCTGTTTCTTTACTCTAAAGTTTGTCCTATATAATAATACATACACTTCAGTTTTTTTTTGATTAATGTTCATATGTTGTATATTTTTCCATCCTTTTTTTCCCCAATGTAACTATATTGTTATATTCCAGCTGAGTTTCTTATAGCTGGCATATAGTTGGTCACTTTTTAATGCACTCTGCCAATCTCTGTCTTTTAATTGGTATATTTAGGCAATTTATATTTAATGTAATTACTGATATGTTAGGGGTTAACATATTTTATTTTTTTGTTTTCTGTTTGTTCCCTCTGTTTTTTGTTTGGCTTTGGTTTTTGGTTTTTTTTTTTTCTTCTCTGTTTTCTTTTTCATGCTTTCCTGCAGGGTATTTGAACAATTTTTACAATTCCATTTTGATTTTTCTATAGTGTTTTGAGTGTATTTCTTTGTATAGATTGTTTAATGGTTGCCTTAGGTATTACATTTCCAGTGTACACGTTTATATAGCAAAGGGGAGAAATTGCTGATGTGTATATGTTTTTCATTAGTCATTGCAAATGAGTAAGTTGGTATTCTAACTTCTACTTGTGCTTCCTATTACCTTGATTGGCGGGATTATCAGTGAGACATGGCTACATTCCCTACTTGCTGATGAAAATGCTGCCAAGGTGAGACTCAGGTTTTGTATTATGGTCAATGTGTTGAAGTAAATACTACCTTGTCAGTCTTTAGCAAGCAGTGAGCCTTCTCTGGCAACTTCCCAGCCTCACTGGGTTCTTTATTTCACATTTGAATATGGAGTCTTTCCCTGTGGTATTCTCTAGTGGAAGTGCAAGCACCAGGAGAAGCCTGAACTTTTATTTCCATTTTTAAAATGCCAAAATGGTAGGAATCAAATGATTTCAGGGGAAATTGCTATCATTAGTTCATATGGAGCTTGAAAGAAACTAGTATGAGGGAGTTCTAATGCTACAGGAAATCAATTCTGATGCACCACATCTGAGAGTAGCAAACAGATTTTGTTAAAATTAGACTAACTGCACAGCACTGCCAGCTTTATGCTTTGAAATCATGTTAATGATGAAAAGAAGAAGAAAAAAATTTGCCAAAACACTGTTTCTATCAGTGGACAGTAGAAAGGAGCCAACTCAGTGGTTTCCTTGTTCAAATAAATTCTGGATAAATGACAAAAGACCCATATTTGTGGTCTCAGAAAACATTTGCAAGGGCTCATTGCCTTTGCTGCTTGCACTAGTTTTCTTAAAACATACAAGAGACTGATGTAACAAGATGGCAATTGCAAAGGTTCTCAAAGAGAGATTAAATTTTAAAGAATGTCATGACTCATCCTGTTGATTTTTTTAAAAAATCACATAAATATTTTTTCTTAATGTGTGAGAAAAGGAGTCAGCATCTGTCATTAGTAAAAAACATCAAAAAAATCGAAAAGGAAAGACTGATAGAGCAGCATGGCAAGCTTGAAAGCTTAGAATCACCCCAAATATTATTTATTTTCCATAAATAACATACCACAAAATCCAAGTCACAAGACATTTGAAGAAATAGGGTAAAAGCATAAAATGCAGTAAACAAATCCTGCAGTACTATATAAATTCCAGACATTAGAACAAGTACACAGAGATATTTGTTGTAGGATTATTAGAAGTTGGAGGAAAAGATCCCGGAAAACAACTGAAATATTTATGCATAGCGTAATGGTTAAGTAATGAGTAAATTATGATATTCTGATTTTTTTTATTCTGGTTATATATTGATGTGTAACAAACTTCCTAAAACTTAGTGGCTTAAAATAATAATCATTGTTTACTTTGCTCAAAAATCTGAAATTTGACTAGGGCACGACAGAAACAATTTACCCCTGCTCTGCAACATCAGCTGGGGTGGCTCTTCTATGGCTGAAGGAGTCACTTGGAAGACAGTTCACTCACATGGATAGCAAATTGGCGCTGGCTCTTACCTGGGTGCTTAGCCAGGGCTGTGCCTCGGAGCTTTGGATCTTCCACGTGGGCCTCTCCATGGAGCTGTCTGGCCCTACTCACAGCATGACACCTGCGTTCCCAGAGATCAACGCAGAAGCTTCAAGCAGCATGACTTCTGCTTCATTTTATTGATTAGGCAAATCACCAAGTCCAGCCCAGATTTAAAGAGAGGGATGTTAGACCTCTCAATGGAAGGATTAGCAAGTAATTTGTGGCGTTCTTTAATGCCACAATACAGAGTACTATGCAGCTATTATATATTGATCATACCCATGATTAAGTGAAAAAGCAAGTGAAGTACAATGTAGTTGATTCAATCCCATTTGTGTAAAATAACAGGGGAAGAAGGCTATTCATGTATATCATTTTTTATGTGTTTGAGAATAGAGAATAGTTTGGGTCATTATGCACAGGAATGGGAAGGGAAATAAAAGTGAATTATTAGCTTCCTCTTTATACACTTC
This sequence comes from Daubentonia madagascariensis, assembly GCA_023783475.1. Classification (NCBI taxonomy): domain Eukaryota; kingdom Metazoa; phylum Chordata; class Mammalia; order Primates; family Daubentoniidae; genus Daubentonia; species Daubentonia madagascariensis. Next base: position 29,207,315 of record JAKFHU010000144.1, on the reverse strand, counting down.
TCTATTTTGATTTGTTACAATTAGATTACATTACTTGTTCACATTTAAAATCCAATAAGTTCTTTTCTAAAAAACACTAAAATAATTAGACAAATCACCAACAAGCAGAACTAGAAAAATAATTTTTAAATATTCCATTAAAATAACAACCAAAAAGATACTGATCTTAACCAATAACAACAACTACAATGCTTACTAAAGGCATTGAGGATAAACATTTACCTGTGAGATTTTGAGGTCCTTAAACCATTGTGAATCCAGAAACATCACTAGATTTCTTATAATCCTGAGAATAGTTGGCATTTCCTAGGGCATGATGTATGGTAGGGGTGGAGGTAGGGAAGAGAGCTTTTCATATGCAATTCATAAACTTCTTGTACTTTAAAAACAACAGTACAGAAAATTTTAATAAATTTTAATTTCAGAATAATAAATTTTCTAATCATGTACAGAAAAGCACACAAACTCTATTATACCTCAAATAATTTTCACAAACTGAACATATTCATGTAATCAACACCCCGTTGTAGAAATAAAACATTACCAACACACCAGAAGCTCTTCTTGTACCCTCTCCCAGTGCCAAACCCACCCTAAAAAGGTATCCATAGCTATAGCTATTTTATCTATCAACATAGATTAATCTTATCTGTTTTGAACTTTATGTAAATGGAATCACACAGTATATACTCTTTTGTGACTGACATCTTAGGATAAACATTAAGCTTGGGAGACTCATCCATGTAGTTGTACACAGAAATAGCTAATTATTTTTCAGGGATTTTAAAGTATCTTATTGTGACTTTACCCAAATATACTTACTTATTCTGCCATTGATGAATATTTGGATTGTTTCCAGTTTGGGGTTATTATGAATAAGGCTGCTATGAACACTGGCTATACACATCTTTTGATGCATTTGTGTGGGGTATTTAAACCTACAAATGTATTTACTTTGTCAGATCTAGTCACTGCCAAAGTGTAATACTCCCAAATGAATGTATGAGCATTTCTGTTGTTTTATAAACTCCTAGACACGTGACCATTTGGGGGTGGAGGATGTAGTGGTACCTAGTGGTTTTAATTTGCATTTCCCTGATAACTACAAAACCGATCACTTTTGCAAATGTTTTGAGAGCATTTGGATGAAATGTTTTAATGAAATACCTGTTCAAGCCAATTGCCCATATTTTAAGTTGGGTTTTCTGGGTTTTTTTCTAATTAATCTGTAAAAGTTCTCTAGATATTTTAGGTTATCAGATGTGTATTGCAAACATCTTCTCAAATTCTGTTTTTTTCTGCCTCACATAGTTTTGCTTTTATGGAATAAAAATTTTTGATTTTAATAAAGTCTTACTAATTTTCTTTATAGTATCTTTTTAAAGAAATCTCTGCTTACTATAAAGTCATGAATATATTCTTCCCCTATGCTATTTTTAGAAGCCTTACTGTTTCACTTTTCACATTAGATCTAAAATCCACTTTAGATTGATTTTTGTGTATGATGTGACGTGGGAGGGTCACGATTAATTCTTCATATGAATAATGAGTAAATGAATAAATGAGTCAGCATTGTTTAATAAAAAGACCATAATAAAAACGCCATTGTTTCTCCACTTTTCTGTGCACCTCTGTCTATAAATTGATTGTAGATATAATTCTCCATTGATTTCTCATTACAACTTCACCAAAAATCAAATGGTCATCAATCAGACTTGAACAGAAATGTTGGCTGCTCTTGGGTCTTGCGTCTGCTGGCTTCAGACCAGAACTTACCACATTGGCTTTCCTGGTTCTCAGGCCATCCAGCCTCAAACTGGAACTATACCATTGACCCTCTTGGGTCTTCAGCTTGTCAACTGCAGATCTTGGGACTTCTCAGCCTCCATAATCATGGGAGTCAATTCATTTTGATAGATAGATAGAGAGGTGAGGGGTGGGGGACAGAAAGGTATAGATAGTGATGTATAGATATCTCTTGTTGGTTCTGTTTCTCTGGAGAGCCCTGACTAATAAACCTGGGAAAATTTCCCTTTCCCCCAAGAATTGGTTAGATGTCCTTTCTGAGCACAAAGCTGCTTGGAGAAAAGTTAACATTCTTTATTGTCACCATAACTGCGGTCAGTAACCATCCCCAGACTATAAGTCCTTGGCTGCAGTGATTTTTTTCATAGTCACTGTTGCACTTTTGATGCCTAAAATATTCAGAATATGCTCACAAAAGGTTTCCTCTAAAAGATCACTGGCTGAATACAGGCTACAGTCCTTCTTCTATACCATATTATTAAAATGATAGGAAAGATAGAAAATATTTTATAAAATTGTGCAAATGGATGTAAGCAATGGTTACTAGTTCTGCTGGTAATGATGGACTAGGTAATTCTGACCAATACTTCTGCTAAGCAAAACCATGAAAGTTGGAATATATATATATATAGGGAGAGAGTTCTCGCTCTATATCAAAACTAGCCAGAGAGAAATGACACGTTGCCTATGGGGGAAAACAATGTGAATTATCAGTGATTTCTCAAACAGAAACATTGGAGGCCAGAAAGAAGTGGTACAACATTTTTAAAGTGCTGAAAACAAACAAACAAACAAACAAAAAGAGTAGTCAGTCCAGAATTGTATATCCAGTGAAAATAGTTTTCAGATATAAGGGGGAAATCAAGACGTTCACAGATGAAAAAAAATCAAGCCAATTTTTCAGATAAAAACTTACCCTAAAAGGATGACTAAACCAAGTTCTCTAAACAGAGAGGAAATGATAAAAGGAAGGATCTGGGAGCATCAGAAAGAGTGAAAGAACAATGGGAAGAATTTTAAAAATAGGTAAATATACATTTTCTTTTTCCTATTGTGTTTTCTAAATTATATTTGACAGCTGAAGCAAAAATTATAACACTGTCTATAACACTGTCTTATGTGGTACTAAACGTATGTACAAAAAATATTTCAGACAACTATGTTATAAATGGCGGTGGGTAAAAAAGGACGTAAGGGAATGTAAGGTGCCTGCATGTCACTCAGATTGGCACTGGTGCAGGATGATAGTAGTGGAGGAGGCCGTGTGTGGGTGGGCAGGAAGTATGTGGGAACACTCTGTGGTTTCCCTCAATTTTGCTTTGAACCTAAAATTGCTCCAAAAATAAAGTCTAATAAAAAATAAGAAGGCATTTTCTAGATCAATAACCGCACACCACATACTAGAAGCCATGTTGAATATCCTAGTAAGGATACTACGTCTAGCCCAGCTGCAACTGGAACTTCTACTGTTCCTTAAGTCAGTAATTGGCTGACTTTAATTTTTCGTTTCCTATTTTTAATGCATCTATGGCACCGACAACCAACGACCAACCAATTTCATCGTCCTTATAGTTACCATTTCCCCCACGTGTCCTAAATACTGAGTTATTGCACAAGCCAGTGCATATTTTTCTAACTGTACCTTGTCCCAATTAACCTCAGATGAACCACAGCTACAAAAGGCCATTCATCAGCAGGAATGGGCTCCGACTTCACAATCCTGTCCCCAGAATCTGTTTCCCAGGACTGCTTCCATATAGTCTCAGGTTGGGGTCCCCAGGAGCGGCCTCTGAGATGAGGATTTCTATGAGAGTGATTTGTGGAGGAAATACCACCGGGAGAAACCAGGGAGAGCAAGCAGGGAAAGGAATGGGAAGAGGCTGAACAGGGTAAAATTTTAGTTAAAGTCCCATGGAAAGTAGTCTCAGGTTGATCCCAGAGGGTGACCTAACTCTACTCAGGCTCCTTAAATTCTTCCCAACTAGGCCCTGACTTTTGTACATCTGACTCCATCTTTGCATCACCCAGTTTTAGCAAGAACCATGCTAAGTCGGTTTAACCAGAACCCTCCATCCCTAATATCTAATTGGGTTCCTGATCCTCCACCATCTCCTGAGTGATGTCTGGTCACCCTGGCCCGTCTTCGGAAATAATCCTGTTAGGTCAGTTTAGCCAAAATCCCCCTCACCCCTGATGTTTCCTCTTAGTAATTTTCCACCCACTGATCCCCCACCCCCTGCTCCTTGGCCATAAATTCCCACTTTTCCTGTTGCATTCAGAGTTGAGTCCAGTCTCTCTCCCCTACTGCAAAACCCCACTGCAGTAATCCCTATACCTTCCACGATGGACCCCTGTGTAAAGTCTGGAGTGTAAATTATACTTCAGAGATACTCCATGTAGACACAAGTTTGCTGGGCTGAGGGGTGTCACAGGGGAAATGTCACAGAGTGGGCGCAGTAGCCTGGGGGATATCTTCTGAAGAAGTGTCACAGGTGTCTGCAGTCAGAGGCAAAAGAAAGCCAGGGGAGAGGCTTAGTGCTGTGCAAAGGGACCCCGAAGAATCTGGGCTGGGCAGCAGCAGAGCTGACCTCCTCATGCTGTCTGGCCCACCCACAAGAGCGAGGAAGCTCTGCAGTCCCTCTGTTTAATACACTACACTCAGATGCTATCTGAACTCCGTGAAGGCAGGACGCATCCTCTCCTTATATCCTCCCTAATGCCGCTCAGTATAAATGCTCCACAGCGAGGTGAAAGGACAAAAAGATGGTTCTACTAAAAAGACATCTGTCTGCAAAGCTTGGCTCTCTCGCCCAACACTTCTGACTGTCAGAGAGAAGGCTTGCTTCGGTGTTGGTCAATATGGAGGGCTCCGCGTGCACCGCACTGGCTGTCCTAGGGCAGAATGGTACATGCTGTGGCTGAGAGTGAGCTGACAAATTGAGTTTTATCAGAGATTTTGTAGAGAAATGCCCCAAAGTGGTCCAGTCATCCAATCATCCCCCACACTCAGAGATACTCTGTAGCCTTATCCCCAAACATTGTAATGTAAGGTTATAAATTCACTTCCGACTTCCATGATTTTTACTTTTTTCCCCCTTATAATCTGTTAAGTGTTTGCTGTGTGCCAGGAACTGGGATGACTTCTTGACTTAATGAACCCCCACAGAAGCTTGAAGAGGAGCTATTACAACCATCTACTACAGAGAAAAGCAGAGGCCTGCAGGTCAGGGCTCACTGGGGATGGCTGGGATCGGGTGCAGGCAGAATGGGGTCAGCCCCTGGCTTCACCTCTGCCCCACCGGCCCCTTCCCCTGCTCATGGCTTTGCCTGTGACTCCCCCCGCCCGCTGCAGCTGTCTTCAGTCCCAGCCCACTTACCCTGAAGACCCAGCTGAAGCCCCACCGCCCCCAGGAAGCCTTCCTGAAGCCCAGCCAGAAGTATGTCGGTCTTTGTTCAAAGGTACCTAGCAGTCTCTGCAGAGGTTAATACGCCTTATCTCCCCTGCTGGGCGCTAACAGTTCAAAGGCAAGGCTTGCTGTGTGTTTTATTTCCCTATTCCCCAGAGTGCAGGGCGAGTAATAAGGCTGCAGTGTGGAGTCACTGCTGGAATGAACTGCGCATGCTCAGTACTTGCCGTTGGCGCGCTGATCCTGCAACTCAGAGTGTGTGTGTGGTTGGGAGCAGGGTGCTGTTGAAAGCTTTTATTTTGAGGGCTGAAGATACCTAAAAGCTAGAAGACACCTTTGGTATCCAAAGTTGTGTCGTTATTAAAAGTAAAAAAAACAATTACCATCTCCATGGCTGGAGTGCTTTTATATTCATATTTTTGTCTCTTCATCAAGCCATCTGCTTGCATAATTTCATTTCTATTCTATAGACACCCACGGGCAGCCCTCCTCTGGAATCCGACTCCTGGCTTGTCCTGCCCTAATCCTCAGGAAAGACTAAATGAGAAGCCTGCAGATCTCCTTCACTTACTTAATCCTCATGACCACCTTTGAGGTTACATTTTATTATCTAAAACAAGATGCTCAGGGATGACCTGGGACCTGCCTGTTGTTAAGGAGGTGACAAAAGACTGGACCAGAGCTCCTGACCGCTCAGCTCCGAGGCTCTCCCCAGGGCCCACCTGCTCTGCTGTCTGGGCCTCGCTGAAGGCAGCAGGTCCTCGGCCTCTTCCTACATACAGATCCTTTGCCCCTTCCTCACACTTCCTGCACTTTCTTCCCTCACTGGGTTACTATGACAGAATCTGTAAGCCCTGGAAATTCCTCTCGGAAAGTTGCTATAGAAACTCCCAGTGGGGGTGTCTGGAGGATGTAGTGTGAATCCTCGCAGCTGATGCACAGAGCCGTGTGCAATGCGCGTGGCAGCTCCAAATCAAACCCCCAACATTTCTCACCCAACATGTGCCGTCCCAGAGTGCGGAGGAGGAAGCCACCCTACTCCTTTTCTGTTAACTTCAGCCTTGAAGAGAAAAGAGAATCTTCCCTCTTCTGATCTTGGGGATAGGAGGGGCTTATTGAGCCCAGCCACCTCAGTCCAGAGAGAGTGAAACAAGGCCCAGGGTGGCCATCAGCTGTCCGGGATGTCAGAGATCACCTATAGCCAAAGACGGATGGACAGCCAACCCCCCACAGAGTGCCAACATGCCACACACTCTCCCTTGACAAGATGGGGGTCAGGGGAGCCTAGACCCCAACTGGGTTTTGGGTGATAACCTCTTCCCTCCTGCATCCCCTCAAAGACCACTGGGTCTTGCCCAAAAGCTATCCGGCTCCATCAGCTCCAAACTTAATGAAGTCTTGCAGATCACCAACTTCCTCATGGTTGTTTCCAGAGAAAGCAAGTGGTCCCTGCTGCTCAGAGAAGCTCAGTCTAATGGACAGGCCCTTGGATATGGACGAGTCTTGGACGTGGAGAGAAATGGCCTAAGCTCAGTGCCCAGCTCCACCATGTTCTAGCTATGTGCCCTCAGCATTCCCTTCTGCAGCAGGGCCATTTTGATTTCATAAGGCAGCCTTCAGGATTCAATAAGGCGATATGTGCCCTCCTCAGCCACATTGTTCAAGGAAATGTACAACTCACCATGCTGGGAGCCCTGGAGAGCAGGGAAAGAAGAGGCGTCCTAAGGGGCACACAGCTTCATGGCACACTCAGACCCATGGCCTGGGGGCCGCTGGGGAGAGCCGCCTGTTCAGAGGGGCCCCTGGTGCAGGGCCAGGGCAGCCAGATGGGAACTCAGGGTACTTAATCCCACATGTTGACAAATGAATGGATTTTCACAGGGTTGCCTGTGAAATTTTCTCTTTTCACACAGTTCTTAAAATAAATCCTGTTCAAGGGAGGGTTTCACAGAGGAGAAGTGGCAGATATATCCTGTTCTACATAAGATGACTAACATCCCACAAATGTTCACAAGAAACACAAGCTGGAGAACGTCAGAGACACAAAGGGCCTTGCAGATATGGGCATCCTGTGGCCCACATCAGGAATAGGAGCCTGAAGGGGAGTGCTGCTTTTTCAGTGAGCTAAAACACCACTTAACTGAACACCTACTGAGTCCCTACAATGTGTGAGACTTTGTGCAGGGAGATAGGGCAAGCTTAGAGATAGATATAAGTAAGAAAGAGGTGGTCCTCTGTTCCACAGGCTTTATAGTGCAATTAGTGGGTTAAGACACAGGCAAATATGATACAGGGAAGAATGGGGAGGGGAAAAGCCTAAAGAGAGATATAAGCTATGGGCTCCTGAAAATTGAAGGATTGAATTTTCTACTTTGTAGGTGCCAGGGAGAGGGAGATAAGTCTGAAAGGGCTTTGTTAAAGTTGTGGGTTTCTGAGATTGACCCCCACTAAATTGATAGTATATTTATAATAATTCAGGCTTTTAAAGAAGGCAAATATGAATGAAGTTTTTAAAAAAGAAAGTCTGTCTGAACATTATTTAAAATATTAAATATTGGAGTTAAAAGGGACATGTTTAAAATAATATATTATAAAATATTACATAGCTATGTTTTCAAAGAATATTTATTGATAACAAGAAATGTGTCAGAAAACACCGGAGAGGACCCTGGCTATCCTCCTGTTATGGTCACCCAAAATTCATGTGTTAGAAACTTAATCTCCAATGCAACTGAGTTGGGAGGTGGGGATGGGAGCTGTTTAGGTCAAGATTAATGCCGCTACATGAAAAGCTTGCAGGAGTGGATTTGGCCTCTTCCACTCTTCTGCCATGTGATAACACAGTGTTCCTCCCCTTGGGAGGATGCAATGTTCAAGGTGCTATCCTGGAAGCAGAGACCAGACCCTTACCAGTTGCTAGCACCTTGATCTTGGACTTCCCAGCCACTAGAAGTATGAGAAATAAATTTCTGTTCCTTGTAAAAGACCCAGTCTCAAGCATTCTATTATAGCAGCACTAAATGAACTAAGACACCTCCCATCTCTAACTGAATGTCATGCTCAAAGGAGAAATGTCTGGCAGAAAGCAGAGGCCAGAGCAGGCCTGTAAACTGTCTGAACATTCAATGTATTTCCCACGTCAGACATGGAACCATTAGCCTTAGTGAATCAAGATGTTTAAGCATAAACTCTGACCAATTATTGGCTAATCACTAGTCATGCTGCCCCCTAAGAATGCAGGCTTAAAAATAAAAACAAGATTTTTTTTTAATGAGCAGAAAGATCTTCAGCTGCATACTTCAGAGGGGACAAACCTAAAGAATTAATACAGACATGTCAGTAAACAAGTTAATTAAAAAAATTATAAGACAGAAACAACTCTGGGGGGAGGAGGAGGTGTGGAATTAGAATCTGGAATTGTTGCAACATATTTTCTAAAATGTCCATTCTCAAGAAAAAATTAAAAGACATGAAAAAAAAAAAACCCAGAAAAATATTACCTATATAAATGAGAAAAAGCAGCCAATAGAAACTGTTTCTGATGTACCCCAGATGTTGGACTCAACAGCCAAAGACAACACAGCAACTATTATAAATATGTTCAAAGAACTAAATGAAATGATATTTAAAGAATAAAAGAAAAGTATGATGGTCATCATTTATCAAATAAAAAATATCAATAAAGACACAAAAATTTCTAAAATGAAAATTCTTGATTTGAAAAGTATAGTAATTGAAATGAAAAATTAACGGGAGAGATTCAGCAGCACGTTGGAGTCAGCAGAATAAATAAGCAAACTTGCAGACAGATCAACACAGACCATCCAATCTGAAGACAGACAGAAATGTTTAAAGAATTGAACACAGCTCCCAGAGAAGGAGAGGAAAGGGCGGAAAAAATACTGGAAGAAACAGTGGCTGAAAATATCCCCAGTGTAATTAAAAAAAAAAAAACTAACCTACACATTTAAGAAGTTCAACAAACGCCAACTAAAATAATTCAAAGAGATTCACACCTTGAAAAATCATAATCAAATTGTTGAAAGAGAAAATTTTGAAAGCAGCAAGAGAAAAATGACTCAAGTACAGGGAACCACAATAAAATTAACATTTTATTCTGATGAGAATTTTCATCAGAAACAAAGTAAGCTAGAAAGCAAAGTGAGGAAAGACCAAAAAAAAAAGCCAACCAAGTATTCAGCATTCAACAAAACTATCTTTCAAAAATACAGATGAAATAAAGACATTACCAGATAAACAAAGACTGGAAAAAAATGACACCAGGCAGTGACTTGAATCCATATGAGGAAATAAAGTATACTGGTAAAGATAATTACATCAGTAAGTATAAAATAAGTTTAAATATATTATTTCTTATATTCTTCTCTTAACTTATTTAAAACACATTTGCATAAAATAATTACAATTTTATATTTATTGTTGGATTTTAACATATATTTGTAAATGACAATGATAAACAGATGAATAGAGGAGAGAGAGAGAGTCATAAAAATAGCAAAAATAGCACAGGGAAGTGGGGAAATAGATCTATTGCAGTCAAATATCTATATTTTACTAAAGTTACTTTAGTGTTAATCTGAAGTAGATTGTGATAAACTAAGATACATATTGTAATCTACAGATAAACCACTAAGAAAATACCTTTCAAAATATGGTGGAAAAAACCCCAGTGATAACAAAGGGATTAAAAGTATCTATTTAACACACAAAAAAGACAGTAAAGAGGCAACATAGGAATTTAAAAAATGTGAGACATATAAAAATTAAATATAAAATGAGAGACATAAATTTACTCATATCAATAATTACATTAAATATAAATGGTCTGAACATCTCAATAACCATTTAGAGATTGTCACATTGGGTAAAAATAATAAGACCTAAGAGGCACACTTTTGATCTAAGGACACAAATAGGTTGAAAGTAATAGAATGGTAAAAGAAAAACCAATATTTGCATATTGGTATGTGCAAATCATAACCCTAAGAAAGCTGGAGTGGCTATACTAACACCAGACAAAATGAAACTACAGCATATCAAAATGTATGTGATACAGCTAAAGCAGTGATCTAAGTCCTCTAAGTAAAATTTATGGCTTTAAATGATTTTATTAGAAAAGAAGAAAAGCTCTAATTAATATCACAAGGTTTCACTTTAAGAAACTAGGAAAAGAAAACTAAACCTTAAACAAGCAGAAGGAAGGAAATAATAAAGATAAGAGAGAAAATAAATTAAATAGACAAAAGAAAAACAACAGCAAATATTGATGAAAGGAAATTTGTTTTTTTAAAAGATCAACAATATGGCTAAACCTTTACACAGACTGGTCAAGAAACAAAGAGAGAAGACACAAATTAGCAAAATCATGAATGAAAGAGAAAACATCACTGGTGAATTTATAGAAATGAAAAGAATTATAAGAGAATACTATCAACACCTTTATGCCAATAGATTAAGACAATTCAGATGAAATGAACAAAGTCCTAGAAAGACACAAATTACTAAAACTAACTCAAAAATAAGTAGAAAATACGAGTGGTTCTAAAACAATTAAAGAAATCAAGCTAACATTTAAAAATCTTTTCAAAGAATAAAAATCAGGCCCACATGGCTTGAAAGATAGTTTTCAGGGAGTATACAAATCTAAGTGGTCAGCCATTTTCTCTCAGCGCTTACTCCAGCTTCTACTGGTTTCCTATTGCTTCCAGACTTCATTCCTTTACAGGTAATCTGCCTCATCTTTCAGGCTGGTTTTAATAGATATGTACATATAGACATAGATATGTATTCTTATGCAATATATATTTAAGATATTGGTATATGAATATATATTTCAGGTTTATATATTTATAATTATATATTCAAGATATTGGTATTGGTATTGATATTTAATATATGCAGTCATCCCTTAGTAGATGGTAGGCATTGGTTCCATGACCCCTAGTTATTACCAAAATCCTTGCATACTGAAGTCCCATAGTTGGTCCTGCTGCAGAACCCACATGTAAGTCTAATGGGAGCCGGACCTCATCTCTAAAAATATTTTTTTTAGTTAGACAGATGTGGTTGCACGGGCCTGTAGTCCCAGGTATTCAGAAGGCTGAGGCGGGAGGATCCTTGAGGCCAGGAATTTGAGACAAGCCTGGGCAACATAGTGAGACCCATCTCAAAAAAAAAAAAAGTCAGCTGCAGAACCACATATAACTTTTTCTTTTTTTCCTTTCTTATACATGGGTTTCACATCCCATGAACACTGTATTTTTGATCCACGTTTGGTTGAATAAAATCCAAATATAAGTGGCCCTGCACAGTTCAAACTGCATTGTTCAAGGGTCAACTGCATATTGGTGTGTTCCTCATGGTGTTCACTCTTATTTACCTTGGCTGTGTTTATCTTCCCATTTTTTATTTTAGTCACCATTTGTAGGAGTTTTGTGATGAGAGATTTTCCAGACTATCTAATAAAATCCCGCCATATTGCCTAAAAGAGAACTCTTCCGGAATAGGTTTTTATTTATGGTGTGGCATGGTATTAATTTTTTTCTTTGTATTATTTCAATTGTAAAGCCAATGATTCTGGAACCATTTCGGGAATATTTTCCCAAGAATCTGCCTTCTTATCTTTCTTGTACAACATAAAAATATTGAATTTTCTTGAGTCCTGAGATCCTGGAAAACCACAAAGTTTGAGAAATCCTTCCACCCTTTATGTTCTGAAAAAGGGCCTACTGCAAAGAACCACACTTTGCCATATGATTTTGATAAGACTCACAAATGTCCCCTTGTTTACCTATGACAAGGTCAGACATAGACCCTTCAAATTCCTGCTCTTTGCCTCACAAGTGATTCACTGAACTGCGATCAGTCATAACAAAATTCTTGTAATCAAACTTCTGTTAAGCTTCTTTTCTTCCTCCAAGCCCCTAAATGAACTTTGGCCCTTCTCATCCTGAACCAGTACACAGCCTCTTCCTGCAAGCAGGCTGACCTCTGGCAAAACATTCTCTGATCAAATTCCAAGAAAAACACAAATTACCAAAATTGACCCAAAAAGAAGTAGTAAATGTGAATAGTTCTAGAGTAAGTAAAAAAACTTGATTGATACAATCCCATTTCTTTATTTTTTATTATGTTGCCTGTGTTTTGGGTTCATATCCAAAAAAATCATTGCCCAGACTAATCTCAAGAAGTTTTTCCCCTAGGTTTTCTTCCACTAGTTTTACAGTTTGAGGTCTTACATTTAAGTCATTAATCATTTTTTAGTTGATTTGTGAATGTGGTGTGAGATAAGGATTCAATTCTGCATGTGGATATCCAGTTTTCCCAGCATCATTTATCAAAAAGACTACCCTCCCTCATTGTGTGCTCTTGGCACCTTTGTTGAAGACCAATTGACCATAAACATGTGCATTAATTTCTGGGATCTCTATTTCATTTCATTAGTCTAAGTGTCTGTTTTTATGCCAGTACCATACTGCTTTAACTACTATAGCTTTGTAGTTATTTTGAAATCAGGTAGTGTGATGCCTCCAACTTATTCTTTTTGCTTTGGCTATTCTGGGTCTCTTGTGGTTCCATATGAATTTTAGAATTGTCTTTCTATTTCTGTGGAAAATGTCTTTGTAATTATGAAAGGGATTACGCTAAATATGTACACCACTTTTTTCCCTAATTCTTTTATTTTTATTTTTTTCCTTTTTTTTTTCTATTTATTTTTATTTGTATACATTTATGGGGTACAAGTGAGATTGTGCTGCATTGATATATTGCATTGTGTAGAAGTCAGGGCCTTCAGTGCATACATCACTGAAGCAATGTGCATTGTACACACCAAGCAACCTCCCATCACCCACTCCTTCCCACCCCCCCTTGAGTATCCATTGTCCATTATTCCACACTATGCTTCCATGTGTACACATTATTTATCTCCCATTTATAAGTGAAAACATGTGGTATTTGTCTTTCTGTGTCTGAGCTGTTTCACTTAAGATAATGGCCTCCAGTTTCATCCATGTTGCTGCAAAAGACATGATTTCATACTTTTTTATGGCTGAATAGTATTCCACTGTGGTAAATAAACCACATTTTCTTTTGGTATTATCAATATTAAGTCTTCCAATCTATGAACATGGGATGTCTTTCCAATTATTTGTGTCTTCTTCAATTTCTTGGATCAATGTTTTATAGTTTTCAGTATACAGATCTTTCATATCCTTGAATACATTTACCATTAAGTATTTTTTGATGCTATTATAAATGGGATTGTTTTCTTTAATTCTTTTTCAGATAATTTGTTGATAGAGTATAGAAATATTACTATAATTTGTATGTTGACTTTGTATCCTGTAAATTTACTGAATTTTTATTAGTTTTAACAGTTTTTGGGTTTTTTTTTTTTTTTTGAGACAGAGTCGTGCTCCATCGCCCCAGGTAGAGTGCGGTGGCATTGTCATAGCTCACTGCAACCTCAAACTCCTGGGCTCAAGCAATCCTCCTACCTCAGCCTCCTGAGTGGCTGGGACTATAGGCATGTGCCACGATGCCCAGCTAATATTTTTATTTTTAGTAGAGAAGGGTTCTCACTCTTGCTCAGGCTGGTCTCGAACTCCTCAGCTCAAGCAATCCTCCTGCCTTGGCCGGGGTGCTAGGATTACAGGCATGAGCCAGCTCACCTGGCCTTAACAGTTTTTTTACATAGAGTCTTTAAGGTTTTCTATTAACTAGATCATGTCATCTGCAGAGGCGATTTAACTTCTTCCTTTCTGATGTGTATGCCTTTCTTTTTCTTTGTCTTACCTAATTGCTCTGGCTAGGACTTCCAGTAATATACAGAACAGAAGTAGCAAAAGTGGGCATCCTTGTCTTGTTCCTCCTCATCATTGAATATAATGTTAGCTGTGGACTTGTTATATAAGGATTTTATTATGTTGAGGTATATTCCTTCTATACCTAACTTGTTGAGAGTTTTTAATCATGAAAGGATATTAAGTTTTGTTAAATGCCTTTTCTGTAACTATTGAGTTGATCATATGCTTTTTATCCTTCATTCTGTTACTGTAATGTATCACATTTATTGATTTGCATATGTTGAAACATCCTTGGATCTGTGTGATAAATCCCACTTGACCATGGCATATGATCTTTTTAATGTGCTGTTGAATTTGGTTTGCTAGTATTTTGTCAAAAATTTTTGCAACATTGTTCATCAGTCTGTAATTTTCTTTTCTTGTAGTGTCCTTGTCTGCGTTTGGTATTAAGGTAATGCTAGCATTATATGATGAGTTTGGAAATAGTCCCTTTTCTTCAATTTTTTGGAATAGTTTGAGAAGGATTGGCATTAATTTTTTAAATGTCTGGAGAATTCACCACTGAAGCCATAAGGTCCTGGATTATCTTTTTTGGGAGGATTTTTACTGCAGATTGAATCTTCTTACTCATTATTGTTCTATTTCTTCATAATTCAGTCTTGACAAGTGGTATGTTTCTAGAAATTTATCCATTTCTTTCAGGCAATTCAATTTGTTGGCATATAATTATTAACAGTCATCTCTTGTGATCCCTTATATTTCTGTGCTATCTGTTCTAATCTTTTCTCTTTCATTTATAATTTTATTTATTTGGGTCTTCTCCTTTTATTCTTAGTTAATCTAACTAAACATTTCTCAGTTATGTTTAACTGTTTTTAAAAATTCTTAGTTTCACTGATATTTTCCATATTTTTAACTCTATTTCATTTATTTTGCTCTGAACTTTATTATTACTCTCCTTCTGCTAACTTTGGTTACTTCGCTAACTTAGTTTGTTCTTCTTTTTCTATTTCCTTAAAGTGTAAAATTAGATTGTTTATTAGAGATCTTTCTTTTTTCTTAATGTAGGTGTTTATCATTACAAACTTGGGTTTTTCTCAAGATATTTTTCTATTTCCCTTTTGATTTTTTCTTTTACCAGAAGTTGTTATTTAATTTTTTTCAGAAGTATGTTATCTAATTTCTATATAAGTGTGAATTTTCCAATTTTCCTCCTGTTATTGGTTTCTAGTTTCATACAATTGTGGTCAGAAAAGATACTTGCTATGATTATAATCGTATATTTGTTAAGACTTGTTTTGTGGCCTAACATATTATTTATCCTGGAGAATTTTCTATGTGTGGTAGAGAAAAATGTATATTGTGCTGCTGTTAAAAGTAATATCTTTATATGTCTGTGAAGTTAGTTTGGTCCAAAATATTGTTCAAGTCTACCATTTTCTTATTTATTTTCTGTCTGGATGATCTATTCGTTGTTGAAAGTGGGGGTATTGAGGTTCCTTACTATGTCAGATTGCTGTCTATTTCTTCCTTCAGTTCTGTTAATATTTGCTTTACATATTTATATACTCCAATGTTTGGCACTTATATATTTACAATTATTATATTCTCTTTATGAATTGACTGCTTTATAATTATATAATGACCATTTTGTCTCATATTACATTTTTTACTTAACATCTATTTTTTTCTGATATAATTATAGCCACCCCTTCTCTCTTTTGGTTACCATTTGCATGTAATATCTTTCTCCATCCCTTTGCTTTAAGCTCATAAGATTCCTTAAAATTAAAAGAGTCTCTTGTAGGCAGCATATAGTTGGATCTTTTTTTTTTTTTAATTTCAAAGTATTAAGGGGGTACAAATGTTTTTGGTTATAGGGATCAGTTTTGTAATGCTTGAGTCATAGCTATAAGTGTGCCCATCAGCCAAATAGTGACCATTGTATTCAATACATAAGTTTTTGCCCCTCCCCTCCTCCCTCTCCCCCATGCTTGATTTCCACTAAGTTTTACGTTCCTCTGTGCACATGTGTGCTCATTGGTTAGTTCCAGTTTAATAGCAAGTACATGTGGTATTTGTTTTTCCATTCTTGTGATACTTTACTTAGGACAATGGTCTCCAGTTCCATCCATATTTTTGCAAAAGGAATTAATTCATCCTTCTTTATGGCTGCATAGTACTCCATGGTATACATAGACCACATGGATTTTGATTTTGTTAACATGATTTTGTTAATCCACTCATGGATGGATGGGCACTTGAGTCGATTCCACATCTTTGCAATTGTGAATTGTGCTGCAATAAACATTCAAGTGTAGGTGTCTTTTGATAAAATGACTTTTTTTCCTTTGGGTAGATACCTAGTAGTGGGATTGCTGGATCGAATGGTAGGTGTACTTTTAGTTCTTTGAGGAATCTCCATACTGTTCTCCATAGAGGTTGTACTAATTTGTAGTCCCACCAACAGTATATAAGAGTTCATTTTTCTCTGCATCCATGCCAACATGTGTTGTTTTTAGACTTTTTAATAAAAGCCATTCTAATAGGGGTAAGGTGGTATCTCATTATGGTTTCAATTTGCATTTCCCTAATGATTAGTGACATTGAACATTTTTTTCATGTTTATTGGCCATTTGTCTATCTTCTTTTCAAAAGCTTCTGTTCATGTCTTTTGACTACTTTTTAATGGGGTTGTTTATTTTTTTCTTGATGATTTGTTTGAGTTCTTTGTAGATTCTGGATACTATCCCTTTATCAGATGTGTAGCTTGTGAATATTTTCTCCAATTCTGTAGGTTGTCTATTTGCTCTGTTGATTGTTTCCTTAGCTGTGCAGAAGCTTTTTAGTTTAATCAAATCCCATTTATTTATTTATTTTGTTGTTGCCATAATTGCCACTGGGGACTTAGTCATAAATTCTTTGCCTAGGCCAATATCTAGAAGAGTTTTTCCTACACTTTCCTCTAGAATTCTATGGTTTCATGCCTTATATTTAAGTCTTTTATCCATCTTGAATTAATTTTTGTGAGTGGTGAGAGATAGGGGTCCTGTTTCACTCTTCTGCACGTGGCTATCTAACTTTCCTCACACCATTTATTGAATAGGGCTTCATTTCCCCAGTGTGCATTGTTGTCTGCTTTGTCAAAGATCAGTTGGCTATAGGTGGATGGTTTTATATCTGGGTTCTCTGTTCTGTTCCATTGGTCTATTCCTCTATTTTTGTACCAATACCATGCTGTTTTGGTTACTATAGCCTTGTAGTATAGTTTGAAGTCTGGTAATGCGATGTCACTAGATTTGTTCTTTTTGCTTAGGATTGCTTTGGCTACTTGGGCTCTTTTCTGGTTCCAAACAAAACATAGAATTAATTTTTCTGGATCTGTGAAATATGACGTTGGTATTTTGATGGGGATTGCATTGAATCTATAAATCACTTTGGGTAGTATGGACATTTTAACAATGTTGATTGTACTGATCCATGAGCAAGATATGGATCCATTTTTCCATTTGTTTGTGTCCTCTGCAATTTCTTTCCTCATTGTTTCTTCATTCTCCTTGTAGAGATCTTTCACCTCCTTTGTTAAGTATATTCCTAGGTATTTTGTTTTCTTTGTAGCTATTGTGAATGATATTTTTCAGCTATTCTATGTCTTTTGATTAGAGAATTATTCCATTTACATCTAAAGTAATTATTGATAGGTAGGGACTTACTATTGTCATTTTGTTAAGTGTTTTCTGACCATTTTTAGTTCCTTTGCTTTCTTCTTGTTTTCTTGCTGTCTTTCTTTGTGATGTGATTATTTGTTGTAGTGGTATGCTTTGATTCCTTTCTCATTATTGTTTGTGTATCTATTAAAGGTTTTATATTTGTGATTACCATGAGGCTCACATAAAACATTTTATGGATATAACAGTCTATTTTAAGCAAAAAGCACCTTAATTTCTACTGCATAAATAGCTACACTTTAGCTTCTTCCCCCACGTGTTATGTTATTGATGTCACAATTTACATATTTTAATGTTGTATATCCATTAACAAATCATTGTAGCTATAGTTATCCTTAATTCTTTTGTCTTCATCTTTTATACTAGAGTTAAAAGTTATTTATGCATCACCATTACAGTATTAGCCTATTCTGAATTTTAGTATATTCTTACCTTTACAGTGAATTGTATATTTTCATATGTTTTTATGTTGTTACTGTCCTTTCATTTCAACTTGAAGAACTCCTTTTAGCATTCTCGTAAGGTAAGTCTAGTGGTGATAAACCGCCTCAACTCTTATTTGTCTGGGAAAGTATTTATCTCTCTTTCATTTCTGAAGGATAAATATGCTGGATATAGTTGACATTGTTTATGTTTTAGCATTTTGAATATATCCTCTCACTCTGTCCTGCCTACAAGGTTTCTGCTGAGAAATCCACTGATAGTCTCTTTCGGATTTCCTTGTATGTGAAGAGTTGTTTTTCCCTTTCTGCTTTCAAAATTCTCTCTTTGCCTTTTGAGAATTTAATTATTATGTGTCTTGGTATAGACCTCTTTATTTCAACCTGTTTGGAATTCTTTGGGCTTCATGGATCTGTATGTTCATTTCCATCTCCAGATTTGGGAAGTTTTCTGTTGTTATTTCTTTAAATAAGCTTTCTGCCTCTTTCTCTTTCTCTGCTTCATCTAGGACAACTATAATGTGTTCACTTGATGGTGTCCACTAAATATTGTGTACTTTCTTCAATCTTCTTAATTCTTTTTTCTTTTTGTTCATCTGACAGTGTAATTTCAGATGACCTGTCTTTGAGCTTGCTGATTCTTTCTTCTGCTTGATCAAGTCTGCTGGTGGAGTTCTCTATGGAATTTTTCAGTTCAATCATTGTATTCTTTAGCTTCAGAGTTTGTGTGGTCCTTTTTTGTGGTTTCTAGTTCTTCAGGTGGGCAATCCTTTAGCCTGGATCCACAGGTAACAGTCTGTTCCCTAAGTTTATAGAGAATGGCGTGGATCCTGAGTTCACTAAGGTTGGCCTGGATTCTGGTTCCATGGGGGCCAACCTGGTGCTAGGATCTACTGGGAAGGGCCTGGCAACTTAGTCCATAGGGGAAGGCATTCATACTGTCTTCAGCTGGAGTTAACCTATCAATGGGGAAGGCCTTGAGCCTGAGTCCATGGGGGCTTGTCTGGTGCTGGGGTAGGCTTGGCACTTTGGTCCATGGGGATGTGTCTGGTCCTGAGTCAATGGGGCCAGCTTGGTGCTGGGGTCCACAGGGTAGTCCTATGCCTGGGACCATGGGAGAGGGTCTGGAGCCTGGGTCTGAAGGAGAAGTACTGGAACCAGGGTCTGTAGGTACCAGCCTAGAGCCTGAAGCTACAAAAGCCAGATTGGAGCTGGAGTAGGCCAGCTCCACAATGACTGGCCTGGATCCTGAGATAGGGGATGCTGGTGTGTTTCTGGGGTGGGCATGCAACCTGGATCCATGGGATCCTGCTTGGAGCCTGCATACGTATGTTCCGACCTTGCTCCTAGGGCCTGAAGTATAAAGGCATTGAGACTGGCTTAGAGCTTGGGCCTCTGCAGGCTTCCAGCCTAGTGTCTGGGACAATGGGGGCCAGCTCAGAGGCTGGGGCCACAGGGGATGGCCTGGCACCAAGGCTCACTGGAACAAGCCTGGTGCTGGAGTCCACAGCAAAGGTGAGTGTCCACTTCATTCTCCTTCCCCCATGTGGAGGATATCTCTCTCTAAGCTGTGCTGCCTGGGCCTGGGAGGCAGGGGACAGAGGTAATGTAAAATTGTTCTTTCTACCCTCTTCAACATGTTTTGCCTTATCCTGCCCTCTAGACGGGTGCTGTCATCTCTCACTTGGATTCCTTGGCTCTTGTGAAGCTATTTTCGTGTGTGGACAGTTGTTCATACTGATGTTTCCATGAGGGGATGAACACTGGAAACTCCTATTCCACCTGATGTTACCTCCCTTTTAGCCTAACTCTTGAGACACTCACAGATCTTAGGTTCAGAGCATTCTCCCTGTTGGAATGTGCCCCCTACCCTATGATAGTAGTTCCTTCCTCCCCATCCTGGCAATATGCTTTCGAATAAAATATCTCCTTACTAAGTCCAGATTTGTTTTTATTTGACACACGTTACCATGTTTTCATTCTGTGCTCTCCCTTTTATTTCATTAAACTGGCTACCTATGCACCTGCTAATATTTTTACTTTTAAACTTTTATAATAATTCTTGCTGCGTATTAGAATCAGTCACCCTTTTTTTTTTAAAAGCTGTCTTTTATATTTATATATACTTATATTTCTATATAAATTCTTTTAAAAATAAGCTGCTGGAATTTTGTTTGAAATAGCTTTGTATTTGTAAATCTATAGATGTGGTGAGAATGATCTTTATGATATTCTAGTATTATATGATTTGATCTTCATGTTCTCTAGGCCACAAACATGGCTTATCTTTCCTTGTATTTATTTGTCCATGTCTTTTAAAAAATTTTTCTATTTTTTATAAAGGCATTGCATATTTTTGCCCTAGATTTACCTAATACAGTGGAACCTTGGTATCTGCTGGGGATTGGTTAAGGAACCCCCATGAATAAAATTCACAGATGCCCAAGTCCCTGACATAAAATGGCATAGCATTTGCATATAACCTATGCACATCTTTCTGTATACTTTAAATCATCAATAGATTACTTACAATACCTAATATAACATGAATACTATATAAATAGTGGTTATACTGCATTGTTTTTAAAATCTGTATTATTCTTTATTGTTGTATTGTTATTGTAAAAAATATTTCCAATCTGCAGTTGGTTGAATTTATGGATGTGGAAGCCACAGATATAGACAGCCGACTGTAATTTTATTTGATAATATGAGTAGCACATTTCTAAAAATTGTGCCATTTAACTAAATGTTAGACTTCCAGGTTCTGGTCAGGCATGTAAGGAGCTTGGAAGTCATCATTCCTGTCCTAACAATAGGAAAAAAGTTGAAGAAACTGAAAATCAACATCTCTTCTTCAATCTAACACAGAATTCAGGTCACAGACAAAACCACTGCCTCCAAAATTTGAAAGACAAACAGGCAAATACAAAGAATCATATCTTACTGGAGCAAAAACCCTGGAGCAGAAATTACCACTATAGTCAGTACCAGTGTAGGAAAACCAAAACTGTCATTGATGAATTGCAAGAGGACAACTTGAGAGTTAAAACTGCTGTGGACAAACCTGAGAGTTAAAAACTCCAGGGAACACCAATCTTTGTAGGGTGAGCCCACACTTTTATGAGTTTTACCTCCAGGAGCTCTACTATGTTCTCACAATGCAGAACAAAGAAAAATAATCTCACCTAAAACAGCAGGAGGGGAAAAGTAGCCATTCTGAAATTAACCCAGAGCACTCTGTTCTTCTTAAGCGCTGCCCTAAAGGAAACTATGTTACCATAGCCTATGACTGTGGTTTTGCCAGAGCCTAAATAAATGGTGGAAAGATTTAGCTCTAGCCTCCTCTAGCCTTCCTGTCTCACCTCGGGAGGAGGGGACTAAGAAGCAGTTGTGAAGCTCACAGCCCAGGAACAGAGGCTCACTAAAATACTGAGACCTAATCATAGGACTTTAGACCAGCAGTCCCCAACCTTTGTGGCACCAGGGACCGGTTTCATGGAAGACAATTTTTCCATGGACTGGGGAATGTGGGGTGGTTTCAGGATGATTCAAGTGCATTACATTTATTGTGCAGTCAAACCTTTCTGCTAATGATAATCTGTATTTGCAGCTACTCCCCAGCGCTAGCATCACTGTTTCAACTCCACCTCAGATCATCAGGCATTAGATCCTCATAAGGAGCCCACAACCTAGATCCCTCGCATGTGCAGTATACAGTACGATGTGCTCCTATGAGAATCCAGTGCTGCTGATCTGACAGAAAGTGGAACTTATGTGGTGATGCAAGCAATGGGGAGCGGCTGTAAATACAGACGAAGCTTCTCCCTCTCTCTCTCTCTCCACTCACCTCCTGCTGTGTGGCCTGGTTCCTAACATTAGTTTCAATACATAAGTCAAGATAAGTATCTCTACTATTATATTATAATAAATTTTTTGTCATGAATGGCTTTTTATTGCACATTTTCAAGAACTATTGAGATAATCAGATCTTTTGTTCTTGTCATCTTTTAATCTGTAAATTACACTGACCAATTTTCTCAGGTTCCACCATTCCTGGGATAAATTCGGTATTGGCATATTGTGATTTTTTCCACATATTACTGTGTTTAATTAAAATTAGTATTCTATCTTTCTCAGGTTTTGGCATGAAAGTTATATTAGCCTCATGATTTGAGTTCATTGCCTTTGCTTGTTTTTATATTTTATGAAGCAATTTGATTAAAATCATAATTATTTGACATTTGGAAGTTCTCTAAGACCCTCTTGAAATACCATAAGCCTGGTGCCATTTGGGGGAAAATGCGGAAGAGGTTCTGAATTGAATTTCTGCAATGCTAACTGGACTATTTGGGTTTCCTCTTTTTTATTTTTGGTGGCAAGTTTGGTACTTTACATACACTGTAGAAAATTATATATTTCATTTAATATTTCAAGTGTAATGGCAAAATGTTTTACCAAGGTTTTCTTTTATAATTGTTAAATTACTATTGTATTTGATGATATGGTCCTTCTAATATTATTGACTGGCACCGTCTTTCTCATACTTGACTCACCTTGACAGACGTCTCCTTATAACTAGCCCTTTTTGAGGAATGAACTCTTGGCTCAATTGACCATTTTCACAGCTTCTTTGCCTCGTCTTTCACTGATACCTCTTTGTGCTTTGTCTATTTGTTCTGCTTTTGTTGAGATTACTTTATTCTTTTTATCCTCTTTTCGTTTGAAAACTTAGTTTAATAATGGTCAATATTTTTTCTTTTCTAATGGATGCCCTTGACATTTTAAATTTTCCTCTAATTACCATTTTAGCAGCACCACTCAGGTATTGATATGTAGTCATTCTTTATCATTCACTTGTAAATATTTCATGATTTCCATTATGATTTTCACACCCTTTGAATTATTTAGTAGCATGTTTTTTCGTTTCCAAAGGGATATGGCTTTTTGGCTATAGTTTAGCTTTGATTTTTATATTTGAATAGTTATTAGAGACTATTATATTATGTATATAAAATTGATTATTTGGTATTCATTGAGCTTGGCTTTGTGGCCTAGTACCTTCCAATTTCAGTAAAAATTTTGTATCATCTCTAATTGGTAATTGGTACAAAAGCCTACATATATTCATTAATTCAAACTTGCTAATTTTGCTATTCAAATGTTCTTTACTCTTACTAATTTTTGGTGTGATTGGCTTCTTCACTATTAAAATTTTCTTTATGCTTATGGGCATATTAATTTTTGTTGTAATTCTGTACATTTTTACTTTATTAATTTTTAGTTTAAATATTTTAAATGGGGTTGAACATCATTTCTAAGGTTAAGACTCACTTATTTCTCCTCATCTGTGACCTGACTACTCATGTCCTTCTCATCTTTTAAAATTGATTTGTTGATCTTTTCTTATTGATTTGAAATGACTAAGAAAACTAATTATTTGTCTGTTATATAAGATGCAATAGTTTTTCCAGTGTGTCTTTTCTCTTTTGGTTTGCTCATACACATCACATAAAGTATAGAATAAACTAGATACATTTCACAAAATAAAGAAACCTGTTAGAATTTTGGTTGGGATTGCATTGCAATATTATATCTCTCATCTATGAGCATGGTATATCTCTCCATTTTCCATATAAAATGGAAAAAGGGAAATTATAAATAAAAGAACAGAAATGAATGAAATAGAAAGTAAACATATAATGTAGAGAATAAGCTTCTATTTTGAGAAGACTAATAAAATTAATAAATTCTTGATAAAACTAATTGCAAAAAAAGAAAGAGTAGCAAAAAAAAAATCAACACTTAAGAAAAGGAGGTAAACAACTTGCTGCCCCCCAAAATAGGCAAATTAAATAAAATAGACAACCTTCTAGAAAAACACAATCTACCATACTTGAAACAAATATGCAGAACACTACCCAAAACTAATATGTAGATATATTAGCCTTCCAATGAAAACAGTGCAGGCCTGAATGGCTTAACCTCTGTGTTACCAAACAGTTATGGGAAAAATAATATCAATCTTAAAGAAGATTTTGAAGAGTAAAAAAGAAATTATAATTCCCAAATTATTGTATAAGGCCAGCAAAATCCATATATCAAAACTTTCCAATTTCAATTAAGAAAGATTATTGAAGACCAATTTCATTTATGTACATCATGAAAACATTATTTAAAATATTAGAAATTTAGATCCACCAATATATAAAAAGTATTATTATCAATCATGACCAATTTGGTTTTACCCCAGGATTGCAAGGTTGGTCAAATAATATTATACCACTTCTTATATAGCATAAGGACCCTTTAACAGCATATTTCCAATTCCTCCAGCCCATCATTTTTATTATTGTTATTGTCATATATTTTACTTTTATAGATGCTATAAACCCGCAATGGATTGCACTCCTTTTGCTTTAGGCAAGCAATTATCTTTTAAGGTGATTAAAAATGAGAAAATGTCTGTTATATTTACCTTTATTTTATCCAGTGCCAGAGATCTTCATTTCTTTATGTACATCCAAGTTTCTCTCAGATATCATATTCTTCTGCCTACAGAACTTCCTTTACCATTTCTTATAGTGCTGGTCTGCTGGTAATAAATTTTCTCTGTTTTTGTTTTTCAGAAAAAGTGTTTGTATCTCCATGTTTGAAAGATATATTTGCTAGGTATAGAGTTTGGGTTCACAGGTTTTGTTTCCCACCCCCGCCCCCAGCATTTTAAAGATATCATGCTGTTATCTTCTGGTCATATAATTTCTGATGAGAAATCTGCTGTAATTCTTATCTTTGTTCTCTGTAGGTAGCATGTCTTTTTCCTGTAGATGTCTTCAAGATTTTTCTCTTTATCTTTGGCTTTCAAAAGTTTGAATGTGATATATTAGGTTTTGTTTGCATGTGCTTATTTGTTGGGTGAGTTTATGTATTTACTCTTCTTCAGATTCTGTGGGTTTCTTGGCTCTGTGGTTTCATATCTTCATTATTTTTGGAAAATTATTGGCTATTATATCTACACATATATTTTTTTCCCCTCTGTTTTTTCTCCTGGGATGTGAATTACTCATATGTTAGCTCTTGGCTATTTTGTTCTGTTTTTTGATTGTTTGTTTGTTTCACTCTTTTTTTTTCTCTTTTTGTTTCAGCTTGAGTAGTCTCTGTTGACCTATCTTCAAGCTCGCTGGCTCTTTCCTCAGCTGTGTTAAGTTTACTGATGAGTCTGTCAAAGGCATTCCTCATCTCTCTGTTGTGCGTGTGTGTGTTTTTTTTTTAATTTCTAGCATTTCCATGTGACTCTTTTTTTATAGTCCCCATCTCTCTGCTAAAATTCCCCTTCTGTTCATTCATGTTGTCTACATTTTCCATGAGAGTCTTTCACATATTATAATTGTCTTAAATTCTCTGTTAAATAACTACAACATCTTGGTCTTGCATCTGGTCCTGCTGATTGCTTTGTCTCTTGACTGTGGGTTTGTTTTTTTTTTTTTTTTGTATTTTAAAATGTGTGTGTATGTGTATTGTAATTTTTTTTTTTTTTTTTTTTTATTTATTTTTTTAATTTCAGAATATCATGGGGGTACAACATTTTGGCCATACACATTGCCCCTGTTCTGCCCGTGTCAGAGCCACAATCGTGGTCATCTCCCAAACTGTGCTCCCCACATCCATTCAGTGAGAGTTTTTCCCATCCCTTCCACCCCCCTCCCCCCGCCCCGCCCCTTATGAATTTTATTGCCCTGTGTGATGTAAGTTTTGATCAGTTAGTACCAATTTGATGGTGAGTACCAGTGGTGCTTGTTTTTCCAATCCTGTGACCTTCGCTTCGAAGATGGTTCTAGCTCCGACAGGATAATACCAGATGTTTAATTCACTATTGTTCCTTTGCTGAGTAATACCCTGGTATACATATACCACATTTTATTGATCCACTCGTGTATTGATGGCACCTGGTTGTTTCCACAACTTTGCAATTGTGATTGTGCTGCTATGACATTCGAGAGCAATGTTTATTATAAAATGTCTTTTTTTCTTTGGATAAATACCCAGTAGTGGATGCTGGTCAAATGAATTCTACTTTTAATTCTTTGATATCTCCATATTCTTTCCATAGAGGTTGTACTAATTTCAGTCCCACCAGCAGGTATGAGTGTTCCTACCTGTCCACTCCCCGCCAACATTGTTATTGGGGATTTTTGATATGAGCCAATCTCACTGGAGTTAAGTGATATCTCATTGTGGTTTTGATTGCATTTCCTGATGATTAGAGAAGTTGAGCACTTTTTATATGTTTGCTGGCCATCATTCTGTCTTCTTTGGAAAGTTTTGTTCATGTCCTTTGCCCATTTTTTAATAGGGTTGTTGATTTTTTCTTGTTGATTTTCCTAAGTTCTGTATAGATTCTGGTTATAAGCCCTTTATCAGAGGTGTAGCATGCAAATATTTTCTCCCATTCTGTAGGTTGTCTGTTCACTCTAGTGATAGTTTCCTTGGCTGTGCAGAAGCTTTTCAATTTGATCAGGTCCCATGTATTTATTTTTGTTGCTGCTGTGATTGCTTTGGGGGTCTTCTTCATAAATTCTTTGCCTAGGCCAATGTCCATAAGAGTTTTTCCAACATTTTCTTCGAGAATTCTTATGGTTTCATGTCTTAGGTTTAGATCTGTTATCCATTGTGAATTGATTTTGTGAGAGGTGAGAGGTGTGGGTCCACTTTCAGTCTTCTACATATGGCCATCCAATTTTCCCAGCACCATTTGTTGAATAGGGAATCTTTTCCCCAGTGTACGTTTTTCTGGAATTTGTCAAAGATCAGGTGACTGTATGAGGTTGGTTTTATATTTGGGTTCTCAGTCCTGTTCCATTGGTCTACGTGTCTGTTCTTGTGCCAATACCATGCAGTTTTGGTTACTATAGCCTTGTAGTATAGTTTGAAGTCTGGTAGACAGATGCCTCCCAATTTGTTCTTTTTGCTTAAGATTGCTTTGGCTAGACGGGTCCTCTCTGGTTCCACACGAAGCGTAGAATTATTTTTTCTAGATCGGCAAAAAATGATGTTGGTATTTTGATAGGGATTGCATTGATTCTGTAAATTAATTTAGGTAGCAAAGCCATTTTTACTATGTTGACTCTGCCTATCCAAGAGCATGGTAAGGTTTTCCATCTATTTACATCCTCTGCAATTTCCTTTCTCAGTGTTTCATAATTCTCTCTATATAGGTCTTTGATCTCCTTAGTTAGATATATTCCTAAATATTTAATTTCTTTGTTGCTATTGCAAAAGGTATAGCATCTTTAATTTGTTTCTCGGCTTGATTGTTATTAGCATATATGAAGGCTATGGATTTGTGTGTATTAATTTTGTATCCTGAGACTTTGCTGAATTCATTTATCAATTCCAGTAATCTCTTGGTTGAATCTTTGGGGTTTTCTATGTATAATATCATATCGTCTGCGAATAGTGAAAGTTTGACCTCTTCTGCCCCCATCTGGACGCCCCTGATTCCTCTGTCTTGTCTAATTGCTGTGGCCAGGACTTCCAGCACTATGTTGAAAAGAAGTGGAGATAGTGGACACCCTTGTCTGGTGCCAGTTTTAAGGGGGAATGCCTTCAATTTTCCCCATTCAGTATGATATTGGCTGTGGGTTTATCGTATATGGCTTTAATAGTTTCTAGGAATGAGCCATCTATGCCTATATTGTTAAGAGTTTTTATCATAAAAGGGTGTTGGATTTTGTCAAAAGCCTTTTCTGCATCTATTGAAAGGATCATATAATCTTTGTTCTTGCTTTATTTATATGGTGAATTACATTTATAGATTTGCGTACGTTGAACCATCCCTGCATCTCGGGAATAAAGCCCACCTGATCTGATGGATTATTTTTTGATGTGCTTTTGAATTCGGTTTGCAAGGATTTTATTGAGAATTTTGCATCTATATTCATAAGGGATATTGGTCTGTAGTTTTCTTTTTTTGTTGTGTCCTTTCTGGCTTTGGTATCAAGGTGATATTGGCTTCGTAGAATGAGTTTGGGAGGATTCCATCCTTCTGGATATTTTCAAATAATTTCTGCAGTATAGGCACCAGTTCTTCTTTGTAGGCTTGGTAGAATTCAGGTGTGAACCCATCTGGTCCGGACTTTTTTTGTGGGTAGATTTTTAATTACTGTTCAATTCGGTGCTTGATATTGGTCTGTTTAGAAATTCTGTTTCTTCCTGGTTGAGCCTAGGGAGGTAGTGTGTTTCTAAGAATTTGTCCATTTCTTCCACATTTTCGTGTTTGTGGGCATAGAGATTTTGTAGTATTCAAAGATGATGTTTTGTATTTCCATGGTATCAGTTGTGACTTCTCCTTTTTCATTTCTAATTGAGCTTATTAGAGTCCTTTCCTTTCTGCTTCTGGTCAACCTGGCAAGTGGCCTGTCTATTTGTTTATTTTTCAAAGAACCAGCTTTTCGTTTCATTGATCTTCTGTATTGTTCTTTTGTTCTCGTTTCATTTAATTCTGCTCTAATTTTGGTTATTTCTTTTCTTCTGCTGGTTTTAGGATTGCTTTGCTCTTCCTTTTCCATTTCCTTAAGATGATTCATAGTTTACTGATTTGTGACTTTTCTGTCTTTTGGATGTGGGAATTTAGGGCGATAAATTTTCCTCTCAAGACTGCTTTTGCTGTATCCCACAGATTTTGATAACTTGTGTCCCCATTATCGTTTAGATCGAAGAATCTTTTGATTTCATTTTGAATCTCCTCTTTGACCCAATACTCCTTCATCAATAGATTGTTTAGTTTCCAAGTTTTTGGAGGAAGATGTGAGTTTCTGTTGGAATTGATATCTAATTTTATTCCGCTGTGGTCTGAAAAGATACATGGTATGATTTCTATTTTTTGAATTTGTTTAGATCTGTTTTGTGGCCTAGGATGTGGTCAATTTTAGAGAAAGTTCCATGAGCTGATGAGAAGAATGTATATTCAGTGTTATTTGGGTGGAGTGTTCTGTAGATATCTGTTAGGCCCAAATGTTCTAGAGTCCTGTTTAGGTCTTTTATTTCTCTATTTACTTTTTGTTTGGAGGATCTGTCCAGTTCCGTCAGTGGGGTGTTGAAGTCCCCTGCAATTATGGCATTCCTGCTTATTATGTTGTCTAGATCTAGCAGCATTTGCTTTATGTACCTGGGTGCTCCTGTGTTGGGTGCATAAATGTTTAGGATTGTTAAATCCTCTTGTGAAATTTTTCCCTTCACCACTATATAGTGTCCATTTTTGTCCTTCTTTACTTTTATTGCTTTAAAGTTGATGTCATCTGAAATGAGGATGGCTACTCCAGATTTCTTTTGGTTTCCATTAGCCTGAAAAATTGTATTCCATCCTTTCACCTTGAGTCTGAATGCGTCTTTGTGTGTGAGGTGTGTTTCCTGAAGACAACAGATACTTGGTTTGTATTTTTTAATCCATTCAGCCAGCCTATGTCTCTTCAATGGGCAGTTCAAGCCATTTACATTTATTGAGAGAATTGATATTTGGGGTAAATTTCTGATTATTCTGTTGGGTGGTATCTTTTGTTTTACCTCTTGCGTCATTGTGGAGTCTGGTTTCTGGGGTTTTAGCCTTTGCATAATTTTACATAGGTGGGTGTCTGTTGCGCTGGTTAGTGTATAATGCAGGTCTAAGCATTTCTTGCAAGGCCGGTCTGGATTTCGCAAATTCTATCAGTGATTGCTTATCTGGAAAGGTCTTAATTTCTCCCTCATATAAA
This sequence comes from Daubentonia madagascariensis, assembly GCA_023783475.1. Taxonomy (NCBI): domain Eukaryota; kingdom Metazoa; phylum Chordata; class Mammalia; order Primates; family Daubentoniidae; genus Daubentonia; species Daubentonia madagascariensis. The sequence continues at coordinate 29,177,356 of JAKFHU010000144.1, read as the reverse complement.
GCTTAGTTTGGCAGGATACAGAATTCTGGGTTGACCTTTGTTTGTTTTAGGAGATTGATGATGTCTCCCCATTCCCTTCTGGCTTGTAAGGTTTCAGTTGAGAAATCTGCAGTTAATCTGATGGGTTTCCCTTTGTAGGTTACCTCCTTTTTTTGTCTTACAGCTCTGAGGAGTGCCTCTTTTGTGTTTACTTTGGTCAGTCTAATAATTATGTGGCGTGGTGAATGCCTTTTCACGTTGACTCTCCCAGGAGTCCTGTGTGCTTCTTGTACTTGGATGTCGAGATTTCTGGCTAAGCCATGGAAATTTTCCTCTATTATTCCTTCAAATAAATTTTCCAGCCCATGCAAATTTTCTTCCTCTCCCTCAGGGATACCTATTATCCTTATGTTTGGCCTCTTTACATAATCCCACATTTCTTGTATGCTTTTTTCCTGTCTCTTGTTTTTGTGTTCTTTCTCTTCAGCTGATTTATTTAGTGCATAGAAGCTGTCTTCTAGCTCTGAAATTCTTTCCTCTGCATGGTCCAGCCTATTCTTAAGGCTTTCCACTGTGTTTTGTAGATCCTTGAATGCTTCTTTCATTTCTAGGATTTCTATTTGATTTTTCCGTAATATTTCTATTTCTTTGGAGAATTTTTCATTCATTTCTTGCATTTTTCTTGTGGTTTCTTTGTGCTGGGATTCAATTTTCTCTTGAATTTCATTGAGCTTTCTTATAATCCATAAACGAAATTCCTCTTCTGTCATTCTACCCATTTCATTTGGGTTGGTATCCATTGCTGAGGAACTGATAATTTCTTTTGGGGGTGACTTTTCACTCTGATTTTTCATGTTCCCTGAGTTCTTTCGCTGGTTTTTTCTCATCTGGTCTCTTGGTCAGAGCTGGGGGTGTTAGAGCTAGTTTATGGCCCTGTCACCAGGCCCACAATTATTTTTCCTTGGCAAAGCCAGGGAGAGAAGTAGTGGCCTGTATTGCCTTAGGTGTATTTTAGCAAGTTTGTTGGATCTTGAGTTAACTCTGACCTGTGGTCTTCTCCTCTTCCCAGTGGAGTGTGGTGAGAATGACCTCCCAGCGTGGGCTCTGAGCTAATGGATTGTACTTGAGAATATGAGTCCTCCGCTCTCTATTAGCTAGGTATTCTGTTATGTCCGTAGCAGACTCTGATTCCCCAGTTGGGGTATGCGAAAGCCCTGTGCTTTGGGAGGGGTCTTGTAGCTCCTAGGGGTTACTTTGACCCTGTTCTTCCTGAGGTTCTGGTAGAAACACAATTTCCTTTGGCTGCAGTGTGAGAGCTGAGTTGGGAAAATTTTACACAGCTCAGAGGTTGCTCATCTAGCCACGTGTGGCTGCCCTTCTGATGTGTGTCTCCGCGTGAAACTGGTTGATAGGGGGATCTCCAATTGTGTACCCCTTTTCCACCACTAGACCTCAAGGCGAGGCAGGTGGCCGTCTCTATCCCCAGCAGTCTCCACCGGGGGGATGTTCCCACGGGGAGGGGGGAGTAGTGGCAGCTGGAAGCACTCTTGGGTGGCGCGAAATTCCCTATTGAAGTGGGCAGGATTATGGGGAGCTGCTCTGGTTCAGCCTGTGGCTCTTGAGGTATTTGGTTGTCATGGGAACCAGCAGTTATACCAAATGAGTCACTATGGCCAGCAACCTTCAAATGAGCGATCTCTGGGGTACAGGAGGGCTGGGACCTGAGGGGCGGGCACTAGGACCGACACGGAGCGGAGTTGTCGGAGGCCAGAGCCGGGGTAGCAGAACCAGATGGACGAGCTGCAAACTGTTTCCAATACTCAAAGGTCCCACCGCTACAGTTCCGGGATCTCGACCCACCTGGAACCCACGGATGCAGCTGTCCCTGGCCACCGAAGGCAAAGCCTGTCTCGCCCCAGCGGATGAGCCCCGGGCCGGGGCGGGGGGAGCTAGAGACGCGGCTCACGGCTCCGCGCGGGCGGCTGTAAAGATGGCGGCCGCCGCCAGCCTGGCGCACAGCCGGACTCCGATCGCGCCGGGAGCGCAGTTTTTCTCCGCCGGTAGTTGTTAGCAACCTCTAAGGGCGCGTCCCGCTCTCCGATAAACTCCTGGGCCCAGTCCCGCTGACTTCTAGTGGCGCAGTGCCGGCCTGCGGGTTCCCGCGCACTGTCCCGGGAAGCTGAATCTCGGTCCCCGCCCAGTTCCTCCCCAGCCCTTGGCAGTCTCTGTATATCGTAGCTGCGAGATGTGTCTGGCTCTGGCTACTTCCTCCTCTCCACAGGGCTCGCCGTCCCTAGCCACCGCTCTGTCCCAACTCTGGGCTTGTCCCTGACTGCGTGTATGGGGAGGCGTGTAACCGCTTGGGGGGCAGGTCGCGCTGCGCCGACCTGGCGAGTGCGTCCTTCCCGCGCTCTGGGCTCTATTGTGCTCCGTGCGCCCTCCGATCTTTGTGAAAATTTTGTACCTGTTTTCTTGGGCTGGGCGTTCGGCGTTGTTTCTCTGTCATTCGCAATGCTGCAAGGTTGGTCTTACATTAGAAAACCAATCAATGCATTTTATCACCACTGATTATTTTAATAGATACAAAGAAAGCATTACCAAATATACTTAAGAAATGTTGAAAGTTTTTGCCTTGGTATCAAGAGTAAGATAAGAATTCTTGCTCATACTGGCACATTATGTCCAGAAAAAGAAATAAAGAGGGATTATAAAGTAGCAACTAAAACTGTCATCACCTGAAGATGATATAATTGTGCATATGAAAAATTCCAAAGAAGCTAATGATAAATTCTTAGAATAAATAAATTTCTAGATACAAAAATGCTAATATTAATTACACTACTATTTGCCAGCCATAAAAATTTAGAAAATGAAATTTATACTAGCTTTTATATACTCAAATAATAACCAGTTGGAAGATATAATGGAAGATAATACACCTTTTGCAATATAAAAAAATAAATTAAAGTACCAGAAAGTATCTTAACAAAAAAAAAATTGCAAAACCTATATGAGGAAAACTATTTAAAAAACAAAAACAAAAACAAACAACAGTTGATGGACACAAAGGTTGACTTGAACAAATATAAATACATATTAGGTTGTTAAATAGGAAAGCATAGTATCATAAAGATGTCAACACTGAGTGTTTTTAATTTAATTTCATTTAGTAGAGTTGGACAAGTTGATTATGAAGTTCACAAGTAAGAATATACAAGCAAGAACAGCTTAATTTTTCTTGAAAAAGAGTAGCAACAGAGAAACTAGAGTGGTCCTAGTTGATATAAAAATATAGTATAAATCTGTCATAAAAATGGCATGATATTGGTGTGTGAATAAACAACAGAACACCATAAAAAATCCTGAATTAAACCTAAATGCAAATGGAAATTGAATATATAATAAAGTTGGTATATTACCCAGGGTTCTCCAGAGGGACAGAACCAATAAGATAGAGGATAGATAGATAGATGAGAGGGTATTTACGAGGGGAATTGGCTTGCGTGATTATGGAAGCTAAGAAGTCCCGGGATAGGCCAACTGCAGGCTGAAAAACCAGGGAAGCTGGTGGTGTGGCTCAGTGCAAGTCAGAAAGCCTCAGAACCAAGGAAGCTGAAGATACAACTCTCAGTCCAAGGCTGAACCTGGGGGGCTGCTGGTGTAAATCCTGGAGTCCACAGACCAGAGATCCTAAAGTTCTAATATCCAAGGACAGGAGAAGAAAGGTGTGCTGGCTCCAGAAGAGAGAGAAAATTTGCTTTTCCTCTGTCTTTTTGTTCCATCCAGGCCCTCAGCTGATTGAATGGTGCTTGCTTACGTTGGGTGAAGGTGGATCTTCCATACTCAGTCCAAGGATTCAAGTGCCAATCTCTCCCTTAAACCCTCACAGACATACCCAGAAATAACGCTTTGCCAGCTGTCTGGGTATCCCTTAATCCAGTCAAGTTGACACCTAAAATTAACCATCACAATTCTTCCCTCTTGTCAACTTGGCACCCATATACATCTCATTAAACCATATTTAATCTCCAAATAAAGACAATAACAAGGTCATAGATCCCCCTAACGTGATACAGCTATCCTGTGAACAACCAAAAATGCACTATTCCCTTCCCTAGAAGAGGATGTAAAGTCTTTAGGTGATGTTTACTTTTCTTCTGATATCCCATAACTTAAATACTATGATATAAAGTTAACAATGCCTAGACACTGATATGAAGTTAGTACATATTATGGTACAAGATAAAGGAATAAGACAAGAAAGAAAACAAAGATATTGCTTAATGTATGTTTATACACACACCCATATTCTTAAAAAAATAGGGAGAAAATGATGACGATTACAATGTTGGTTTCTGTAACTGGTCACATGGTCATAGCTGATATTTATAACTACCTTCTTCTGTTACCTATTCTGTATTCCCTTTGCCTTCAGCAAGCACCTCAGTGGTCACTTTCTTTACCTGGCAGAGCGACCCAAACCTTTATTCCTGAAGGGTCTGGACCATTCATAGTCCTGCCTGGATTGGGTTGTTATAGTTTCCCACTGACCTTAATCACAGGGCACGGTAATACTAAAAGAGGCCTGAAGGGATCGTCTGTACTCCAGACATACTCTTGTTTACCTCCATCGTGGAGTGGTAGTCTGACTTCCCCTTGGTAGTCCAGATTAATCAACCCCAGGCAACGCCATAACTCCCGCCTTGGCCTGTTGACTCAGAGGCATGCAGAACCCCAGGTGGCCAGGTGCAAGTCTTAGCTTCCAGTTCAAAGGAGTCATTGCTGTGTCCCCTGGTGGAAGCACTATTCCCTCTGGAACTGACTCCTAGGCCAGCAGAGTGTAAAGTCCTGGGAACAGGAGGCAAGAATTTTCCCAGTGGGTCACTAGGAGTAACGGTGAGTGGGGCCACTCCCATTTCCACACCTTGATTCCTGGACGTGTCAACCCGGGACATCAGAGCAACAGCACCATGTGTTAGCTGCTGATTCAGAGTATATACAGCTTCCTGGAGAACCTTGCCCCAGCCCTGCAATGTATTATCACCGAGCTGGTGCTGTAACTGCATCTTTAAGGCCATCCCACTGTTCTGTACAGCCAGCTGCTTCATGATGATGGGGAACTTGGTAAGACCAGAGGATTCCATGAACATGGGCCCAATGCCCTACTTCTTTGGCTGGAAGTGAGTTCCTTGGTCAGATGTAATGCTGTGTAGAATACCATGGTGGTGGATAAGGCATGGATGGTAAATTTGGCACAAGCATTGTGTGCAGGGAAGGTAAATCCATATCCAGAGTAAGTGTCTGTTCCAATAAGGACAAAATGCTGGTCCTTCCAAGATGGTGCCATAGTCAAATGGGCCTTGTTGAGTGGAAGCTTTTGTTGCTGAGCCCATGCATAACCTCCATCCCTGCCACCACGGCCATTTTGCTCATGAGCCAAATGGGGGATGACAAGAGTGGCTGGGGAAGCAGGCTAATTGGTAGCCACAGAACAAATCATTCTACCCACTTAATTGTTAAAGTCCTCCTCTGCTGAGGTTACCCTTTGGTGAGCATTCACATGGGACAAAATATCTTCACATCCTTTGCCCATTCAGAAAGGTCTATCCACATACCTCTTCCCCAAATTTCTTTGTCATCAATTTTCTAAAAATGTTCCTGCCAAGTCCCTGACCATCCAGCCAAACCATTGGCTACAGCCCATAAATCAATACATAATCACATGTCCAGCCATTTTTCCTTCTAAGCAAAATTCATAACCAGGTGCACTGTCCGTAGTTTTTCCCACTAAGCAGATTTCTCTTCACCACTGTCCTTCAGGGGTATCCCAGAAAGGGGTGGTAGTGCTGTAGCTGTCCACTTTTTGCAGGAGCTACCTTCATATACACAAAACCATCTGTAAACCAGGCCCAAATTTTCTCTTCCTTTGCCTGCTGATCATAGGAAACTCACCCAGGAGGCCATGGGTGCAGGCTGGGAGAAGACAGTGCAGCAGGAGTGGGAACCATGGGCACTTGGGCCACTTATTCACGTAACTTACTTGTGCCTTCAGGACCTGCTGGGGCCCAACCACATATATACCACTCCTATATGACGCTGGAGTGCTGCTGTGCACACACAACTTTATGGCTTTGTGGGTCAGATAACACCCAGTTCATGATGGGCAGCTCAAGTCGCATGGTAACTTGGTGATCCATGGTCAAGCATTCAGTTTCTACTAAGGCCCAGTAGCAGGCCAAGAGCTGTTTCTCAAAAGGAGAGTAGTTATCTGTGAATGATGACAAGGCTTTTCTCCAAAATCCTAAAGGCCTACACTGTGAGTCACCTATAGAGGCCTATCAAAGGCTCCAAACAGCATCCCTATCTGCCACTGACACCTCAAGTACCACTGATTTCTGGATCATATGGCCCAAGTGGCACAGCAGCTTGCAGATCAGACTGGATCCATTGCAGAGACTTCTCCTGCTCTGGGGCCCACTCAAAACTATCAGCTTTTTGAGTCACAGTGTAGATGGGCCAGAGTAACACAGGCAAATGAGGAATGTTTTGCTTCTAAAACCTAAATAGGCCCACTAGGCCTTGTATGTCTTTCTTGGTTGTAGGAGGGTCCATATGCAGCAACTTATCTTTCATCTTAGAAGGGATATCTATGCATGCCCCACACCACTGGGCCCCTAGAAATTTCAATGAGCTAGAAGACCCCTGCATTTTAGTCAGACTTATTTATCACCCTCTGACATGCAAATGTCTTACCAATAAATCCACAGCAGTTGCCCTTCTTATTCGCTAGGTCCAAACAGCACCTCATCAATGTCATGGACCAGTGTGATGTCATATGGAAAGGTAAGTGGTCAAGTTCCCTGCAAACTAAATTATGACATAGAGCTGGAGAGTTGATATACCTGTGAGGTAGGACGGTGAAGGTGCATTGCTGGAAAGAAAACTACTTCCAGTGGGCGTTATGGACAGGGATGGAGAAAAAGGCATTTGCCAGAACCATGGCTGCATACCAGGTATGAGGGGATGTGGTAATTTGCTTAAGCAATGAAACCACATCTGGTACAGCAGCTGCAATCCGAGTCACTATTTGGTTAAAATGACAATAATCCACTGTCATTCTCCAGGATCCATCTGTCTTCTGCATAAGCCAAATATGAGAGTTGAGTGGGGATGTGGCAGGAATCACCACCCCTGCGTCTTCCAAGGCCTTGATGGTGGCGCTAATCCCTGCAGTCCCTCCAGGGATGAAGTATTGCTTTTAATATACAATTTTCCTAGGTGGAGGCAACACTAATGGCTTTCACTTGGCCTTTCCTGCAATAATAGCCCTCACTCCACAGTTCAGGGAACCAATGTGGGGATTCTGCCAGGTGCTAAGTATGCCTATTGCAATCACACATCTTGGAACTGGGGAAATAACCACAGGATGGGTTCAGGGACCCACTGGACATACTGTGAGTGGGACCTGAGCTAAAATGCCATTATTCACCTGACCTCTAGAAGCACCCACTCTAACTGGAGGGACACAATGAGGTTTCAAGTCTCCTGGAATCAATGTCAGTTTATAGCAAGTGCACAGTAGGCCCTGAAAGGTCTGATTACTTCCTTGTCTGCAATGCACAGTTACCCTGGTAAAAGGCTATAGTTCCCTTTGGGGAAGGTTGGGAGAAAGGTTAACAGTATGCATTTTCAATAGTGTACTGGGGTCCTTCCTCAAGGGGACCTGGCCTTCCTTTCATTTTGGGGAGGTTTTGGGTCTGTCAACAGTCTAGGAACTGACTGAGAGACTGTGATTCTCTGTTTTCAGGGTTCCAGTTAGACTTCTGTTCACCATAAGGACGGCAAAATGACACCATTATATGACGCCATTATATGACACCATAAGGAAGCAATCAGCCAGCCATGAATGCAGGACATCGTACCAGACAATCGATACATTTCACCAATAAATGACTGGCATGAAATAGGAAGGAGGGCTGTTATAGGCGTAAATAAACTTCGACATCATACCAACCAAATGTATACTGCATGAACTTTTCAAAACTTTGAGTCGAACAAACCAAATGTAAAAAGACATTAATGAGACTACTGGAGAAATTTCTATGATATCATTTTAAATTTTGTTAGCTATAATAATGGTATAGTGTGTATACAAAAAAAGAAAAAAGAAAAATCTTCATCTGATAGAGATGAATATTCAAGTAGAAAATAGACATTTATATATATACCATTTAAAATACCATAATTGAACAACTATGTGGAAAGAAATCTAACAAAAATTTACAAGATTTACCTGCAAAAGATTCTAAAATTATTGGGAGAAATTAAACAGAACAGAAATAAATGGAGATTGGAATATGTTATACTCAGGGTTTGAAAGAGTGAATATTATTAAGATTTTCCTCCATTTCCGCTGTGAATTTCATGCAATCCCAAGCAAACTTCTATAGTTTTTTCCCCTGTGGAACCTGAAATCCAATTCTCCAATTTTTATGAAAATGCAAAATGCTGAGAATAGCTAAGATACTTTTAAAGAAGAACAAGATGTAAGGAATTGCTTTACCAGATATCAAGACTTGTTATAAAGCTTCAATTATTAGGACAGCATGGCACTGGCATAAAAACATTTAAACTCCAGGGAACATAATATTGAGCCCAGAAATTGACCATGTGTATGAACAATTGATTTATGATGAAAGTGGCACTGCAGAATGGTGAGGAAAATGTGGCCTTTCTAATAAATGGTGCGGTGACAGTGAGATATTTATACAGGAATATGAAATTGTATATAGTAGTCCCCCCTAATCCTCAGTTTTACTTCCCTTGGTTTCAGTTACCTACAGTCAACCATGGTCAGAAAATAGGTGAGTGCAGTATAATAAGATACTTTGAGAGAGAAAGACAGAGTGAGACAGAGCGTCAGTCCACTTTCACACAACTCTTATTATAGTATATTGTTCTAATTGTTCTATTTTTATTAGTTATCTCTTACTGCACCTAATTTATAAATTGTTACTCTCTTACTGTGCCTAACTTACAAATTAAACTTTATCATAGGTATGTATGTACAGGAGAATACAGTATATAGGGTTTGGTACTATCTGAGGTTTCAGGCACCCACTGGGGGTCTTGGAATGTACTCCCTGTGGATGAGGGGGGACCACTGTGATTAATTCACAGCATACCTAAAAATCATCTCCCCGTGGATTATACACCTAAGGCAAAAGACAAGGCAATGAAGTTTAAAGAGACGGTATAGGAGATGCACTTTATAACCATAAGGTAGTAAAGATTTCCTAAGTGACACAATGTAGTCAGAAATGAGAAAACACAAGGAGCTAGAGTTTGTCCTGAGAATATATTCTGACTCCTCTTGATCTGTGGCATTTTTTTCCTAATTTTTTATGTCTTTGCCCAATGCACTTACATCCAAATACATACACACCCACACATACCCACAAACACACACTGAATTTCCCAAAACAACTCTGTCTGCAAGGCAACCAAATATTTTCTTTTTCTGCTATATTATTCTTCTCTATTTTTTAAAAAGCCTGTTTGTAATCCATTAAAATGAACATGAACTGCTAAGGGGTTGCACCACTCAGTTTGAAAATCATTAGTCTAAAGCAAGGGTCTTAACCTGCAACTCCGGTGAAGTGCTGAGAGCCTGCCCAGCAAGCTGCGTGGGAGGCTGAGCAGAACCCGTCTCCTTGGTGGGCACGCCGGCTGACACCTCCTCTGCGGAGAGGGTCGTAGGACTATCTGGCTCTCTCAGGCGAGCCTTGGGATAGAGTGCTGAAAAAAATCTCTCTGCAAATCCTCTCTGCAAGTACATGCTTTAAACATAGGCCTAGAAGTTCCCACAAAATTCCAAAGAACATGAGCTCATTCATTCCTCATGAATTTGTGAGGAAACGAGCCGTTATGAAAGGAAGTCAGCAGAAACCACCCATAGTCGGCATTCAGGGACAGACCCTAGGAGTTGGGGAAGATGTCCACGCTGAAGGGAGGGCAAAGGCCACATGTGCTGAGCTGGTCACATGTTCCTAGTCTTTGCAGAGCTGTTTGCATCCCAGGAGCCCCTCAAGAGAACAGAGTCCCCAGGGAGAGAGTGGGACCGACTGGGACTGAGCTTCTCTGTGAGATCGAGAGCCCGTGCGTAGGGGAGTGACTGTGAAGAGGCCCGTTCAGCACTGAATTCGGCCGTGGGATGGTGAGCACAGCGGGGAAGTATATTACTTCAATCATGAAGCCAATATATTATTCACAGGTCAGTGAAAGGTATTGGGAAAGGTGAGCAAAAGTATATGTTTTATAAAGTCACAGGCTCAGAAACTTTAGAGAGCAGAAATTTTCCTCTTTTTAAAACGACTTAATAATTGTATAAACAGCTAAAAGGAATGAAATTGATCTACCTGCATCCCCTTGCATATGCCTCAGAAAGGACATTGAGTTTAAAAAGCAAGTCACCAAATGTTACTTATGTACAAATCTTAAATGTACTAAACAATGCACTATATCAATGTTTCTCATTTTTTTGGTCTTAGGAATCCCTTCTCTCTTAAAATTATGGAAGATCCAAAGAGCTTTATTTCATTTGGGTTGTATTTATTGATATTTCCAATATAAGAAATTAAAACAAAAAAATTGAAACAGAAGAACACGAGTACTCATCCCATTAGGCACCAGAGCAATTACATCAACACTCATAAAGCCTCTGGGAAGCGCCCCTGTACCCTCAGGAAGGAATGAGAGTAAAGAAGTCAAATGATGTCTTAGCATTTATTATGAAAATAGATTTTATCTTTTTATTCCCCCAAAAGGATCTAGGGGACCCTCGAGGGGTCCCGGGATCACATTTTAAGAATCAATGTATCATATGGTGGTTTAGAGATATATTTATACATAATAAATTTAGTAAAATTATAAAAACATGTTCTGGAAGGGCACCCTTTATAAACCCAGGCTAACTTAATGCTGCAATAACAAATATCCCTAAATCCTGTAGGCTTACATCTAAGTTTTACTTCCTACTATTCCTACTATGTTACATATCAGCCATAGCACTGCACCCACATCCTCTGCACTCTGGGATGCAGGTAGGTAGAGCAGATGCTCTGGGATTTTGCCGGGCTCATGGCACATGGAAAAGAGAAAGCAAAACAACTTCTGCTTGGAGGAGACATGGGTCACTCATGCCCACAGTTCCCTGGCCAGAGCAATTCACCTGGGCAAGCCTGATTTCAACGAGGTGGAGAAAATAATCCTCCCCCAAGGAAGGGCAGCAAATACTTTCCACAAAAAGTTAATCTGCCACACACCAATGTCAGGGTATTTGTTAGCTCCAGGTAGATAGGGAGATAGGATGGGATAATGGCAATTTTTTTTAGTGACAGTAATAGAATAATAACAATAATTATAGGGGCAATAGTAGTCATTATAAAAAATAGATTCCTCAACTAAAACAAACAAAAAACATAGAAACCAGAGGTGTTCTTTTCTCTTTGTGACTGCAATTGACCAACTCTACTCCTCAAAATGATTTTAAATTAGGCGTCATTGGTGCAGCCAAAGACTGTGACCTAATGGTAAAAGGCAGAGACTGTGTGTGACAATATGGCTTAGAGAAAAAGATCATGGTCTTTGGACTTACCCTTTCTGGCTCCAGTTTCTAACCACGTGACCTTAGGCAAGTCACTTAAGGTATCTGTGCTTCAAAATGGAGATCATAATGGTATTATATTAATACTTGCTTTATAAGGTTGTTGATATGTAAAGTTTATACCTAAAGAATCAATATATCAAAAGTGCTCAGAATAGTATTTAACTTAGAGGAAGTGGTACTTAGCCCAATTGTGAAGCAAGACACAGCAGTTAAAATCATGACCACACAGGAGTTCAAGACCATCCTGAGCAAGAGTGAGACCCCGTCTCTACTAAAAATAGAAAAATTAGCCAGGCATGGTGGCACACGCAAGTAGGCAGGAGGATCACTGGAGCCCAGGAGTTTGAGGTTGCAGTGAGCTATGATGATGCCACTGCACTCTAGCCGGGGTGACAGAGTGAGACTCTGTGTCAAAAAAAAAAAAATCACAACCATATTCATAGATGGAGAGATGAGAATTTAGGTAACACTTACATGAGGTTCTAATATTAGTAGCTGTCTGATTCCAGCACTGAATGAGAAAGGTAGAGCTACTCAACCTGTTGCAATAACTAGGATTTCCCTGGATTCATGGTGTGCCTGTGAGATACAGGTAAGTATCTTTTTCTGAGAGTAGCGCTTTGGAGAAGATGGATAGGATTAGTGACAAAACCATGGGGAAGACATTACAGCATGTTTTTTCAAACCCGTTGAATACCAAACCACTAGCTCCCACCTGCACTACCATGGGTGACATGAGGCCGCGGAGGGGTTCTGTTGGTTAAACAGATGAGGGGGAGTTCTGTTTCTTGTTAGGATGTAGACAATTGCAAAAAGCTGTTGTTAACAATGTAACAATGAGGAAAACCTGATTTATTCCAAAATCGTCACACGTGACACCCATCAGAGAGCTGGACATGCAGAGAAATCTAAACATACTACATTCTGGGGAGGAATGAGCCCTTCCAAGGTCATAAACACCTGCAGCTGCGTATATCTCAGGGGTGTGGTGGGAAGAAGAATAAACCTGCCACAAGCAGGGATGACTTGGCCGAGGTGAGGAGAAACCAACTACACCTTTAAGGACCCTGTAGACCAGCATGAGGGATTCAAATCCACAAAACCCCCCAAACAGACTAATCTACATGGCCCATAAGCCCTTTCCTTCAGAGATTTGGTGCCTGGAAGGCTGGGCAGAGAAGGGGAGGGATGTTGTGGTACAGAAAGCTCGGGGCTAGACTGCAAAACAGCGAGTTCCTCCAAGGCACGGGAAGCTGGAGAATGCGCAAGAAAGCTGAGCAAGATCTCAGAGTCTCAGGTCCCCATCCCTAATTGAAGGAGGGGCCCGGTTGCTACCTTCAAATCATACAAACCCTGAACCCCAAGGTAAACGGAAATTAGCTAAAGCTACAGCCCACACCAGAACCAGCTCAGCTCCAGATTGAGGGGAAAATAGAATTACATTGTGGTAAATTTCTTGTACTTTATTGAAGTTTCATAATATAACACTATTCACAGATAGATTGTGATAGGTTAAAAATCTATGACCTAGAAAGACAACAGGAAAATCCCCAAACACTTTGAAATTAAGTAACACCCCTTTAAATAATCCATGAGTCAAAGAGGAAGTCCAAAAGAAATTTAAAAAATAAACATAGACCTGAACAAAAATGAAAATACAATATATCAAAATATGTAGTATGCAGATATTAAAGCACAGCTGAGAGGGATTTTATAACACTAAATGCTCATGTTAGAAAAGAGGAAAAGGACTCAAAACAATAATTTAAATTTTTTCTTCAGGAAACTAGAAAAAAGAATAGCAAAACAAACCAAAAGCAAGCAGAAGGAAGGAAATCATAAAGGTGGGCGCAGAAATTTAAAAAAATGAATTAATGAAACAAAAAGCTGTTTCTTGAAAAATACGTGTGATTAATAACCCTCTAGCAAGACTGATAAAATTAAAACAGAAAAGATATACATCAAGAATATCACTAATGAAACTGAGAATATCTCTATAAAACCTGAAGCCATTAAAATGATATAAATGGAAGATTATAAACAACTTTATGCTCAGAATCTGACAATACGGAAGAAATAGACCAATTGCCCAAGAACCACAAATTACCAAAATGCAAACAAGATGAAACAGATAATCTAAATAGCTCTATAACCATTAAAGAAATTAAATTCATGATTTAAAAACTCCTAGAAGAGAAATCTGTAGCGCCCTCATCTCCCTGGATCTACAAAAATTTAAAGAACTGACAGAAATTTTACATAATTTCTTTCAGAATACAGAAGAGGAAGGAACACTTCACAATTCATTTAATGAGGCTAATACCAAAACAAGATAAAAACAGTACCAAAGAAGAAAAATATAGACAAATATTTCTCATGAACTTTGACACAAAAACCCTCAACAAAATATTAGCAAATTAAATACAAAAATGTATGAAAATAATTTTAAATAGCAATCAAGTGGGATTTATTCCAGGCTGAATTAACGTTTGTAATCAACCAGTGCAATCCACCACGTTAACAGGCTAAAGAAGGGAATGATACACAAGGGAATTTGACAAAATCTAATACCTGCACATGGTAAAAACTCCCAGTGAATTAGGAATACACTGACACTTGATAAAGGTTATCTACAAAATCCTACAGCTAACATCATACTTAATGGTGACAAACTGAATGTTTTCCCCCTAAGATCAGGAGCAAGGCAAGGCAAGGATATCTGCTCTCAACACTTTTATTCAGCATAGTACTAGAAATTTTATCCACTGAAATAAGGGAAGAAGAGGAAAGAAAATACATGCAGAATAGAATGGAAGAAATAAATCTACCCTCATTTGCAGATGTCATGATTGTCTTCACAGAATACTCGAAGGCATATACAAAAATAAAGGCCTAGAACTAATAAGCGAGTTAAGCAAGTTTGCAGAATACAAAATCAACACAAAAATATCAGCCATATTTCTATATACGAAAAATGAGTATGCAGAAACCAAAATTAAAAACACAATACCATTTACAATCACTCCAAAGAAAATGAAGTACTTAGGTATAAACTCAACCATAAATGTACAATATCTGAATGCTGAACATGGCAAAATACTGGTGAAAGAATCAAAGAAGACACAAACAAGTAGAGAGAGGTGCCAGGTTTGTAGACAGGAAGACTCAACGTGGTAAAGATCAATTCTTTCCAAACTGATCTATAGGTTTAATTTAATTCCCACCAAAATCCTAGCAAGGTTTTTGTGGATACTGACAATGTTATTCTAAAATTTATATGGACAAGCAGGAACCCTGGAATAGCTAAAAATAATCTTGAAAAAGAATAAAGTGGGAGAAAATGCTGTACCTAATATCAAGACTGACTATATGGTTACAATAATGAAGACAGTGTGGTGCTGGTGGAGAGGCAGACATACAGATCAGTGGAACAAAATAGACCCACATAGATATCCTGAACTTATTTTTGACATCAGGGCAGCAACTCAATGGAAGAAGTACAGACTTTCCAGCAAATGACACTGCAGCAATTGGACATCCATGGGGGAAAAAATGAGCTTCAACCTAAACCTCACACCTTATACAAAAATTAACTCAAATTTATCACAGACTTAAATTGAAAACTATATAGTTTTTTTAAGAAAAAACATAGGAGAAATCTTTGGGATCTGGAACTAGGAAAGACGTCTTAGACACAAAAAAACACAATCTTTAAAAGGAAAAAAATTAAAAATTGGACCTCATCAAAATTAAAAATGTTTGCTCTGCAAAAGACCCTGTGAAGAAGATGAAAATACAAGCCACAGACTGGAAGAAAATATTTGCAAAACACACACTCAACAAAGGATTATCATCTAGAATATGCCAAGAATTCTTAAAACACAACAGTAAAAACTCAAAAACCAAATTAGAAAAAAATCAAAGATATGAACAGACATTTCACTGAAGAGAATATATAGATGCCAAAATAAGCATGTGAAAAAATGTTTAACATCATTATCTTTCAAGGAAATGCAAAATAAAACCACAATGAGATATCATTGTACACCTATCAGAATGGCTAAGGCAAAAAAAAAAAAAAGAAGAAGAAAATAGAAAAGACAACAGCAAATGCTGGCAAGGATGCAGAGAAACCGGATCGGTTATTTATTGTTAGAAAGACTGTAAACTGGCATAGCCACTCTAGAAAATATTTTTGCAGTTTCTTATAGGATGACTATGCAATTACCATACAGCCCAACAATTTCACTCTTGGACACTTATTCCAGGGAAATGATATCTTACATCCATACAAAAACCTGTATACAAATGTTTATAGCAACTTTATTCATAATAGCCAAAAACAAAAGCAAAGAAAAAACTGGAAACAACACAGATGTCTTCAACATGTTAGTGGTTAAAAAAAGATGTGGTACATGCACCATGGAATAACACTCAGTAGTAATAAGGGAAGGACCTATTAACACAAATCACAATTTGGGTGAATCTCCAGAGACTTACAGTAAGTGAAAAAAAGCCAATCCCAAAAGGTCGTATACTGTGTGACTCCATTTATATAACATTATTGAAATGAAAAAAAACATACCGAGATGGAGAACAGATTAGTGGTTACCAGAATTAGGAACGGGATCAGTGTGGCAGGGAAGTAAGTGTTGTGATAAAAGGGCAAAACGAGGGATCTTTACTTTGATGGCACTGTTCGGTATCTTGAGTGAAGTGGTGGACACATAAACCCGCACGTGTGATAGAATCGCCTAGAACTAAATACACACACTTAAACTCGCATAAATGAGTACACATAAAAATGAAGAAACTGGGATAAATTCAGTGGATTGAATCAATGTCAATTTCCTGGCTGTTACAGTATACTATAGTTTTCAAGATGTCAATATTTGAGAGAAACTGGGTAAAGAGTACACAGGATCTTTCTCTGTTATCTCCTACAAATACATGTGAATCTGTCTCGTTATTAAACTTTATGTGAATTATTTCAAGATAACAAAGTTTAGTAAAATGCATATTGTAATAGACAGAACACAGAGCCTTTTTAGGGCAGTGAAACTATTCTGTATGATACTATAATGGTGCATACATGTCATCATGCATTTGCCGTAACCCGTAGATGTACGGTACCAAGAGTGAACCCTAATGTAAACTATGGACTTTAGATGACAATGATGTGTTGAGTGTAGGGTCATCAGTTATAATAAATATACCACTATGGTGCAGAAGGTTGATAGTTGGGGAGGCTGGGAGGGTGTAGATGGGTAATCTCTGTATTTTCTTCTCAGTTTTGCTTTGAACCTAAAACTGCTCTAACAAGTAATGTCAAATTTTTAAAAATGTATGTAGTAGTTTCAAGAAAAACATTAAAAATTATACAGGTAAACTAAAAACTCAATAGAAAAGAGAATAATAAAAATATACTCAATCCAGAAATATCAGGAAATAAAGTAACAAAACACAAAATATCAGATGACACAAACAGTGAACAAATAGCAAGATGTTAGAGATGAACTCAACTGTATCAATAATTTCATTAAAAGTCAATGGATTAAGCGTTTCTTTTAAAAGACAGCTATTATAAAACAGGATAGATAAAGTTAACCCAATAATATACTATTTTCAAAAGACTTGCTCTAAATTCAAGGACACAGACGTGTTGAAAGAAAAAAGATGAAAAAATGTACCATGCAAAAACTAACTAAGAAAGCCAATGTTGCTGTGTTAATATCAGATTTGAAAGTTGTGCAAAGTGACTAAACAGAAAACTACAAAATATTTCTGAGAGAAGTTAAGAGAGTATGGCCATCATACTTTGCTTTTTCTTTCATTCTTAAAAGGTTTCCTTTAGTTCTTTGAATATATTTATAATAGTTTCTTTTGAGATTTTGTGGGCTAAATTCAACATGATGATGTGGGAGAAACCCCAGGCTAAAACATCACAAATTCCCACTGTTATTACTTGAAAGCAGTTTTTCTTGAATATAAATTTATTGTATGCCTTTGGTCAATTTTCAGAGCCCATAAGTGGATGTTTTTAACAATAATTTTGTCCAGTTTTATCATTTCTTTTTGGACAGGATGTGTCGTTCCCATTCTGCCATTCTGTGAGGCGCTGGCTCACGTTTGGGAGCACAGCCAGCACTGCGGCTTGAGCCAGGGTGGTTGTGGCAAATGAGTACGAGAACTCAGCAGCCCCAGACCTGCATCCAGCAGGCACATCAGCAAGAGTAGTTTTGGAACTAAAAGGGCTCAAAGAGCTTATACAAGTTCAGCTCCCCAGCCACTACTAACACATGATTTGGCAGTGTAGGAGCTTCTGTAGGCAAGGCATGCAACCTTCCCTGGGCTTGAAATCTGTGCTCCTTTTATCATTTTTTTATTATATAAATAATATAATATAGAAATGCATGCTTTTATTATATAAATATGCACAATCTCTCCTCACCTAAATGATGTGAGGAGGTGCTGCAGGCCACTGCAGGCTACTCTTTTGACAATGGTATTGCATGTCATATTATTTTAAGGGCATTTTTTGTGATATAAAGAAAATATGAATATATGAAGTTCGAACTTCATGAGACCACTAAAGAGATTTAAGTTTTCCAAATTATTTCCCAAAAGTCTTTCCAAATTTTGAGAGAAATCATAGTTCACTAGTATGTTAGTTAATATATCCTATTAAATTAAGATTTAATTATGCCACAGTTCAGATTTCTACTGTTAACTTTATAGTACATTCTAGAACATTTGACATCCTTAATAATCTAGAATAAATTGAGTGGGCAATAGATTTATAGCCATTTGCAGTGGAGGATTAGAGCCTACTTTAGTCATTTGAAATGGTCAGTGAAATTTAAGGTTGAATGGTAAGTGTATCATCATGATTGTGATTTATTTGATCCTAAATAATTACCTGTGAACTTAGCCTCAATTGTAACATTCTTCCTAGGGGTAAAATATGATTTGCCGTACAATTATAATAAGGCAATTTCTGAAAGCAGCTCATAGCAAAAACAAAACAAAAGTGGAGTGCCTTTATTTTTTGATAACCTATATTTATAATATTTTTCTCCATATTCTATGGGATATGCTTGCTCTATTTAACAAATATAATGTAAACAGAGATATTGGTTTCTATTAACACTCTATCCTGACTCTTTGGATGGGTTCAAGCTTTCTGCATCATGGTAAGAACTGGAAAGGCAATATGATGGCTTCCAGCTTCACCCCAGAGATATAAGGAGTGGAAAAGAATCTCACATCCACCCTTACAACAACAACAAATTGCTTTGAACAAACTACAAAGCAATGATTTCTTTAACCCATCAGAGAACTGAGGTCATAGGCCAAGCCACTAAACTGAAATTTGCAGAAACACAGGCTACCAGGTGGAGAAACAGGATCCCAGTATTTGCTTCCCAAGGGCAGGCAATAACAGACACGGTAAGGGGCCACTGTAAGGGTGTGAAGTGTCTGGGGGCTGCAGACATAGGACAGTTGCCACCCTCTTCCAGACCCTCCCCTCCCCAGAACCTCACCAGGTACTCGTGGGGATGAACTGAGAGATTCCTGGGAGAGCATTCTTCATAATACTGACTGGGGGATGGGACAGACACCACTGATAAAATTCTACCTACAAGGATCTCCTCTACCTATGACACAAGAGCCTGAGTCTGCAGAGGAAACAGCAAGAAAAACTGTAGCCTGAGGCACTAGAGAAAACCCACTGCAGATGGGAGAGAAGAACAAGAATATAAACGAAGCTCTACTCAGAGAGAGGGCAGAAATACCTGTTAAATACAGCATTTCAAGTGGAGGAGGGGCTATGACAATTGTGCAAGGCACACTCCCGACACCCAGGTTCACGTGCGTGCCTGAAACTGAATGAAGGTAGGGCAATAGACATTACCCTAACTGAACTGCAAAGAGTAAAACATAGTAAAAACAAACAAACCAAAACAACAAAACAAGCTTCAAGAGCTGCGGGAGAATCTCAAACACCCTAACATACGTGCAATTGGAATCCCAGAAGGAGTTGAGGGACAGAACAAGAAAGAAGAAACATTTGAAGAAACAACAACTACGCAACTAGGATTTTTCAAAATTAGTGACAGGCTCCAAACCAATGACCCCAAAGGCAGAAAATACAAAGCAGAATTTTAAAAAATTTTTTGAGTCATGCTATATTCAAAGAACTGAAAACCAAAGACAAAGTGAAAAGCATGAAGACTCCGCTTCTCTTTCCGTTTCCTTCATTTGCAATAGATTTTGTTTTTTATGTTAAGTGTCATGTGCACAAGGAAGGAGCCAGAGCCAGGGCAAGTGAGAGAGACACATCTTGGACCTGTGCAGACTCTGCTCAATTTGGTAAATGATGCCCTGTGGTCTTCACTTGCCTCGTTTTTGTGGACACAATTATGTCAACTTTTTGCACTTTCCCCTTCTCAATTTGTTGAAATTACTGATTTCACACAGTCTCAGTCTCTTCCAAAAGCCTTTTGTGTCACTGAATGAATAACCACCTTTTGATAATAAAGTCAAGGTTTTGATCCTTCTGCGGTACTAACAGAAGGTTGTACAACCATACTCTCAGCTTTTCTCAAGAGCGTACTTCCCTGACGGTGGATTTCTCCATTTTAGCAGCATTTGCTATCTGGGTAGGATGCCAATTTCCCAAATCATCCGGTCCTGGTTGCTTTTTGCTTAATAGTTCTTCCCTGTATTTATCTCTCTCTTCTCATGTTTTACGATAAGTGACAAGATGAACCTGGGCTGTGCCTTCAACACTTGTCTTGAAAATCTCTTAAGCTAAATAACCAAGTTTGTCATTTACAAGTTATGCTTTTTGCATAACTGCAGGACACAATTTCACTAAGTCTTTGCCAATACATAACATGAATCCCCTCTCTCCAGTTTCCAATAAACTTTCCTTGCTTTCTTCTAAGTCCCCAAGGCAGCATCCTCAAAGTCCAGGCTGTGAGCAGCCCTGAAAGTCCAGATTTCTATGAACACTCTGCTTGTGGTGCCTTAGACATTCTTACACTGGCTTTGAAATCCTTCCTACCAGAATCCTTAACATCCATGTCTTATGGTCTGTTGAAAGCAATCTGGGCTTTTTAAAATCATGCTCCTCAAAATTCTTTCACCCTTTGCTCATAGCCTGATTCCAAAGCCATGTTCACATTTACGGGTATTTGTTACAGTAGCACCCCACTCCAGGTACTGAAATCTGTATTCATATTTTTCTGTTGCCACTGCAACATGTTCACAGATGTAACGCCAGGTTGGGGGTGTAATCACAGGGACCAAAATTCTGCCTACCACACTGTCACTCTCACTAAGACCCAAGTAAAAGCTCTGAACATACAAATTATAATTAACCAAAGCCTAGTCTGCAACTGCACAGAGAGGAGAAAGACAGTGAGTGACGTGGCACTTGCCATATGTCAGGCAACGCTGGCCCTGGAGGAGCTCACGGAAACAGAGAAAGACTAGGTCTATTCAGCAGAACCTCCAAGCGGAAAATTAGAGGAAAGAATAAAGAAACCCTCTTAGGGATTATCACAAAGAGAGTGAATTACACTGTTTATGTGTTTTCATTCCAAAGAAGGATCTAAGGCAGGTGGAAGAATGAACTAGTTCCTGCTTTCTTCCTCCCCACTGCTCCCTCCAAAGCTCACATGCATGCACACAAACACACACACATTCACACACACAAATTGCTGCAAAACACTGCATTTAAAGGAATTTTGTACACCTCAGGCGGGTCTATTAGATTTTAATAAACATACTTGGCATCTATTTTTGGATCTCATCACCCTAATGAAAGGATCACAGAAAGCCTCACAGCCAATTACCTGGTACAAGATAAATGCATATATTTATTCATTCTCTATAATGATGATTAAGAGGGAGTTCATTTCACTGTAGTCTTGCAGATGTTTAAAATATAAATGAACTGACTGCAGTAAGGAATACCCACAGCCCCACCTAAGGCAAATGCCATTCTCTAGATAGTACTCTCTTGTTCAATCCCATTAGCATGAAATCACCTTTCTATTCCTTCATATCTCACTAAGAGGATGAGATAAAGCAGATGCCAGACAGATACCACTCACAGAAGGGAACTGGCTCTCCCTTTTGCATTTGAGAAGCCCAAACCCCAAATCTATTCTCCATCCTGGGCTTTCCTTTTCCATAATGCTTTGTTTCCCTAATGCAGTTCCATTAGACTGCATCTGATATTTATTTATTCAGAATGGAAGCAATATATTCCCACAGAAAAAATTTCTCTAAATAAATCTACTGTTGAAGTTCTCTACTGGGAGAAAAATTTTAAGCAGTGATGTGTATTTATGGATATACATGTCTGTAACTTTATCATCGTTGAGGCCTGTTGACAATTCCCAATGCACTTGCCACCTGAAAGACCTCGTTTGTAACGTCATTATCATTTATTTGATCTAGATGGACATTCTGGGAATGAGCAGCCTTGACTACCATGTGCTGTGTGTTACTTCCAGGTGACTGGTCTACTTCGCTAGGTTATCTGGTGTGGGAGAGCAGTGTGTTCAGCAAGCCCCATGAATATTCCATGCAGCAGAGTCTTAACATATCCAGGTGTCAAAAATATATGTTTGGAATGGAAATAGAAACCACACTCACACTCAGCCTTGGTTTTTAGCATTTTGAGGATGCAGGATTTAAGTATTTCCCAATAGCTGAATGACAAGCACTGCCTTTGGAGGTCCTTGCGGCTCCAACAGGGCCGCTCTCACATTGGGCCCCACTCTGGAAACATCCACCACATCCAGCCCACAGAGAGGGCACTGGCCTCGCTGAGCCCAGGCTCTGCAATGTGTGAGAAAACTCAAGAGGAAGGTGATAGAAAAGTAATACATTTAGCATTTAATTGCTATGTGATACAATGTAGCAAACATATTTCCCAAATGTCGATGACCATATTTTAGCCACCAGAAGTGGTATTAGTATTCTCTCCTCCCCCCAAAACACAGAGAATAATGGACTTTGCCATCAACACCACCAATAAGGAGAGAACATGGGAGGGGAACAGGTTTAAGGTATAGATGTAACTGGTGAATACTATTTTTTCTTCTTTTGTTTTATGCTAGATTATAAAATAAGATATTTAAATATCTTATTTTATAATATAGTCAATATTATAATAATATAATAATACTTTTAAATAGCATTTATTTAAATTGCAGTTGACCCTTGAGCAATGTGGGGGTTAGGGGTACTGACCCCCCGCTCAGTAGAAAATCCACATATAACTATAAAACTTAGTTTTGAATAGCCCACTGTTGCCCAGAAGCCTTACCAATAACATAAATAGTTGATTAACACATATTTTTATGATATGTTAGATGTATTATATACTGTATCCTTACAATAAAGTAAGCTAGAGAAAAAAATGTTATTAAGAAAATCGTAAGTTAGAGAAAATATATTTACTAGTCATTAAGTGGAAGTGGATCATTATAAAGGTCTTCATCCTCATCATCTTCACATTGAGGAGGCTGAGGAGGAGGAGGAGGAAGAGGAGGGGTTGGTCTTGCTGTCTCAGGGGTGGCAGAGGTGGAAGAAACTCCACATATAAGTGGACCCATGCAGTTCAAACCTGTGTTGTTCAAAAGGTCAACTGTAGTTATCACTTTTTTATTCAAATAGAAAATAGTTAAACTTATTACATTCGGATACAAAATTCCAACACCAGTGAAAAGTAATGGTGGAGGGCATTGCCCGCAGACACTTGTGCTTTGTTCACAGGAGTGAGCTGCACAACTCGCTCTAACAGTCCCCCGTGCTTGGCAGGAAGAAGTCCATGAACTCGGCCTGGCATCCGGAGTCCCCACATTCGGCTCTCTGCTTCACCTCCCAATGCCTCGTGAATCCTTGACAACTGTGTAATTCCCAAGCTCACCCAGCAGTCTGCATGCTTATTGATCCTCTCACTGATTTAGCCTTTTTCTCCTTGTCTTATGCCAAACTGCCACTCTCCTGTCAAAGCCCTGTCCAGGGGTCAGTTTCCAAGCAACCTGTGACCCCCACAGGTCTCATCACCCCACCACACGTCCTGAAGACACCTTGCTCCACCGAGCACAAGGCACTTTGGGTATGCAGTCACGCCCCCCGTCTCCACCACCTGAAATGGCGCCTGTAAACTGGCCCGTTGCCTGGCATACAAAAGGTGCCCTGTGAATATTTTTGTTACTCAACCTATGGCTCCAAGGTGACCCACTCATAGAACAAGGCAAGCAGCTCTTGCTTTAAGATCTGAATTCATTAACTCCGCCAAGTTGAGCCTTTACTGCCCGTCTTCTGGTTTCTTTCCCTTTAGACCAAAGGTATTGTCTGGTCTTTTCTTCAAGCTAGGTAGGCACTGGGGCACCACTGGGGAAGCAGAGGCATTCTGCAAGCCGTGTAACCTCTATGAGCTCAAGCTGTCTGCCTGGGTACTGCAATGTCAGGACGAGAAGCAGCACACGAAACGGGCTTTGTCAGTGCATTGCCCAATGCAGATCTCAACTATAGAATAGCTATTGATAACAATATAATCAACTAGTAGTAACCATCTTACATGATTTATTTTCTCAGTGATTTCCATTTTAACAGCCCTTTGAGATTAAATCCTATCTTCTTCATTTCTACTCTGTTAGAAATTAATATAATTGATAGCCCTGGTGACAAATGGGCCTGGAGTATCTTTTGTTGAAACTTCCTCAAGGGAGAGGAAGATGTACAGGCTTGTGAGCACTTGCCTTTGAGTTTTGCTGGGAAATTATCAATTCTTTCTGAGATTTTCTGTTAACACATTCCTTCTCATTCTATTTTTTTCTCTACCAATCTCAAGCTTCTAATTTCCCAACCAAAACTACTGAGGTCACTCACTTCGTTGTGGCATCAGTGTGGACAGCAACCCTCCACGTGAACAGCCGAGTGAGATGGTCTGCCCAATCTAAACTGAGCTATAATTTTTCTTTATAGAGGTTCTATGCTATCTGCAAGTCGCGCCTATAGGGATCTCTTTGTAAGGAATGGAGCAGAGATGCTCTCTGCAGCAAGATAGCCGTGGTGTTGCCACAGTGCTCACATCAGTACTCATCGGGCAGAACACTATCATTATTATGTGATTTGCATTTCATAGATTACAACCCCATGCCACACCCACCATTACCATAGTTTGTTTTCTTAATAGGCGGGTAGATATTGTCCTCATTTTCAAAATATGGCAGTTAAGGCTCAGAGAGGCTCAGAAAAGCTAAGAGCCTTGCCCAGCATCAAATGTATGTTCATCGTTAACAGAGTGACCGTTCGGACATAGATAAATGTCTAGAGACCCAAATATATGATAGATACATACTAAATGTATTTACCAGTTGTAAATACAATATATAAATTAATCTATATTGATATGTAATTACTATTCCCTTGACAACAACAAAACCATGTGAGGTGAGACAAAGGGCTTCACCTATTCCATGGCCTGTTACAGTTTCAGCCCCATGAACACACCCCATGGCCATGATGGTTTCAGCCGTGTCTTACGACTTGTGCTCCCAGCCATAGGTCAGTGGGTGATGCCGGGTTCTTGTCTGCTGGAGGCTGACAGACGCTGGGCGCATCAGGCTGCAGCTTGAAGTATGTAGGTCAGGTAGAGGAGGGCAATTTCTCTGTCCAGAGGTAAAGTCGTCAGTGTATGAAGTGCCACAATACAAGGGCCCAAGATGATGCTTTTTCTTTTAAATTTGGATCCTTTTTCTTTTAAATTTGGAATCTTTTCTTCTAGTAATACCTGTATTTTTTTTTTCTTTTTTTATTGGTATACAATAGTTTTACATAGTTTGGGGGGACGTGATATTTTGATACCTATATACAATGTGTAATGATCAAATCAGATTAATTAGCATATCCATCACCTCAAACATCTATCTTTTCTTTGTGTTGGGAACATTACAATTTTTCTCTTCTAGCTATTTTGAAATATACAACAAATCATTTTTTACTATAATTTCCCTACTATACTATGGAAACTAGAACTCATTAACTATATTTTTGTACCCACTAACCAACTTGTCTTCATCCTCCCTTCTTCCTTCCCTTCCTGGTTTCTGGTAACTACCATTTTACTCTCTACCTCTATGAGACCAATTATTTTAGCCCCCACATATGATTGAAAACATACAATATTTGTCTTTCTGTGCCTGGCTTATTTCACTTAACATAGTGTCCTCCAGTCCCACCCATGTTTCTGCAAATGACAGGATTTCATTCTTTTTCATGGCTGAATACATTGTGTATTGTGTATTGTGTATATACACCACATTGTCTTTATCTAGTCTTCTGTTGATGGACACTTAGGTTGATTCCATATCTTGGCTATTGTGAATAGTGCTGCAATAAACATGGGAGTGAAGATATCTCTTCAATATACTGATTTCCTTTCTTTTGGATATATACCCTGCAGTAGGATTGCTGGATCATATGGTTATTCTGTTTTTAGTTTTTTTAGGAACCTTCATACTGTTTTCCATAATGGTTGTACCAATTTACATTCCCACCAACAGTATACAAGAACTTATGTTATTTTGAAAATTTTAAATGACTATTATGGGCTGAATTCTGCCTACGCCCATTCATATATTGAAGTCCTAGGCCCCAGTACCTCAAGAATGTGACTGTCTTTGGAGATAGGCTCTTTAAAGAGATAATTAAGTTAAAATGACTTCATTAGGGTGGACCTTAATACAATATGACTGGTGTCCTTAATAAGAAGAGATTAGGACACAGATATGCACACAGAGGAAGAACCATGTGAGGACACAGGGAGAAGATGACCATCTGCAAGCCAAGGAGAGAGGCCTCAGAAGAAATTAAACCTGCTGACACCTTGATCTCAGACTTCTAGCCTCCAGAATTGTGAGAAAATAAATTTCTGTTGTTTAAGCCAACCAGTCTGTGGTACTTTGTTATGGAAGCCCTAGCAAACAAATACAGCAACCATAGTCAACGTGATGTTCCTACAAGTTCATAATGTGGAGATTAGAGTCAATTTGCATAGTATAGTATTTAGTAATAAGTTGATGGTGATGATAATGTTAATCCAAAATATAAAAGTTCAGCAATGTTTTTATAATCTGTATAGCCGGATACCTACACCAGGGTACTTGGATTATATCTGTGTCGCAAAAATACCAGCTTAAAGCAAAGCACAGTGGCAAAACACTCTACTGGAAATAAGAAAGCCAGTGAGTCCAAGATCTGCTAAAAATTTACAGTGGGCCTTCCCTGGATAATTTTCTACCCTGGACCTCAGTTTCCTCTGCAGAAAAATGAGGGTGTTTGAGTCCTGACTCTGGATATTTTATGGCTCTAGGTAAATACTTTCAGTAGAAAATGACCTTTAATTCTACTCCCCAGAACTAGCCATGCTATTACCCTAAAACCCAAAGAGCAAAGACCAGTACTTGAAGGTTCCTATTCTGGCCCCAATCACCTCTTCTAAACTGATGTTATTTGAATCTTGTGTGTATAACCTGAAATATGTCTTGCCTCGCCAAGAAGAATATAACTTCTTTGATAGCAAGGGATGGATCTTATATTATTTTGCGTCTCCTTCATCTAGCACTGCTCTGTAATCACACTAGAAATTTGACTGATGTATATTTAATGAGTTAGCAAGATAATCTCTGTGTGTGTGTGTGTGTGTGTGTGTTTAATAGTCTGGATTCTTGCATGACAGAAAATGAGCTGAAACTAACTTGAGTCAAGAAGGGAATTATTGGCTAATAATGCTGAGAGGTCCAGGAGCCAGCACAGGTCCAGTGGTGTCATTGGGATTCTGTCAGGTTCTTGCTGTCTTGTCTCCTCTCGGTTGGTGTCTGTCTTTGGAAAGACTACCGCAAGTCCACCACGTGAGGCAAGAGAGATGGCCTTGGGAGGCTAGGGGTCCACATGGTCCCTCCTGGTAACTCCCATTCCCAGTGGATGAGGAGTAGCTTTCCTGATGGCTTTGGAATGACTATTCCCTGCGTGTCCTAGGTAGTGTGCCAGTCCCTGGACCAGACACCAAAGCAAGGGGAACAGATAATGCCACAGTAATTGATATGGCTTCAGGCATCTTGGCTAAAATGATTCAACAGCATCAATACAATCCAGGAAAGCTTCACTTGCAATCAAGCAATGAACATTCCATCTAAAACGTTGCAGATGGGCCACATACATTGCCCTAAGTCACTGGTTAATTAGCTAACAAACTCTCTTCCATAAATTTACATAGCTGAATCTCCTTATACTTGGTATCCAACTATTGATGAAAGAAAATGCAATTTTGAAAGTTCTATATGAATAGTTTCTGGTATTTTTTTCCTCTGGAAAAAAAAATACAGTTTTAAACTCAGAAAACAAAAATGAAAGAAAACCAATTATGAATATTAGTAATGACAAATTAGTATGATATATTAATAGTGTCTCTCTCAGACAAGGATTTCATTCTTCCCAAGCATATCTTCAGAAGTTACTCTTAGGTATGAGCTGATCACGGTGTCTGCCGGGAAGCAGAGTTCTCCTTTGTTTCCCCAGCCTGTGGTTTCTGAGGGGATGCCTCCTCCCGGCTGATGTCTAGAGGGCCTGAGAGCCCCACACCATCGTTCCCTCTTCCACCCCCCCGAGCCCTCTGAGCTGGCTGGTCCAGGCACTGCCAGGCTCTGTGGAGTCACAGGCCGCCTCCGCACCTCCCTGGTGGGGATGCTAAGGAAAGCTACTCTATGTCAGGCAAGGAAATATCACAACCCACTTAGGGAAACTCAGTTCCTTGAATAGAGAGGTCAAGCCAGGCAGAGAGAAAGGCGGCTTCTGTTGGAAGAACCAATGGAAGAGGCAGGAG
The DNA here is from genome assembly GCA_023783475.1 of Daubentonia madagascariensis. Classification (NCBI taxonomy): domain Eukaryota; kingdom Metazoa; phylum Chordata; class Mammalia; order Primates; family Daubentoniidae; genus Daubentonia; species Daubentonia madagascariensis. The sequence continues at coordinate 29,148,797 of JAKFHU010000144.1, read as the reverse complement.
AGAACAGAACTCCTACGGTGAACAATTAGAGAACAAAAGTACAACGTAATAAGCCAACAAATTTTTTAAAGTTCATATCTTCCATTTGAATACATGAAGTAAAAAGGCAGAAGGGTCACTGCTAAGAGCCAAATTAGCACTCTGGAAGATGAAACCAAAGAAATCACCCCTTAAAGACAAGGCCCATATATCACAAGGGGAAAGATAAGGGACTTTATAGAGCAGAGATACAAGAAACTTGGCGGGAAAATAAATGTTTTCCAGGAGTATAAAAAGGAAAAGGCAGAGAAGTAACATTTACAGACACAATTACAGGAAAAAAAAAATTTTTTGGAGGCGAAAGAAAGACTTGAATTCCAAATTAAAAGATTTCTCTGACAACCAGACAGGATGCTTGAAAACAAAACAAACAAACAAGTACCCAGATATATTCTGGTTGAATTCCTGAACCATCCCTTGTTGGAATGTTAGGAAGAAAGAACAGACTGCTCAAATGGAAACGACATAGGAACAGTAGCCTGATGTCTTATCTGTACCATGAAATGCTAAAAGACAGTGAAACATTATCCAAACATTACTGAGGGAAAAATCGGTAAGAACCCAAATTCCCAGCTTCATACGAGGGAAAAAGAAGCCTCACAAAATGTATAAACCACATGCCCTATCTGAGTAAAATGTCCAAAGGAGAATTCTGACAGAAGAAAACTTGAAATGAAATAGACGTCTTAAGATGGGGATACAAAGGGTAAAGAAAGTGGGTGTGGTGAGGTGAGCCCCTCTGCTGCTACCCACACCCCGCTGTGGAGCTTCAGGTGCTGGGCAGCTCCCCAAGGCCTCCCACCCACGCCCCGCTGGTCGCCCACCTGGTCTAGGCCCCCAGTGCATGTGCACGGGGAGCGGTTAAACAGTTGTCAGGGTTTTCAATTCACAGGGAGAGAATCTACTCGAGCTTCCTGAGCTGGAAGGCTGGGCACAGACGGGTCTGCCCCCATGTCTCTCAGTGGCCCAGGGGGTGATCTGCATCGAGAGGGATGGGAGTGGTGGTGACCGCTGTCAGAGCACATTTACAAACCGACATGTCATCAGGAATTAGACCAGAATCTAGTGTTTGATCAGCTTGGCCCAGTGGTCTGTGCTTGTACGGAGCCCGGCCTGCTAATGGCACAAGGCCCAGAGGAAACAGCACTGGGGTGGGGGATGGGGGGCAAGTGTTAATTTTGGGAGCCACAGGGGACAGCCCGAGTGCTGCTTGGGCTGGAGGCCAAGCCAGGCCTGCCCAGAGGAAGGAGAGAATAGAAAGGAAGAAAGACCAATCATGGCTGTGGCTCCCAAGCACCATCAGCCACTGGAGGATGAAGCTGTGCAGGGACTTCCAGCTGCTGGATGAAGGGGCGGCTTAGGAGAGAGTGCCCTGTGGTCCCTCCTCAGTGCCACTCCTGACGCTGCCCCTCCACCACTCTCCTGGCCACAGTCCTATTCTCACCCTTGGTGTCCTCCCAGAATGATGATGTTGGGCAATGACCCCAACACCCCTTCAGGTCCCACCAGAGTCATCCTAAAACCTCAATGGGCCCTGTGGTCTCAGTCCTCCCCTCCCCTCCTGCTGGATGGGGAGGTGCCTTGTCACAGACAGACTGCTGGTGCAGTCTCTCTGGCTGCATCCAGCAGCCCTCAGCCCCGCCAGGATCCCCATCGGCCTCTGTGCCTGCCACCCCACTCCAGGAAGCCCAGGCGAGGGCTCTGCTCTCAGGAGTGCACCTCAGTGGCTTCTGCGCTTGGACTGCTAGCTCCTTGCCCTCCTCTCACTGCGCTGCCACTGCCGTCGTTCCCCCAGCCTTCTAGATATCTGGACATCCCAGCTCTGCCCCTGCTCAGCTCAGATCAGCCTTGCTGTCTGTCCATCCCCAGTGTCCGCTCAAGGGAGACTGGATGTCTCATCCCAAAAGCCCCTTTGATTTGGGTATGAGGGAAGTTACTCCAGCTTCTCTCCTGAGAAGGGGACCAAACAGCCCCAGCTCATTCCTTCTCTCCCTACCACTGCGCATGCGTCCCTGTGCCTGAAGCACCCTTCACCACTGCTGAAACCCTGAACAAATGCCTCGTCTGGGGACCCATCTTCTGACCCAGGGGAACATTCTCCCTCGATTCACCACTTCTACTCCCTGCGAGAGCCTGCCACATGCCGCGTGTGTGTGTCCTACTTCCTCTATCATAGAGCACAATCACTGTGGCACACACTGTCCCCACCATTGTGTGCCCTTCAACATCAAGCCAAATACCTTAGCTAGTACGTTGGACATGAGGAAATATTTACCGAGCTGAGTGATGGCCCATTTGATGTCCACCTGAGGAGAAACAACATGGGACAGCCCTGCAGAGCACTAGGAGGTGTGCCCAACATCCTGGGACATCCCCATCCTCCTGGAAACGCAGCCCCTCCCTCCAGCACTTTATTTGAAGATAAGCAAAAATGGGTTTCCAGCCCAACCTGCAGACTATCTCCACCCTGTCTGTGACAAGGCACCAATGGTCCAAACAATGCCACCGTGTGCTTCACGCTGCTCACACATCTTTTGCATCTTTCTGTCTGTGATTTATGCAAATGAATCTTGCCTCTCCAATTACAAGGTCTTACCAAGAAACCCCATAACTTAGATTATTATGTTTATATTTCATTGACATTTGGTGATTTGATTCTTGATGGCTTTTGCAAGGGATGTCTGTCTCAAGGGACTTTTGCAGCTGAGGTAGAATTCCGCCTGCAGGAAATAGTAAAGGTCACCTGTATTGAGTGTGTTCTGTGTGCCAGCACCCAGTGCTCCGTGTGTGTTACCCATTTCATCTCCAGTCAACCCCAGGAGGCAGGTACTATTACCACCCCCAGTTTGCGCACGAGGAAACTAAGGAACAGAGGCTAAATAACCTCTCCAAAGTCACATAGCTGGCAGGTGGCCCAGCCAGTGCCCACATGCTCAGCCATTTCCAGCGTTTTAGCCACGCTGAGGCTCAGAGCTGGTAGAGCAAGAAGGAGGCACCAGCAGGGCTCCTTCCTAGCTCTCCAGGAAATCCCAACTTCCCCAGGAGTGAGGGGCTTGGTGGGGTCCATACCTCTAATGTTTTCATCTTTGTGTGTAAGGAATTTTAGCCTCCCAGTTAGTGATCAGCCAGGGAAATATGTGAAATGCTGCTTATTGTGCTTGCTGAACTCAAGGTACCAAGAGAGTGACAGAGCAAAGCTGAGAGCCAAGACACCTTTCTTCCCCAGTTACTTAGAATCCTTGTTGGCAAATGTGTGCAGACTATGAAGAGGCCCATGGAGGAATGAAGTTTCTTTCTGACAGTCAGCATCAGCTTGCCAGCTACCTTCCAGCCCCAGTCCAGCCCTCAGATGATGCAGTGCCAGTGGAGAGCCTGACTGCAGGGCCATGGGGGTCCCTAAGCTGGAGGCACCCAGCCAAGCCACGCCTGGATCCTGACCCAGAGAAACTGTGTGAGATACTAAATGTTTACTGTTTTAAGCCGCTACATTTTGGAGTAATATGTTACACTGAAATAGATAACTATAGTGATAATATGTCTTTGCATGTCTTATCTGCTACATTAGGGTTTAGATTCTTTAAAACAATGATTCAAATATATCATGTTCCCTCTAGTACAGTGCCTAAAATATGATAGATTCTCTATAAATGTTCATTGCATACATGAATGAATCCATGATCGACTTCAGTGATGATTTTATTCATCAAATATTTATTAAGAATATGATTGAAGCCAAGCATTGAGCTAGGCTCTGGGGACATGTCTGAGTTGGGGTGCCCCGAGGCCAATTTGAGATAAGGCTATGAGCGTACCCAGAGTCTTCCCACATGAGGGCTGGGAGGCTGGGTGCTCACCCACTGACTCCCCCCACCTTTTCTGCTTGAGGGCTGCTTCAGGGGATCACATTCTGCCACTTCTGGCTTGCCCTGTGAATGGGTCCACGTGGACTCCCAGCATCAGAACACATGTACTCAGGCCAACAACTGCAGGTGTGTGCAGCAAGCAGCCCTTGGCACAGCCAGGGCACCAGCAGCATCTGCCATGGGGTGAAACGCAAAACCAATGCTCAGCTCTTAGGGAGCTCAGAGTGCAGTCAAAAAGGAGTTATAATAAAATATTAAAGAGGAAGAGCAAAAGTAAGTTTCTAGACCTACAGATGCTCTCACTGCCTAGGGGACTGTGAAAGGTGTCACAGGGAAAGTGACATTTGAACTGATGCTGCAGAGTGAGCAGAAATTCACTGGGAAGACAGCAAGCGGAGGGTGTGTGAGGAAGAAAGCACTGCAGGTTCCAGGGCAGGGAAGTGCAAGCACACACGAGGTCATGGACCAGGAAATGCCCACTCCTACCCGGGGTCTGAGTCACACAGGAGTCCGGAACAGAAGAAAAACCTGCAAATGATGTCACCCTAGCTTTGGAGGTTTTTCCTGGTGGCAGAGGTGCCATGACTAGCAGGCAACCTGAACCCTTGCTAGGATTCACGTCTGCATTCCTGACGCTCCCAACATCCCAATATTCCCAAGGCTCCCAACGCTCTCAACATTCAAAACATTCCTAACACTCCCAACCATCCCAGGAAGAAGCATCATGTGCCATATGAGATCCTAGCCCCTGGAGTCAAATAACCCAGGGGCCAGCCCCAGCTGTCACAAGGAAGAATAGGGGTCTGTTCTGTGGCCGCTGTGCAACAAAAACCCTTTCCTATCTTTGCAGCTGTCATGGACTAAATGTTTGTGTTCCCGCAAAATTCATAGGTTGAAGCTCTAATCCTCAATGTGATGTTATTAGGAGGTGAGGCCTTTGGGAGGTGACTAGGTCTAGAAGGGGTCATGAGAGTAGAACCCTAGTGGTAGAATTAGTGCCCTATAAGTAGAGACACCAGAGAGATGGCTCTTGCTCTGTCTCTGCATTCTGTGTGAGGACAAGGCAAGAAGGTGGCCATCTGCAACCCAGAAGAGGGGCCTCACCAGAACCCAACCATGCTGGCACCCTGATCTCGACACCCAGCCTCCAGAACTGTGAGAGATAAATGTCTGCTGTTTAAGCCACCCAGGCTACGGTGTTCTGTTGTGGCAGCCTGAGCAGACAAAGACAGAGACTGCTAGAATTCTAGTTTTGGAGAGGCAGGGCCTTGCCTTCAATAGCAGAGGCCACGAGGGTTCAGATATTCCTGCAGTAATCTCAGAAGCCAGGGCGCAGGCCACAAACGGGGCTGGGTCCACGGGATATGAGTCTTCGGAGAACATTAAGATGCAGGGAGAGTTTTGAGGGGACACTGATGCCTGGGGCCCTGAAGCATCATCATGCCTCCTGCTAGGGAACACCTAGGGGTCAGGTAATAAGTGGAGACCTGGTCCAGGGTTTCTCACAGGGGTGCTCCAGGAACTGCACAAATAAGACATGTAAAGTACTCCTGGTACCTACCTCATTCAATCCATGTCCATTATTGTGTTTTCATTATTTGCAAGTGACTTGTGGGCTTCTCAAAAGGGATCCCTTCCATGTGTAAGGGTGGGTGGCTTTGATGTCTCCCAGTTCTTCTTAACTAAAGGTTTGCTTTCTCTCCATGCTGACATTCATGTGCAAATGTAACAACCCCTGATAGCCCTCCTGCCAGCAAGCGTGCAACTTCCTCTCCAAGCCTCATCACTGCAGGCTTCACACTAAGTAGAGTGAATTTTTATCACCTTAATTCTATAGAGGAGATCATTTCTTATTTGGGGTTTTATAGGTACAGCAGAAGAAAATCATTGTGGACATTACTACTGTGATTTGAAAGTCTAGTGTATTTATTTATTTTTGTTGATATTTTTGCCATAGGAATAAAAAAGTATGGTAATTTTATGGGTCTTTGTTTATTTACAGTTTCCATAGCGGTGGTAAAATATTCACTCCTTAATGACTTTTTACAATTTTTCAACTACAGGTGGGATTATATTTATTTGTACTTTAAAGTGCTAGCAATAAAGTTTACTCTCAATAATATCTCTGCTTTTCATGTGCTTAAAATTTACTCTAAAGGATAAATAAAAGAAAGTAGTAGGGCATGAATCTCAAAATTTTCAAGAAATGTAGCTTTATGCGTATACAACAGAATTTATTTTTTAAGCTCCCTTCTACTGACAGCAGAAATGAAATTCCAGGCAATGTAAGCCTCCTGCACGTGTGCACACACGCACACACTTTGTCCCATCTTCTTCCAGTTGCGGGTGTGTTTTGGATGGTTCCTTGGTGCATGGCCGTGGGGATGGCTGGGCTGGGAGTCTGTTCTGTCATCTTCTGTCGTCACCCCTGAGGGTGCATCGTCAGGGCGGACGTCAGTGTGTGCAGAGTGCTGCGTGGTCACCCCTCACTCCCCGCCACAGGGCTGCTCCAGTCCAACACCCTCCCAGCCACTCCGGCCCATTCTTAGGGATCGGGGAGGAGCCCTCTGCAGCCTGTCCTGCTCTGGAACCACAGGAAACTTGCGGGACTCAGTTGGCCTACTCCTGACAATGGGGAATTATTTTTCTGCTTCCTAGGCAGCTCTGGAGTGGGAGGGAACTCTGTGACGCTGTGTGTGGTCATTAGCCCAAGTGACCCCATGGCCAGGGTCAAGTCTGTATGAGGGGAAGTGGCCACGCAGAGACCTTCCAGGGCAGTGAGGCCCCCACGCTCCTGCATCCTGCCCTGCCTTTCCCACCTTCTGCACTCTGTCCTGCCCGTGGGGAGAGTCCTGGGCCAGTTGCTCAGAGTCCCTTGACTTGACACCTCCCCTTCTCTGACATTCCATCATCCTTCTGCAGCCCAGGAAAACTTCGCCTGCTTTCCAGGGTGAGAAAAATGGACTCAAAATGAGGGCATAGTGTTTTTCAGGGCCCAACTTTTGAAACACAAAATGCTTTCACCCTGGACTATTGTTTCAGACTTGAATTTCAAAAAGTCTAGTGTCAAAACCTTAAAAGTAGATTCTGAAAGGCCAACTCTCTCTCCACTCTGCTGGGTGCCGGTGAGGCCGAGGGACACCGGGAAGCACTGTGGGGAAAGAATCTGTCGTTTCTGCGTATCAAAATATTACCCACTGCAGATGTAAGTATTGGAATGCCATCTGGAAAGGACCTATTGCCTCTATCAGATTCATCGGTAGCACTAATGACAGACATAATTTTGAATCGTTGAAAATCATGGGCTGGAATACTTTAGGAGGCCAGGTTTCATCAGGAAGGTTTGGAGCAGCCCGTGATACGCTCTCCGGAGTGGCCAGTCCTGACTGCTCAGGGCTTGTGGCCACCTTGGGTTTCCCCGGGAGCATGGGGCCCGGGGTCTGTATGGAGGGAAGTGGGAGGACTTGGAGACGCCTGGCACGAGCGTGTGGTCTCCCTCCTTATCCTTCCCTAAACAAAGGAGTGAGCGGATAGGCCCAGTTGGGGGCAAAGGGCATTTTGGGGAACTCTGCACGCAGGGCTCCCACAGCTCCTGTGGAAAGGAAGACGCCTGGTTTACCTGGACACAGGTCTTCCCAAGCTCCTCACTCCACCCACATACACAACAGCCCCCAGCCCTCCAGCTCCCCTCGAATTTAGACATCAAGATGTAGCTCTTTCTTCTCATTCCTTCAGAGCTAAACTGATACAATAATTCAATCCAAAGTATCTCTAGATTACCTCGTACCACTCCAGGTTGGGGTTGCATCTTAACTGCGGAATGTGTGGCGTCTCCTGGCCTCGCCTGAGGGGTGAATTTCTATTGCAACTAAGGGTGAGGGATGCTCTGGGCTCTGCGCTCCAGCCACACACCAGAGCTGCTCCACGCTCTCAGGCTGGCTCCGAATGGTGAAAATCACATGCATCTCCCCACGGGAGGAGGGAGAATTGCCCAAGGTGGGGACTGACAAGGTGGGCTGGATGTCACCTGGGCTCACCAAGTCTGATATTTGGGAGGGAACAAATAGGAAGATGAAATGTGCTGCTGAAGTTATGATATGACGTGTATCTCAAGCACTTAGAATATTAAAAACATAACAAACAAACACACACCTGGGTCTATCATGTAAATTTTCAGAGGCAAAACATCACTCACCTCTGTGGTGTATTACAACTATCTGTTTCTGCTAAGGCAGCCTCACTCACCAAGCTGATTGTCACAAAGCACTATGCCACCATTTCAGTCCTGGGGGGTTTCCTCTAGTTACTTGGACCCTGGGGCTTTTGACGTGGACTCAAGGAAACCCTTAGGGACAGTGCCCATGCCCATTCCTGTGGCAGGCAATGCCACTTTCAGAAGACTACTCTACACCACCTACCCCAGAAAACCCTGGCCATTCTACATAGCAAGGACCCTCTGGGGAGGATGAGACAAACACAGCCCACTAATACCATTCCCAAATGTATGCTAGACATTTTTCCTGCAGTCTGGAGGGCTGGTTGAAATGCTAGATTTTAAACAAGATGTTGGCATTAGGAGCTCTATGTAGTCGAGAGATCTGAACTGTTGAAAGACTCAAACATTCTCAACCAAAACTGTTTTAGATTTTGGAAAGAACTGCAGAAATCTTTGACTCTGACTCTCTCTTAGTGTTGAAGACTGGCTGCCATATCAAAATATCACAGGCTGGCGCTTCGGCGGGGCTTAAACAACAAAAATTGATTTGCTTACAATGTGGAGGCTGGAAGTCCAAGATGAAGGCCTCAGCATGGTTGGTTTCTGCTGAGGCCTCTCTCCTGGCTTGTGATGGCCACCTTCTCGCTATGTCCTTTCCTGGTCTTTTCCCTGTGTCCTTGCATCCCTGGCGTCTTTTCCTCTTTTCAAAAGGATATCAATCCTATTGCATTAGTGCCCCGCCTTTATGACCTCATATAACCTTAATTAACCTCTTTAAAGGCCCTATCTCCAAAAACAGTCACATTGAAGATTAGTACAGTCATGCATTGCTTAACTACAGGGATACATCCTGAGAAGTGCATCCTTAGGTGATATTGTCATGTATGAACATCATAGAGTGAACTTACCCAAACTAGGTGGTAAAGTCTACTGTACACCTAGACTATGTTGCTCCCAGGCTACACACCTGTACAGCATGTTACTATACTGAATACTGTAGGAAATTGTAATACAATGGTAGTATTTGTGGATCTAAACATATCTAAACATAGAAAAGGTACAGCAAAAATACAGTATTATATTCTATGAGACCACCATTGTATATATGGTCTGCTGTTGACTGAAATGTTGCTATGTGGTGCACAACTGTACTTTGACATATGAATTTGAGGAAGGAGGCACAATTCAGTCCATAACAACAACTTACTCCACTGCATCACGACTTAGAACAAGACAACATCACATTATCTTCTAGGTCCAAAGCAATCAAGGATGTGAGTAGAATGGGTTAGTCAGTGCAGGGAAAAATATTCAGGATTGAAGTCAGACACATAATGGTAAAGTCCCAACCTTGCACTCCACTGGCTCTCATAAAGCACGTCACCTCACCTCTGTGAGCCTCACTTTCTTCATTTGGAAACAGGGGGAGCAACATATATCCTGCATGGATGGGATTATTGGAAATAGTGCTTGCAAAGTGAATACTCAAAAAGGATGGCTATTCTTGTGAACCAGCACCATCATTCTGATACTCAGTGGGGTCCCAAGGTCTATTGAAGTCCTTGGCCCCCTTCTGAGAAACACTTTTCTGGTGAGTTGCTGTACACTGTGCAGCCCTGGATACAACACCAGGCTTGACACCTGAGCCATCAGCCAGACACAGGGGCCTGACACAGGGGCCTACCACCCCTGTGGGGACTTTCTGGGGGATCCTAAATAAATATCTGACTTCCCATGAGGACCAGATCCACTACTGAGCACACACCCTGTGTTTCATTATATGTGCCCACATTCTTACATAAAACTCTTCATTTGCAGTCACTTGAATAAGGCTCTTTCTGTACCTTACAGCCTAGAAAAAATAAACAATAAAAGCCTTCTGTAATAGTTAACAGGGCTACATGAGGGAATTGCTCAAGGTTGTAAACTAGAATGTGGTTTCTGTGGAGCTACTTTGAAATTCTTATCCCTGGAGAAATGTTCTTCCATGATCTGGGGTCAGGGAAAGGAGTCCAAGTGGCATCAGATGGTGTGACAATGTACTGAACATGTGAAAATGAGATTCTTGGCTTTGGGCCAAGGTGGGCCACCTGCTCTGCCACTGCATTATCACAGCCCACGAGATGCAGGATCACAGACTAAGAGGTTAGATGTGGATGGGACCTAAGCAGCCATTTGATCTGCTCCAAAACCCTCACAGAGGCCTAAAGAAGTACAATGATTGTTCCAAAGTCACACATGTACTCCATGGCAGTGCCAAGGCTAAATTTTAAGTCTTATGACTTCTAGTCCACTGTTCTTTCCACCTTCAAAATTTATCATAGATTTTTAAAAATTATCTGTTGCCTATGGATATCCAGTTGTCCTAGCACCATTTTTTGAAAAGACTACTCTTTCCCCATTGGATGGTCTAGACATCCATGTGAAAATTAGTTAACCATAGACATACAGATTTATTTCCAGACTCTCAATTCTGTTCCACTGATCCACGTCTGTCTTTGTGCCAGTATCACGCTGTCTTGATTACCACTGCTTTGTAATAAGTTTTGAAGTCAGGAAGCATGACTCCTCCTACTTTATTCTTCTTTTTCAAGATTGTTTTAGCTATTGTGGTCCTCTTGTGGTTTCATATGAATTTGAAAATTAGCTTTTTATTTCTAAAAAAAAAGGCTCTTTGGATTTTGATAGGGAATGCACTGAATCTGTAGATCAGTTTGGGGAGTACTTCCATCACAATAACCAATGGATCAGTGAAGAAATCAAAAGAGAAATTAGGAAATACTGTGATATGCATGAAGAAGGCAAAGCATATCAAAACTTATATGATGCAGCTAAAGCAGTGCTTAAAGGGAAATTTATAGCCTTAAATGTCTATATTAAGAAAGAAGTCAAATCAATAACCTAAGCTTCCATTTTAAGGTACTGAAAAAAGAAGAACAAGTTAAGCCTAAAGCAAGCATAAGGCAGAAAATAATAAGGATAGAGTGGAAATTAATGAAATAGAGATTAGAAAAACAATAGAGAAAATAAGTAAAACCAAACACTGTTTCTTTGTAAAGGTCAACAAAATTAGGAAAACTTTAGCTAGATTGAGCAAAAATTCAAAAAGAGAAGACTTAAATTGATAGAATCAGAAACAAAAAAGAGGACATTAGTACCGACCTTACAGAAATGAAAAGGATTATAAAGGAATACTATGAACAATTGCACGCCAACAAATTAGATAACTTAAGTGAAATAAACAAATTTCCTGAAAGACACAAACTACAAAAACTGACTCAATAAGAAATAGACAATCTGAATAGACCTATAACAAGTGAAGAGATTGAATTAATAACAAAGATCTTCCCACAAAGAAAAGCCCAGGCCCAGGTGGCCTCACACTGAATTATACATTACTTTTAACTAAAGTCCACACTTTATTCAGATTTCCTTAGTTTTCACATAATGCCCTTTTCCTATTCCAAGATCCCATCCGGGATACTATGTTATCTTTAGCTGTCATGTTTTCTTAGACTTCTCTTGGCTGTGACTGTTTATCAGAATTTTCTTATTTTTGATGACTTTGACCATTTTGAGGAGTACAAGTCAGGTATTTCATAGAATATACCTCAACTGGAATTTGCACGATGTTTTTCTCATGATTAGATTAGGGTTATTTGATTTGGGGAGGGAGACCACAGAGGTAAAGGGTCATTCTCATTACACTATATCATATGAGAACATACTATTGAAATGACTTATCACTGTTGATGTTGACTTTTATCACCTCACTGAGGTAGTGTTTATCAAGTTAATAATGGAATTTTAAAAAATTTTTTAGAAAAAAGACACAAGAGCCATAAAAAGATTATATCATTTAATAGTTCTGCTTTAATAGTTCTGCTTTTAGAATTCTAAGTAAATTTTGTATGTATAAAGATTTCTATGCAGACATAATTACCATAATGTTACTTATAAAAATAGCAGTTTGAGGGAAAAGTCCCTAAGTATTTGGATATCAGTGAATGATATTATATTAGGAAATGCTAAGGAATCATATTAAGTAAGACAAAATATGGAAAAAATATTACATAAATGTTGACCCATGTATGTGTCCAGGTGTGAACCAATTTTTAATTATTTGTCCCAGGATCCATCATGAATGTTGACTCTGTGGATTCATATACTTTATTACACTTACCATTATTTCTTTGAATATTGATCCTCTTTCATTCTTGCTATTCCTGTTTTCTTCAACTAGACTGTGTTATTCTTCTCATTCTACCCTTGGTGCATATTAATCTTTTGTTCATTTTTTTATCTCCTCATATTGCTTTTGAGTAATTTCTGATCCCTATCTTCCAGTTCACTGTATCTCTCTTTACTCATATCTAATCTGCTTTTTAAACACAAATTTGAGTTTTACACTGAATTATATTCCACATCTGTCTGCTTTTTCTTTCTTATGGTCCAATTCCTCCTTTTATTTCATCCATATATTCCAGTTAGTTATGTTATGTCTTTGTCAATTCCTGGGGGACTCTAATGCTCTGTATCTCTCATACACCGTGGAGAATTGTTTCTTTATATGTGGTATAACTTTGGATTGTAAATTAGTCTTCCATGAGATTTACTACATAACTGTTCTGTATTTTCTCCTGTTAGGGGTCTCTAGCTATCACTGGCTTGGGACCCATTTTTACATTAAATTCTTAGCTTAGGAGTTTTTGAAAGACACAGATATTGCAAATTTGACTACCACAAACACATGCAATGCAAGTTCTCGCTTTTAATCCTTATGTTGGGCTTTTTTCTTACCCAGAGTTCAGGCAGAGATAGATGAATTTTTTGGATGCTTTTCTGGGTTGGTGGCTGGATTTCTTTACTGTCCACCCTTTTCTACAGGCCTTTGATAGTCCACTATTCTTTCCGAGTTCTCAGTTCTATTGCTAAAACCTGCCTCCTATAGGCCCTAGAATTCTTTCCAACCCCTATAAGGAATTTGACACCCCTCTAGAGCGTGCTGTGCTTCCTGTTCTGGTTTTAGCTCCCTCATTGATTCTATCACCTGAAGATTTCTTCTTCCTTATTGAAAGCTCAGCTATACATTTAAAAACATGTCTGTTCAATTTTATATAGTATTTCTAGAGTTTTTTTGTAAGAAAGTGTTCAGGTTACATAGGGCAAAATATTGCTGGAACCAGATGATTTCCATATACCATTTAATTTAAGTTTTAAAGTTCCTCTTAGGATAGGCATCATTTCTATGTTACTGTTAAGGACACTGAAACATTTTGCCTCTTGTCACCCAAACTGTCATGTGACAGAGATAGAACAGAATTCAGATCTTCTTTTTGGACTCCAGTGCTACTTCTACTCTATCATAGATCTATATCATAGCCTGTGAAATTAAAAGAATCTCAGCTTTTTTTTTTCAAGATAAATACATGAGATGTAGGAGGAGATCAAATCTCCATTTATTCAACAAATATTTACTCTTTGTCTACTTTATGCAAATATAGATAGATATGCACAGGTATATATATAGATAGATATATCATGAGGTGATAGAGAGATACATATGTAGATAGGTATATATAGATCTATCTATCATGAGGCATACACTTGGGGGGCAAGGCAAAGGGAGGGAGATGTACTACCAAGAACAATCTTTTTCAGAGTTAGAAAAAAAAGTTAACTCCCAAGTATATTTCGTGTAACTCTAGGCCTACATAGCAAAGACAGTGGGTGGCCTACCTAACATTTGGTCTTCCCTGCTGGTGGCATCAATGTGCCCAGGAACAACAAAAAACAAGAATTACTTTTCTCAACTTCCCTTGCAGGAATAACTAGGTGACTCTATTGAGGCCAATGATATGTTACATGATGCTTGTGGGAAAACTTCATTAGAAGGAGGCTGTGGCAGGTTTAATAATGGTCACTCAACATTGCCTACACCCCAATCCCTGAACTTGAGAATATGTTACTTCACATGATAAAAGTGACTTTGCAAATGTGATTAAGGTTAAAGATTTTGGGAAGGGGAGGTTTTCTTGCATTAGCCAGGTGGGCCCAACTAGTCACATGCATCCTTAAATGTGGAGAACCTTTCCTGGCTGTGTCCAAAGAAAGAGATGTGACAACAGAAGCAGTCAGAAAGGTGGCGTGGGAGAACCCAACCTGCATTGCTGGCTGTGACGATGGGAGAAGAGGCCACGAGCCAAGGAATGCAGCTGGTCTCTAGAAGCAAGAAATGGCAAGGAAACAGATTTCCCCCCAGATTCTCTAGAAAGAAATGCAGCCCCTGTGTTCTAACAATTTAGCTCAGTGAGATGTGTGTCAGACTTCTGACCTATAAAACTCTAAGATAATAAGTTTGCATTGTTTAAAGTGACTAAATTTTTGGTAACCTGTTATGACAACAATAGAAATCTAATACAGGGGCAGACTGCTGGAACATCCATTTTTGTACTTTCTCTTTCTGTTTCTTTCTGTACAGGATATGGACAAGGTGGTTGGAGTGTCAGCCTCTATCTTATGTGCATGAGGATGAAGATGAGGATGGCAGAGCAGAACGTCAAAAGATACTTTGGTCCCTACTGACATTCTAGAACCTAGGCTGCCTATCTTCTGACTTTTTATTATTTTACTGTTTTAAAAATAAAACCTGTATCTTATTTGAACCACTGTTTTGTTGGTGTTGCATTACATGCACCTGAACCCACCTTATAACTGGTAGAAAACAGGACTTAGAATAGAAGACCTGGGACTGAGTCCTGGCTCAACCACTGAGCCGTTGTTTGACTTGCACGACCTTGAGCAAGCCATGTAACCTGTATTAGCTCTCTCGGCCTCAGTTTCCTCATCTATGAAATGAACAATCCAGCCCCTGGAAAGCTTGTGAAGATGAGATCAAGTAACATGAGGAAGCACCCAGCATAGGACATGACCCACAGCAGGGGTTCAAGAACATTTCCCAGTTTTTTCACTAATACAACCTTCACAGATTTCGTTATCACAGGAATCCACGCCTGCAAATGAAGCTGCATAAACGAATGTCTAATCCCCACTGAAGGACAAGTTGACCTTTGTTTAGCCCTAGTTTGGGTTCACTGAGTACTCTGGATGCACCCTCCAGCCAGGACTCCGCAGGCCCAGCCCCATCTCCCTGGGCTCGCGGTGCTTTGTGATAGCAAGCCCAGGCTGGCGTGACGATATCAGGTGCTCTGGGACCACTGCTGCGTCCAGTTGGAGGAACGTTCCTTTCCACCTCTCGTGAATGTTGGGATGATTGTGACATAGTCTGGAAATTGGTGTCAGGCAAGGTCTTCCCTGACAAGGTGATTGATCACTCCTGGAACAGTTATGGGAGAAGAGAAGGATCCTTAATAGCAAGCTGAAATGGGGAAGCTGGAGACAGGAACTAAGCGCAGGCGAACTTCATCAAAAGCAAGAAGTGTTAGTTCCCACAACATGGATGTCCAGGAACACAGCCGGGCCAAGACACTCAGTGACACTGCTGGGCTCTCACTCCTGTCCCTCTTGCAGGCTTTCTCCTTGTTGTGGCAGCCCCAGCCTCATATCCACCTTCCCAATCCTAGGAGAGAGAGTCTTTTGAATAGTTTTGGTAAAATCAAACCAACAAACAAACAAAACAATAAAACCTGGAGTGGACTCTCATCACCCTGATGTGTGTCACATGTATATCCCTGAGCCAAGCACCAAGGCTCGAGCTAGAGCCGGGCACTCCAGCTACCCAGGCAGACCCAGAACATGCAATCCCTGCTGTGGGCAACCCACACAAATCCCTACAACTGGTTTACCCCCAGAAAAGAGTGGCTTAAAAATTAGAAGAAGGAGGAAAATGGTGATGGGCAACTAGAAACAAGACATATCCACTAGAAGGGTCCTAGGAATATGGAGAGAGTGGTCCAGCTGTCCTGGGCCTTGTGTTTGAGAAGCCAAAGTTTCTGTGAATATGTTCCCTAGAGGTAGAGACTGAAATGGCATCACTCACAGGCCGCTGAGGAACTGGGATGGGAGGGGGCCCCCCCTTAGTAAAGAGTCTTCCTAGAAATGGGGTCTGCTTGTTTAGGACCCCCAGCCTCTGAGGTAAGGAAAGGAGGGGTGGAAAAGCAGTGGATCTCCTCCCACCAGCAGAGCCAGCCCTGCCACCAAACATCTGATGGAGGTACAGTTGTCATACGCCCTTCTCCTTCCCAATAGGCTGTCTTGCTTTCAGCAAGCAGAGAGTTTGCTATTAATCACTCTCCTGTCATCCTTCCATACACACTGTCCCCAGTTTCCTCATCTGTCAGCTGGAGATAATAATAGTACCTGACCCTTCGGGGGCCGGGGGGTGGTGAGAACCAAATAAGATCATAGATATCAGGCACTCAGCAAATGTGTGATGTCGCCATTGTCATTGCTTTTATTGTCCCTCAGTGAGTCACTTTCTTTGTCTTCCAGCTTGCAAAAGATATGCAGGACAGATGGCATTTTAAAATAATTTGAGTTATACAGATTTAAAATGGATCAATATTTTGAATTTGGGACCTAAATTTGAGGCTCCTTAGCCCACTGAAACAACAAACAGAAAAGGGGGATGCTGTGCTCACTGGGCCGAAGGTCTGTGATTGCACAGGCGGCCACGCCATGCGTCAGGGAGATAGTTATCTCTGGAAAGAAGAAACGCTCACTTCACCTTCCAGCTCACATGAAGTAACAAGAAATAAATTTACTTTCATGACTGGGACAACCAAGAAAAAACAGACAAAATATATAGGGCAACAGTTCTAAAGTCCTGGGACACTAGACAACAAAAGACAGTGATTCCTAAGAAATATAAAACAAAAGTGAGCTCTACAATTGCCTTCACAGAGTCACCACACTATTGTACATGGTTGTGGAACTGAGGCAGAACCCTAAAGAGCCCCTGATTTGAGGAGACAAAACTGGGATTCCAGGACACCAAGGCAGATAGAATACACGGGACAGAGTACCAGAGAGAACAGAGCTGCACAGGGAGAAAACTCCAGAGATTAGCACAATATCCTCTGTGAGAATTCAGCAGAATACTGATCAAGGCATGCATGTGAATAAGTTATGGGAAGTTGAGTGTGACGTTTAATTTTCCGTGTCAATTTGAGTGCCAACCATGGGTGCCTAGATTAAACACTGTTTGTAGGTAGGTTTGTGAGGGTGTTTCTAGATGAGATTACCCTTTGAATCGGTGGACTCAGTAAAGCAGAACGCCCTCCTCAAGGTGGGTGAGCATCCTTCAATCCATTGACGGCCCAAATAGAACAAAAAGCAGAAGGAGAAATTTGCCCCCTTTTTCTTGCCTCACTGCTTGATCTGAGATGTATCATCTTCTCTTCTCCTGCCCTCTGACGGGATTTACATAATACCATCAGCTCTCCTGGTTCTCAGGCCTTCGGATTCAGACTGAATTGCACCACAAGCTTTCCTTGGGCTCTAGCTTGCAAACTGCAGATCCTGGGACTTTGTAGCCTCCATAATCATGTGAGCCAATTCCTCATAATTAGTATATAAATATATTTATTAATTATAATAGTATATATAACATTACATATATGTATATAGTTATATATACATTAATATATTAATGATAATGTATTATATATTATATAAGTTATAATATATATGAAAGATATATCCTATATATATCCTTTGGTTCTGTTTCTCTGGAGAACCCTAACTAATACACTGAGGAAAGAACCTCCCAAAAGGATTTGAGTAAACAGTGCCTGGCACTCACACCAGGCCAAAAATTATGGCCACACTGGTGGATAAATTAGGAGACATTGGGTAGATGCTATGGCTTGAATGTATGTGTTCCTCCAAAATTCATATGCTGTTAGAATTTAAACCCCAAGGAGACAGTATTAAGAGGTGGGGCCTTGAGGAGGTGATTAAGTCACAAGGGTGCTGCCCTCATGAATGGATTAGTGCTCTTATAAAAAAAGCTGAAGGAAGCGCACTAGTGCCTTTGGCCCTTGCAGCTCGTCTGCCATGTGAGGACACAGTGTTTGTCCTTTCCATGACTTCTGTCTTTTCTGCCATGTGAGGATACCATGAGAAGATACCCTCACCAGACACCAAATCTGCCCATGCCTTGATCTTGGACTCTCCAGCCTGGAGAACTATGAAAAATAAATTTCTGTTCTTTATAAATTACACAGTCTCAGGTTCTTTGTTATAGCAGCACAAATGGACTAAGATAGTAGACTACTCAGAAGGGTCTTGCCTCAGTAGTAGGGAATAATTAGCCATAGACTAAATACTAGGTCCTGTCTAGAAATCTCAAAAGCAGGGTGTAAAAGGATCAAACTGCTTCCATGTAACTTAAAGGCAAACAATGCTCAAGAATATTTATACAAAAAAATCCAACACTCAACAAGACAAACTCACAATGTTGGGAAACCAGTAAAAAATTATCAGGCATGCAAAGAAGCAGGAAAATATGACCCATGATGAGGAGGAAAAGTATCTAATCAAACCTATCCAGAAATGACAAATGTTAGAATTAGCAGACAAGAACATTGAAATTGTTGTTACAACTCTATTCTAGACATTCAGAAAGTTAAATAGAGACATGACCTAAGTCAAACTGGAGAAATAAAAACTACAAGTCTTAGACGAAAAATACAATGCACTAGATAAAATTAAGAGCACATTAGACATTACAACATTGCAGAAAAATAGATTTGCGAATTTGAAGACATGACAATAGAAACTACCCAAGAAGAAACACAGACAGAAGGAAAAAGAAAAGTCAATACAAAGATGAGAAAAGCATAGATGAGCTGTGTAACAAAACTTTCAGTAGCCTGATACATGTGTAATTTGGTATTAATAAAAGGGGAAGGGCAGAAAAAAAATCTGAAGAAATAATAGCCAAAAACTTCCCAAATTTGATGAAAATTACAAACCCAAATATCAAAGATAGTTAACAAACGTTAAGCACAAGATATATGAAAAAGTTATACCAAGGCACACTGTAATAAAATTGCTCAAAACCCCTGATAAAAAGAGTAAAAAACATCCAGGAAAGAAAAAAAAAGATTTGTTATGCACACAGAAACAAAAATAGAGATGACAGCAAGTTTCACATTTAAAAAAAAAGACAAGAAGACAGTGGAAAAACATCTTCAAAGCACTGAAAAAAAAAAAAAACCCTTAGAATCCTATACCCAGAGAAAATACATTTCAAAATGAGGATAAAATAAAGACATTTTTAGACATGCAAAGCCAAAATAATTCATCACCATGAGGCCCACATAACAAGAAGTGCTCTAGAAAGTCCATCAGGCAGAAGGAAGATGGTAATATGAACTTACCCAAGGAAGTGAAGGGAACCCAAAATGGTAACTATATGGGGTAAATTTACAAGTTTATTTGTTAGTGTCTAAATCGCTTTAAAAGATAATTGACTGTTTAAACAATAATAATAACAATGTAGTGTGAGGTTTATAAAACATGTAAAATATGTATGATATATATGATAAGGATAGCACAAAAGCCTGCACACCTAAAAATATATTGCTATAAGGTGCTTATGCTATACTTGAAGTGAAATAACACCACTTGAAGATAGACTGTGATAAATTAGACATGTATTCTATAAACTCTAAAGCAATCACTAAACAAAATAAGGAGTTATAGCAAATAAGCCAACAGGTGTTAAATTTGAATAATAAATAATACTTATTTTACTCAAAAGAAGGCAGAAAATAGGGAGGAAAGGGAACAACATATAGAAAAGACAAACAGAAAACAAATACCAATATTTAAAGCTAGCATGTTAATAATCACCGTAATTTTAAAGAGTCTAAGCATCTGATTAAGTCAGGGATTGTCAGGATAAAAATTCAAGACCCAACTATACCAACTATATGCTGTCTACCAAAAAACAAAAAGCATTTTAAATATAAAGACACAAAACATTTAGAAGAAAAATAGAAAATGATATACTATATTAAAATTAATCTAAACACAGACACAGTTACTCCATTAATAACAGCTAAGTAGACTTCAGACCACAGAATATTAACATCAAAATTAACTTTAATTCACAATGATAAAGGGTTCAATTCCTCAAGAGAATATAAAAATCCTAAAAATGTATGCACTAACAGAGCTTCAAAATACTTGAAGTAAACACTGATAGAACTACAAGGAGAAAGAGACAAATATGCAATAGTAGGCAAACATTTCAATGCCCCTCTCTTAATAATTAATAGAACAAGTAGACAGGAAGCCAGCAAGGATATAGAAGACTTTAGTAACACTGTCAACCAACTTGACCCAATTGACATTTATAGGACACTCCAACCACCAATATCAGAAATTATATCTTTTCACATGCAAGGGGGCATTTACCTAGATAGATAATATTCTGGTTCCCAAAACTAGTCTTTATAAATTTAAAAGGATTTAAGTCAAACAAAATATGTCCTCTAACCACAAAGCAATTAAACCAGAAATCAATAATAGAAAGATATCTGGAAAAATTCCTAAACATTTGGAAACTAAGTAGCACATTTCTAAATAACATATGGGTCAAGAAAAAATCTAAAAGGAAATGAGAAAGTATTATGAACTGAATGAAAAAATGGAAATGTCACATGTCATATTTCTGGGCTTCCACCACAGCTCTATTAGGAAAGGGAAAGGTCTCAAATCAATGACCTCAGCATCCACTCTAGGAAACCAGAAAAGAAAAAATGAAGTGGAAACTATACAGAAGAATTGACATAAAAGATAAAGGTGGAAATCAATGAAACAGGAAACCAAACCTATAGAAAAAAGTCAGTGAAATAAAAAGTTTGTTCTTTGAGAAGCTCAATAAAACTGATAACCCACTGGCCAGACTAATCAGGAATATATATATAGAGAGAAGACCCAGATTGCCAGCATCAGGAACAAGACATGTGACCTCACTACAGACCTATAGATATAAAAAATAATTATGGATTATTACAACAATTTTCCATCAATAAATCTGACAAGTTAGATGAAATGGACATGTTTTTGAAAACATACAAACTAGAAAGCTCACTCAAGAAGAAACAGATAATATGAATTATCTTCTATTAAAGGAACTAAAATTATACTTGAGATCCTTAAAACAAACAAAGCAAACAAAAAAACACCTTCCAAACCCAAATACATTCACAGAGGAATTTAAATAAGAAACAACACTAATCCTATACAAACTTTTACAGAAAATTGAAGAGGAGGGAATACTTCCCAATTCATACTAGGAGACTAGAATTACTCTGAAACTAGGTGAAGACATTACAAGAAAAGAAAACTACAGATCAAATTGTTTCATGAACATAGGCACAAAAATCCTTGACAAATATGAGCAAGCCAAATTTAGCAACATATAATAGAGATTACATGCATGGCCAGTTTGGATTTATCCTAGCAATACAAGGTCGATTTAACACCCAAAAAGCAATTAAATAATATACCATGTATTTCGGTCTTTCCACTCCTAGGCATTTATTACCTAAGTGAAATAAAAGTACATATCCATATCAAAACTTGAACAGCTATGTTTATAGCGGCTGTATTTATAATACCTCAAACCCAGAAACATCCCAGATCCTCATCAATAGTTGAATAGATAAACGTCTGTGGTATATTCATACAATGGAATACTACTCAACAACAAAAAGAAATGAACAAATGATACATGCAACAACATAGATGACTCTCAAGTAATTATGACAAGTGAAAGAAGCAGAATTTTATTTACATTCTACAAAATGCAAACCAGTATGTAGCTACACATCAATAGTTGCCTATATATGGGGATGGTGGGTATAGGAGGAAGTGATTAGAAAGGGAATGTGAAGAAATTTTGGAGAATGTCATATATATTCATTATCTTGATTGTGAGGATAGTTTGACAGGTGTATACATACGTTAAAATTCACCAAATTGTACAATTTAAGTGTGTAAACTATTGTACATCAACTATACTTCAATAAAGCTATTTTACAAAGAAAATAATAACCAATTTTTAAAAGAAGAAATAATGCATTTGAATCACAAGGTAAAAATATACTCACCGAAAATAACAGCATGGTTTCTGATTCTACTTAGGACAAAGAAAGTCATCCAGGGTATTCAAAGTATGAGACAAGAAATCAACTAACCTACAATATCATAGTTTCTAAAACACATCAGAGAGCTAAGAGCAAAGAAACCAAAATGAACTAAAATCCAGATATTGGCAAGCCCATCTCAGGAGAAAGGAGACACAGTATCATTAAGACTTAATATTATTAATATGCCAAATATCCCTTAGTTAATCTATAGGTTTAATGATTCTAGAAATCTTTTTTTAAAGAAATTGACTAGTTAATATTAAAATTTATATGAAAATGAAATGGACTTTTATAAAAATAAACAAGCAAACAACAACAACAACAACAAAAAGTTTAGAAGACTTTACCTGATTTCAAGACTTCGCATAATCAAGGTAGAAAGAGTTCTTACCAAACAATAACTAAAGACAAACTAATACTAAAGTGAGGAGAAGATTTGAATAAATATTCACACAGAAGAAATATAAATAGCTAATAAGCCCAAAAAAATATGCTCAACAGTATTAGTCTTCAGGGAAATGCAAATTAAAATCACAATAAGATACCATTCCATGCCATTAGAATTACTAAAATTAAAATATCATTGACCTTACCAAGTGTTAGCAAGAATATGAATAAATTAGCATTCTCTTTGGAAAACAATCTGATAGTTTCCTAAAAATGTAAACATACACCTATCATATAGTTATATTTATCCAAAAGAAACCAAAACGTATGTCCACACAAAGACCTGTAGATAAATGTACATAACAGCTTTATTTATAATAGCCAAACACCGGAAATAACTCAAATGCCCATCAACAAGTGAATGAATAAAAACATTGTGGTATATCCGTACGATGGAAGACTACTCAGCAGCTCATGCGACAACATGAATGAATCTCAAAACCAGCATGCTGAGTGGAAAAGCAAGGTAAAAATGCACATTGTATGATTACATTTATATAAATTCTAGAAAATGCAAACTAACATGTAGTGACTAGATGAGATCAGTGGTTGCCTTGGGATGGTGGTGGAGGGACAATTTGGGGGGTAATGGAAATGTTTGTTATCTTGCTTGTGGTAACAGTTTTATAGGTGTGTATACAAGTCAAAACTGGTCAAATTGTTCACTTTAAGTATGTGCACTTTAGTGTACTTCAATTATTCTTCAATAAGAAAAAATCCTCATAAAAATAACACAAAGTGCTCCCAAAGGTCAAAGCTGGAACAATCTGATAAACAAAATTTAAAAAGTAGTTTTGGATTGTAACCCTAAGTATAAAATAAATACCCATGTGTCCATACAGACTTAAACAAATGATTAAATAAATTAATTAATGGGAAAGAAGAGAAAAATATCCTATGCACAAGAGTTTCAAATACTTTATGTGGATACTCTACCCACAAGGAAGTGGAGCATAACACCCCAATCCCTAAATGTTGGCTACGCATGGTAAATTTCTAAAGAGTACAGAATAGAAAGGTAGAAAAAGAAGAGTAACTTTACAGTGGAGAAACCCAGCAAACACTATCTCAGCCAGGTGATTATGGTCAACGTCAACAGTGATAAATCATGTTGATGGTATGCGCCCCTGATGGGATGGGATGAGCATGCCACTTCACCTCTCTGGCCTTCATTCCAAAACCCATAACCCCAGGTTATTCATGAGGGGAAAAAAAAAAAAATCAGACAACTTCCAGTACAGGGGCATCCTCCAAAATACTTGAATAGTACTTAAAATGGTCAGAGTCATCAAAAATAAGGAAAGTCTGAAATAATAATGGTAAGAGCAGAAATCAATGAAACAAGATTGAATTTTTGCCCCTAAGGTCAGAAACAAGACAAGAATGTCCACACTCGCCTCTTTTTTCCATTATCTCACTGGAAGTCCTAGCCAGTAATTAAAAGAAAAACAAGTCAATGACATATGGGTTGGTAAGGAAGAAGAAAACCGTTCCTATTCACTGAACACAAGATTATCTACACATAAAATACAATGACAAAATTATCTACATATAAAATACAATGTACAAAAAAGTTCCTAGAACTAATTAGCAAACTAATAAGGTTGCAGAGAGGTCAACACAAAAAAAATCAATCAT
Source organism: Daubentonia madagascariensis (assembly GCA_023783475.1). Taxonomy (NCBI): domain Eukaryota; kingdom Metazoa; phylum Chordata; class Mammalia; order Primates; family Daubentoniidae; genus Daubentonia; species Daubentonia madagascariensis. The sequence continues at coordinate 29,124,468 of JAKFHU010000144.1, read as the reverse complement.
ATTTCTATATACTAGCAATGAATAATGAAAATGAAAAATATTGTTTTTAAAATTCACTACCTTTAAAAAGCAAATACTTAGAAATAAATCTACTAAAACATGTTCAGGATCTGAATGCTGAAAATTATAAAACACTGATGAAACAAATCAAAGAAGACCTAAATAAATTGAGAGACATACCATATACATTGACTGAGAAACCCTATATAATTATGATATTAATTCTCCCCAAATTGAGCCACATATTTAAATCTATTCTCATCAAAACCCTGGAAAGAGTTTTTGTAGATACACGTAAGCTTGATTCTAAATGTTATTTAGAAAGGCAAAGGATCTGATATAGCCCAAATTTTTTTGATAAAGAGGAACAAATTGGCATGCTCACACTGACTTTAAAAATCAATATAAAACTATAGTTGTCAAGACAGTGTGCTATTGGTGAAGGGACAGACACATAAATCAATCGAACACAAAACAAAATCAAGCAACAAACCCACACAACTGATTTTTGACAGAGGCGCAAAGGCAAGTCAATGCAGAAAGGATAGCCTTTTCAACAATGGTGATGGAAAAATTAGATCTCTATGTGACAAAAAAAAAAAAAAAGTGCCTGGATCTAATCCTCACACTTATTTTATATTAGAAAAATTAACTCAAAATGGAGCACACTTCCATTTTGTGTTCCCATTTACATGCGAAATGTAAAACATAACATTTTTCAAAAAAATACAGAAGATATTTATTACCTGGAGTTAGGCAAAGAGTGCATAGATCTGTCACCAAAAGTACAAGCTATAAAATAAAAACAAAATTCTAAATTGAATTCAAAAATTTAAAAATGTTTGCTATGAACAAAACTCTTAATACAATGAAAAGACGCTACAGAATTGAAGGAAATATTTGTAAATCATATATCTGATAAAGGACTTGTATCCTTTGTCAGGATAAGAACCTCCAAAACTCAACAGTAAGAATATTAAAAAGTCCCACAAAAATGGATAATATACTTGAACAGAAAATTCACAAGAGAGAATTATAAGGATGGCAAATAAGCCCATGAAAAGAGGCTCGATATCATAAGCTATTAGGGAAATGCATGGTAAAACCACAATGAAAGTGAAACTTCTGGCTTGGTCTCTGACACGGAAAAAGGCTGGACATTGTTGCAGTTGACTTTACAGTAAGAAAACCTGGACAGATGGGAAAACAGTGACTTTTCTTGTGCCCATCAGAGAATTGAGGTTTCAGGACAAATTGCCACCCAGAAATCTGAAGAGACAGGTGAAACTAGACAGTCACAGTTGAGATCTCTCCCTGGAGAAGCTGCTGGAGCTATCCTCTGTCAGGAACACTTACATGGTAATTTTGACAAATCACTGGAGGCCGACTGCGGACTAGCTTGAGGGTGAGAAATGCCTGGTAGCTCATTCTTAGGAAGACCCTCGAACCTCTATGGACATTACCTCCAGGAACCTCACCAGGGTTCACAGTAAAGAGCCAAGGCAGACTCCCTCTGGGCTCTGGAAGGAAGAGGGAAAGAATAAACCTTGAATACATCCAGAGCATTCTCCATGAGAAAGGCTTACTTTCAATAGAAAAAGGGCTTTATCAGAGTCTTTTCCCAGAACTGTGGAAAAGCACATTCCTCTCAATCCATACCCCCCTAGCCTACCTCTCTCTGTCTCACCTAAGGGGTGGTGGGGAGGAGGAAAGCTATATAAGATGAAACACTTGTGAAAGTCACGGGCCAGGAACACAGGCTCACTGAAAGACGGAGATTTAATCACAAGATTATACAACACTCCCCCTTGCCCACACCTTATTACCACAGTGGCTTACAGGTAACAAAACAACACAGACTCTCTCTGAAGAGTACATAAGGAGGCCCAAATTTAAGAGAGGAGACAGAAATAAGGACATTAGAGGAATGTGAAGACTCTGGTACATACAGCCACAAAAACCCCTTAAACACACATATATATATTCCCTCCTCTGGTGAACAATGACTGATATGGGCTCTAATGGAAAAAGCAGACAACTTAGACAACCTGCAAGAACACATGGGTAATATAAACAGAAATATAAAAATCTAAGAAAAATAAAAGAAAATTGTAGAAATCAAAAACACTGTAACAGATATGAAGAATACCTTTGACGGGGCTCATCAGCAGACTTGGCATGGCTGAGGAAAAGAATCAGTGAGCTTGAAGATAGGTCAACAGAAACTTCCCAAACTGAAATGCAAAAATAAAAATGGAAAAAGAAGTACCGACATCCAAGAACTGTGGATAACTTCAAAAGTTGTAACATATGTGTGACTGGAATACCAGAAGTAGGAGAAAGAGAGAAAATAGCAGAAGAAATGTATGAAGTAATAGCAGCTGAGAACGTTGCAACATTAATGACAGACACCAAGCTATAGATCCATGTAGCTCCAAGAACAACAAACAGGATTAAAAAAACAAAACTACACCTAGGCATATCATATTCAAACTGCAGAATATGAGAGAGATAGAGAGAGAGAGAGAGAGAGAGAGAGAGATAAAGAGCAAGAGAGAGCACGTATCTTTAAAGAGCTGAACTCAGGGTGTGGGTGCAGTGGCTTACCCACAGAGAAAATAAGATGAGATACACAGCCGACTTCTCATCAGAAACCATGCAAGTAAGAAAAGGGAAATATTTAAAGGGTTGAAAGACAAAACCAACCAACCTGAATTCTTTACCTAGAAAACTTATTCTTCAAAAGTGAAGGAGAAGTAAGGACTTGCTGAGGCAATTCACCACCAGACCTGTCCTTCAAGAATGTTAAAAGATTTTCTTCAGACAGCAGGAAGATGATGTAGGTCAGAAACATGGATCTATGTAAAGAAAGGAAATGTTGGAGAAGAAATGAATGGAGGTGAAATAAAATCTTTAACCTTTCCTGTTCTTCATTTAAAAGGTAGCTGCTTGTTTAAACAGGGTGTTGGGTGATTACAGGTAGGAGAGGTGAGTGGCAGGAATGGGAGCAGGGACTCGGGAACACTCTGTTACATGCGCCGGCGCCACATGTGAAACTGAACATTGTCATCTGAAGTTGGACATAAGTTTGTAAAAAGGCTATGTTGTAAATTCTAGAGTGACCACGAAAAATTTCTCGTAAAAGTATAATTGATATTTTTTAAGAGAAGAGATAAAATGGAACCATATAAAATACTCAGATAAAACCAGAGAAGGCAGGAAAAAAAAAGAAGCCATTGGAAACCAGTAGAGAACAGTTACAAACATGGTTGATATTAATCCAAATATATCAATAATCATGTTAAATGTGAATGGTCTGAATACACCAATTGAAAGACAGAGATTGATAGAGTGGATAACAAAACAAGACCCAACTATATCTTGTCCACATTAAATATAAAGTCTCTGATTGGTTAAAAGTAAAGAGATGGAGAAAGATATACCATGTTAACCCTAATTAAAAGAAAACTGGGGAAGCTAAATTAATTTCAGGCAAAACAGACTCGAGAAAAAGGAAAACTATCAGGGATGGGGGGGAGCTAAATAACTCATAATCATAAAGGGGCCAATTCTCCAAGAAGACAAAAATATTAAATGTGTAAGTGCCTAATAACAAAGTGTCAAAATATGTGGAAAAAAACCGATGAACCTGAAAGAAGAAATTGACCAGTCCACTATCAGAGTTGGAGACTTCAACATTCCTCCATCCATAACTGATAGATTACTTAGGCAGAAAATGAGTAAGGATACAGTTGACCTGAACAGCACTATCAACTTTGTCCAACTGATATTTATAGATCTAGCAACAGCACAGTACACATTTTTCTCAAGTTGACATGGAACATTCACCAACACTGACCACATTCTGAGCTATAAAACACACCTTACCAAATTATAACAAATAGAAATCATACAATGTGTGTTTCAGACTACAATGGAATTAACCTAGAAATCAAGAGCAGAAAGATAGCTAAACTATTGGAAACTAACCAACACATTCTTAAATGACATATGAGTCAAAGAGGAAATTAAAAATACATTGAACTAAATGAAAATGAAAATACAACTTGTAAAAATTTGGGGGATGCAGTAAAAGGAGGGCTACAGGTACATTTATAGCATTAAATGCATATATTGGAAAAGAAGAAAGTTCTAAAATCAACAACCTAAGTTGTCACCTTTGATAATTGAGAAAGAAGAGCAATTTAAGGCTACAACAAGCAGAGAAAAAGAGGAATAATGACAATTAGAGAATACATAAATGAAACTGAAAACAAGAATACAATAGAAAAATAAAACTAAAAGTGAGTTCTTTTAAAAGATAATTAAAATTAATAAACCTATCCCAGTTAACCAAAATAAAAAGATATTGGCCACAGTTTGCCAATATCAGAAATAAACAAAGGTTCATCCCTATTACTTTCATATACATTAAAAGAACAATAAAGTTTCACGATGAACACTATACTCACCAATTTGAATATTTAGATGAAATGGACCAATTCCTTGAAAGACACAACTACCAAAATGTACACAAGGACAAACAGATAATGTGATAATCCTACATATATAAAGAAATAGAATCACTAATTAATAAGTTTTCAAAAAAGTCACCAGGCCCAGACGGTTTCAGCAGTGAATTCTACCAAACCAAATTCCATCCATTTAAGGATGAAATGATAAAAATTCTTTACAATCTCTTATAGAAAATAGAAGCAGAGATAACTTCATAACTCATTCTGTGAGGCCAGCATTACCAAAATACCAAAACAAGACAAAGATACTACAAAAAAGATAAACTACTGATAAATATCCCTCATGGGCTTAGATGCAAACATCCTCAACAAAATATTAGTAAATTGAATCCAACAATGCATAAAAACAATTATATATCACAACCAGGTAGGATTTGTCCCAGGCTCAACATTTGAAAGTCAACCTATCACATCAACAAGCTAAAGAAAAAAAAAAATCACATGACCATATCAATAGATGCAGAAAAGGCATTTCAATTTTAGTATATGTGTTGCCAAAGTGAGCACAGAAAAAGCATTTCAAAAATCCAACATCCATTCATGATAAAAACTCTCAGAAAACTAGGAATAGAGGGGAACTTCCTCAATTTGACAAAGAACATCTACAAAAAAACCATAGCTAACATCACATTTAGTGGTAAGAAACTGGATACTTTCCCCTAAAATCAGGAACAAGGCAAAGATGAACTCTTTTACCATTCCTATTCCACATCATACTGGGAGTCCTAGTTAGTACAATAACATGAAAAGGAAATAAAATGTATACAGATTATATAGGGAGAAATAAAAGTATAGATGACAATATTATATTAGAGAATTCCAAAGAAGCCTCAAAAATAATCCTGGAATAAGAAAATATATAGCAAGGTCGCAAGATATAAAGTTAATACACGAAAGTCAACTGCTTTCCTATATTCTATCAATGAACAATTGATATTTGAAATTTAAAAGTACCATTTACAATAGCACCAAAAAACAATGAAATACATACAAATGTAACAAAATATATATAGTGTCTATATGCATAAAACTATATAAAACATTGCTGAAAACATCAAAGAAGATCTAATAAATTTATAGATATTTTATATTCTTAGATTGGACTCAATTTTGTTAAGATGTCATTTCTTCTGAACTTGGTCTATAGATTCAATGGAATTCAAATCAAAGCCCCGGTAAGCTATTTTGCAGATACCTACAAACTGATTCTAAAGTTTGTACAAAAAGGCAAAAGACCTAGAGTAGCCCACATAATACCAAAGAAGAAGAACAAAGCTGGAAGACCCAATTGCAAGACCTATGATAAAGCTATAGTTATCAAGGCAGTGTGGTATAATAATCAAAGAATGGACACATATATCAATGGAACACAACAGACAGCCCAGAAATAGACCCAACAAATATAGTCTACTGATCTTTGACAAAGGAGCAAAGACAATTCAACAGAGAAGGAAAGTCTTTTCAACAAATGTTGCTGAGTAACTGGACATCCACATGCAAAGAAAAAAAAAATCTATGCACAGACCTTACACATTTCACAAAAATTATTAATAAATCAAAATTGATCACAGACCTAAATGTAAAATATAAAACTATAAAATTTCTAGAAGAAAATATAGAATTAAATCCATGTGACCTTGGGTTTGGTAATTTTCTAGATATAACACCAGAAGTATGATCTGTGAAAGAAAAGAAAAATGCTAAGTTAGACTTTACTAAAATTAAAGACTTCTGCTCTGCAAAAGACACTATTAAGAGAATGAAAAGACAAGGTACACACTGGCAGAAAATATTTGCAAAACACATATCAGATAAAGCACAAAGGATATACAAAGGATACTTAATATCCAAAATATACAAAGGATACTTAAAACTCAACAATAAGAAAACCACCTAATTTTAAAAATGGGCAAAAGATGTGAACAAGCACCTCACCAAAGAAGATACACAGATGGCAAATATGAGTATGAAAAGTCACTCAACATTATTTCTAATTAGAATATTGAAAATTAAAATAATGAAATAGCACTATATGTCTATTAGAATGTCTAAAATAAAATACACACACACACACACACACACACACACACATCTCTCCAATATCAAGTTGTGGTGAGGAGGCAGGAAAGTGAGACTCATATTTTGCTGGTGGTTATAACAGTGCTGCAGGCACCTTGGATAGCTATCTGGTTGTTAAAAAGTTAAACAGCTTTACAGTAAGATCTAGCAATTGCACAACTAATTTGAAAACTTTGCCCATACAAAATGCTGCACACAGTGTTTACAGAATATCTGTTCACAATCGCCAAAAACTGGGAACCACCAAAATGTCCTTCAGTGGGTGACTAGATAAACAAACTGTGGTACAAATAATCAGATAATACTCAACAATAAAAAGAACTATTGCTACATAAAATAACATGGCATAATGACATTACATAAAATCTCAAAGGCATAATGGTGTGAGTGAATAAAGTCAGTTTCAAAATGTTACCTATTTCATAATTCCATATTTATGACATCCTCACAATGACAAAACTATAGCTATGGAGAGCACATCCGTGATCACCAAAGGTTAAGGCTTGTGGCTATAAAAGCGCACAATTAGAGACTTTTTTGTTAAGCTGAACCTGGGTACGGGAATCCAAACAAGTGTTCAGAATCACTGGACTGCATATCAAAATAAGTCCATCTTACTGAATATTAATTTAAAAAGTCAAATAAAGTACTAAACACCATTAAACATACATAATGCTTAAAGTCAAACAAAAAGCCTGAAACCAAGAGTAAAATAACAATTGTCAAGAAACGCATCATGCTGGTACGAGTTATCTGCAATATAACCTCTTATTTGGAATAAGGGGGTGTGGATACACAGAGAGGGTGATGTGAGAGGGGACACACAGAAGTGAGCAGGCCTTGGCATCAGGGAAAGTAACCATCCGAAGCCGTGGCGTGAAAAAGTATCAAGAGGAAGGCAAGAAATGGGAAATGGCCAGAAGAACCGGTTTAGGAGGCAAAAGGACCACCTCCAGCCTAGGCGAGACGCAAGGCCCCACACAGCAGGGCGTGAAAATTGAAGCCGTGACAGTCTGGGTGGGAGAAAGTTTGGAGTGCTTAGGAAAGAGGAGTGAGCCAGCCAGGAGGAAGACATGAGATAGGTGGCTGCAGAGGGTGCGAATCAGGTAGAAGGAGAACGCAGGCTATTTAAGCGGCAATTCCCGCAGTCCCGACCGCGAGCGCAGCAGAGGGCACGGGAAGGGGCGAGCGTAAAAGTGTGAGCGCGGGCGCGGGGGCGCCGTGCGTGCTCCCGGAGCTCGGGGCTGCGGCGCGGTTCGTGGCCGCGAGCACCCGCACTCCGAGGTCGGCGCCGGCGAGGCGAGGGCGGGACGCTGCGCGCGGCCGCGGGCGGAGCGGTGGGGCGCGAGGGGCGGAGCGGAGCGCGGGAGGAGGCGGGGGAGGAGAGGCCCCCGGACCGCGAGCGGCAGCTGGGGAGGGGGCCGCGGAGCCCGAGCGTGAGCAAAACAGCTGATCTGGTTTTCCTTTAAAGCGAGAGAAAATGGAAGTCGGGTAGCAGCGACTGCGGCGCTGCGGGCTGGCCGAGCGGAGCGGCGCGGCAAGGCAGGTGAGACGGCGCTGGCCGCGGTGCTGCCGGCGGGCGGCGGGGCCGGGCCCGCGGACAGGGCAGGTGCGCTGTCCCGGCGCGGACGCCGGCACCGGGTCTTTCCTGGGCTCGGTGGCAAGGCAGGTGGACGCCGAGGCCCGGCGGGCGCGGGGGTGCAGGGGGCCCGGGCCCCGCGCGGGCCGCCCGCGCGCGCATTGCGGGCTCCGCTTCGGACCCCGCGGGTACAGCGGCCACCAGCTCTGGCCCGGCGCGCGTCTCCCGGGCAGGGCGCGGCGCTCCTGCTGGGTCGGGGCTGCTATCTCTTCTTGGCCTTTTAGTTGTCCGCACTGGAACGTGATGACAGGCATGGGGGGACCGGCCCTTCGATCAGTGGGGGCGCGTCGGGGGTCCTGGCGTTGGCAGATGCCCGGGCAGGGCCCGGCCCCGAGCAGCACACGAGGCCGCTAGCCCGGCGCTGGAGCAGTGGCTGTGTGGACCACCGCGGCCCCGCGCACCGCTCGCTCGCTCACTCGCTCTACTGAGTCTAGCTGGACAGCAGGCGAATCATTAATGCAATTTGGCTATGAACCCGGAGGCCTTCCCTAGTATCTCCTCACTGGAGGGGAAAAAATTGCATCTCCTGTGCTTTAAGTGCTCCTTTAAATTTGGGAGATGTCAGTGATGTCATCATTAACTAAAACTTTCCTTCATTGGACACAACCGCTCAAGTGTACCCTCCTCCCGCCCGGTGCAGCTATTGCGGCCGTTTGAGAATCTTTGCACTGAAATGGATTTGCCTCTGCTCTCTAAACTCAGCAACCTCACACCAGTGAAAACAGTTTTTATTTTTGTCTTTTGGCTTGAGAATTAATAGATTTAAGAGTGGCTGAAGGGAAACTTGTTAGATCTCAATGGATCAGGAAATTGCTTTATCCACAGCACAAGAATCCAGAGGAAAGTCATGTATGACATGCACACGCTAATCCCTTATCCTATCTTTATAAATGAAAGTGAGCTGTAAGAGGAACAATTTTTTAAAAATATTCTATTTTATAAGGCAGATGATGTGTCCAGGAAAAGGTGGACAGTGGGGCCTAAATCTTTATGGCCCTTGCTTGCTTCAGGAAAATCTGCAGGTCTCCTGCTTCTCTCCCATCACTCCTGCCAGGGTGGGCCTGGGAGAGGCCTGCCCTGGGGAAGGCCTAGGGTCCTCCCAGCAGCTGTGTGTCCCACCAGCCTCCAAGGCCTCTTTAACACTCAGAGAGGGTAGATCTGCACAGCACACCAAGTTCTGGGGAAAATTCCCCCTAAATGGGAGCAACATGCCATCATTTTATTGTGTGTGTGTGAGTGTGCCGTTAGTACCAACTCTTATGGGAACAAAAGTAATCAAGTTCCCAACACAGTCTGAATATCTACGTAAGCCTATCATGTTGAAGGGATGACCAATAGCAGACAAAAGTATTGACATTTTTGTATTTAATAATTAATGATAGTTCCTAATTGGCTCTGATAAGCATGCCTTTAATTATTAGTGTGATCATGTTGGGTCTGTAAGGAATTTAATACCATATGCCATACAAAAGTTTGAAATTGGTTAGGAATGTGAATCTTTAGAACCCTGAATTGGTGTGAAAAAAATGGGAAAACAGTGGTTTACTTTAGGCCCTTGGTGTTCAGGGTGATAATGGGTGGAAATCATTGCTTCATGAAGTCTTGCCAGGTGCAAGTCTCACCTGGGCCTAGATCATAGATGGCAGACGTCCCCTTAGGAAGTAACTTCTTAGGCCCCCAGCTTTGGTGGAGGAGGGGACGGGGCACTTTGCTGTGAACAAGCAGTGTGCAAGTCTTGACCTCTGACCTCTTGATGGTGCCACATTTATTCCCAAAGATATTCCTACATGAGATGGGAAGCCTTATAGAGAAAGTGGCTCCAAATGTGCCGCTTTTTGATGACTTTGCTCCTGCTACATATAGTTGCTTTAGAACTTGAGCTCTAAAGTTGTGGCTGAAATTCTTCTGTATTTTAAGTATCCTCAACAGTAGGAAGATTGGTTTTTAAGGCTCTGGATTGTGAACTCTTTAAAAATTGAGTCTATGAAACCACTCTGGCCCATGTATACATTTTTTTTGCACCTGTAGAACTGTGAAAATATTTACCATAATGTTTTTGGTTGAACTCACTATAGTACCTGTGAAAATACAAATGCAAGTGTTTCCACTAAATCTTTAGGTATTAGCCACTTATTTCCTAAACATTTAGAGACAATCACTTTAAAGCCTCTTCATCCCCTTTCATGCTTAGAGTGTCATGTCTTCTGTTCCTAAGAAGGCAAAATTGCCTTGGCTTTTCTTTCTGTTCCCTCTGGATCTTAAGGTCATTTATTCATGCCTTCGGCCCACAGAATAAAGGCTGAGTCAGCTGCTGCCGGGCCAGCAGGGGGCGTGCTAAACGTGGCTTGGCCGGCCTCTGCCAGAGCCACCTGGAGAGAGCAGTGCCAAGTTGAGGGGGGGAAGTGTGTGTGTGTGCACCTGTGTGCGCTGCACCTCCTCTCCCCCGACTGCACCCCGCATCGTGTGCCTGTGGCCCAGGAGATGGAAACTGAAGGAAAGGGGGTCCATACTTGAATGACCAGAGGTTGTGGCATCCAGAATGTAGGCCTCCCCGGACGGTGCAGGGAGATTGCTTTAATGGCTCCGTGTCTTTGGAGAGTGGCCCTTGTTAGCACACTTTGGGTCTGAAGATTCAGTGCCTTCTCAGATTGTGGGAGTGAGAGTATTGGTTTGGAGGGGAGGGAGTTGGCCTCAGGGAACTGCAGGCCTGTGTCCTGGTGAGGCTGTGACCGACTGTGCCAGCCAGGGCAACCCATGCAAATGCTCCCCACCACCCTTAATGCTTGCTGTTGGTTTTGACTCTTGATTGACTTAAGTCCTGGGACCCTGCGTGGTGGTACTTCCCAGGGGGTCCTACTTGCCCTCCTTGCCAGGGTTATTGGCCTCAAGGTTTCTCTGATGGAGAAAAGCAGATGTTTTATTATTGTACTTTTATTTTCCCCTAGAAAAAGAAAATGGGAGAAAAGAGGCAACTGTGCTTTTCACTTAAATGTGCTTAATCTGACTTGTGAGTAGGTGCCAGGTTACTCAACCACATGTTCCCTGCGATGCCTTCCCTTGCAAGGACTGAGCTCAGAGAGGCCGGCTCATGCTCTGAGGGTCATCTTGGTGAGCTGGGATGGGCGTTTCCTAAGGCTTAGGTGATCATTGCAGTGTCTGGATATGATACTGAAGACCAATGACTCCTCTTTCCCCCGAGGGTCCTCATGGAGCCCACATGTAAAAGGGAAACATCGCACCTTTTTAGGAAAGGATCCAGAGACATGTTTTCTTGGGCGTATAAAGTATTTTAAAAATTAAAAAAAAAAAAAAGGAAAGGAGCTTGATAGATGCCCTGCTAGAGATCTACCCAAGTGCTATAACTAGGTATTTCTTTGTGCTTCCCATTCCATTGAAATTGTATGGAAAACTGAATTACTGATTTCAAGGGGGTAAATGGGAATAACGTGGTTTTCACCTTTGGCTGAACCAGACTCTTCACTTTGAGCACTATAAATGGCTACGAGGTAAGCACCATTAGATGTAAAAACAGGTGGCCCCAAATCCCTTTAGAAGCTGTGACTGAGGGCTGCAATAGGATGTCCCACTTAAGGGAATCCTGAAATCCACAGGCATTTAAGTGGAAATAAGACATGCTGGTTCTATTTTCTAATATATTCTATGTGAAAATATTTTACCCTTGAGCCTTGGAAGAATTTTATTTGCCCATTGGTAGACTGCTGCATCCCCCAAGAAGTTTGTGTGTTAAGACCAAGAATAAGATGGCCTTAACACAGATGTGACAGAATGGTTGGTGCAAGGGGGTGGCGGGGGGGGCGCCTTCACCACACTTTTGGGATGGGGTTCTTTATCATTCATAGTAACAAGAGAAGTGGGTTAAAAATAAGTCTTTAAAATGCTGAAATTGAGAGGAGGGCTGGACGCTGCCTTGTTACTTGCCTGTGTGTGGAGGCGTGTTTAGCTGGCTGGTGTGCGTGCAGCATTTTTGACTAGGAGGTAAGGAGTGAGGATAGACTAGGATTGTGGGGGAGTGGTCCTGCCTCAGCCACAGCCGGCCCCTCTAGGCAAGGCACGGCCCAGCCATGCTCTGGGTTCCTCATGGCAGAGGGAGAGATTGAGCCTCCCATGTCTCTAAGGCCTTATCTGGTAAAATTGCCTGATTCCATAAAGCCCTAGTCCTCACTATTACAGATTTCTGCTGTATAACATCTCACATTCTGAGACGTCAAATACACATTACTGCAAATACAAGTTTTAAATACATCTCTCTGGGCTTAAGTAGGTAATTCTAAAGTAAACTCATTTTCTAGGTTTGAAGGATTTTGAGTTTCTCTTTCCAAGGCAATATTTTCTATTTGAGCATAGTTTATTCTTACCTTGTTTTCCTTATAAATATAATGGAAATTTGATGTCTGAATGAATATACATGAGTAAGATGCTGTATTGACTTTTATGAAATATAAAATTAGACCTCTGAAATTCATTTCCTTGTCTGTTCAGCATTTCATTCGATTGTTTTATTAGATTACTGCAGAGTTTCATGTGGTGCCAGGGACTGGTGTGAACAGACCCCACACCTTTCTCTCTGTGAGATTAAATTCAGTTTGTCAGTTACTGAGACAAGGGTTTAGGAGCTCACCTGGGAGGAGGCAGTTGCAGGGAGCTGGAACAGACATCTGTCCCTGGTGCTGTCCCTGCCAGGTTGAGCCTTGCTAGCTCCGAGAAGACCCCAGTGCTGCTGTCCCTGGGGCTGACATACCCATCCTGGAAGAGTTTACGCAGATCATCTCTGTGCTTCCGTTTTGGGAATTGCCTATGACATCAGGCTCTCCTGATTCTCCACAGTAAGCACAGGGTTGGCCTGGCATGGCCTTGTTGCAGAAGAGACTGCACAGTGTACAGTATCCTGGGACTTGACGTGCCCTCCTCCCCAGTTTGCTCTACCTCATCTTCAAAACTGATGCAATACTCTTTTATCTTGGGGGTCCAAAGACCACACCATGGTTACAACTGATTTCCCCACAGTTCCTCTAGTGATGATTTGAGGCTTGAAGACAAGGCGTATTATTGAAGTGTGGGCAACACATGTGCAGGTATAATTTTTCTTGCCTTTCAAAAAAATTGTTTAACATCCAAGATATATATATAGTTAACTTTTTCTTTTTAAAATATATGAATTGGAGTATTTGTATGGCCCGTGTTTTAGATAATATACCATCTCTTGAAAGAATCATCCTGAATAGTAAAAATAAATGGGACTAGTTGCCAGCTGACTTGGACTTAGTGACCAGACGTGTGAGCTTGGGCACAGTCCCAGGTAGCCCTGAGGGCAGAATATCTCTCTGGCCATCCCATAGGCTTTGGGGTGGAGCAGATGAGTGAGTATTTGCAGTGAGTTCTTTAAATGTGATGATGGATAAGTCATTCCAGTAAAAGGAATTAGAGACAGGATATTTGTCTCATAAACCACTAGCCTAGTTTTTGTCCTTTGGCAGTTGATGTAGTTACAGTTTGCACTTGGAACTACATTGCTTGGATGAACTTGTTTTGACTTTCTTTTTTGTGGAGGAAGGAGGAGGCATGGGTAAAAAGGATGGAGGGCCTTTTATGGCTTAGCAATTCTTGGAGTTAGAGTTGTTAGCCTGTTCTATTAAGCAATACTAGGTGAAGTTCCTCTCAATCAGAGTAGGTAGTGAACTCCCTGAGAATCAGGCTGTGTCTCCTGCATCTCAGGTGCTGCTGGGTACGCAAATAGCAGGCCCCCAAGGCCTCATGAGACGGGGTCATTACCGAACATACTTTCTTATTCTTGGAGATGATAAAAGATTAGTCCTGTACATGAAAACTTGAGGGTAGAAAAATAGCATTCCAAAGGTGGAGTCCTTCAAGTGGATGTTAGGGAGGGTAAGTGGGCAGTGACTGTGACATGAAGTCCTGCCAGTGAGGGTGGTCTTGGCATTTTCCCCTGGAGGAGGTGTGTGGCCAGGCCAGGGTCTGCACCACTGTCCCCACCTTGAGCACATTCCCTTGCAGAGTGTAGTGCCATTCCCAGAGCAAGTCCTTGGCTCTAACCACAGGCCATCCTTTGTCGTTGGCATTGACTGTGGAAAAGGGCACAGAGGTCTCTGTGCCATCTCTGGGATGACAGGGTCCCACAAGGAAGGACGCAGGTCCTTTGCACGTGCTCATTAGGTTAAGTGAAAGCTCTGTGGCTGTCTGTTTAACTCAGCGCTGTGGGTCTGCAGCTATTACATAGGCAAATTGAAAGGCAGAGCTAGCTCACTTGGAAACATGTGTCCTGGAATTGCAAGGATGGGTTGCAGTTCATGCTCATATCTCTTATTTATTCTGTTTTTAAAATCTGTCTCATCTGAGATATTGACTGTGAACTTAGCCTTCAGGTTCATTTGGCTGTAAGTGCCCACTGACTGCGTTATCAGACATGGCATGTGCTCTTGGCTGGGGCATCTCTCCAGGATCCTCTACCTGCACTAGAGGTGAGGTAGAGGTCAACAAGGTTTCTTCTACCAAAGTTGGCTCAGCCCGTTTACAATCTGGCAGGCGGCATGTTCAGAAATGCATGATCACAAAGGGTGCTTAAGGCCTCAGGGGCCCAGGGGAGGAGTGAATATGGGGGAGTCAAACCACATAGCATTTAGGGTTTATTAGGAGAAGATCAGTGTGTTGTTGCATTTAAGTTAAACTCCTTCCATGCCTGTGGACTGGCAACTGGAGGGCCTGGCCCAGCCTTGTGGGGAGAGAGAGCTCCCAGCATGGAGGAGGCCTCCTTCTGGCTTTGGACCCCACTTTGGGTATATTCTCTAGGTCTTAATTTCACATGTAAAAATGAAGTGATGTAGCTGTCTACTCTGATATCCCATTGAACTCCATGATTCTGCACAAAATTAATTTCCTGGTTCTCCCAAAGTGCTGACTAATCAAGGGAAAGAAAGCCCTACTCGATGCTATGAGAAAACAACTAGGAAAAATTAGGTGTCTTGTAAAAATAATTGTCTCCATTTCTAGCATTGAGGAGAATACCAAGCATTTGAACAAGTATTTATAACTAGAAATCAGTTGTGTGGACACCACTCCTCCCTCTGATTCTTAAGCCCTTGAGGGGAAGCCTGTGCATTAGTCCTTATTACATCTCTGAGGCACCTTGTTCAGAACAGACTCTCCATTCATGTTTGTTAAATGCATTTAATAGCCCTATGGGAATTAAAATTAGAAAGTTAATTATTCTTTCTAGAATCGCTTAGCTCCCATGAGTTCAGAAGCATTGTAGTTGAGAACGTTGCTTATATAAAATTTGAAACATTTTGGACTTTAGCTCCCAGCTCAGTAGCATGCAAAATTTTGTTTGCTTGGGTTGCAAATAAACAAAAACCAGATTATTTACTGATTAACCGTCATGGGACTTGCTGTTGTACAGCACTGTGTCTGTTCTAAGAGGAATTATCGTTTCATATTTTCCATTCCACCTATCACAGACATTGTATATAGTCTTAAGGAATATTAGCTATGTATGTTTTATAAGACAAATTATCTCACTATAGATTTTTTTAAATTAGATAAATTCGTTGTACTGCCTTGAAGATATTAATGTTAGAAAAGACAAAATGAAAGGTCACATAAGCAGGTCATATTTGAAGCAATGCTTAAGGGAAGAAGAGAATTCATAATGAAAGAATAAACAGATATGTTGTGATTCATTAAAATGATTGATTATATTGACTTATATTAAAAAATGATAGCAAATCCTAAACCTCAGAATCTCCCTGGAAGGGAAGATCACATTGTCAGGCCTGTGTCACCTCTGGATGCTCTCTTGGCACCCAGAGTCTGGGGCTGCCCTGCTTCTCTGGAAGGCCCAGGCCAGGGTCCTCCACTACCCATTGAAACCATGTGGGTGCTTTGAAAATCTTGGTGTCTGGGCACCACTCCAGAGGTTCTGATATTAGCCCCTGAGCCACGGCCTGGGCTCCCACTAGGACTCTTAAAAAAGCTCCCAGTTCATTCTGAGGTTGATCACCACTGACCTCAAGGAAGTTCTTTTATAAGTTTAAAAAGGGAGGGATAAGGCTCAAAGAGAAACAGGAAGGATTAGGAATCCTTCTTCCCTTCTTATACATTATCCTCGTAAGTGAGAAGGAAAGTTGGTCTCCATAAAGCAGGAAATTGAAAAGCATATATAAGATAAGCTGGTAAAACTTTCACCATTTGATCAAATAATTGTGTATCATTTAACTGAATATTGAAATAACAACAAGGCAGGTGATAAGGAATACTTAACTGAATAGCTGGCGTACAGATGTTTGCGTTCGAGAGATCCATTGCACAACGTGGTCACTACAGTTATTAACAATGTATTACATACTTGAAAATTGCTAAGAAAATAGATTTTAAGTGTTTCTCACCATAAAACAATGAGATGAGTATATGAAGTAGTACATATGTTAATTAACTTTATTTAGAAATTCCATAATGTATGTGTATTTCAAAACAGCATGTTTATGCCATAAATATAAACAATTCTTACTTGTCAAGTTAAAAATAGTAAAACAACAAAAATAATATAAAATTCCATTATTAAAACTTAAAAAAATATATAAACAATGGTAAGATGTACAGCCATGCAGAAGGGAACCAAACTATTTTACCAGGTTTATTAACTTGCATAAGATATATCATCATGTGCTTTACAGTTTTCAAAATGCTTTTGTGTATATTATCTTATTTGATCTTCCCAATAACTCTGTATCTTTGGGAGGGCAGTTATCCCCATTCTACAGCTTAGGAGACAGAAAACAACAATCTGTGAGACTGACCTGCACATCTGCGATGCCGGGTCTTTGGGCCCCAGGTGACGGCTCCTCACCTGGTGACTGTTGGCCTGGCAGACTCAACCACTGCCTCCTGATACCTCAATAACATCTGTGGGAGGCTGGAAGGAAGACATTCCTTTGAGACTGACTTTCCCCGAGGCTGGCCCAAAGGCTACCTGAGTGAATGGTGAGGCAGGCTGTGTGTAGTGGGATGGGGGTGTGAGCCAGGCAGGCCACCCAGTCCTTGTTCTCATTGTTACGCTTGCCCTCATTCTCCTGTGTCCCTAGACTTGCCATCTTTTATGGCAGCAGCATCTCTATAGCATCATACACCTGTGGGAGCAAATACCTCTTGCTCCTTAAGAATGTTTTCCTTGAACAAAGCTTTCTGCCCTTAACCTCCTTTGCAGCCCTGTCCTGAGAGGTTGGTCCTGTCCACCTGCACTTGGGCATTTGGCAAACGCACATGGTCACAGAAGGCTTAAAAGTCCAGGGCTGCACAGCCAGAGGCAGGGGACCTCAGGGCAAATGCTTCCTTTGGGCCTCCATGGACATCTTGCTGTGATTACTCTGGCCAGCGACTGTGCTGTCCCCTGCATTCCCGTTACCATGACTGCCCTCTGGCTATCTGCCATGCCTCTCTCATGGGCTCACTCCCTGCTGTAAGGAGTCCCCAGGTGGGTGCTGGGGCCCCAGACCTCACCTCTCTGTCCCTGAGCAAGATTCTTTATCACTTGCCTCATTGTCATTTCAATTTGGCAAGATAATAAGATCTACCCTTTCATGTAACAGAACAGTACTGTGGACACAGTGATGTACATGTCTTTGTCTCCAAGGTATTGAAGGGGAAACCATGCCTTCTGGATAAAGTACTGCTAGGAAATTTTTCTTTTAAGTAATTAACCTTTTCTGTTGTCCGTTGTTTCTCTTTTTCCCTTTCAATGTTCTTCTTCTGCAAAAGTTGCCCAAGAAGGAACTAAACTACTGTATGAATTATATATAATAAAGTGAGGGCTCACAGTTCAATCCTGCTGTCTTAGTAGAAAAGCCCTTTTTCAGAATGGAAAGTCCATGGTGGGCATTGCTAAGAAAAGGCATGCAATCAAGTGTTAGCCCTCTGTGGTACAGGATATGCCTGGGGTACCAAAGAGGGGGAAAGTTGAGTATTTAAGGACATGGTGGAGCAGTCGGGAATCACACCCAGACTCCCAACCCCAAAGCATGTGCTCTTTATGCCACAGTCTTCCTAACATTGAGGAAGAGTAGCAGAGATGTTTTCTGGTGGGACAACCCATTTAGGTTCACAGAGCTGCTAAGCCTGTAGCAGGGGCAGGACCGCAGCTGATGCCCCTGCCCATAAGTTCCTCACGTTGCCAAGAGGCAGACTGTGGCCTCTTGCCCCACATTCCGGGTGGCATTCATTAGGCCAGTGGAGAAAGTTGTGAGAAAGTAACCCCTGGAATGGACGTCCAGCTGCCTCATCAACACACCGGCACTGAACATCTTAGGTGCTGGCCCAAGCCCTGTACTGGTGACATAAGGAAAAGGGGGGCATGACATGGCATTTGGGCAGCTCTCAGGGTTGGGGAGGCCACACTTGAAGGCTCCCCATAGGTGGTGCAGGGACAGCCAGGTGCGATGGACAGCCCCCTCCTCTTCTCTGTGGTGGCCAGGCGGGGAGCTGACAGCCCCAGGTGCAACCTTGGGAGGAGGCAGGGCCCTTCCAACCCCAGCTTCAGTTTCTTCATTTAGATGTGAGGTTCCTGTATAAAACTATGTAACCTATACAAATCCAAGAAACATTTTTAGCATAGTCATCATTTTTCCAAATACTTTTCAGAAGCAGTGCTAAGAGCCTGGAGAAGACGTGGGAGGATTGAACATAAGTCATTTGGAGGCATGTAGAATTTTCTATGCAGGTGGCAGGTGACACCTTACTTTGACTTGGGCATGGCTGGCAGAGAAGAATGGCTCAGGAGGCTGGTGCTGGACTGCAGGGGCTGAAAGCAGGCATTGGTCAACTGTAATAAGGCCTGAGGGTCATTCCTACAGGACCCAGCAGGCATGAGGCTGCTAGTCAAGCCCCGGGTCTGCCCCACACCTTCCCCATGGGTTACCACTTTCCCCAAATCCCTAGGCTGGTGACACTTGAGGAGCCTTGTTGCTGACCTCTCTGCTCATCCTGAGTGTTTCCAGGCACTTCACAGAGGCCAGTCACATGAGTGTCTGCTGAATGGACCCCTTCCTCAGGGCCTGGAGAGGGCATGGGCAACCAAGTGTCTGCAGAGGGGCCCATGAATGCCAGGCCAGGCCTGGGTGAGATACTCCAAGCTCTGGGCCTCACACTGGGTTCACTTTCTGCTTGTGCTGCCTCCTGCTATGGGTCCTTGCCTAAGTCAGTTGATCTCCCACTGTCAGTATTCCTGCATGTGTAACAGAGGGAATGGCCTGAAAAAAACGGCAAAAATATTTTCTGTCTCTTTAAAACATCCTCCACTCCTTTTTGAGAACTAAAACCTGCATCCCTGCCTGAGGACAGTGGTCGGGAGGGGCAGGGTAAGTCTTTTGATATTTGTGCTACAGGAGATGGCTCAGCCCTGACTGGTGGAGGGAGGTCCTGGGCGGAGGTCACTGGATCGTCTTAGGCAAGATGGGATGGAAATGGGGCAATCAGCATCATCAACTGTAGTTGAACAGCAATTGCCTGAAGCTGAGAACCCACTCTTTAAAAGCTCTGTATTTCTGCTTATTATTAGAACGATGCCATTTTTCAGACAGGAGTCTCCATCCTCCTCATTTGCCACCAAATTAATAAATCTCTTTTTCCTTCTCCTCAAACCACTTGTTCTTGTTCTTCTGATGTGGCCTCAGGGACAAGTGCCAAACTTTTGGTAACACATGTGACACCTGCCTTACAGATAACAACAGGTCTAGGGCAGCACCTGTCCCTTGGCTGCTTTCCTAGCCCTTCTTCCTTTAGGACAGAACATTAATTCCTTTTTGAAAACTAGGCATTGATTCCTTTCCTTCAGAAAAGGAAGATTGGGCCAAGAGCTGGGTCTAAGACCTGCCCCATCACTTGGAATCTCAGGGGTCTGGGGGAGGGATCTCACTGCTCTGAACCTCTATTTCCACATTGTGGAATGAAGGTAAGACCAGATACCTCACAGGATTGTTGTGAGGAAGACAAGATTGTTGTGTGGTTGACAGGTGCCTGCTGTCAACTACAGTCAGCCCTCCATATCTGTGGGTTCTGCAACTGTGGATTTAACCATCGTGGATGGAAAATATTTGGAAAAATTGAGTCTGTACTAAACACATATCGACTTTGTTTTTCTTCTCATTATTCCCTAAACAATATAATGTAACAATTTTCTATGTGGGATTTATACTGCATTAGGTATTATAAATAATCGAGGGATGATAAAGTATACAGGAGAATGTGAGTAGGTGCAAATGCTGCACCATTTTATATTGGGAACTTGAGCAACCTTGGATTTTGGTGTCTGTGGGGGTCCTGGAACCAATCCCCCATGGATGCTGAGGAAGGAAGGATTGTATTGGAGAGAGGTCACCTGGGAAAAGGGAGGGGCCTGCCGGAGCTCCAGAGCCCAGTCCTGCAGGCCCCTTGCTATTGGCCCCTGGGATGCTCCAGGACGGAAAAAGGCTCAGAGCCAGAAAAGGCAATCTGGACCCTTTGGGCAGATGTCAGAATTTACTTGTGTTCTTTCCTTCTTGGGGAAGTGTACCAAAGGATTGTTCAGACCTTTGTCCAATGTGCATCATCAACTTTAATTTTTACATAGATCATTGATGAATTTAATTAATGTGTGTATGTGTCGGGGCAGGAGGTTGAGAAGAAGGTGGTCCTGAATGAGCTCCTCTTTGCTCGTGGTGTTTTGAGAATAACTATCTGTTTGGGGGACACTTTTTGTAAAACATGTTCCTTGAGAAATCCAGACATCTACAAAGATAAAACTGTTATCAAAACCGTAAGGGGGTTCCCTCCTAGGTCCAGTTGTCCCCCACACGGAGTGATCAATTGTTGAGGCAATGAGGACTGCCAAGGAAGAAAGGAAGTTTTAATACAAAAGATGTCTTGTCAGGAGAATGGGGGAAGCAGTCTTAAATCCTCCTAGAGTAAAGGAGAGGCCTAGCTGTTTACAGAGGGGAAATTGACGACGGGCTGTGTGCACTGGGGCAGGTGGTGGTGAAATTGACAAGGGGCTGTGTGCACTGGGGCAGGGTGTGGTGAAAAAGACTCTGGCATCAGGAAGGCTGTGTAGGGGCCTTTGGAATCTCAACTCCTTTGTCTTGCAGAAATTTCGCTATTTCTGGGAAACAACTCAAAAGGTTAAGTAGTTAGTTAAAAGTTACCAGGTTCTGGTCACCAAGCCCTACTGGCCTGGGAATCTAAGCATCACCCTCCTTCTTGTGCATACGGCAAGGTAGAAGGGTGGTCATTACCCTAGGAATATAGCCAGACTGGTTTTGGGGGTCATTTCTTTTTCCTTATTCATTTTTCTTTTTTTCGTGAAAAAGCTAATATGTGCACAGGCTAAAACAATAAATTGCAACAAAACTAGAGTATATAGTAAAATGTGAGTCATTTCCTTGTTCTTGATCCTCATTGCTTCCTCAAGAGGCATTAATTGCTCCTTGTGCATCTTCCTGGGAATATTCTCTGCATGTCCAAGTATGTGTCTTCTTTTTTTCCCATGTTCAAATACATAGGAACATACAATACCTATTGGGGATGATTACATTTTTAGCCTATACTATGTGCTATTTTAACTAAAAAGTACTCAGTTAAGTTTTATTTTTATTTAGTAATTAAGGATTTGCTGAATTTAAGCTAAATGTCTTATTTTTGGAGCATTAAAGTTCCTAAGAGATCCCTTTCTTGGTTTGGGTAGGCCAGCCTGTGGTTACCATTTACGTAGCAGCCCTCCCAGGCTAGCTCCTGTGGCAGAGCGAGTCGGTGTGCGGGAACCAGTGTCCCCCAGCCACTCAGATCACAGCTGTGTGGGCTAGCTGGTTGCCCAGGAGAAAGGGGAGGTGGATTTGGGGAGCAGCTGCAGTCTCCATTCAATCCCTATAAAGTTAGGGGAAAACGATGAAATACCTGTGTGCTTGGTTTTGCTGTTAGCCTTGTGTTAACTGTTTGCTAACTGCTATTTACCTGGGGTTGGTGTCCGCTCACTCAGGCTTTGAAAGATGAGCTAATTTGCGTACCAACACTTCCTTTCCCCTGTTATCCATTTCTCTATTTTGTTACTTATGTTATAATTTCTAACATTTGCCGTCTCTTAGGTAACCTCAGTTTCCACAGTTACTTGTTCTTAGTGCTGTATGGAAATAGATTCTAGGATCACACGGTATCAGTCTTTTTATCAGTAGTTCTAGAACGTTGAGGGCTTTTTTTTTCTTTTTTTTTGCAATTTGTCTTTCAATTGTCTGGAGTTCGTTGTAGAGTTTAATCCATCTTTTGCCTGATTATAAAGTTCTTGAGTCACACAATGTCATTTAAAACTGTGTAGAAATATTTCTATTGCCTTTTAGCACTGAGTATTTGAAGTCGACTTGTTTTTTGCCTAGGTGTTCATATGATTCTTTCAGTTCCATAATCTCACCAGGATGTTTCTGGATGATGGTCTTTCTGTATCACTTTCTTTAAAACTAAGCACAGTATATACCTTTGCAATAGACAGAAACAAGAAACTTTATTTCTGAAGTTTTCTTGTATTATATCATTGACCTTTTTTCTGTTCACAATTCAAGTATGTTGATCATACATACATTGTTTCTTGTGTGTCTTAATGTCTGTCATCTCTTTGATAAACTTTGATATTTCATATTCTTTTCCATGTCATTGGCTTATCTCTTTGGTTGATTTTATTCTATTATTTAATTGCTTCTAATGTGGTTTTCACCCCTACTCCATTTATTTTAATTTTTATTTCTCCATTTTTTCCCAAGCTGTGCTTCTCTTTCTGTTGATTTATAATCTCTTCTTTGATTTTTTGATTTCCTGCCCCCACTTTTTTTTTTTTTTTTTGGAGAGAGTCTCACTCTGTCGCCTGGGTTAGAGTGCAGTGGCATCATCACAGTTCACTATAACCTCAAACCCCTGGGCTCAAGCGATCCTCCTGCCTCAGCCTCCCGAGCAGCTGGCACTATAGGTGCACACCAGCACGCCCAGCTAATTTTTTCTATTTGGGTAGAGACGGGGTCTCATTCTTGCTCAGGCTGGTCTCAAACTCGTGGCCTCAAGAGATCCTCCCACCTTGACCTCCCAGAGTGCTAGGATTACAGGCATGAGCCACCATGCCTGGCCATGATTTTTTTTCCCCTTTCAAGGAGAGTATGGTAGGCAGGATAATGGCCTCTCAAAGATGTCAATATCCTAATCCCCAAAACCTGTGGATTTGTTACCTTACATGACAGAGAATTGGAATTAGCAAAAAAATAAAGTTGAATATGGAATTAAGGTTGCTAATAAACTGACTTTAAAATAGGGAGATAATCCTGGATTATCTGCATGGGCCCAGTGGAATCAGAAGGCTCTTTCTTCAAAGTCGAAGGAGGGAGCCAGATAGATGGCAGCTTGAGAAGAACTTGGCCCAGCGTTGTTGGAGGTGGGGGACCATGAGCCAAAGTACGTGGGCATCTGTGGAAGCTGGAAAAGGTGAGGAAAAAGGTTCTCCCCATGGTGGGTGGGACGATGATACCCAAAGATGTTCATGTCCTAATTCCCAGGCCTGTGCATATGTCACCTTATGTGGCAAAAGTGAGTTTGCAGATGTGATGAAGTTAGGGTCCTCAAAATGGGGAAATGATTCTGGACTATCTAGGTGGGCCCCAGGTAACCACAAGGGTAGCAGGAAGCTGAGAGTTAGGGAGCAGATTCTCCCCTGCAGCTTCCAGAAGGAACGCAGCCCTGCCGACACCTTGGTTTTAGCCCAGGGAGACCCATTTCAGACTCTGATTTTCAGAACTATACGATGATAAATTTCTGTTGTTTTAAGTCACCATGTTTGGGGTAATTTGTCACAGTAATAATAGGAAACTATAGTAATAGAGAAAATGGGAAGTATTTTGGTAAAAAGAATCTTCCCCTGTTTCCTCATGAGTCTTTTCTCATCTACATTTGCTTCTTCTCCTTCCCCATCCCCTTTTCTGAGCCTGGTTTCCATGCTGGTTGCTCTGTGACTTTAGTCATTTTTGAATATGGTCAGGTCTTTGTTGAAGAACGTGGGTGAGGATGAATGTAGGGCACGGCGCACGCTGGATTTAAGTTTGTGGTCTGAATACACCTCCTGTGAGTCCATCTCCTTTGCCCAAGGTGGGCTGTGTTCCCCATATTTCAGTTTAAGTTGGACACTGCTCACAGTAGACCTTTTGGTTTCTGGCTTGCATCTGCTACCTTCCTTTCTCTCCGTATGCCGCCGAGTGCACAGGCCTAGGCCTACTCAGTAGCTCTGCTCACGTGTCCACAGAATCTTTGAAGACCATCCCCGCATCAGGGCCAGGCCATTTCTCCCAGTAAGGCCCACCAGGGGTGCCCCGCCAGGGGTCAGGAGGTGGGCACGGGCTTGCGGTGTCCATTCCTGATTACTTTGGTTCTGGGACATTCAGTAACTGTGGTTTGTGGTTGTATCTGTCTCCTTGATTTATTGGGGGTGGAATATATTTCTCTCTTTATTTTTCTCTCTCCTTCTCCTTTTTCATTATTTGTGAGGCTTTCAAAGAAAGTGTGGAGGAGTACATTGTTCACTAGAAACTGGGAAGCTGCTGTCTGGTGGATGATTGTGTGGATGCTGAGGGATTTTGCTTGTAATTTTGGGGGACTCCTTGTGCTTTGAGAAAGAGAAAAGGGTCACCCTTTTGCAGGGGGGCTGGGCATTGTGTAATAACTTTGGGGTAGCTCTTCCAAGAAGAGTTTTTGTTTTCCTCCAGAGCACTTCTTCACAGAAGCCCTTGTGTTAGATTAGACAAGCTATTGTATTAGAGATTTGGCATCCCCAAAGGCCACCCAGGCCCTTCCTTGTACAGCAGCCTGGGGGGAAGGGATGCAGGCAGGTACCACACTGGACATCTGTCCCACTTCTCCTCTGCCTCCATGGCCTGATCCTGCACCCTGCGTGGTGCTGGTGGCCTTGGAGTGACTGCCTCTATCTTGGACATCTGTGTGACCTTTTGGACATTAATCAATATAACCTTGAGTGAATACTTACTGCTTTAATCATTTAATTAAATCATTGCTTTAATTAATATTAAATTAATGCTATAATTTCTAAGCAGTAAGAGTAGCTATTACTGATTGCCAAGTGCTTTACATATATCATCTAGTTTGAATTTTACAGCCACCTTGTGAGACAGGTATCGACTTCATAGATGAGCCCACTATGGAGCACAGAGTTTATCAGTTGTCTACTCATCTAGCACAGGCTGTCTTCATAAACATCTGACTTAGTCCTTTATTCTGAGGAAGTACATAGTTACCTTGTTGGGTTGAGTTGAAACTTATGACCTTTGTATATTCTCTTATAAACTCTTTGTGCATGCAAATCTATGGACCCAAACTACATTTTGGAGTGGTTTATTTGCAATAATTTAAGATTTGTTTGTTTTAAATATTCAATTTAAAATAGTTATATATGAAGATCCCCTAGTTTTTCAAAGCTTCTCCATCTGCAAAACTTATTTTCAGAGGCCATGACAACTTAAAAGTGGGAAATCCTAAATCCCAAGGAACAAGAGTTAGTGAGGATTTTCCCCCAGTCAGGAAATGAATCCTCCTGTGTGTAGCTCCTTCAGCGTGTCACCCCTGGGGTACCTGCCAGCAAGTGATGTAGAAGGGAGAGAACACCCACACTCGCTGTCTTCAATTGCCAGGGGAAAATCTACCATGTGTTAAAAAAACAATCAGCTGAGGTCACTAGATGTATTTCTTGTTTCTGTGGCTGCCTCCCAGTTCGTAGAGTTCACCGGGCATTGTCAATCATGAGTATGAGTAATTGGTGAACTGTGGCTTCAGAGAAGCCAGAAGGGCCAAGCCCCAGCATCTCTGTAAATAGTAAGGAAGTCAGCAGGACCCAAGAAATCAGTTCAAATGATCAGTTCCATCATGGTACTGTTGCAAACGTGGGGAAAAGGCAAAATATACCTGGCGTTTAGGAAAGACTACATCCTGGGGTCACGTGTATAACCAGATCTTGGAAAACATAGCCCTCCTGATCTTCTTTGGATACTTGGGAAGAAAAGAAAATAAGCTATTCATCTGTCAGCTTCTCTAGGCTTCCCCAAATAGAGGATTCATGTTTGGCATCAATTCTAGGACACTGCTAGCCATTACATCTTCACAGATTGACTTCCATCTCTTCTCTCTTTTCTTTCCTTCTCCATTTAGTCATTTATTGGTCCCTTTCATTCCGTCCTCCTGTTAGCCATTCTCTCACTTTATACCTTCTGCCAGCTCCCTATAGTACAGTCTGGATAATTTCCTCAGTGCTGCCTTCCACTTCGCTAATCTGCCTTCTACCTAGTCCGTGTCAAATCCACTGTAGAAATCAGTTACTTGGTCTTTGATTTCTTTGATTATAGTGCTCATTTCCATATATTCTCTTCATTTCTCATTATCCTGGTCTATTTAATAGTGTCATACTGTTTACTTTGATAACTTTTAAAAATGCTTGAATCTATCTCTAAAAGCATAATTTTGTATTCTTTGAGTAATCATTTATTACCTGAACTTCTTGGTGGTGGGGTGGAGGTTGTTGTCTGGTCCTGCTGTTTACTGAGTTTGCTGGCCCCTATTCCTGGGGAATTGCTGCTGCTTGTGTTTTTTCACTTGACTGCAGATGGGTGTATCTGGCCAATGTGGTTGTATTTGTTTCTATTGTTCCCCCAAGGCTATTATGGGCCACTTTGCATGTTAACTTTTTGGGTGGGTAGTTTTGGACACTAAGTGTCTCTTTGAGCTGAGGGTCCTCTGAAGCTGTACCCTTTATCTTTACATCATCCTGCCTGTAGCAAGGGTTGTAGAAGTGCTGTGTATGCATCAGGAATGTGGTGGGTGTGGGTGGGAGAAAAGGGCCAGCCACAAAGCAGGGATCCTGCAGGCCTGTTGCATGGGGCACTCTGGATTGGGAATAGCTTGGGAAGTGGAGCCATGGAAGGACAGGGCAGTGACCAGTATGTTTGTGTGCCAAGGCCTGAGAGTGGCCAATGAGTGGTTTCCTGACTTTGAGCACTTGGCCACGGTCGGAGCAATGTTGTTCCTTTTAGGAGCTCTGTCAGCTGGGCAAAAGCAAAGGACTCACCGGCCCTTTGCATCTGAGCATGCTGCATTTTCTGGAAGTCTACTTGTTTGCTTCTTTTTATTGTATCAGTGAGGTTAAAAATGCCAAGCATTGGATGTGGAAGACCACATGATACCTCAGGAGATGACTGCTGAGTCAGGGCAGAGAAAGCGCAGAGGCATTCCATACATTGATGGCTGGAACATTCTGGAGCTTGTTATAGGGAAGATCTCTAACTGAAGTTTTTTAACTTCTGCAAGCTCAATTAGAGCAAACTTATTTATTTTAATGAAAAGCATGGAACTTTTTATTTAGAGTATTGTCTAAAACTGAACTCAAAGTTCAGGGTTAGACACTCCCCCAGGCAGACTGGTCTCCACGTCCCCCTCATCCTAAGCATATAGCAGTACATGGCTGCCTTACTCCAGTTTTCGCTGCTGCTGTTCCCTGGTCGCCCAACAGGGCCTTTCTTCAAGGGCCTAACCCCGTCCTCTCCTATGGCACCTTCTACAGTTTCCCTTCCTAAAGCCTTTCCCTGCCTTCTTCTGCTCAGCAGCTGTAGGCAGTGAGGCCTGTAGGCCTTAACCTTACATCACAGAATGTGTGCTCTCCTGGGAACTCTGCAGTTAGGTTCCTAGCTCCTGAAGGGCAGGTTGCAGGTCTTCATGCCTTCATGAATCTCAACCATGGTAATAGTGATTTTCATGGTCATGACATTGGAAGGGCACTTCAGATTTCCAAAGGAAGGTACTTTCCTATGTTGCAATCCCTTATACCTTTAGTGCCCCCACAAAACCCTGCAATAAGCCCCTCTTCCCATATACAGATTTGGGAGTCTGAAGTCATTTTATTGCTCCTCTGGGGTGGGTGTGCATTACCCAGTCCCTGTGACCTTGGATCTTCACAGTAACCTTGTTCTCCTAGTGGTAAAGGTAGTAAAAGGTAGGAATGCCACTACTTGTCCTTAGTGAAGAAAGCTACCTGCCTTGCTCTTTGACATGTTACCGTGCCTCCTTATTCATTTCTGTTACATACCCAGCATCGCCTCAGCATCGGGCCATGTGCACAGTGGCCTGGCTGTGGCTGCTGCTGTCCTGAGTGTTGGGAATGAGGTGGAATTGTCTCGGGAGCACACAGCACCAGTGGTCTACAGTTACTCCTGGGAGAAACTTTGAAGGGCCAGACTTTCATGTGAAAACTCCTTTGCAGCCCCATCACATTTTTGCTGGCCCTGATGCGCCAGCTCCTTGCAGATCCATTTGCACACGAGGTGCCAAGCTGTGGCAGACGTGCTGGGCCTGCTGCTTCCTCTTCATAGCCAGGGGAGGTGGAAGGGGGATCCTTCACTGCCCTGTCCAGCAGGGGACCACAGGGCAACTCTCAGCTTTTTGTTATCTTTATCACTGTGTTTAGTCTATCACTAAATCTCGCTGCCCTTGGCTTTGCATCATCTTCTCATTCATTGGACAGACTTTTTGTCTGAACGTTTTCTTTCCTGTAAAAGTATCAAGCACTCTTTGGAAAAATACTCATCAAAGAAGTAGTCAGTTATCATATGTACAAAAAATGTTTCATCCGGTTTGGTTCTTCTCACCTGGCATTACTTCTTGAGCCTTTTCTGTGTCATTAAATATCCTTCCTACACTGAGGTGTCAGTGGCCGCGTGGCGCTGCGCTGACTGAGTGTGCCCTGGTGGGTGAGCTGGGTATTGATTGGGGCTCACTGAGGGCGGGGCCAGGGACGGCTGTGGACGTGCTCCAGGCCGAGTAGATGAATCTTGCCAGTGCAGCGGGCGGGTCATTGAAGAAGAGGGAGCCACTCTTCCTGCCCTCTCCTGTCCCATTGTCAGAGTTCTCCCTTTATTCCTGTTCTTTGGGGTTTTTGGTGGGTTCCCGTCACCGTTTTACTCTAATCTCTGCAAGATGTGCTCATTTCAGCTTTCTTAACTTAGTCCTTGGCAACATACCCAAAGAGTTTTTATGTAATTCCATATCCTTCCTCCACAAGCCTCTACCAAAAGAGAATAAGGAAAAAAATAAAGAGACAGTTTAGGCCACGGGCCCTAGACTGGCTAGTGGGCCGACTTACCAGCCCCTGGGAAGAGCTCAGCCCCCTGGGAAAGCGTCCTGTTGATCGTATTCCTGAAAGTGGGATTCCTGGGGGATGCGAACGGGGAAACATGGCAGAAGTCAGGCAACTGGAAATCAGTGCAGGGGCCAGGAGGGCCCGAGGTAGGGAGGCCGAGGGACCGAGGTGAGCAGAGTAGGAGTGTGGGGTGGAGAAGCCTGTACGGCAGAGGGGTGCAGCCAATCCAGGCCCAGAGAGAACAGAGAGAAGCAGGAGGAAGTAGCCCCTGGAACAGCTCAGTACCTGGGATCTCACACTCCCGAGCTGCTGACCTGAGAGCTGCCTCCCGTCCGGCCCCAGGTCTGTGGGCCCTCCTGTGCATGGGGTCCCCAGCCCTCCTCCTCCTCCTGTGTGGGGACAGCTGCCAGCCTCCAGGTCTGCACAGTGTGTATGGTTGTGCTCGGAGCAGTTCGCTGTCCATGCCCACCCAGGCCCTCCCTGGTGGGCGTGAAGGGCCAGGTTAGAGCTATGGGATCCCGGAATGTCCACCGGGAGGGGGTAGCAGGTGCAGGGAGGAAGGAAATGGCTCAGAGGGGCCTGGTAGGAAGGGCACTGGATGGTCACAGACTCCCTAGGCTGGCCCCCCGGGCCTGCCACCGACTGGGCAACCCAGCACGCTGGCCGGGAGCCATGGGTCTGTAACATGCCATCGTGGCTGAGGGTGATTCTCCTGCCTGGAGCTGGCTCCCCTGTGGGCTGTAGGCACGTGGTGTGGCTGGAGCCAGCGTGTGGCCGGCTTCACAGAGGACAAGAGCCAGACAGTGGGTACGTGCAAATGTCAGGCTGCCCCTGCGGCATGGCCCAGTGGTTTCCAGTGTGCTGTGTGTGCACCCCACCCATTTGAATCCTGGGGCGGAACCAGGGCAGGAGCAGGGGCCGAGTCTGAGGCCTCCCGTAGCTCAGCAGCCTCTTCCATTTCTTCTCCTGTTGAGATAGAGAGGTGCAGGGCATGGGACAAGGAGCGTGCAGAGCCACTGGGGAAACAGGTTCATGTCCTCTCGTGCAGGCGAGAGGATGTGGGTGCCTTGTGAGGTGGGGACAGCTGGCATGTCAAAGGATCCTGCTTTTTTGTTGTTATTTTAAAACAAGCAGTAGCATGGGAACAGGAAAGTGTTTGGATGGCAAGAAAGTGGCTTATTTCTGGGCTTTCTTGGGAACTCATCACTGAGGGTGCCTCCCAAAGGCTGTGAAGGGGAGCAGAAGAGCTCCTTCAGGAGGCTCTCCGCTCACTGTGGGATAGCGCAATCTCCCCATGTGTGTACCACATTAATTCTCACAGGAGCTCTGTCAGGGGTGACCATGTCTCCAGCTCACAGGTGGGGACGCTGAGGGCACGGTATGGTCCTCCAGTCAGTGAGCAGGGCCCTGAGTGGCAGGAAGAAAGGGTAAGCCACGTTCCTGGTGGGCAGGGCACTCCTTCTCCTGGCCTCCTTCCATGGGACCCACTGGCCTGCCTGGTATCAGGCCTTTTCCTTTATGGGATGGGAGCATTTGCTTTGGTATTTCATGGGGTTTTTTTTTGCTTAGTAGAATAAACTCTATATAGGAACTCTCAACTGTTGGGGAAACATTTTACTGGCTGTGGAATCAGGAGTTCTCGGAGCATGCATGAGGACCCAGGAGACATAGGCAGGTACCTTAGTGTCAGGTTAGCAGGAGGCCAGGGACAAGCAGGCATCACCAGTGTCACCGGGGAACAGGATCTCGTGGAACCAGTTTATGATTGTTGATTTTTCTTTTCTGTTGCATCCTGTGCTGCAGCGTGAGTGCCTGTGCTCTTGGAGGTCCCCGAGTACAGGGCAAGGAGACTCTGCTAGGACCAGGGAAGGAAAGGCCAGAGCGGGCAGGGCAGGACTTGTCCTGGCCACATG
The DNA here is from genome assembly GCA_023783475.1 of Daubentonia madagascariensis. Lineage (NCBI taxonomy): Eukaryota > Metazoa > Chordata > Mammalia > Primates > Daubentoniidae > Daubentonia > Daubentonia madagascariensis. Next base: position 29,093,085 of record JAKFHU010000144.1, on the reverse strand, counting down.
GTCCTGGTGTGTGGGCTGAGAAATCTGGGTCTGGAAAGTTGTGGAAGTTGTATCCAAATGAGAGGATGATTAAAGTTCACTGTTCTACCCTGATTTTCAAATTTTCCCTCAAAGTGAATATGTTTTTGAAACTGTGGGTGGGCTTTACAGAGAGGATTAATAAAGTCTGATTTGAATACTCTGATGCCTGTCTGTTCCCCTGAGGTCACAGCTCTCCTGGCTTGGCTGGGTGGTCCTCACAGAGGCCATGTGGCTTAGCTGGGCATGAACATAACTCTTAGGGCATCGAAACCATCAAAAACCATTTTGGTGCAGAGTTTAGAACCCGCCCCACAGGGGACAGATATGTGCTTCTGGTCTTCACACCATTATGTGACACAGGCTGGCCCTGCTAATCCTTGATCTGTTATGTTTGAGTCCTAGGCAGAATAGAAAAAAAAACAAAACAAGCCAAAAAGAATGACTGTGACACAGCCAGGGTTTGTTCATTGTCACCAAGCTCAGCAAGGGCTCTGCCAAGCAAGGGCTCATCTGTGATGTTGTTATAGATGTTTGCAGAAAGTGTGGACATTGCCTTGCTTCTGAAAGGCCACTGCAATTGTGTTAAATGGACATTGTACAGACTTTCATTTCAAAATTGTATATTTTTAATGGAAGAGCTGGAAAAATAGCATAGGTGGGAAAAAAAATCCCTGTCAAAAAAATAATCACTGTCAGAACATGTTTTAAACAGACCATATTAATTAAGGCTTGATGGTAGGTTTTTTTTTTTTTTTTTTTTTGAGAAAAATGCTAGAAGCATTCTTGTCACTGAGAAGACTAAAGCTTCCGAGAGAAATTCCCACCAAAAGATGAGTGAGATACGCGTTTCCAGGGTCGAGGGCACTTTTCTAGGGCGTTTTGCCCCTAGGCCATCAGGAGAGTGATCTGGTGGGACAGTTTTCCAGGTTCCTCACGTGGGCTTCAGGGCTGGTGCCAGGGCAGCCAGGCTTGGTTCTCCTTCTCATTTTTGTTGCCGAATGAGGACTAAGGTCTGCATAGCAGTGGTGTGAGGCTGGACGTGTGGACAAGGGGAGCAGCACTTCTGGGGTGCTGTGCACAGCAGCCTCTCCCACTCACTCCCTGGCTCTGGGGACCCAGAGCGTGAATTAGGATGCATGTTGCATTGGCATTTGGGGTTTTCAAAGCAGGTAGCTCATGTAAGCGCAACCTTTGGGATGTTGGGCCCATCAATGAATTAAGGATTTTCTTCTGTTCTACTATTGCTTAAGTCAGGAGAGACATGCTTTAAATAGGGAAGCAGCGATGTCATTTACAGGCACTTTCCCGGCCCTAAGTAGGTCAGGGTTTTGTCACAGTTTTGAGGAGATCACAGGTGAGTCACAGTAAATTTGGAGAGTCACGATTCCTGTCAGAATTCAGAGTGCGTTTGTGATGTCGTTAAATAGCATACCTTAATTACTGGCTTGCAGAGCATGGTGTGTCCTCTCCGTCCCCACCCCCCATGCACACACACCTGGTACATAGTACAGTGTGTGCTGAAGGCAGCCCTTGGAGGGACTCGCCCTCACTCCTGGCTGTGAAAATCTGGCCTCTCATTGGCTTAACTGGTGGGAAAAACCGAGCCTTGGGAGCAGCGTGTGAGATGATCACCCCTTCTTGTCGGCCTCCCTTCCCCATAGCCTTGGCTGCACCGCTCCTCAAGGAAATACAGCCTCATGCAGAAAGGGGCACATCAGAAGTGTGTAGCTTGATAATGTTCACAAACTGAACACACCTTGTGATCCACACCCAGATAAGACAAGGAACATGCCAACACACCAGGAGCCCCCTTCCATCCCCCTGGGGTAACCACTTTCCTCACTTCTGAGGCTATAGATTTGTTTTGCCTGTTTTGTACTTTACGCACGTGGAACCATGCAATGTGCATGCTTTTCTGTTTGGCTCCTGGCCCTCGACATTACGTGTGTGGGATCTGTACAGGTCCTGTGTGTAGTTGTAGCTATGTACAAATCAATTACCAGTGCAGTGTAAATATACAATATTCACTGTTGATGGGCACGAGGGTAGTTTCCAGTTTGGGCTACTGTGAACAGTATGGCTTTGGCCACTCTAGGGCATGTCTTTCATTGAACATTTGGATGCATTTCTGTTGGGTGGATCCCTAGGAGTGGAATTGATGTGTTCAAGGCATGCGTGTCTTCAGCTTAGGACATACTCCAGCTCTCCAAAAATGCACTCTTTCCAACATGTAGGGGCCAGAATGAGGTTTTCCAGGCAGAGGAAATGAAATTATGATGGCAGTAGTGTATTTTGGGTTGGTATTAGGTCAAGCAGGAATCCAAAGTCACTTCAGAAAGCATGTATTCCTAGAAACTGAGAGAAGAGTATTGGTCTTTATAGGGGCAGACTCTGCGTTTAAATGAGGACTTTTTATTGCACTTTCTGTTCCTGTAACTCAGTTAACTTTTTCTCACTCTGCTCAAAGTCATCCACTAACAGAGCACATCCTGTCCCTGATGAACTGACTCAGGTAGGTATTAAGGGAATTGATTATGTAGACAGGTAGAAGCATAGTGGAACTGTGAAGTTGTCACATGTGTCCCAGAGGCTTCCTCATGCACTAAGATGTGTTTCAGAGCGGGCCTTGGATGCTGAGGACACCCGCCACTCGGAAGCTGCATTTCCAAGGCAGTCCCTGGTTTGACCCAGGCTCTGTGTTCTGTCAGCATTGCCTCTCATCCTCTCTGAGGCACTGGGGAGCAGCGGCAATGGTGTCTCCCCATCCCAGACGATGAAGCTGAAGTACAAGTTAAGTGCCTTGCCCAGGGACTCTATGTGACTAAGAGAAAGGGGCTGGAGCCCAGCCCGAGCCTTCTGACCACAAACGCCATGTGATTCTGCCACATCACAAGCAGGTACCAAGCAGGTGTGTTAGAGGCAGTGCTTTATTTTTCAGTGATTATTAATAGGCCTACATAGGCAACAGGCTCTTTTGCCTGTTATAGCCCCCCTGTGGCGCAGACGGCTGGGCGTTCCTCAGCAGTAGCATGCGACTGCCCATCAGAAGCCCTCTCGGTGTGAAACTGAGGCAAACCCGTGACGTTGGGTATTCCTTTGCTGTGGTGGTTAGTGCCCATTCTAAAAAGTTATTTTAGGAAACTCCATTACTCTAGATAGAGTAATGTGAAATCTACATCTTCAAGAAGAACATTTTGGCAGTATTGTTGATTTTAATATTTCTTGTTCATATGTAGTATTTTCTGAAACCTGAGAGTTAACCTTAAAAACATATTTTCCATAACTACCCCGTGTCTATTAAAGAAAAAAAAAAAAGACTGGAAAACATTCCAGGTAACTTCATGGTATGTCTACCATTAAAGGAAGCTCGATAACCTCTAGAGGGTTTAGTGTCACCTTTGATAGTTCTCCTAGAAAACAGACTACTATTGTTTGGAGAGTAAGCTTCGTCGAGCTTTGATTTTATGATATTCTGTAATATTATTTCAGAAACTGTTCCCTGCATCTTGAAATTTTTAATGGGGAGTACTTGTCATAGTAGGTCATTTTTATTATTAAAAGAGATTTTATTTTGTACTCATAATCTAGTTAATGTCTGATCAAGTTAAAGAGCTAATAAAATAAAACAACAAAAACAAAAACCTAAGTTTTTTTTAAAAAGTGAATGATGCAACTTGCTGTGTCGTTTATATTTTGTACCTATCTATGTGACTGCTCATAATATCTCCCAGAAAAGTGATTAACATGTTGAATGTTGTTTAAGAACCCCAGCCTTGATGTTAAGAGTTTACATACCAACTGAGGTCTGAGCAGTTTTGTTCATAGTGATTGATGCTGTTATTTGTACCTGAGAATCCTGTAGTAGACACACTCCTTAGAGCTTGTCCGAATCCCTTCACGCACACGTTACTTTCTCATCCCACTTTTTGCTTTGGTGTAACTGGGATGTCCCTGGAATATAGAACCACAGATATTTATAAAAGAGAAAACCAAGACTATCACACATGCCCGTGTGCATGTGCTGAGTGGACTCCAGGACAGGCTTCAGCAGGTGGTGTGTTTTTGGAAGGATGTGCCTGGCTCCTCTATTTTTGAGCCTCAAATTAGGTTACTTTCCCCTTAGAGTTTAAAATAAAATCATTGTAAGCCTTCATTCTGTTGGTCACAGTAGGTTGACTCTTTTTTGTCTGGTCCAAGGACCCTCAAAATGCTTACCCACCCCTATGGAGCCCATCCTACCAACCAGTGAATAGAAGAAAAACAGTAAAGTGAACAAGTATCCTGTTCCCCGAAGTGGTCCCCACCATGTAGCTTTATCACTACATGATGGTGACATACAGCGTTGAGGCCAGCGCCTGGCTACTGTGAGGAGCAGCCTAGTCGCTGAGGCCTGTGGCTGCTGCCGGCCCAGGAGAATGATGTCCCTTGCCCCAGTATTGAGTTTAGAAGGGTGCTCAGAGCCAGAGGAGCCCAGTTTCCCAAGGCCCAGGGCTCACCTCACCAGCTACTATGCTGGTTCTCCTACCAGCTGTCCCCATGGAGTGCCATGGAGCCAGGGGCTGGGAGAATAGCACACCAGTGTCAGGAACTCCCTGCCCCAACCCGACTATCTGGTTAGGTCACCCAGTTCATCAGATCTGTTCTGATGTTTTTGGATCTCAAAGGATAAGGGCTGGATCATGATCCAGTGTGCATTTGGCAGAGGTCTCTCTGGCTCTGGCTGTTGAGTGGATTATAAGGGGGAGGGGGGCTCAAGATCAGTTAGGAGGAGAGGGAGCCCTCCTTGATCTCAGGAGCAGTGGAGTGTCCTCCAGATCACTGAGCAGCAGGGAGTGGTCCTCAAGATTATTAGGAGTAGTGGGGGGCCCTGAGATCAGTTGTGCTGCAGGCTTCCTGGAAAGAGATGTTGACAGCTTAGACTAGAGGGTGGAGATGGAAAGAGAGGCCTGGCTCTGAGGTCTGGTTTTTGTGGGATTTAGCTGGATTGAGTGTGAAGAGATAGAGGGTGGTGTGGAGGATGGTGCCAAGGTCTCTGGCCTGGTCCCCTGTGCTGGTGGTCAAGGTGGGTAAGGGAGGGATGACTGAGCTTTAGCTCTCTGCTAAAAGTTATTGTTTGTTTGATTTTTAAAATTTTGATGAAGTCTGGTTTGTTATTTTTTGATGTACTTTAAAAAAAGTGACTAGTTACATCTAAGAACTTTTCATCTAATGCTAGGTACTGAAGATATTCTCTTATGATTTCTTCTAAAATTTTATATTTGCATTTTACGTTTAAAGCTGTGATCCATTTTGACTTAATATTTTTTTTAATAAAATGTGAAGTTTAGGTCACAGCTCAATTTTTTGCTTAAATTTTTGCCAATTGTTCCAGCACCCTTTTTGAAAAGACTATCCTTCATTGAATTGCTTTTTCACTTTTGTCACAAATCACCTGGCTGTACTTACATGGATCTTTTTTTTTTTTATTCTGTTCCATTGATCTAAGTGTCTATCCCTTTACCAATACCACACTGTGTTGATTACATTGTCTTGTGGTGATATAGTAAGCCTTAATATCAGGCATAATGATTCCTCTCATTTTATTCCTGTTTTTCAAAATTATTTTAGCTATTCCAGCTCCTTTGCCTTTCCATAAATATTTTAGATTAAGCTTGTCTGTATCTATAGAAACACTTTGCTGGGATTTTGATAAGCATTTGGATACAGTTGACATCTTTGCTATGCTTAGTCTTCCAATTCATGACCACGGTATGTTTCTCCATTTATTTAGATTGTCTTTGATTATTGTTTTGTAATTTTAAATATACAAATCCAATACATGTTTCATTCAATTTATACTAAGTATTTTTGAATGATTATAAATCATATTGTGTTCTTATGTTTTAATTTGTTTCCATGTACACATTGCTAGTATATAGAAACACAATTCTTTTTCCTTTTATTTCAGAATATTACGGGGGTACAACACTTTGGTTATATATATTGCCCATGCACTGCCAATGTCAGAGCTACAATCATGGACATCCCCCAAACTGTGTGCCCTGCACCCATTCAGTAAGAGTTTATTTTTTATTTTTTGAGACAGGGTCTCACTCTGTCACCCAGGCTGGAGTGCAGTGGCATCATCATAGCACACTATAACCTCAAACTCCTGGGCTAAAGCAATCCCCCACCTCAGCCTCCTAAGTAGCTGGTACTACAGGTATACAACACCATGCCCAGCTAGTTTATTTTATTTTATTTTATTTTTGTAGAGACAGGGTCTTGCTATGTTGCCCAGGCTGTTCTTGAACTTCTGGCCTTAAGCCTTCTGCCTCATCCTTCCAAAGTACTGGGATTACAGGCATGAGCTACCATCCCGGCTCCACGATTGATTTTTGTGCTTATCTTATATCTTCTGACCTTGCTAAATTCATTTAGTTATAGAAGATTTTCTGTAGATTCCTTAGGATTTTCTATGTGGACTATGTTATCTGTAAATAGGGATAGCTCTGTTTCTTCTTTCTCAGTCTACATGCCTTTTTATTTCCTCTTCAGGCCTTATTGCACTAGCTGGAACTTTTAGTGTGTTGAATAGCAGTGGTGAGAGTGGGCATCCTTTTCTGGTTCCTAATTCTAGAGAGGAAGCACTCAGTCTTTGGGTATTAATTATGATGGTAGCTGTAGGATTTTTATAGATGCCCTTAATCATTTTGAGAAAGTTTCCTTCTATTCCTAATTTGCTGTGTGTTTTTATCATGAATATATGTTGGATCTTGTCAAATGCTTTTTCTGAGACAGTTAATATGATCATGTGGTTTTTGTATTTAGCCTGTTAATATAGAAGATTATATTGATTGATTTTTTAAAAATATCAAACTAGCCTTGCATTCCTGGAATAAAGCCCACCTGGCCATGGTATATTTTTCTTCTTACATATTGCTAGATTCTATTTGCTAATATTTTGTGAAGTTTGTTGTCGCTCTGTTCATGAGGGATGTTGGTACTTTTTTTTTACTCTCTTTGATTCGTCTTGATATCATGGTAATACTAGCCTCATAAAATGAGTTGGGAAAATATTATTCTTAGTACTGATTTCTGAGAAAGGAATTATGAGTTAAATTCCACACTGTAAAAATTTTTTTAGATCGCTCAATATAGAATGATTTAAATTCATGAAAAGTACGAAGAGAGAGAGGAAAAAAGGAATATACAAGTTATACAAGTACCTTCTTTTAGGTTCTAAAATGTCCTGCCCTAGAGATAATTGTGAAAGACTACATCTGTACCACAACTCTGCATTAGAGAATTTAAATGTTATTACCAAATTAGAGAGAGCATTTAAAAATTAAAGAGAGCATTTAAAAATGTTAGCACCAAATATCACCTTTAGAATATGCTTGAAACATGTGTCTTGAATCAGAGGCAAATTATAAAACAGTGCTGTGTTTCTGAAAAAAGGTTTTGGTTTTTCAGTGGTGTTATCATGGGGGATATGCTTTAAATATTGGGTTGGTCACCTAAACTCATATCTATATACATGTTGAGAATCCCTAATCCAAAGATCTGAAATCCAAAATGCTCCAAAATCCAAAATTTTTGAGCACTGACATGACACTCAAAGGAAATGCTTGTTGGAACATTTCAGATTTTGGATTTTTGGATTAGGGATGCTCAACCAGTAAGTATATTGCAAATATTCCAAAATCCAAAAAAAATTCCAAATCTGAAACACTTCTGGTCCCAAGCATTTTGGATAAGGGTTACTCAACCTGTATATATAGAAATACACATAAAATATTTAAATTTAGTTTACATCCAAAAAAATAGGCAGATTGTGGAACAAAGTGGAAAATATAATTTAAAAAATTAAGGAAACAGAGTAATTGCATTTCTTGTCAATGACAACCAGCCCTGGCTGCTTCTGGCTTACTATTTACAGTGAAAAATCAGTGTTGTTTTTGCCTTATTCCACGTTGCTTTACCATTCTCTATGGTGACCAGCAGAGAGAAGGTTTCAGGAAGGCCAAACATGTTGGTGCTTCCTTTAGAGCTGCCAGATGTCTAAAAATAATAATAGGCGATGCCCGGTTAAATTTGGGTTTCAGATAAATAATGAATTGTGGTTTAGTGTAAGCTTGTCTGAAATATTGAATGGGAAATAATTATACTAAAACATTCGTTGTTTCTCTGAAATTCAAATTTAACTGTATGTCCTGTATTTTATCTGGCAACCCTAGTTTTTTTCAACTTTTTTTTCTGTCTTAGAACCTTGCTCATTTTCATTCCAGGTAAAAGCAAAAGAAGTTACAGAAGGTCTCAAAATTCTGTAGCAATAGTTTTACTTAGCACAATTCTGCAGCAATAGACTAAGATGGTTGTCTTTTCCTGGCAGGTGAACAGGATGGTGAATTTTGCGTAATATTTAATTTTTTTTCATTGGTGCCTGCAGCAAGGTGTTTAGCCCTGGGTGTGTGTGTGTGGGCAGGTCACACCCCTCTCCATGATAGCTCGTGCCCGCACCATCGTTGCTCACTCACACTTTCTATTCGCAGTGGTCTCACTTCATTTGTCTTGGCAGCGTCTAATTATTCAGAAAGATTCTTACTCATCCACACATCCGTACCTCAGTCCTATTTGCAATTACCCTTTTAGGATGCTGCCTAAATTAGTGTCCATACACTACAGAAAACAACCTTTACATACTTCCTGGGTCAGATACATAAGCAGATACAGAGTTTTATCTATTTTGTGCTTTATTTAAATTGCCCACCGTTGTAAGTATTGTCCTGACATCATGTATAGTGCATGGATTCGATGATTGGCCTAAAAAAAAAATATATATATATATTAAAAAAATAGAACTTTTATATATATATATATATATATATATAAATATATATATGTAAAAATATAAAAATAGAACACCCTGAGGTATCGGATACCAGCAAGAGGAGGCCTGGCTGGGGAAAGAGCTCTTAGCAGTCATCCTGCCTGTCTCTCTTTACAGCAGCACTGGTCCCCAGAGCCCCCCATTCCGCTCTCTTCTGCTTTGTTGTGTTACAGGCAGTTGGCAAAACCATGCAGTGAACTCAAACCATGTTGCTATGAACACATTCTTTTATCTGTTTGAATTCTTTCAACTCGGAGGAAGGAAATGCCCCTGATTCTTGTTTGTACTTTTGATTGGTTTTAGGGCACCTGAGGCCATTTGAATTACAACTCTGCCAGAAACAAAACCTAAGGAGTATTATTCTTTTCAAGGCCAAATACCCTTAATGTAAAGTCAGAAAAAAAATAGCTAAAGGCTTTCCATGGCCTGCCTGTTGCATTGGGAAGATTCCAAAGGATGTGGGGCTCTGGATGGGCATGAGTTGGGAAGGACCCCCTAAAAGCAGAAAGGGGCTTCCAGGGCCGTTTTCGTTATGCCCTGTGAAAACCAAATTCACTGTTCCCAATTTTTTGATTGATTCTCACATGTCTACCATTTGCAACTAAATTCACTTAAAATACATGTTAAAATATTCTTTTATTCACTCAAAATATGGAAGTGAGAAATGTGATAATTGCTAATATCTCTGAAGTTCTGAGGATATTTAAATCTAGTCTGGTTCTAAAAGTGTTAATAAATTGTAGATACAACATGTTTATTTTGGCTTAAATATGTTGGTTAAATCGCATAAATATATATTTGCTAAGAATCAGTCTTTCAGTGCTCAGAATGGATATTTTCCTACAATTTTGAGGTTGTAATTGGAAGTGAAAAAATACCACTTGCTGCAACTGTTATCATTTCTAGGAGTGTTTCTGCAGCCCTCAAACCTGGACGTAAATTTTTCCAAATGGAAATGGTTTATTTTGTAAATATCCTCTGTACTTTACCTTTTACACTTAAGCATAAAGAAATCTCTTTGGTTTCTAATAAGCAGGAATTACTAGAATTCATACATGCTTGTGTCAAGTGTGTACTGGCCAAACGTTGGGGACAAATGCGCAGGGAACTTGCCTGAGTTGGGCATTTGGTAGAGAAAGGGCCTCCATTTTCATCACCTGGGCCTTCTGTGCCTCCATTCTCAACTAACATGAAGCTCAGCCCTTTTCTGAGAAATCTTAATTAAAAATAATGCCCTCTTTGGTTTTTCTCTGGGAAAGGAGCATAGAATTGCATCCTGTTGCGTTTTTTAAAAAGTATCAAGAATGTTACTTCACACTTATTAGAATGGCTACTATCAAAAAACAAAACAAAACAAAACAACGAACACCTAGAAAACAAGTGCTGCTGAGCACTTGGGGAAATTGGAGCCCTTGTGCACTCTTGGTAGAAATATAAAGTGGTGCAGCCGCTGTGGGAAACAGTATGGCAGTTCCTCAAAAAATTAAACATAGAATTACCATATGATCCAGCAGTCCCACTTCTGGGTATATATCCAAAAGAATTGAAAGCAGAAACTTGAACAGATATTTGCACATCCATGTTCATAGCAGCATGATTCACAATAGCCACAGGGTGGGAGCAACCCAAGTGTCCCTGGATAAATGAGTGGATAAACACAATGTGGCATATATACACACTGGAATAGTATTCAGCCTTAAAAAGGAAGAGACTCTGACACATGCTACAACACAGATGAACCTTGAGTACGCTATGCTGAGTGAAATCATCCAGTCCCCAAAAGACAAGTACTGTGTGATTTCATTTATGTGAGGTACCCAGAGTGGTCCAATCCACAGAGACAGAAAGTGGAATGGTATTGGCCAGGGGCTGGAGGCAAGGAGGGAGCTAATGTTTAATGGGTGCAGAGTTTCAGCTTTACAAGATGAGAGGAGTTCTGGTGATGGTTGTACAACAATGTGAATATACTTAATGCCCTAGAACTATACACTTAAAAGTGGTTAAGATGGTAAATTTTATGTTGTGTTACCACAATTTGTTTTAAAAAAGTATCAAGGATGTGTGCCTGTCTGGAGATGGAAGGACCACTCATTCCTTCCTGTGCCCATGTAGATTTTTCTGGTGGAGGCATGGGACTATAATGGGCCTGTGTTCTCTCTGGGGTTACATGTGACATACTCAAGCACATTAGGTTCTCTTTCAGGTTACTGTGCCCTGAGCATCTGTAGGTTTTCTTTGGCTCCCCATCACCTGACACTGGTATGGCCAAGGGCATCCCAGTGGAGGGGGCACAATTCATAAAGTGCCTCTGGTTCAGACTGTGGGAAAGGGGTCCCCCCCAACCCCCAACATTGTCCTAGGTTCTCAGCCTACCAGCCTGACTTTTTATTTTTCTTTTGAGGTAAAATTAAATGCACAAACTAGATGAGTCTTGGCAAATGCATGCACCTATGTAATCCAAGTCCTTATCAAGTTATAGAACATTAACATCACACTAGAAAGTTCCCTTATGCCCCACCTCAGCCCCTCCCTAGGCAACCACCTTTGTGATCTCTCCATCATAGATTAATTTTGCCTATTCTAGAACTTCCTGTGAAAGGAATAAGGCAATAGGCAATCATCTTCACTCCACTTAATGCTTCTGCAGTTCATCCATGTTGTTGGTTTATCGGTGGCCTGTTCCTTTTCATTACTATGTTCCATTGTCTCATTGTGCCAGGGTTTGTTTGGCTACTTTCCTGTTGCTGGACTCCTGGATTGTTCCCAGTTTGGGGCTCTTATGAATAAGGCTGCTGTGAACATTTCTTGTACAAGGCCTTTTGTGAACAGATGCTTTGGTTTCTCTTGGGTTACTACCTAGGGATAGAATTATTGGGTCATAGGGCAGTTTACAAAAGACTACCAGACTATTTTATACTCCTGCCCTCAAGGTTTGAGGGTTCTGGTGTGTCCTTGCCAGTGTTTGGTACTGGCAGCCTGATTTCCTTTAAGGCATTGCCGTGGGTGTGTAGTGATGTATCATTGTACTTTTAATTTGCATTTCCCTGTTAACCAATGATGTTGAAAACTTTTAATTATCATTCATATACTCTTTGTGAACTACCTATTCAACTCTTTTAGTAATTTTTACTAGGTTGTTTGTCTTTTAATTGTTGAGTTGCAATTATATCTTTTGTTAAGTAGAATTTTTAAATTATTTTGAAGTCTAATTTATCACTTTTTCATTTGTGGTTATTATTTCTGTGTCTGAGTAACTTTTGCCTACCCCAAAGCATGAAGATATTCTTCTGTATTTTTTCTTAAAGACTTATAGTTTAGCTTGTACATTGAGGTTTGTAAAAGCTTTTATAATGAGCTTTTACATTGAGGTTCGATTTATCTCAAATTAATTTTTGTGTGTAGTGTGAGATGAGGAGTGAGGGATATTTTTTTCTATATGGATATCCAGTCTTTTTTAGCACCATTTGTTGGAAAGACTGTCCTATCCATGTTGAACTGCAGTGGTGCCTTTGTTGAAAATCAAATGGTCATGTAAGTGAGGGTCTATTCTTGGGCTCTTTATTCTTTGAGCAATTTGTTTATCATGCCACTACCATACTGCCTTGGTTACTGCCCCTTTATAGGAACATCCCAAACTTCTGCCTGTCACATTTTCTTGGCTGGGCATCAGTGTGATACCGTAGATAATGTTAACATTGTTTGCTCGCACTCACTTGCCTTACATGTAAAATAGTGATGATGTCACTGAGTGATGGTGAGGACTAAGTGAATTCTGATGGTGGCACTGGGCACAGTGCACACATAAGACATCTGCAGTAAATGGTTCTCTTCATATTTGATTCTGCAAGTGGGTTCAAATCTTTGGGTACTATCACCACATCACTGGTATAGGTGGGAAGTCAGTGCAGGAGCAACGAGGTGAAATAATTTGAATTAAGGTCTTTGATTCAGTGGCAGAATAAATATAAATGTAGCTCCAATCTACTGAGTTCCAATGTTGACCTTGGTCGTTTTATTTTGTAGCATTCTCTGACCTTTTAAAGTTTATCCCTATGAACCTCACTTTTGTTATATATCAAATGAAGATAATACCCCTCAAGGTCATTGTCAGACACAAATGCATGAGAACATACGAGAGCATTTTGTAGGAGCTAAAACATAACAGCATCAATTGCTATCTTGACCTTTCTCTTTCCGTTGGGATTGCAAACATTCAGAGGGCAGGGCAGATTTTTTTTTTTTTCCATTTTTGTGTCTGGCTCAGATATAAGGTCTTACATCCTTGATTTGGTATTGATCTGGTGTTGATGAACAGAACATTTAAAATCATTTACTAGAAGTGTTTAGAGACAACTTAAAGAGCCAGCTCTTGCCTTCTTGAAGGTTTTGATTTTAGGCACAAATTGGGGCAGGTTTAAACAAGAAATAGCAACCGTGGCATACAGACACTCAGACTGTGGGTGGGGTGGGCATGGGGAGGATGAAGAGAAGGGCACGAAGAGGCTCCTATGGTGGCAGAAATTGCTGTGGTCACTTTGAGCCCTGGGCGGTGGCTTCAAGGACTGTTTGGAGTTTGATGCTGTCAGGTTCAGTATGTTTGGATCTCAGCTGACGGAGTCAGGTGTCAAGGAACAGCTCCTTTCCTTTTCTGTAAGTCTGCTTCAATTCTGATTCTGGGCTTCCATTCCATACAGCCTGTGCTACCGTCATTTTGGATGTTTTCTTCTGCCCTTGGTTGTGTTGGGGGAGGGATCTTCAGAACTGAAAGGGGGTGGGCCCTAAGGGGGAATGTGCACCCTCTGTGTGGGCATTGGTCCACACGGATGGACTCTGCAGTGTCCATGCTCCTGCCTGCCTGGTGTTTACAGGTATGTGCACCTGGCCAAGGTTGGGAATGGTTGGCACCTTTATAGTAACAACCCAACTTCTTGTCTTCCTATCGCACTGAGGCGGGCTCTACTCTCTGGAGCTCTCACCCTGGGCAGAGGCCTATGGAACCAAGAACAGAGATGGCAGAAGCCTTCTTTCACCTGCTCAGGCTGTGATTTCCAGATCCAAACTGGCATGGACAAGAGATAAAGTTTGGGGAGCCTCCCCCTCCGGAACCGCTCCTTACTGTGTGGTAGTTCTGGAGCAGACCCTGTCCCAGGTCCAGTGCGACCCTCCAAGGGAAAGGAGGGCATCTTCATGCTTCTAGATGTGACTTGCATGCTCTCCTGCTGCTGCCTCCCCATTTGCTGTGCTGTTTGTCCATACCCATCTCTCTTTTAGTCTCTTGGGTTTTCTTCATCTGGTTTATTAGTGGGCACAACCATTCATTCATTTAACAGATATTTATGGAGCATGTTCTTTGGACCAGGGGCATCAAATGCAGAGGTAAATGAGTGCTTTTTCCTGCTTGGGTAGAGCCAGTTCAGTGCCACTGGACACCCAGAGGCCTGGCCATGAAGAAGGACCTTGCCCTCCTCCACTCATAGTGTACATCCTCTGCTCCTGGCCTAGGGCCTTGCCCAAGGCACAGCAGGAGAGGGTGTGTAGGAGGCAGCAGTGACAACTCTCCACCCAGAGAATTTGTGACAATAAATTCTGTGTATTAACGAGCCCTTGAAGGCCAAAAACTCAAGAAGGCAGGTTCCCAGGACAAAAGAAGGTACAGATCCATTAGAAAATATTCCAGGCAAGTTGGAATCAAGCCCATACACTCTCTCACCTTACTTCGCCTGTTTATCCATACTATCCTTCAATAAATAGCTGATCTCAAAGATGACTAAGGACTACAAAAGAACTAGCAAGTGGAGAAACCTAAACACAAAAAAGAAAATGACACATCATATTTTATTGTTGATGGTAGTCATCCTACTATGTGATATACTACTCAGAACAGAGGATTTTATATGTTCCCACCATGAAGAAATGGTGAATGTTTAAGGTGATGGATACGCTAACTACCCTGATTTGATCATTACACTATGTATGCATGTATGGAAACATCACATTGTACCCCCAAAATATGTATAATTATGTGTCAATTGAAAATTTAAAAAAATAAATTTAAGAAAAGAAAGAAAATACTAACAAAAAAGAAAAAGACGTAAGCAAATGTCTGAGGAAGAATGTGGATGATTCAGAGACTAGCTCAAGAGTTCAGAAAAGTGAATTTCCATATGCTCAAAGAAAATGCTGGCAACGTGATCTCTAAAGCAGAATTCAAAGTGTAGAAGAAAGATTCAGGGGGATTGAGTGAGACAGAAGAAAACAGGGCCCAAGCTGGCAGAACTCAGGGGGAAAACGTGGGAGAGAAAAAAGTAAAATGATCCCAATGCAGAGACTAACTCAGAAGCTACAAAACAGGAAGCCTCCTTGAGAATGGAAACCCTATGGACAGGCTAGAGGAAATGACACAAAAGGAACAAAGTTGCACCGTAATTTGATTTCCTAACAAAGGGTTTTAGAAAAGAAGGAAAAAAATTAAGTATATGATAGAAGAAAACTGTGTAAATATACAGGCTTGATTTGGCTCTGTCATTCCAAAGGAACAGTTGCGTGTAGGTAAGCATGAAAAACAAGACACATATCCTGGTAAATTTCCCAATTTCCATGGTGATTTTCACCTGGCATTGAGGCAGAAAAGCTTCCTGACTGAGGTGGGTAGAAGTACATGAGGTCAGCCTCTGTCAAGCAGCACTTTCTGAAAAACACAGAAGAAATAGGTTCTGAGAGATTCTGGGTGGAACAGTGGGGGCCCCAATAATTTCTATTTAGCTGAATTGTCCTAAGTACAGAGACAAAGACAATGGACAGATATTCTCAGGCATGCCGAAAATCAGAGGGCTTAGCTGCTGTGAGTTCTTTTGAGTAAGGGTTTTGAATAAAACTATTGAATGTCGAAATCCAGCCAAAATAGAAGTGAATACAAGTACAGAGCTTGGTATAAGATGGGTGGTGAACCTTGGATATGTTTAAATATAAAAATAAGACAGATTGGCCATCTGTGTGAATTATAATGGCAGCATGTAATATAAATGATACAAACCTTGCAAATAACACTATAATTTAGGAAAATCTCTGGCTGGGGGAAGGGAGGGGATGTGTAAGTATTGTAATGACCTCATCTTTCTCAGCTAAACAGTTGATGGTCACTGTGTTGAAAAGGCTATTTTAAAAAATGAGAGTTATAACTTCAAGGTTTTTCATAATGTTTTTGTTATCTTTACAGCAATCTTTTAGGAAGCTGTCTCCTATAGTGAAGAAATATTTCTCTGAAATTTAGCAGTTCTTTCTGTTTTGGTGTCCCATCTTTCCTTTCCTTTCATTATCATTGTGATGAAAAACACAACTTACTGAATAGTGTATCGTAGGCATTGAGAATACTTGGTGAGCTGGCATTCATGAATGGAGCATCACTGCAGAGTGACAGGTATTGCTGTGGAAATGAAACAGGTGAAGTGATGGAGGGTTGGGGCGAGACACAGTTCAGGAAGGCCTCTGTGAGGAGGCGCTTAGATAAGGCCTGGATGCTGAGCTGGAGCCAGCCTGGCTAAGGGAGTGTGCTTCATTGTCCTGCACAGGAAGGAGTCTGTTCCAGAAACAGAACAAAGGCCTTTTGTTTAGTGTCCCTGCTTTGCTGGTGCTCTAGCAGGTGTTCTGCCTAGTGGCTAATCCTGTCCCCTGCTATACTTTTTGGGCCTTGGTCTGTGTCTTAGTCTTTTTGCCTACCTAACCAGCCTTTAGGACTGTCGGGAAAGTGCTCAATGAATGTGTAAGGATAGATGCATGAATGAATGAATGAATGAATGGATTCTTTGAGGGTATCAGGTTAATGACATATTATAGTTTATGCCATGTACTACGTCTTATTTTGAAGTTTAATATTTCTAAAGTAGACTTCCTTTTGGAAACACTATGAAATCCACATTTTCCAGCATGGGATTTAGGCTGCTAACAATGGCACATGACCAGGCAGTCTGATATTCCGGCATCCTCCCGTGAACCATGTTAATTTCTCTCCTAAGAGTTTTAGTTCTAAGGTATATGTGCAATCAGAGAATTAAATTCACAGCCAAGATCCTCATCTGTATTTATTTGAGAAGAAAATAATTTGAGATATTTTCCATCAGGTTCAGAAAGCAATGCCCTTCTGGAACACTTGAGTGTAACACTTTCGATAATTTTATGTTTATCTATTCTTTGCTGTAAGGATATTTACATAACAGATATAGGGACTCTTGGAAACAGGGTAATAAGTAATTTTAGCTCCTTTAAAATAAATGTATCTTATTTGTTGGCAAGATTGCTTGGTGTGGGAGTCACCATTTTGACAATCAAATATGTAGGTTTGTTATTTTGTTTGATGAGGCTGTGATTTACTGGTTAACATGTGGAATGCTGTTGTGTAAGTCTACACCCCATGAGGGTGGGGCAAAGACATTCTCCTCCCTAGAAGCCTAGCTTAGTAAGATTGGTGGGAGGTCTCTGATGGTCCTACCTGTGTTCAAAAGGGGTGTCCTGGGGAGATGTTCAGGAGCAGGGCTGTGTATACGGTACTTTTTGTCTTTGGAACACAGGCCTCAGAGAGACTGATGAAGCTTTTAGTACATAGCTGAACCATCCTTTGAACATTGTTCTTCAGCCCGTTGAAATCCATGCCCCATGGCCAAGATTTTTTTGCTCCATTTTACTCTCTGTAGTTTGTACTTAGAACAGTACATCTTTTAGAGTTTTTCCACACAGAAAATTCATAAACTTCAGGTTTTTTTTTTTTAACCAGTTATGGTCTGTGGAGATTTTGGAGGCTTCTAATGAGGATACCCAGCCTTCCCCTCCACCTTGAGGTCAAGTCCGCACAAAAATATTCTCCGGAAACATGTGTCACAGTGTGTTTTCCAGGTGATGTGCCCACTTAGTCCTGGATTTAGGAGAAAGCCTCTTCAAGCTCTGTGCTTGCTGATCTCTCTTATGTAAGAAAGTCCCGGCAACTGACACTTGCAGTGTGCTATTTAAAGGGAGTTTCCTGTGAATCTCTTTGCAAGTGAAGAGAAGCTTGTCTGGTTATTTGTGATGTTCCTTCTCTGCCTTCGGAGAGGCGGGGTGGCCAGGCTGTGGGTGCAGGCCTGCGTTTGAGTCCCAGTCCCTCTTCGAGGGCACCCACTTGGTGACCAGACCCTCTCGGAGCCTCTCTTTTCTCATCTGTAAACTAGGTACACTGGTTGGATTTCTTGTTTTCTTTGTTGCTTCTTTGTCTTTTGCTGGCAAACAGCAGAAACTGGATGGGGCTGGGGAGCAGGGCCCATGGCACCCCAAGGATGCCCAGTCAGATGCAGGAGAGTCTGAGGACATGCTGGCCCCGGAAGAGCAGTGCTATGGGAAGCTAGGCCTGTGTCTGTCCCACGTGGCTTCTCACTGTGTGACTGTGTCATTTTTTTCTTTCCCTGCTGGCCAGCTCCCTCCTGAGTTTCCTCATGCACATGGGAGCAGACATCCACCAGCAGTTTCCTCACTTCAGAGAGCTACCACCTTATGATACCAAGAGCACAGCAACAAAAGAATAGACATATTGGACCACATCAACATTAAAGACTTTGTGCTGCAAACAATACCTTCAAGGAAGTGAAAAGATAGTCCACATAATGGAAGAAAATGTTTGCAAATCATGTCTGATGAGGGATTCAAATCCAGAATATATAAAGAACTCTTACAACCCAATAATAAAAAGCAAAGAGCCCAAAAACAAATAGGAAAAATACTTGAATAGACATTTCTCCAAAGAAGGTATACAAATGGCCAAAAAGCACATAAAAATATGCTCAACATCATCTGTCATTAGGGACATGCAAATCAAAACTACAATGAGATATCATTCACACCCACTAGCGTGTCTAGAATAAAAAAAAAACAGGCAAGTGTTGACGAGGAGGTGGAGGAATTGGAACTATCATACATTGCTGGTGGGAATCAAAAATGGTGCAGCTCTTTGCAAGACAGTTTGGCAGTTCCTCAAAAAGTTAAACATAGAATTTCCATATGACCCAGCAATTCTACTCCTAGGCAAGAGAAATGCAAACATATGTGCACACAAAAACTTGTACATGAATGTTTATTAGCATTATTTATAATAACCAAAAAGTAGAACCAACCCATACCCATCAACTGATGAATGGTTAAATGAAATGTAGTATACAGTTGTGTATTGTGTATTGTATTATTCAGCAATACAAAGAAATGAAGAACTGATGCATGCCACAACATAATTGACCCTTGAAAACATGCTAAGTGAAAAGATTCAGTCACAAAAGATCACACTTTAATGTGACTCCATTATGAACTGTCCATAATAAGAAAATCTGTAGAGTCAGAAAGTATATGAGTGGTTGCCTAGGCCTGGGAGCCTCAGAGGGAATGGCAAGTGACTGCTGTGGGTACAGGGTTTGTTTTAGGATTGTGAAAATGTTTTAGAATTAGATTGTGCTGATGGTCACACAACTTTGTGAATATATTATTAATAAAAACCATTGAATTTTACACATTAAATGGGTGAATCCTACGGTAATTGAATTATATCTTAATAAAGCTGGTTAAAAAATAAACATTTGGCTGAGCATGGCGGCTCATGCCTATAATCACAGCACTTTGGGAGACCAAGGTGGCAGGATCGCTTGAGACCAGGAGTTCAAGACCAGCCTGGGCAACAGAGCAAGACCTTGTCTCTACAAAAAATTTAAAAATTAGCCAGGTGTGGTGGCGTGCACGTGTAGTCCCAGCTACTCAGGGGCTGAGGAAAGAGGATCACTTGAGCCCAGAAATTGGAGGTTACAGTGAGCTATGATCACACCAGTGTACTCCAGCCTGGGTGATAGAGCAAGACCCTGCCTCACAAAATAAACATAAAATAAAATAAAATAAAAATTAAAAAGTTTTCAGTTTTAAAGAATAAAAATAATTGTTTAACCCTGATTCCAAATTCCTGGGGCAAGACCTGTCCTAGCTTGTGGGGAGCAAACTACTGGAGCCAGAGTTGGATCCTGTTACAAGAGCATGGCTACCAGAAAGTGATGGATCTATGTCCCTGGAAAAGCCGGAAGGCCCACAGTTGGGCAGAGAAAGCAACAGGTATCCGTGCATGAAGATGACAGTAGTGTCTGTCTTGTAGGGTGATATTAGGATTGAAGTAAATAAAGACATGTGAAGCATTTAATGCAGTGCCTGGCACACTGTTATGTTGACTGGGATGGCTACATCAGTGTTACTTTACACTGGGAAGAATTGTGAGATACAGTGTACAAATTACAGCTCCAAAAGTAGTCAAGTGATAAACGCAACCCAAAGGAACCTGAAGAGAAACCTGAGAATGAAAAGGGTATTTAACTCTGACGTTATCGTTTGGGAAGGCAAGTGGTGAGTGGTTGATGGTTTAAGTGGGATACATTTGTACCTTATATTTTTAAATATATAGATTTGAGTCGTCTTACAGACAGGGTCTCACTTACCTTTCAGTAGTAATTTATACGCCCCTTGCCTGCTTGCACGAGAATGTACTGAATTCTGTCTGTATGTTACTGTCATTAACTGCCCATTGCTGCTTCCTGTGATGGTGTATATTAAGTGGTTGCCAACAGAAGCAAATACCAAGAATGTTTAAGGATGGAGTGGGGTGGGAGTGGGCTTCCTATAATCAACCTTTGTGTTTGACACTGAGAGCATGAGCTTTATTCCACTTCTTACGTTCCATCATCTGCCGTGTGAATGATACCACTTCACGGTGTTCAGGTGAGGATTAAAGGGGAGTAGGTGTTTCAAACACCTGTGTGCCTAGGAGATAATCACAAAACCATAAATACTGTGACTATAATTTTAATAATTATAATAAATGTAAGTAATATATATTTATGTACTTATATATTCTATATTAAGTTCTTACATTACTTTTATGTTATAGAGAATATATTTATAGTATATATTATATAATATAAAAGTACTTATATTACTTGTATATAATAAATACCTAAGCATATGTATGTTTATATGAAAAGTGGCTTTTGAATTACGTATATATGATTACTTTAGAAAAAGTACACTATGCAGATAACAACAAAAAATTGAAATCTAGAAATTCCATATTCCCGAACAACCACAATTGGCATCTGTCCTTCCAGATTTTATTTATTGCTTTGCAAATAAATGGATCATGCCAGTCATATTCTTTTCTCCCCCGAACATTTACTAAACATCCATGTGCATTAATAAATGTAGATCTGCATCACTTTTTTAAACTTTTTTGTTTTTAGGTAATTTTAGACTTACGGAAGAGTTGCAAAAAGAGTGCTTACTTCTCTCTAGCACTCAACTAACTTGCAGCCTCCTTGGGCCCACCAGGCTTCCGCAGAAGTCCTTACTCTTAATTTTTAGATTTTATTTTTCCTTCTAAGCCATTTGTCCGACTAAAAGAAATTACTAGGCTTTTAGTCCATTCGTAGTTTGTAACAGCAGTGGAAGGGTTCTACCCTTCGTTAGGTCGTTTCCTTTAAAATTTGGTTTTGTAGCTCAGAGCCCATCCTTTGTTTAATCTCTTATTATTTGGAGATAAGAAGCTGTTTTATCTTGCAACTTGATAAGCCACTAAATTTATGCACTGCCTCCTTTATTCCTGCCTGCAAGGAGTCCAGTTCTCCTCTGAGCTCATCTCTTCCTTGTATTAAAATTACCTGCTGTACCAAACCGAGCCAGCGGTGACCCTCGTTCCTCCACCTCTTCTCCTCAAGCACGGGGTCTGCCCTCCAGATGCTCATAGGAAATAGTTTCACTGAACCCTCCACCCAGCCGCTGATACCAGGGCTACATAAATTATCATTATTTTTTTCTTACAGCAGCAGAACACTAGCAGATGACCATTTCTGTAGCAATCACTGTAACCTCTGTTATGCTTTAGTCACGAACAATTTCAAAAGTCAGTGGCTTACAAAAGTTGATTTCTTACTCCCCGTTCCTTGTCCATCCCTGGTCAGTGGAGTCACTGGGCTGCAGACAGAAGGAGCAGCCACTGCATGGCACATTGTGGTGGCCGAGGGAAAGAGGGGTGTGGGAAGCAGCTCTCAGGCTTCCACCCAGAGGTGGTGCATCAGCTCTGCCCACTCTCTATCAGCCAAAGCAAGGCCAGTGGCCTCATCCCCCAGGGACATGGAGGCCACAGTCACCCTTCTCCTGGAAGGAAGGAAGCCAGACACACTGGGTTAGCAGCACCAGGGACTATCATAGTGCCTTTTTGTTGAACATTTTAGTTGTTTCTATTGTTTTTCTTCCTATAAACAGAGAGGCAATGAACATCTTCTTTTATCCATACCTCTGTTTGCTCCTGTCCTGTTATTTTCCAAGGATATATTTATAGTATACATGGAATTACTGTGTTAAAATTTTTGGCTCCAAGGCTGTTGCTGGCCTGCATGATACATGCATTAGTCCATTCTGCCACTATAACAAAATACCTTAGATTGGGTCATTTATAAATAATGGAAATGTATTTCTTACAGTTCTGGAGGCTGAGAAGTCTAAGAGCAAGGTGCCAGCAAATTCTGGCCTTCTTGCTGCTTTCTCAGATGGAAGACACAAGGGCAAAAGGGATGAACATGGTGTCCTCACATGGCAGAAGAGATGGAAGGGGAGGCAGCTCTCTGACCCTCTTTTGGAAGGCCACTACTCCCATTCATGAGGGGGAGACCTCCATGAACTAATCACCTCCCAGAGGCCTCACCTCTTAATACCATAACCTTGGGGTTTAAATTCTAACACATGAGTTTTGGAGGGATGCATACATTCAAACCATGGCAGTGCCTCTGCGTATATGATGTGGAAAGGGGCAGGTGGCGGCAGGTTGGTGTGAATGGGAAGGTGGTGGCCCTTTGCAGCCCAGGCCAGGGGCGTGGCTTGGCAGGTGGGTGGTGGTTAGATTTGGGGCTCTGCAGTCCCTCCGCCTGATAGGGGCGGGCAGTACACCATCTTTGCTGTGGGCAGGACTAAACCAAATGCCCGAAAAGTGCAGGTTGCCATCCAGAGTCATTTCATGCTTTCAAAAATTGCTCATGTGTCCTGACTTGCAGGGACCACAGGAGAACAGAAAGAAGCCTTGGATTTTTCAAAGGAAAAACCCAGAGTAGAGATATTTATTCTATAGAAGTCATTCTAGTCTGTAAATTATATTGAGTTTCTGGATAGAGCACAACAAAACAGAAAAATGTGACTTAAATGCGCCAAATCTCCTGGTGTTTGACTTCTCATTTGTGAAAGGGGAGCTGCCTTCCTTAGAATGGAGTTGTTTTGTCATTTGTGACCACAGAAGGCCTATCCAGACTTTCAGTAAAATCTCACTGATAAGTTGTGAGTGATGGGGAAATGAGCTTGGGTGGTATTAATACAAACAGGAGAAAATGGATGTGATTGAGTGAATTAGATTGGATGGTGAAGATATGGCCAACAAGTGGAGCCACCTTGGAATATTTAGGCCTTGAAAACCCACCAAACAGGGCACCCAGGGCGACCCTTCTAATAGACACCAGAATGTTCACAGCCTCATTCTGGAGATGTGCCCAAGACTGCATCACTGTATTATTTTCTTCCAATTTGGATTCTGAAAATGTGATTCTGCAATTGTTTTTCATGTGGGCCCAGCTAATTTAGGGGAAGTTTTTTGGGTTATTTGGTTTCTTTATTAGTTTGTCTTTGGATAATGTGTTGCCACATGACAGGTGCCTTCTGGCTCCTCAGGTGCCCTTTCAAGTGCCCCTTCCCGGGCAGGCATTAGTGCATCTGAAAAACTTAAAGCAGTTGTATATCTAATGTATACAAATTAAATTCTGGCGGTAATTATTTGCTTGCCAAAGGATTTACTCTAAGATTCTTTTAAGCAGTAAGCAGCTCAGTGTACATTTAACATGTGATTCTAATTTTAAAAATAATTTTCCTTAATATAATAGGGTCAATTGTTAAGGAAAAAAAAACTGACTAGTGTTTCTACATGGCTTTTTTCTTTATTCCCCTTTCTGGCTTTATGAGGAAGGAATAAAGTATCTCCTCTGTGTATTCCAAGAAGGACATGCTAGAATTGCATGTGTACTTGTGGGCCCTCTACCGAAGGTTTGATGTTTCCTTAGCTGCGGGCTACGACAACGTTCAGTGAGTAGCATTTGCAAGGCACTCCGCTTTTCACCTTCTGACCAGGGCTGGCAAAGGGGCTGAGCACCCAAAGCAGCATCCTCACCTGCTCAGTGCTGCTCCCTTGCTCAGTGGCTTTTCTCCTGGAGGCCAGCAGGGGTGCCTCACTCTTCAGTGGTCTAAACTGGGGCATGTGCCACCCCGGTCAGTCACTGTTGGCAGCGAGAGGATCTGGTAAATGGCATAAGCCAGTACCTGCTGTGACGGTTAGGAACAGAAGAGGGACTGTTCTCCTGGAAGACCTGTCCTGTGGGCAGAGAGAGGGAGCTGCCCATACGCATCCACGAGAGAGAGAGCATGCCTCATCTCTGGGGAAGCTGTTGGCTCATTATTCTTACAGAGTGCATATGTTTGTGTGTCATGATACAACTTACAAAACACACCCCTGTGGGATTCAGGGGTGGGTATGCTGTGTCTTTGGTGGGATGAGGGCACGTGGTGGGGGAGGCTGTCCGCCTGGCTCCAGCGTGCTCCCACCTCCTCCTATCCTGGTGCTCTGTGTCTGGGAGGCCTGCTCTGAGGATCTTTGCAAAGTGAACTCCCACATGGGCCTTGGTGGAAGGCCAATGGCAGAGGGGTCAAAAGTGCTGGATGTCCAGTGAACTTAGACACAAATTAGCCAAGTGACCTTGAGCTAGGTGCTTGTGGGGTAGATGTTTGCTCATCTGTAAGATAGGATGATTGTAAATCTCCCCAGCCGCCCTGAGGGATGGCTGTGATGATTAGATAGGAGAACAGATGCAAAGGGTCACTCACCTTTGGGACCGAGGAGCTGACAGAGGCTTGTGGTTCCTGCTGCAGGGTGGTTCTGCTGGGAGCCCTCTGATTCATAGCTCTGTGCTCGGGCACATTGCTTTCCCTGCTAAGATTAGAGGCCTGTAAATAATTGCTCCTACTGCCACAGCATCACAAATGTCCTTGCGGAGGGTGTTTGGGGGGGAGTTTTCATACTGCATGGATTTGTGCAATTGCAAACTTGGATACAGTGCCCCAGGGGGCCCTGGGAGGTGGTAGAAGGGCTCAGGAGTTCTGTGTACCTGTGTTAAGGGTCAGGGAATAAATATTGAGGAAAGCCGCTGTCCCCTTTGCAGCTAGCCTGGATTCAAGAGTCAGTGAAGGTGGCACAGAGGATGCGGGACCTTCAGGAGTTCATTCCAGCCTTTGCAAAGCAGGCTGTTCACCGAGAGCTATTGTTTAATAAATAGATACTTGGCCAATATGTGCACAGATTCATGTCTATGCAAAAACTAACTTCTCAGTAAACGACAAAATTTAAGCATGGTTTTTGCATTCCATTTTCTTCAGTGTTAAGGTCCTTCTTTATATCTTAGTGTTGCTGAAGTTAGGATGTGCCCCATGAACGGGGTTGCAGCAGGCTCGCTGGCCGTGGTTGTCATCAGTGCTGTTGGCGGTATTCCCAGCTCTTCGTCTTGGTGGCGCTCGGCACGGCTGACTCCTGGGCCTCTTGTGGTGGGCGAGCCTGGGGCTGATTCTGCCTGCTGAGCGGTGAGTGGGAGTGCTATATGTCACTTCCGGCGGGAGTAAATTGTTGGCATGTGCTCTTCGGAGCTCTCTTGCGCTCTGCATGGTGATGCCAGTGTTTGGGGTGTTCTGCTCCATCAGCCTACAGCCCAGAGTGAGGGGATGAGGAGCACAGCCCCAGGCTGACTGTCATTACTGAGTAGCACGAGAAAGAAGTAAGCTGCTGTGGGTGTGAACTACTAGGGTACGGGCTGGTCTGTTAGTTACCCCAGTGTGACCTAGTCTACCAGATTGATGCTCACTGCTTTTGATTTATTTATTTATTTATTCTCTGCAAGTTGTTATCAGACTGATCAAGTGTCTTAGAATTGAGGCATTATGATAATTCCTCTGGTTGTTTTCTGGAATTCCCAGGTAAGGAATCTTGTCAGGCATTCTCAAGTGAACACAGATAGAGCCTCTTGACTGTTGTCCAGGTGTCACTGCAGAGGCAGGAATTGGGCTTGGATATTGCAGGAGATTCATATTTATGGAAGCATTTTGAAAACTAGAAAGCTTTGTGAAAGGGTAAAACTGGAAATTTCCCAAGTTATGTTTCATGATGTTAAAATATGTTCCATTACAAAATAAAATAAAGTTCTTTGATCCAATAAATTTGGGAAATGTTATATACACTATCATTTCTTCTTAAAGATGCATAATGTCCATTAACATGTTGAAGGCTCTGAGAAGGCCTGCAACACAGCAATTGTATATTCCAGTGGAATCCAGTATTCCTCAAACTTGTTTGAACAGAGAATGTCCTTTTTACCCCTGACCACCCCCCACCACACACTTTTACCAGACCCAGTGTTTATAGGTAGGTCAGTACGTGAATGTGGAATTTGCTGAATCTTAGTGCGATAGAATAGTGCTTCCTCACGTCAGAAAGCTGAATGATGTGTCATGTAGTTGATCATTATGACATAATACACATTACTACATAGTAACTTCCTTTTCTAGTCTTTTTTAAGCAATAATTTATTGAATTTCTACTGTACACAAGGCTAACTATGCTGGATAGTGACTGGAACACTGTGTCTGATCCACGGACCTGTGTATCAGCATCTGTATTGCAATGGCATTAGCATCTGCATTGGCATGGAGAGGGCATGCATATACCTGCATGCCCCTGGCCTGTACCATCACTGCAGAATGGAACTCTATTGGCATGGGGCTGGGGCTCTGCATCAGGCACATGCTACCAGTGATTCTCATGCTCCCCAATATTTGTAAGGTGCTGTACCAGATTTCTTCCTTCCACCTTGTCTGTGTTTGGGGTTGGGTTCTGGAAGTGGCCAGGGAAAGGGCTGGCCTTGAGGATCTGTCTTGAGGGAACACACATGATGTGGCAAGACCTCATGCCTGTGTTTGTGTGGAGAAGCTTAGTGCTCTTAAAAATGACAGCTGGACTCTTGCATTTTAGAGGAGGCTTGTCATTTGCATGTTAAGGCCTAGGGTGCTGAAGACCCAGAGGAGACTCAGGGCCTCTGGTGCGTGGCTCAGACTCTTAAAGATTGTCATGCAGTCGATGGATCTAACCTTCACACTTGCAGCTGTATCATCTGCATGGTAACGTTCTAGAGGGTGACTCAGTTTGAGACAGCAGGGAGTGGGAGCAGGGGATGGAGGTTGCTTTATGGTAGTTGGTCAGAGTATTCTTCCTCTTGGATGCTTTTCATTTCAGCCATCAGTAGGAGGGTTCTTCAGGCCCAGAAACATGCCTTCCATGAGGCATTTCTTCTGGAATTTGTTCAGGTACAAAAGAGTGAGATTCGGTTTTTCTGTACGGCTTCAGGGCTTGCATTTCCTTGGGAGCCCTTGGGAGCCCTGTTAACCATCAGTGAAATTTCTCCCAAGGCTGTTTTTCCTCTCCTCCAGCAAGGGCAACTGTAAATGAGGCAGAGTAATTTAAATTCTGTCCCTTTTACGTTCCAATTACCTCAGGGTGGCTGATGTGGAAGGTGTTGCTGAAGGGCAGTGCATGCTATAACTGCCCGACTCCTTCAGGTCAGTGTGATGGGCCAGGGGCCTGCTTGGGAGTGGGAAGGCCTGGGTGGGCCTCCCCTGGACAGGGTCAGGAACATTCTGGTTAGGACAGGGTGGTGAATTGGGGGAGTTTTGGGGAGATAAGGTTCACATGATGTGGGGTTGAGGCTGTCACACTGTCCTGAAGCCAGGGTCCACCCCTAGGCCCCCTTGTTAATGCTCCCCCACTATGTCCACCAGCATAGCAGCCCTTGCTCCAGTCCATGTCTCCTCCGCCCCAGGCAGGCTGGGGAAGGCCAGGCAGCAGCCTCCCAGCATCCTCCCTGGCTCTGTCCCTCTCTCAGGTCTCCTCAGGGGTGACCTGCCTGGATGGGCTGTGGCAAGAATGAAGCTGAGCCCTCCCACTGGGCAGAATGAGTGAGTGAGTGAATGCCCACTGGTTGCTCTGGGCATAGCCCAGAGGCTGACACGGAAAAGCAGGTTGCTTTAGTGCAGGGGAACATGGTGCTCTGGCCAGGCTGGACTGCCTGCAAGGAGCCAGCCTGTAGCATGGGCAGGTGGGAGCCCTTGCTGTGCCCAGATCCCCCCCTATAAAGTGAGGGCAGGGAGGCAGTTGTGAGGGTGAGGGTACCTCTATACCACCCTTTAATCAGTGCCTGGAGACCTGGGAGTTTGGTAGAAATCCTTCTCACTCCTGCCGCTTCTGCCTCTGTCTCCTTCCCCTGCCACACACACCACACACATGCACACACACACACATGCGTACACACATGCCACAAATGTCACACACATACACACAGGAACACACACATACATGCACAAACACATGCACACACACCTCCTACAGCATGCAAACATATGCATGCACACACATAACACATACATAGATATTATCACACACATGCGCACATACACACACAGACATCAAATCATTCAAAAGGCCCTAACAATTCATTTTCCTAAACATCTCTTCCTCTGTCTGCCTTTTTCTATTCTCACTGTCCTCGATGTAGCCATCACTGTCTCTCCCTGGCCAGAAATATTATCTTTTCCACCAAATATAATTTGAATTGCTTGTAATGGTAGGACTGAGACAGAAGGTTGAGTCCATGCACTCTCTCTGCAGTGCCTGATCTGTATGTCATGTGTGTTCCCCTTGTGATGGCCCTCCCTACTTGTTAGGAGATCCTGAAACCCCAGAAGCTTGGCTTTGCACCTCATTGGACTAAGGGCTTTCTCATTAGAGAGCACCCTGCCTCACCCTGCTGGATGTCCTTTAGGGCTCAGAGCCCCCTGGGCACAAATGCCTGAGCTGGTTGATACCACAGAGCTAAGAGAGACTGGCTTTCAGGTGGAATTCCACAAGAGGCCACCTTAGTCCTTGGAGCAACCAGCCTCCAAAGGTTAGTCCAGAAACATTATTAAAGCGGCTCATTATAGCAGCAGAGATAGAAGCCATTGGCATTACCTGTTAGGAGGTTATGTCGCTGCCGTAGCAAAGTACCACAGACTGTGTGCTTCAAACAACAGACATTTATTTTCTCACAGTTCCGGAGGCTGGAAATCTCAGATCAAGGTCCCAGAGGCAGGGCTGGTTTCTGGGGAGGGCTCTCTCCTTGGCTTGCAGATGGCTGCCTTCTTGCTGTGTCCTCACATGGCCTCTTTTCTGTGTATGCATGGAGCGACAGTGAGTGATCCCTGGTGTCTCTTGGTGTCTTTTCTTATAAGGACACTAATCCTATTGGTTTAGGGCCCCACCCTTATGACCTCATTTAACCTTAATTGCCTCCTTAAGGGCCCAATCTCCAAATACAGTCACATTTATGGTTAGGGCTTCAACATAGGAATTTGCAGGGACACAATTTTTTCCATAGCAGGGGTGGAGTTTTCAGCAGGGCTGTACTGTTTTTTCAGGTGGGCCCTTGCCCACCTCAGCACCCCTGTTGTCCCCCACACATCCTCTATGTAAGCAGACCCAGTTCTATGGAACTCTGAGTGTGCCAGGCTGCCATGCAGTGCAGAGGGACACCCTCCCACCTCTGGGAGTGTCCTCCCTTTTCTGGCTACCTGATGAACTGTACCATTTACATCACCTCGCTGCCTGGTGGTGATTCCATGGAAGCTCTGGGGGAAGACCAGGTGGTGATTGCCTTGGACTTATCACCTTACCTCTTCAAGTGTGTTTTCTTGTCTCTGAAATGGGGAAAACACACTCACCTGATAACAAGATGTTAGTGGGTCCAATTAGATACATTTTATGGCAGTCTTTATTAGATTAAGAAATGGTTATTACCAGGAAATGAGTTATTATAGCTGTTATCACTGAATTATTGATGTTCATAAATAAAATATCTATGTGTATGTCATTTACAAATCTGTTCAGGTGTGAGGAACAGAAAACTGACCAACAAATGGCTCGCTTTTTACCCATAAGGAGTCTCAAGGTTACTGACTCTGGTATAGGGGCTTGACCCGTCTGGGTTGAACTCTCTCTAATTCTCTTGACCCCATGGCCACAAGATGGCTGCCAAAGCACTTGCCATTATGTCCTCATTCGAAAGAATAAGAGGGGTGAAGAATCAGTGCTTCTGATTCCCTTTTATCAGGATTGCAAAGATTTTCTGGAAATCTGCTGGGCAGGATTCTGCTTAGGTTTTATTGGCCAGAACTGAGATTCTGCTCAGGTTTTATTATACTATCAGTAGCTGCAAGGGAGGCAAGGAAAGCAGGAAGTAGTATTATCACCATTGGCTTATAATAATCTGTATCTGTCACCTGAGCCTAGACACAGTAACCCACCAGCACCACTCAAACCAGGATCTGATGGTAAGGTGGAAGGGAGGGATGAGAATCGGGTAGACAGCAAATGACAGTAGTGCTTTACTTCCCAGATATGCTTTACTTCCTAAGAGCTGGAATTCAGAATTGCCAATGATGGAAAGATTACTAGATTCTATTAATGGAATGCTCCCCAGTATTTCTTAGAGAAAGTAGCACCTGGGGTGCTAGTAGAGAGCAGGGGTTAGGCTAGTTTGAAGTCAGGTGTGAATCTAGCTTGGGATGTGTGTTAGAAACTGACACCGGGCGTGCCTCCCATGCGTCTGACCCTGTCTTCTACACTCTGCTTCTCTTTGTGCCTGTCTCACCATCCCCTGTGCCACAGGCATCTCTTGGCCCCTTGGCTTGTTGGTGACTTTGCTTTTCAGTCTCCACTTTGATCAATTGTCCAGAAAGTTTAAGAAGAAAAGGCAGGGGCCACACACAATTAAACATTGTAAAGGAAGCAAACCCGGCTCAGCTAGCCCGTTCGGGGCCGGGGCAGACCGGAGTTGGACTCCCTCAGTCCAGCCTGTGGCTCCTTAGCGGCAGGCGCATCTGCTGAACAAGGTCAGTGCCGCTGCCCTCCAGTAGTGAGGCTCAGGGGAGAGGATGCGCATCTTGTGTTCATCTCTTCCTCACTGGCACCCTGGTGTGAGTGCTGCTGTGGACAGAGCTTGGCGAGGCCGTGGTCATGCTGTCTGGAACCGCCAAGAATGAGAAGCAGAACTGATGTCATGCTCCGGCGTCCTTAAAAGGGAAGTGTGCCAGGGTCTCTTATGTTCAGACTTCTAAATATGTAAAACAAGATCCTGGGTAAATGTGGAGGGTGACCCTGAGTCCACGACTGACCCAAAAGGAGGCGGCCTCAAAAACAACAATACAACTCAAGCCCACGCCAGAACTCCGAGTCAGGTGCCTTCTTCTGTTCCCAAAGAGTCTGCTTTCTGGGAAGTTTGTCCCAGCTCGTGCTCCTGAAAGTGCTCACCTGAATGAGGCCTTTGCTGGGGAAATGCAGTGGGTGTTATTTTTGATGCTGACTGTATTTCAGGAAGTTCAGCGCTCCACATCAGGGTCATGTAACAGAAAGGCAGAGTCTTGCTCAAGTAGGAAGATGGTTTTGCTATTTGATTTCTTTGCTCAGACAGTTTATCTTGGCACTTGCTGATGGTTTGTCAATTCTTGAATTGTGTTATAATTGAAATCTTGTGAAGGAAAAGCCTTGTGAGGTTTTTTCATGTGTGTTTAACTTTTATTAGGTCAATTGTGTAACAAAATATTTATGATGTTTGGATTTTTTCTCTTCTGACCCCTTCTCTATGTAGAAGTTTTACATGCTCTGAGTGTCAGCAGCTTCAACAGACACATAAAAATGGCACCTATAGGCAGGGAAGCTTTCTTGGGATCATTAAATACAAAAATCCATCTTGGTAGCGGAGGCTCTCTGAATTGGATAATTTTCCCTAAATTCTTGGGAAGAGTTCAGGTCAAGTACCTGTGATACTTTAGTCACTGTCTCTGGTGCGGTTTTTTTGTAGGGTTTTTTTTTTGTTTTTTGTTTTTTTGTTTTTTTGTTTTTTATGGGGTTTTTTTTGTCTATGATTTCAGATCCATTTTACTTCTACAAGAATGTAAGCATCTTAATCAAAGGTAGCACATTAATTCCTGGAAAATGGGCTCCAGTGGGCCCTGCTGATGGTTTTAAACCATCTCAGGCAGCAGACATCATTGAGCATAGCTGTAGTGTTAGGCAGAGACCTTCAACCCACCAAGTCATCTACAGGCATTTCCCAAACTCCTCCTCTATAATCCTGTCAAAACTGGAGCTGGGGATCTTAAATGTCAGCTCCCCAATCATTTTAAGTTCAGATAAGAGATTGGGAATGTTTCTGCCTTCTCTGCTGCCTCTCTTGTGTGCAATTCAGAGGCAGTTAAAGAAAATAACATGTAAGAGTTTAATAATAGGAACTTAAAATTAGATTTAAGAATAGACATTAAGCACATTCATAAACTGTAATGACTTGTAGTAACTCATAGTAACTCATGCAGACAAACACCTGTGTGAGCCCTTTTCACAGATGCATGTGTATGTGTGAGTGTGAGTGTGCAGCACACTTATGTCCCTGTGACTGAGTCTTGAAGATGGTCCCCTCTTGGAGATATCAAGTTGGCTCTCCTTCCGATCAGTGGTGGCAGACTACTCGCATAGCTAATGTGGCAGTTTAAAAGCCTCCCTGAGACTCCATTCACTGCAAAGGGATGTGTCTTGACCTACCAGCTTGTATGGGATCTAAATGAGGCTGTGTTATAAAGACTCTATGCTGCACATAGAACGGCAATAGGAAATTGAATTGATTGATGAATGGCCAGATCTAGACATCTACAAATGAGAGAGGGAAAGGAGGGTTGGGTGACACATGGGGCTAAAGCCATCCCACTACTTGGAAAAGCCAGTGAGCACACACCCCTGGGATGCTGGGTGATGGGTTGGGGTGGGGACAGCGGCAGGGCTCTGTGTACCCTTTTGTCTTAACCCCCCCAGTGTTGCAGATCGTGTGTTCATAGTGGGTTCCTCAGAGGCAGGGCGAGGATGGCAGAACACCTTTCCAATGAGAAACTCTCTTCTCCTGGTCAGCATTCATGTTGGATTGTGAAATATTCTGTCGTCACTTTTATTGATACCATATTTTGATAAAATGATCTCTCTTTTTAGCAAGAGGAACTTTTTTTTTTACACATGATCCTAGGACAAGAGACTATGGCTCTGGAACTTGACAGAGCGACTGTGGCTGAAGGACAGGATGGTTGGCTGTTAAACTCATGACCAGCAGTGGTGGTGGTGGGGTGCTCGTGGTCTGTGCTGCAACTCACAAGAGCCTTCAGGGAGGCCTGCAGGGAAGGATAGAGTTTAAGTAAAGTTTTTAATATGTCTTTCTAATGACAGAAGCCTTAAAGGCCTGGTTCAATATATTAAACATACTAAATTGAGCTTTGACGCATTTTTCCAGTGGGTATAAGACGTTGGCTTGGATGGTCTCTTCTTAAATGTGTTGCCGGTAACATTGATAGACTTACTGATTCATGAGAAATCTCTCATTAGAGCAAGTATACTTCCTTAAACCTCTGAAAGGCACATAAATGAGACTCCAGGGAAAAGTTCCTGTCCAGAGAGGCACCAATTATTGCAAGATGAGCCATGTGCTTTTTGGGTTGAATGAGACCCAGAAAATTGTGTTAGCACAAGCGGAAATCTTACCCTCACTCTTAACAGTGGAAAAGGATCTTAGTTCTCTGGACTGAATGAACACAAGAGGTTTAGAGACTGGAAGCCAACAAGGGTTTTGCATTAAGCAAGGTATAGTTTTATTGCTAAAATCATGATAGATTAGTTGGAATGTAATTTCTAGACTTGTAAAAAAATTCCAAACCTCTAAAATGTATTATGATATATTTCTATATAGAAATTTTCTTAAAATGTATTTTAAATAATAGGACATTATGGATGTCTTGCAAAGCCAGAGAGAGCTTTGGAAACGTTCACCTCGTCCTTGTTTCTTCCCTTGCTTGGTTGCTGAGAGTATATTTTAATTGATGTGTGTTAATTGTGTAAATGTAGCTATTTGTGGTTCCTGTTGTTGGATTTTGGAGGAGGACAATCTCCAGACACCAGCCATTTTTTAGCTGTTAGCCTTGAAGGGGTGGGGGTGGTCGGGGACCTCGGGCAGCTCTTTGTGCTGAGAAGCACACCTTCTTCTCCTGCTCTGGTGACTCTTTACATATGTCTTGATCTAAGTAAAGGCACTGAGTGTGATGTCATTGGGTCTTAGATTTTGCCAAGTCTGTCATTTCCTACATGTGCCTCTCTCTGAGACAGGTGACCTTTTGGTAAGTCACAGGCCTCCCTCTGGAGGTGACGCTGTTCTGTCTGTGCCATGATGTGTGGATGGGGAAGTTATCCGTGCCCATTTGGGAGAGACAGAAGAGGGCAGACACATACCTGCATTGGGGCACCATCCTGCCAAATGCCAGCCAGTGCACGCATCAGGCCCTCCCTGTGGACGGCACCCTGGGTGGTGGGCTGGTGCTTCAGGCATTCAGTGGGCCCCAGGGGAGGGGAGGGAGGAGCCCAGGCTTGTCCTTTGCCAAGGCACGTTTGCAGGAGCCTGCCAGTGCAGGTCATTGCTAAGCTGTCCATGCTCTCTGGGTCAGCAGGTTGCCTGCACCTGCCTGTTCTTTTTCAGTTCATTACAAGTTAGGCCTAATGCTTCTCCTCCTGCACATGGCAGCCTCTGGGCAGGTGGGGCCTCTGTGGGACTGCCTTCCAGCGTTTGAACTGATCCTGGACCCCATTGGGAAGTTAATTCAGCCCCAATGGGTGTATGTGGGGGCAGGCAGGAAAAGGTCAAGGGCGACTCCTGGCAGTTCTTTGGTTCAGGACACCCAGCCGGCCAAGGAGCCTCTACACACAGCTGCATTCTGATGCCTGTCTTCTTTGCTGGCCTCGTGACACGGCGCTTGGGAGAGTTACGATGTTACTATGTGTCATGCCCTTATTTCTTTAGCTGTTGTTTTTGTGCATATTGTGAGCTGTTCTAGAGCTCGACAGAAACAGCTCAGCAGCACTTAAATCAAATCAAAGTGCTTAAACATGGGATTTAGCTTTTTCCCAGGTGGGTTGGATTAAAATATCTTGCACTTGGCCCTTGTCATGGCTTGTTGGCAGGCGATGTCCATTCCGGGTGGGACGGTGTTCATGGAGCGCCCATGATGATGGCGCCTCTGGAGGGGAGGGTTTCTTGGGCTCTCTATGGCGTGGCTGGATTGAGCCTCCCTGCCTCCCCACCCCACCCCAGCATGAGTGAGGTCTCAGTGTCTGAAATCTGTCCTCGCTGACTACACCAGTCCTGAGGCTTGTTGTGGAGAGGAGAGCAGTGGGAGAGCCGTGGGAGAGCCAGGCAGAAACACTCAGACCCCTGGCAGCACCACGGCCTGAGGTCCTGTCCATGGGCCCCAGGGAGGGGGTGGGCAGGAGGAAGGAAGGAGCCAGCCTGGGCTGTGGGGAGGGAGAGGTTCCAGGTCCCTCCCAGGAGATTCTAACGCAGGGGTCTGGGTGGGGCCTGGGTATTTCCAATAAACCATAAAAGTAGGAGCCCCATCAGAGTTGTGGTGTTAAGGTCGTATCTAAGGAGTTTCCCCCAGATACACTTTGGGTAGCCATGGGGGCAGGGGCTGGGAGGAGAAGAACTACCCCTCCCCACTGCCCCACTCTGCATTTTTTCTTCAAGCTGTTTTATATCTTGACATTATGTTTGTACAATTTCACTTGGGGAGAGGGTCTACTCCTAGAGAAGTTTGGAAGCCATACTGCAGAGCTAGGGGTGAGTGGTAGGCAAAGGCCAAGGACTGTGTAATGATTACATTAAATGAATTCATTAACTTCAGGCGGGATTGAATGTGTTTTGTCTCATCACCTTGATACAGTCTGCTTCACTGGAGTTTAAGGAAACTTCTAATTTACCTGCCAGTAAGGGGTTAAGCTTGTCACCCGGTAGCATCACCTTGATCTGAAACCATGGGGAAACTTTGGGTTTGGTAGCAGAGTGTCCAGCTGGGGTGGATACGCATCCCATCATGCATCTTCAAGGATATACTCCTGGGTGGAGTCTACACCAGCCTTTTGCCTTGGCCCCTACCCTGGCAGGACTGGTTTGCTCTGGAGGTCACTGCATAAGAGCTTTGCTCTCAGAGGGTCACAGTGGAGGGTACTTAAGTGACTCACTGCAGCGACAGAAACTTTCTGAGAACAGGGTGGCAGACCTCAGACAGCCAGTCTTTCAAGTTATAATTAAAAGCTTGGCTTTGACTTTAGCCGCAGGGCTCGGCAGCACTTACAGAAGAGAAATGGAGTCTTTGCTCCATATGGAGCTCCCACCAGCTGAGGGCTTTAAAAAAGGGTGCTGGCTTCCTTGGTGTCCTCAATAAGACAAGGGGAGAGGTGTCCTGGGCAGCTTGGTCATTGTGCACATAGAGTGGTGTGTTGGTGCTGTATTTGCTGGGGGATCTGAGCCATAAGGGTCTTAAGGACATTAAGAAGCAAGCTTAAAATACACAATTTTTAGGGAACGTTTTGTGAGTAGGGAAGAAATGGAAGGATTATGACGTTTTAGCAAATGACTTTTTTTTATTTTTAGTTCTACTTAAGGATTTGGAAGTGATATAGACTGATGTGGAAAGATGTTTTTATCCCCATACCCTGAGCAGCAGGGAGTGTGGCATAGAGGCAAGACACTTCCTGTCCTGTAAATTCAAAAATGCTGGTCCCAGTCTGGAGTTTGCTGATAAATGACCTGGTGACCTGGGCCACTCTGAGCTTCTGTCTCCTCTCTAGAACGTGATTATTGGTTATGTAGATTAGTGGCTTTTGACTGTATTATTTTCATTTGTCTGGGAACGCTCTGCTCAAGAAAAGTCTTACCCACAAAAGTCAACAGATAAACCTCTCCATTGATCCTTCTTCTCTCCCTCAGCCAAAAGGTCGCCCAGAGGTGCCCAGAGGCCTGGGAGAGCGTCCTGGCTGCGTGATTTCTGGGCATCCCTCTCGCTCCAGACCACTGCGGAGCCAGGCAAACTGCAGCAATGTTTGCACCGACTCTCAGCTGGGGTTCAGTTCAGGCCTGAAGGATCTGACCTGAAATAGTCCTTGTAGTATTTTTGTATCAAAGAGATGGTAATTGCCTTTCAAAGCCTGAGTTTACAAAAAAGGAAATGACTATGACTTTCTTAATTTTTTTGTATAAAATAAGCCAATCTATTAAAAAAGATGTGAGATGTTAAATGTACCTCAAAGCACACTTAGTCCAACATCTCAAATATGCTATGGCAAGGACTGAATTTTAATGACATCAAATTTACTCCATAAGCAGTTACTTCTAATATGAATATCAGGATAATTAAGTGTGTGAAGTTGAATATTATTATACCCTTTTTTGGTGATTTTATGTGAAAGCCATGGCAAAATGGAAGATAACTTCACTGTCGGCACAGCAGCTTATATGATACTACAGTGGTGTCACTTGTGTTTCCTGAATCTGTCCTGCATGGATGACAGGTCTTTGGCTTTAGCTAGCTAGCTAGCTATATAAATATATATAATTTAATATATATTGTGAAATATATTTATTTTATATTATTTATTTATATAAAAAATCAGCCTCACATCATAGGTTCAGGATTTAAAACCATTCTGATTTCTCTTGGCTTTTAGTTACGGATTGGAAGTAATTTGATAGTTAATCTCATATTCTTCATACACACCCACACACCATAATTTATCCTCAGAAAAATTTAGCACTCACAAAGTAGCTGATTTTTTTTTTTTTTTAGAGGTAGGGTCTTGCTCTGTTGCCCAAACTGGAGTGCAGTGGTGCAGTCACAGCTCACTGTGACCCCAAACTCCTGGGCTCCAGCAATCTTCCCACCTCAGCCTCCTGAGTTGCTGGGACTACAGGCATGTGCTACCACACCCTGCTAGACGATGCTTTTCTATAATTTGTTTTATTTTTAAAAATGATACTTTAAAATGTTGCTGTTGTTCCAAAAGTGCAATTTTATGCATTTGAGAAGATGCCTGTGTATCTGTGGTGACATGCTCACTGCTAGGCTGGATGGCAGCAGCTGGGAACCAGCCCTGGGGCTGTCCTGACAGGGCCATGAGCTGCTTCGGACCCGGGCTGGGTTCTGGGGAGTTTTGTTTTCTGAGGCAGCCAGAGCTCGGGCCTCCTGCTGTCGATCTGGGAGAGCCAAGTCAGTGCTGCTACTGGGTGCTCTGCCAGACCCACGGGCCTGGCTGGCCAAGTGAGAGCAGCGCACCTGTCTCTGCTGAGAGCCCAGGAGCTTTGTCCTTGTACCTGGCCTCCCGCTGCCTGGGGCGCGAGGCTGACTCAGCTCTGCCCGTGGACCTGTTTGTGTGGAGTGGTGAATGCTGCGGTGATGGTTCATTAGGAGAACTAATTGCAGTGTGGGGTTTCTGGTGGTATCTACTTTCCAGACAATCTACGGAAACCTGATTCTGTTCTTTTTGAATAATGAGGCTGCTGGAGAATGCTGTACGTTAAGTTCTCTGTGTGTGTATTTTGTTTTGGTGGTTGTTTCCTGGTTTATTTGTTTGTCTGGCCCTGAGAGCATGCCTATGAGGCCTGTGGAGGGTGCCTGTGCACCGGGTGTGGTGGGTGCAGCTGTGGCTCCTGTCAGCAGGAGTCAGCAAAGAGCTGGGCCACCCACTTGACAAGGGTCTTAGAATACATCAAAGAATGCTGATCAATACTTACGTCACACTTGGAAATGATATTCATCAGGGGGAGGGCAGGTGGGAGGGGGTGAAGGGGATGGGAAAACTCTCACCGAATGAGTGTGGGGCACACAATTTGGGGGATATCCATGATTGTAGCTCTGACTTGGCAATATATATAACCAAAGTGTTGTACCCCTGTAATATTCTGAAATTAAAAAAAAAAAAAAAGAACGCCCTGGGTCTAGTTTTCCTCAACTGTGAACTAGATGTAGTATTACCTTCCCCTGTTTCTCTCTCTGTTCATTGTTCTTGTGGTGAGAAGCTTTTGTGACTTAGAGGGATCCATGAATGGTAAGCTAGGCTGAGACCTGGGCCTGGCTCCCCGCAGCAGAGGATGGGAACGTGGGGCAGCCCTTAGAGGGTCTGGGCTGCCACCAGGGGTGGCCAGCCATAGGATAGCTGGGTGAGCTGGCTGCTCTGTCTCTACTGGCTGCATCCGGATGGCCCCACAGAGTTCTGGACTCCGAACTTCCAGGAACACACAATAAGCTTGAGGCCCAGCACATGGGGTGGTGAGGCCCTGGGCCACCAAGACCCTGAGCACAGGTGTCTGGCCTCTCCTTGGCTGGACCAAGGTGTGCTTGTCTGATTGA
Organism: Daubentonia madagascariensis; assembly: GCA_023783475.1. NCBI lineage: Eukaryota > Metazoa > Chordata > Mammalia > Primates > Daubentoniidae > Daubentonia > Daubentonia madagascariensis. Next base: position 29,053,724 of record JAKFHU010000144.1, on the reverse strand, counting down.
GTCTCACGTGTGAGACTGCAGAGCCCCAGGGCTTTTTGCCTGGGAGCAGACACATGCGTTGCTTCCACGCAGCCCAGCCCAGCCCAGCCCATCTTCCAGCCCCATTCTCTCCTCCTGTCCGTGGCATTTCCAACCCTTCCTTTCCATTCCCTTCCCCACCCACACTTGGGAAAGCTGAGGCACAGCTGACAGGAGGAGGATATTCTGCAGGGAATATCCATCCATCTATTTGTCCATCCATCCACCCTACAGTCCAGCCTCTATTGAAGTCCTGGGCTATAAGGACTCTCTGATGAACAAAATTCACAGGTATTTGCCCATCTTGTGCTTTTCCCAAGTTGAGGGTGGGGACAGTAGTACCCCTATGTGTAAAATGGTGACTGTGGGAGCAGCAGGAAGGGAATAAGGGACAGAGCAGTCCTGGGCAACCCCAGAAGGCTTCCTGGAGGAAGTGACCAGTATTTTCAGGTGTAAATGACGAGTAGATGTTAAGGAGGTGAAGAGAAAAGAGCATCCCTCCGGTTAGCAGGCAAGTCTCTGCAGAGACCATGCAGCTGGAACAGAGAGCATAAGAGGAGCCATAGGAGGCTGGGGGCGGTTTGGGTGTGCTGGGTGCTGGGCAGGCCTCTGCCTCCAGGTTAGGAGCTGAGTGACGGGAAACATCCACAGTTTTGCATTCCAAGAATAGGATTCTCTTTTGTGTTTTGAGAAGGCCCCTTCTGCTGCAGGTGAAGAGTCTCCTGGCTTGGGCAGGGAATAAAGTAGGCCTGTCCTGTGGTCTTCGTGGGAGATGGCGCTTGGCTTAGAGGTATAGTTAGGGCTCGTTTCTTCCTCTTCCCCCCTCTTCTGAGCTTGTCTCCACCTCTCAGGTCCTCTCAGTTCTTCTGCACAGCCTTTACCTGAGGAGTCCCTGGATGTAAGTGCTCTGTGAAAATAGCAACATGCCGGGTGTTTCCCCGGTGAGCTTCAAGTCCTTGCTGGAGGGGTTGGTGCTACAGAACTTCCCAAGCCCATCCCAGCAAGCACAGTAGGTGTGTAGTAGGAACAATGGATGGTGGATGGATGTTCTGCAGGGAGAAGGCAGACGTCGGACGTGGATTTGGGTCACTTTTCTACCACTTTGCATCTGCTTTCCCTTGAGCAAATAACTTCATCACTCCAATTCTCAACATCTTCATCTGTAAAATGGGGCTAACCATATTGACCACAGAGTGCTGTGAGGGTTACATGAGGAAGAGTGTGCAAGTATGTTGTGAAGTGTAAGTGCCACATGAACATAAGCCAACATTGCTACTGTGCTTGACAGACCCTGCAAGTCCTGGGAGGCAGCAGAAGACCTCGCACCCCAAGTCATTCAGCATCAACAAGAGGGAGGCCCCTTTGGTCTGGTATCCTGTGCTCCCATTTGGTAACCCATACTCAAGGGAGGACTTCTGTGTTCATATTCCAGGGTGAGTTTTCGCTGCACACTGAGTACCTTGAGTTATTAATAATCATCCGGCCACATATAGGACATGTGCTCCTAATATCACTGCCAGATTTCTGCCTGAATCATAACCTCGTGCCAGCCTACTCAAGCTCTGCGGTTTCTGGTGTAATAAACACCCTCCTTGCTTTTGTGTCTGAGGTGTGGTTTCCTTCTGTTAACCTGGAGGAAGCTTTGGGTTGCATGTGGGGAGATCCTTGACTTAGTGGTGCTCTACCAAATCTTCATCCCTCTAGCCTCCCCCAGCCTGTGACCCCTTGGCTGAAGTGAAGCCCCAAGTCCTTTGGGACAAACTAGATGTGAGCCTGAAGGAATCTGGATTCTGGCCTGTCATAGTGAGCTCGGGCTGCCATAACAAAATACTATCGAGTGGGTGGCTTAAACAACGCACACCTATTTCTCACAGTTCTGGAGGCCGGGAAGTCCAAGGTGCTGGTAGATTCGGTGTCTGGTGGAGTCCCTCTTCTTGACTTGCAGATGGGTGGCTTCTCGCTCTGTCCTCATGTCACCTTTCTTCTGTGTGTGTATGGGGGGAGGGAAACGGGAAAGGGAAGCTGGAAGATGGGATAGAAAAAAAGAGAGAGATCTCTTCCTCTTCTTATGAGGGCACTAATCCTGTCATGGGGCCCCACCCTCATGACCTCATCTAAACCTAAGATGAAACCTAAACCTAAACCTAATCTTACCTCCCAAAGTCTCACCTCCAAATACAGTCACATTGGGGCTTAGGTCTTCAACATATGGATTTTGGGAGGACACAAACAGTTAGCCCCTAACACAGCCCCAAGCCCACCACTCAGGAACCGTGTGATGGAGAATCTTGCTTCCGTCTCTGAGAGTATTTTCTTATCTGCAAATTGGGAATAAAACTATATAACTCTCTGGGGCTATTGTGTGGATCAAAAGAGGTGCAGTCCTGTCTGTGGCTTGCGGGCTCACACAGCCCAGCCCTCTGTTCCTGTCTGGGGGCCTCTCTGCCCCACGTCTTTGTTGGTTCTACCCCGGCCACTCTGGCCTTCTCTCTGTTCAAGGAACCACCATAGGCTCACTCCTGGATTAGGACTTGTGCACTTGCTGTTCACTCTGTTCAGAAAGCTCTTTCTCCAGACCATTGTGTGGCTGCCTCCTGGCCATAGGGTCCTCCAAACCCTGTCCCCTCCCCAAAGGCTTGACCACTCTTCCACTGGGGCTGTGTCTCAGGGATCTTTATGCAGGTGATAATCTTAAGAGGGGAGATCGTAGCTCCCTCCAGACAAGGAGAGGCTTGTTGTCTGCCTGCTAGCAAAGCTGTGGGTTCCTTAAGCACAGAGCTCCTTAGCTGTGACAGGGACCTCCCAGGACTCCCCTGCCCCCCGCAATGTGGACCCTCCCTCTGGGCCTCCTTCTGGCCTCTCGGGCCATGAGGGCCGGCAGCCAGGACAACGCAGCTGATGTTCTGCTGTCTTCCCTGCTGTGAGTAATCTGCTGTCTTGTTGAGGTCCAGTGAGCCTTGCCATCTACTTCTGGCACTTACGGGGTTGGAGCAAGCATACTCCTGGTCACCCTCAATGAGGTTTTGTTTCTTCCCTGACAGATTGGTGTAGCAAGCAGGGGAAAGTCAATTCTCAGGCCGACACCCTCCGCCTCTCTCCTTTACACTGTCTGATAGGCTTCATAGTACTCCTCAGTGCCAGACGCAGTGAAAAGGCAGCTGCCTGCAAACCAAGGAGAGAGGCCTGACAACACCCTGGTCTTGGACTTCAGACCTGCAGAAAATTATGAAAAATAAATGTCCATTGTTTAAGCCCCCCATCTGGGGTATTATGTGTGGCAGCACTGGCAGACTAATACAGCATTCCATGGGAAATGTGCTGGGAAGGGGTATTACAGCACTGGAGAGTTGAAATATGTGGGCCATTCCTTAGAACGGTGGCAATAGGAGCAAATCTGTGTTTTTTGGAAGGGGACTTTAAATTCTGTCAGCATGAGCTCAGGTTTAGGATAGAATGTGAGAGTTAAGGCAGGCAACTCCCTTTGGAGGACAAAGCATATGATTTTCAGGTGTTACCCAAGGAATGGGGGGCTGTTCATGCAGGCATCCTGTGTGGCAGAGGGCCTAGGCACATGGTAGGGAAGGATGGGGTGAGGCCCTGGCCTTCTGCAGCTTGTCCCTGTGGGGAAGGCAGAGAGGCAGCTGGGAGAGGGGACTGAGAGCAAAGGGGTTCAGATAGCCAGGCAGGGAAGGCCTTCCTGGGAAAAGGTGGAATGGAAAGTCAGGATTATCACACTCAAGTTCTGGCTTTGAAGAAAAGCATTCCAGAAGTGTCTAAGGAACATGGTGCTGATGCAGTGCAGTCTTCTGTGATGCAGAGGAAAGAAGAAAAGAGTGCTCACCCGGGGGTCCGAGGAGTGAGGCTGTCCTTCCAGCTGTGCCCACAAATGGTGTGTGACCCTGCCCAGCTGTGTCACCCACCTGGGCTCAGGTCCTCACTGTAGGGAAGGGGACGTGATCAGAGCTGCCCAACTCTGCTTGTCAGTCATGGGGCTGTTTTCTCAAATGATATCTGATGCTGAAGAATACAGCTGAGAACTGTGGTTGGAGAATGGGAAGGAAAGTCTTTTGCTTTCAGGGTCTAGCTTAAATATCCTTAATTATGATGAGTCCCTTGAGGGTAAAGAGAGAAGATCCCAAGGACCGCAAGATATGTGGATGAATTGATCCCAGTTTTAAGAGCTGATGGACTTACAGCTTGGAATTTCCAAAATGGGCCACTTTTGAATGGGAAACAGGCAGCGTTGATAATTTGCTGTTCCACGAGAACTGGGCTCTGTGATCAGCCTATTTATAAGGGAGATGGCATATATTAAAATAATAAAATGTCAGCTAGAAATTAGTAGTTTGCTATAATATGATAAGAAGGTAAGATTCGAGGTAAATATGTATGATAGTGCTGCCCCTCTCAAGGTGGTTTCATGCTCACAGGATGAGTCTCTGCCTGTGAGTCACACAGATGAGCTCTAGAAAATGTTCATGGTTCATAAAGTCATTATGATCCTCCTCCCCTTCTCGCTCCCCCTCCTAAAAGCTCCATATCCCCTGCTGAGAGGGGAGAGGAAGATGCCTGAGTGAGGATGTGGTGGTGAGAAGGCTCTGTGCCTGGGAAACCGAGGTAGGCTTAGATCAGCTGGACCAAAGCATGAGCTAGAGAGGGATTGGGAGACTCAGGAGCTACAGAGACTCCGACCTCAGGGTCAGGAGTGTGGTCTGTAATGGGGTGGTGGGCCACTTTGGAAGATTCTACGTTTTTAGTGAATAAACTGCAGTAATAGTACTAAACCCAGTGCCATGGTTCATTGATTCCAAGATGCACGTTCTCCCACATCTTATCTCTCAAATTGCGGTGAGCCATACCACCACCAAAGTCCAGGAAGCGGTTGTGACTGGTCGCTACAGCTTGTGTATATATGAACTCGGTCACTGCAGTTTGTGGTGTCATTGCTTCATGTGCTTTGAGCTTTATTTGTTGGTGAAATTTCTTCAGAAGGATTCCACTTGACTCTACCTTGATGAGAGAAACCACTGTGTTTGCAGAAAGACACACAAAAACAGAGCGGCAGCCTCAGACTTGATATTAATGGAGCAAGAATGCATCATTGAGAAGTGACCACAGGTCTGTATTCCCGACATTTCCAGTCAGCATAAGCTGCTTGGTGGAACCTAAAGAAGGAAGGTGCCTACAAATAGAGAGATTTGTGTTCTGTTTCGTAACTGAGATACATACAGAAAGATCACTCAGCCCACCTTAAGTGAGAAACCACCACCACCTGCCCAGCTTTTGGGGAGGTTGGCAGATTGGAATCCTGTCTCAGAGGCAGCTTGGGCAGCCCCCATGCTCCTGAGGTTGGGGGACATGACACTAGGCAGGTGCTTTCATCCATGAGGCAGCTCAGAATGCAGAGCTTCTCGGAAGTCTTAACTGATTTATCTTGCTTGTATATTTCTTTCACGTCTGCATAAGAGTGATGTTAGAAACAAACCTCTGTCTAAATATAAGTATAGAATAAAAACTGGAAGTAATAGAAGAGCACTGGGTCATGGTTGACTTGGTGACTACGTTTTTCCTTAATGCTCTTTTACATTGATGAGTTGTCTGACAATTGTGGTGACTGTGATGATTAATTTTATGTGTCAACTTGGCTAGACCATAATACCCAGATATGTGGAACACACGTGAATGTTGCTGTGAAGGTATTTTTTAGATGAGATTAACATTTAAATCAGTAGAAGTTTTGTAAAGCTGATTACCCTCCGTAATGTGAGAGGGCCTCATCCAGTCATTTCAGGGCCCTAAGAGAAAAGACTGAGGTCCTCTGAGGAAGGAGGAGATCCGTCTCCAGACTGCCTGCGGACGCTTCCCTGGGGCTCAGCCTGCCCATCTGCTCTGCAGATTTTGGACTTGTCAGCTCCCACAATTGGGTGAGCCAATTCCTTAAAATAAATCTCTCTAGCTAGCTAGATAGGTAGGTAGATACGTGCACACGCATGCGCGCATGCAGGCACACACACACACGCGCGCGCGCGCGCGCCCTTTACCAATTCTGTTTCTCTGGGGAACCCTGACTGTTACAGAAACTCAGGTTCAGTAAATATGGTGGTGGTCCTGCTGTGAATCTTGTTGCACCTGCTGCAAGCCCTCCAGGCCTCAGCTGAGCCTTCTATGGAATGAAGATGATGCACCAGCCTCCCAGGGTCCTCAGGAGGGTTTTGGGAGATGAGGCCGTCAGAGCATTTAGCCAGGGGCCAGGCTCAGAAAAGCAGCTTGGGCACCGTGCTCAGGGAGGACACGTGGCATGTGTCACAGCATTCCTTGCTGTCTGTGAGGAAGGAATGCATGAGCAGGCTCCTCAATTTACAAAGAGGAAACTGAGGCCCAGAAAGGTCCAAGCATGCTCCATGTCACCCAGCTAAGAAGTGGCAGCCTTCATCTCTCAGGTGCTGTGCTCCTGGCCCTGGAGCTCCACAGAGAGAGAGCAGAGTGTGGGTTTCAGGAACTTGCAGGCCACAGAGGGACGTGGGGGTGTCCAGTGAGCAGCTGCGCTGAGCCTCACCCTCCCACCTCCACTTTCCCCAGGGAGCCGAGCTCACTTGGTGGGGTACTGCGAGCTAAGCATCTCTGATTATCTCATCCCCCCACCACAATTCTCTCTCAGCCCAGCCCCCAAGTTATGATATCCACAGTGGCTGAGACCAATGAAGATGTCTGAACAGTGTTTCTGGGCACTGAAAAATGAAAGCACAGCCACCCGTGGCACTCGCAACTCTGTTCAACCTTCTCCAAGATGAGGGTCCAGTAGAATGAAAACCTCAGTCTTCTTGTGACTACCCACTGGCTGGAGAAGACAGCTGCAGAGAAATTTCCTACAGAACAGTCTGTGCATTTCATTTGCAGGCCCCCAGTGAGTTGAGTTGCTATGCAGTTAACCCTTCATCCCAGGATTAGGATGAACAGGCAGATCTGGATTTGTCTAGATTTCTTTAAGTCCCAAGACTTGAAGAAGTTGGTTGGTTTCTTCAAAGAATAGTCTCATTTGCAATATTAAAACATAATGAGAATAACTAGATTTTATTATTTAAAAGATTTATAGCAGCAGTAATTTTATGTTCATTTTTATAGATCTTTATTTAAAATCAGACCAACAACTAAACTCTGGAGAAAAAAGGAAATAACCTGTTATTTCACTTGCTCTAAATACATTGAATTTTATTTTTAAATTAAATTTTGAGTAAATTAATCCATATATGTGGGTTGCCTTTAAACTCCAGGAGAAACAATAACATCGTATTTATTTGCAGATTAAGATTGGCTCTCTACTCATGAAACATTCACTCGAGCCAGAGTGGGCTCTTACCCAGGGCCCAGAAGGGAAGAAGCATCCCCCAGACAGTGGGTATTAGGGGAAGGGAGGGTGTGGAAATGATTTCCTGATTTCTGTCACTCAAATGTGAGTTCCATGAAGGCAGGATATTTTTTGTTGTTGTTCACTACTTTATTCCAAGCCTTTAGAACATCACCAGCTAGCACACAGTAGGTGCCTCATAAATATTTATTGAATGCATGAATGAATGAATGAATCATTCATTTATTAATTTATAGCTTTCTTCCACAACTTCGTGTACCAATGGTCGGTACTTAACAAAAATAAGAAGAGACCACTTTGTATTTGAATATTTGAATATATCATTGAGATTGTCACATTGCTTTCTGCTTCATGAAATAGGGTTATTAAATAATCTCTTCAAAGAAATAACTGTCAGCATAAAGAGGGGAACTTCCTTTGCCAGATATTAAGGCATACTGCACATCTGTAGTAATTAAAAATTGTGGGCTGGGCACCTTGGCTCATGCCAGTAATCCCAGCACTTTGGGAGACCAAAGTGGGAGGATCACTTGAGGCCAGGTGTCAAAAACCAGCCTGATCAAGAGTGAGACCCCATCTCTACAAAAAAATAGAAAAACTATCTAGGTGTGGTGGTGCATGCCTGTAATCCCAGCTGCTCTGAAGCTGAGATGGGAGGATCACTTGAGCCCAAGAGTTTGAGCTTGCAGTGAGCTATGATGCCACTGCACTCCAGCCTGGGCAGCAAAGTGAGACCCTATCTCAAAAAAATAAATAAATAAATAAAATAAAATACAATTGTGGTCTTGATGCAAGTACAGACAAATGGGCCCATGCATAGAATAGAGAGCTTAGAGACAGACTTTTATATGACACAGGCTTAGTATATGTTAAGGTAGAACCACAAATCAATAGGGAAAGTTTCTATATAGGGAAAAATTTATATCTAGAGAAAAATGAAACTGGATCCATATCAAACACCACATACAAAGGTTAAAAATAAAGGCTTAAAGGTGAAAGGTAAAAATATAGTCAATTGAAGGAGGCTTAGGTGTGGGAAGGACTTCTTAAATAAAATTTCAAGTGCACAAATTATAAAGAAAAAATAATGAATTTGATTATATCAAAATTAAGAATCTCTGGTACACAAAGGCTACTTTGAATAACATCAATAGACAGATGACAAACTTGGAGAAAATAGCTGCAATACCAAGGCACAATATATGAGGAACTCTTCCAAATCAGCAGGAACCAAGAGGAAAAATGGCCAAAGTATGTGATCAGGCTTTTTGCAGAACAGGAAAATCACAAGGCTAAAAAGCAAAAGAATAGATGCTCCAAGTCATTTTTAATCAGAGTAGTGTGCATTGGAAAGCAATCAACTGGCCTTTCATAAATGACAGGGACAGTGGGGCATCTGCTTCCTCTAAGCCTTCCACTGTTAGCTCTAACCGCAAACCTGGGCGGGCTTAAGAAAATGACACCTCCCTGCCCCTTCCAGAACTGTAAGAATGACAGAGAATGAGAAGGAAACGTACATATTTTCGTTTTGTAAAAGGTGGAGACGGAGGAGATGACTAGAAGGGGTGCTTTCAAGGAAGAAGGCAACAGTGGACCCTAGAGGGGAGATGCACAGCTCTGTGAGCAGAGAGGCCCCTGGGAGACCAGGTTGGGGCAGGAAGTGCCTCTCTGGGCTGGTGAGACGCCATGGAGGCCAAAGGGAAAGGGTGATGCTTCTGGTCACAGCGTAGGGTCCTCCTCCACCCTGATTGGGCTATCCAAGATGGTATAGTTACCACCAGGACAGAATTAGCCCAGATGGTAGAAACTGAAGAGGGCAAAGACTCCTAATACTGATGCAGGGAAGGGCAAGAATGGCAGGTGCCCATCAGCAAGGGTAGTCCTGCCACTTTCCCGGGAGGTGTGAGGAGGGTTGGGGAGCTAGAAGGAGAAGCACAGCCACACAGTCCCCTAAGCACTCTCTGGGCAGTGGTGGGGTAAGGTCTTGGGGTCATTTTCAGTGTCCTTATGCCATTTGCTGCTTGGTGTTTGGTGTTTGGTGTGCAGTGTCTCCTGGAGATGGTGGTGAGGAGGAGGACCATTCTGCATGGCTGTGTCACAGGGCTGCTTAGAATTCCCAGGTATGCCAGGTGGGGAACAACCTGCCACCAGCCTGTATCCCCTCCCTGCCTGAGCTGGTGCCTGAGGGCTGCAGAGAAGAGCTTCCTCCTGATGACACCCGTCAACCCGGCACTGGTCCCAGTGAGTGTTTACCCGGCACCCTGGAGGCCAGTCGCTGTTCCGGGCCCTGCAGCTGCAGAGGGGAACAAGCAGATAAGGGTTGCGCTCAGAAGCTGGGGGAGAAGAGAGAATACATATTATATATGCGTAAAGAAGAACATTATCTGGTGAAGATAATCACTGTGCAGAGAGTTAAAACAGGCTGGCGTGATAGAGGGCTACTTCCGGCTGAGGAGTCAGCAGAGGGTCTCAGAGGAGAAGATGTTTGAGGATGAGACCTGGGTGAGGGTGGGGAGCCAGACAGGAGGAATAGCAGATGAGAGAAGCTCCAGGTTGGGACCCAGTGTGGCTTGGTCTAGGATGAACAAGCTGGCTGACACGGGGGCAGGGGAGGGCATGGGATGCCATGGGGAGGGAGGCAGGGCTGGAGCAGGCAGAGATCTTGGGAGCCTGGCCATGGAGTTTGGGTTTTGGCCTGAGTGTGAGGGGAACATTGGGAAGTTTTAAACTGGAGGTGGTAGAATCTGGTTTCTGCATTTAAAAAAATCACCCTGCCTGCTGTGTGGGGAATAGATTATAGTCAGGAAAAGTGGACCTTTAGTCAACCAGGTATCAATCAGGAGGCATCTTTAGTCAACCAGGTAAGAGATGTTATGAAGTGGATAAGGTGGTTGGCAGGGAGGTGACAAGAGGTGGAGAGATTCAAGACACATTCTGGATTTGCCCATTGACTGCACACGGGTGCTGAGGAAGGGAAGAAATAAGGAAGACGGGCTTTCACCTTGAGATGGGTGGATGCTGAGAAGGGAAAAGGAGCCAATTCCAGAGGGTGTAGGGGTAGCAAGTCAGGAGTTCTGGTTGGGCGATACTTGGTTTGAGGTGAGTAGGAATGTCAAGCGGGGTGTTGGATATGGAAATCCATAGCTCCAGTGAGATGCTGGCGCCGGAGGCAGGTCTGTGGGCCTTCTCTGCATCATCCACGTGCTGTTGTTGGGAGCCTGGACAGATGAGTGCATTTGAGGATAGTATCAGTGGAGATGAGAAGCAGCCCAGGCTGAGCCCTGCAGCCCAGGACATTTGTCAGCAGGGTTTGGGGAGCACCCAGCAAGGAAGGAGGAGGACCAGGAGAGAGTGGGGCATTAGGACAGCTAGGGTAAGGCTGTTTCAAAAGGCAGGGGGTGAGGGGGCAGCTGCTTGGAACACTCTTCAAGGCTAATTCATAAAAAATACATTTCACAGCTGATTGTAGAAACCCATGTCAGACCAGTCAGCACAAAGCTGAATAGAAAGCCTTTTAGATGCTGGGTTGGTCTGGGACATTTTGTCCCTTACCCATTTGTCACGTGCCTATGTCACAAGTATCTGAGTAATTGAGTTTTTCCTATTCTACAACTAGAAGCAGAGGTGTGGGATTTCATTGACCCTCCTACTCAAAAAGAGGGACAAAGCAAGAAAACCAAAAAAAAAAGAAGGTAAGATGATGGAATAGAAAATTTGAAAAATCCCTGAAATATCATCAGCCTACTTCTTATATTTAACAAAATTCAGTTTCCGAGAGACCAGGGGACTCCAGTTAGTTGTAAGGTCAGGACTAGAGCTCACGACTTCTACCTCTCAGTCCATGTTTCTGCCATAATACTCTGGGGAAATGTCACTTTGGTAGTGTCCCAATTGTCAAATTCTCATCCCAGCCTAAAAAGAGGACCTCGACCTCTGACTGTCTTGTTGAGACCTCTCAGCACTCCCACAAAGGGGGATGCCCGCCTCCTGCGTGCTCTGGGCCCATCCGGGGCAGCATCTACAGCCACCGAGGCTGCTGTCAGTGGACTGAGGGCCGGGGGGGCCCTGAGCCGTCGCAGGCGTGAGAGTTGGTTACATCGTCTGGGCGGCGGCCGTGAGATTAACCGGCAGCTCAGCGGCAGCGGCTGTCGGAACTGAGGTCGCAGGCCAGTGTCAAGCCCAGAAACTCCCCATCCCAGATTGAACTTGTGCCCTCCCCCACACACCCTCAGACTTCAGAGAGCCGTTTTGTGCTTTCTCTTTTTTGTCAAGGTCAGCTATTTAATTCTTTCTTCCTTTCTTTCCTGTCCTTCCTCCCTGCCTCCTTTCTTGCTGTCCTCTTCCCCCTTTCTTTCCTTCTTCCTTTCCTTTCTTTCGCTCTCTCTCTTTTTCTTTCTTTCCTTTCCTTCTTTTTTATTGAACCTCTCACTCTTGGCAGAGGAATTCTAGTCTTTGTGTCAAGAGACCTGGGTTCCAGTCATGGCCTCTCCTTTGAGGGCTTCAGTGTTCTCATAAAATGAAGGCTTTGGGTCACATCAGGGCGGAAGTTCTCAGGACCTGCAGCATCAGCACCCCCTGGGAACTTGTCAGAAAGGCACATTCTTGGGGCCTCCCCAGCCCCCGTGAATCAGCATCTCTGGGGCCCCAGCCACCTGGTGTTCACCGCCAGGGACCCTGCTGCCTGCCGCCTGCGGGAGCCGTGACGGCAGAGGTCTCTGGTTGCTGTTTTCCCTGACACATCCGGGAAGTACGGTGTACTCCCATCAGTGATGACTTCACAGGGCAGCGGTGGCTACACCTCAGCGTGGTGTGGAGTTTGAATTATAGCCTCACCCTTTCTCCCAGCTGTTAAGAATCCTGAGATTTGATGGGCATTGGTCACAAAGTCTCTCAGCTCGGCCCCCTGTAGCTCTAACTGCATAAAAGGGGTGGTGAAAGAAGCTGGTGTAGGGCCAGCTGCTGGGTTAAAATGCAGCCCTGGTTTTCCATGGTTCTACACAGGAACGGGACCGCTGCTGTCTTGTTGCTGATACAGTTGTGAGGGGGTGAGGATCATAAGGATTGGCATCTTCTGCCCCTTTCCCGTCTGCTTTCCCCGGCCACCTGCCCGTGTTGCTCTGCCCTGGGGCTAGGTGTGCTGATCAGGGTATTGGATGGATGGGCCTGAGAAATGGAAGAAAGCAAGAGGCTGGAATGATTTGTATTAGAAAGGGAACAGAGCTGTTGCTAGAGAAGGAACAGCAGAGGAGCAGGACAGAAAGAGGACAGGAGCCTGGGGAGAGCCCTGAAACTGGGTGGGCAGCTGACTCGCTTTGGGACTTTAGGAAGCCAGAGAAGCACCAGAGGGAGCGGCCCAGACTCGCTGTGTCACGTAGCGTGATCCCCACTCTCCATGACCCTTGCTGTGCCACGTGGCATAATCCCCCACTCTCTGTGACCCTCGCTATGCCATGTGGCGTGATCCCCCACTCTCCGTGACCCTCGCTGTGCCATGCGACGTGATCCCCCACTCTCCGTGACCTGCAGTGAAGACGTCCACTACAGTTTTCCTTACAGAGGCAGTCATGTTTCTTTTGAATGTGCCACTCTGCAGAGATCAGAATTAAGGTGTGAGCAAAGAAGTCCAGATCATATGAGTTGCGTGATGTTAAGCCTGAGTAACACTGAACTGGGTGGGAAGAATTTGAGTTTTAGGAAACAATCCTGAAAGAAGACAAATGTGTTACCCTTTTCATTTCAGAGAGTTAATGTAAAAATTATCTGGCTTCATTTTTTTATTTCTAAAATTAACATTTAGTATTAGAACCATTTATAATGTTAAAATGTTGGTGGGGATTACTTTCCAACATCTTGAGAATGATTGTATTTCTTGGGGACACCACAGCAGAAGAGGAACCAGAAATAGTCCCATCTGATTGAACATGAGGCTGGATGTGAGTCTGACCCAGAAGTTTCTCCTGGTTTCTACCCTGCATGAGGAAGGTGTGGGCTTGGAGGGGATGTTCAATGTTTCTGGGAGTGAATGCTAAGTAGACCTCCTGTGTGTCTACTAGCTTCTGTGTGTCTACTTACCATGGTGTATCTGCCTTTAAAGTATCAACAATCTGAAATTCATTTCCAACTTCTTCAAGACTTTAATGATGCCAGAGATCTAACTGAGTGTAAGATTATGGTAATTGCTCTATGACAACAGCAGATAGGCTGAAGAGAGAATGGAATCTAGAGTTTGGGTCCTGGCATTTAGTAACTCTACAGCCTTGGAAAAATCACTGCACCTCCTTGAGCCTCAGTCCATTCAATATGCAGAATGAACATTAAAAAGAAACTGTTACCATGAAGGATGGAGGAATTGAGATACTGTGAGTATCTTTATATACTACAGAGAGTGCTGCAAGTATTTACTATATGCTCTAGATAACTTTGGGATAGCTTTCTCAGTGCCTCTGCTCCAGGGGTGCCCTTTCCCTCCTCATTCACATTGTTGTGATGTTCCTAAAAAGGGACCTGACCCCCTCCACTCCTGTTGCTACCACAGTTGCTTGGTGGGTGTCTTACCCAAGCTGGGGCCAACACAGTCCCCACCAGTGACTGTGGGTGATTGGCCCAAGGAGGGTTACTTGAGGGGTATGCATTCTTTTATGGGAATGTGAAAATGCTTCCTCAGGAAAGTCATCTCTTCTTGAGTGGCTTAATCTGTAACATAAAAACTAGGTTGTTTTTTTTGCCCATCAATAGCCATTTGGATGGAAAACAAGAAAAGAGATGGAAATCAAGGGAGGACCACTTAAACACCTCATTGCATTGCAGACCATGGTTCTTGCCCAGTCATGAAGCCCAGGTTTCTTCTGGCCCTTGGAGCATCTGTCCTTCCCTTGTTTGCTTGTGCTAGCTCATGTGGGTTTCTGTGGTTTGTAGCCCAAAAAGTCCTTTGGCATGATGACATCATCGTCAAGCACATTAGTGCAAATTCTTATGCGTGCTGCTCAGTGTCTATAAGGCTGATTTAATGCATTTGTACACAGAAGGAAAGAAAAAGAGGTATAAATGTTGGAAAGACAGAAACAAAACTATTATTCTTTGAATCAATATGATAATTTACCTAGAAAATCCAAGAGAACCCATTCATTCACCCAATTATTCAAAAATTAATTCTTGAGTTCTACTCTGGGTCTGGCATTGTGGAATGACTTAGAATTATAAGAGTGTTCAGTAAAGTGGCCAATTACAAGATAATTATATAACATTTATTTCATGTTAAATAAAGCATTTTACAAATTGTTTGATGTTGGACAAGGTTTGGGCCATTCCCAGAGGATCCCCACGTTAGATACATTCCTAGGGTCTTGTGCCAATGTGAACTCCCTGATTCCTCCTAAGGATTGAGCTGTAAAGACTTTCCCATATTCTGTTCACGGGAAGGAGTTTGCACTGCTATGCGGTGAGTTCTGTGAAATATATGACGTTGCCTGCCATTCTTATAAGCCTCCCTGCATTGTTTTTACGCAAAGCGTTTGTTACCATTATGAATTCTATGATGTACTTTGAGGCTTAATTCAGAAGAACTCCCCATGTTTATCACTTTCAAAGTGGTTCTCAGCAGCGTAAGTGCTTTGATGTTGAGAAAGTTGTTGGTGGGCACCAAAGATCTTCCACATTAGTCATGTCCGCGGGGTGCCACTCCGGTGTGACTTCTCTGGTGTGTTCTAAGGCTGCCACCTAGGCTAAAGGGCTTCTGCATTCCTTATGGTCATTGGGTTTTCCCATTTTAGTTCTGTGATGCAGAGTAGGAGATGTATGCTTTCTGTAAGTGGACCTTTTTTCATAGCTGATTAGCTCATACCTTGACTCCAAATTTGGAAAATTTCTACTTTGCATTAGAAAATCAAATTCTTTCTTGCTGTTTCATTTAAGAACTCAGTTTCAAGGTAACCAATAAGCTAAACTTGCTGAGCCAGCAAATACCTGTGCACTGTCACCTTGCTTCTTCCCTGATGGCCATCAGGGGGCCCTTTCCTTGCTCCAGTAAAGAGATCACATCTGGTCAGAAAAACAATGTCCAGCCCTGGGATCGAGCTGCCAGTTCTCCAGCTCCACATCCTGGTACAGCTGCTTTGGAGCAGGTCCAGACAGCCCCATCTGTGGCTGCATCTCTGCATGGCTTTGACCTCTAGGCCGTGGTTTTTGACCCGCATATCTGACCAGTGCCCCTTGGGTGTCTCCACTAGAGAAGCCCAAAATGTATCTAGAGCTAAACATTGACTTTTAGGTATAAAGCAACATTTTTTTCCCTCCTCTTTAGGGCCCTTCTTTTGGAGAATAACAGGCCTCACACAGATAATGAGATGGAATGAGGAGAGGGGCTGAGGCCTGTCTCTGATATCACTGCAGGTCTCTGGGCAGAGCTCTGAGGACACTGTGATTCTGACACACGCAGCTGCCCTATCAGAGCTCTGAGAGGAGACCTGCTTAGACCTCCCTGTCCCAGAGCAAGTTAGCTATACCTTCTTGCTGGAAACCTCCGTCCTAAGACTCACTAGCTGCCTTGCTTCTTAGAGACACTTCTCTGCAGGCCTGTGACACAGCCCACAGCACCCACTCACATAAAGCCACACACCGCTCACCCATACACAAGCACTACCCACAGCTCCCACCACGCCCACACCCTTGCCCAGCCACACAGCCCCTCACATGCGCCCCTGCCACATACTTGACCTCTGTCTTGCTCACACACAGAAAGAGGTTCCAGTAATGAGACACCTTGTCTGTGTTCCGGGCCTCTTTGCCTTAAGTGCCCAGGCAGATTTGTCAAGAAGTACTGTTGGAAGATGGAGAACTAGCCCTGT
The DNA here is from genome assembly GCA_023783475.1 of Daubentonia madagascariensis. Classification (NCBI taxonomy): domain Eukaryota; kingdom Metazoa; phylum Chordata; class Mammalia; order Primates; family Daubentoniidae; genus Daubentonia; species Daubentonia madagascariensis. Next base: position 29,037,497 of record JAKFHU010000144.1, on the reverse strand, counting down.
TAGACAATAACATTTATTATAAATAATAATAGTAGCTAATATTTAGTGCTTATTTTATGCCCAGGCGCTGTATTAGTTCGTTTTCTGTTGCTTATAACAGAATACCTGAAACTGGGTAATTTATAAAGAAGGGAGTTTATTTCTTACAATTTATAGAGTCTGAGAAGTCCAAGGTTGAGGGGGCGCATCGCTAAGAACTCTCTGAAGAGTTCTGAGGCGGCGCAGGGCATCACATGGTCAGGTCTCTTCCTCTTCTTATAAAGCCACCAGGTTCCCCTCTCATGATAACCATTAATCCATTAACACATTAATCCATGAGTGGATTCATCCATTTGTGAGGGCAAAGCCCTCATGACCCAGTCACCTCTTAAAGGCCCCACCTCTCAACACTGCCACAGTGGGGATTAAGTTTCAACATGAATTTGGAGTGGACATTCAAACCACAGCACGAGCCCTGCTTTGTGTACTTTATATGTATCATTTAATCCTCTGACCAACTTTATTAGGAAGGTGCTACTCTCATTTTATAGATGAGGAAACTGAGGCACAGGACGAGTATCTCATTTGTCCAGAGTCTCACAGCTCATGCATGGCTTACATGGGGCAGGCTCACGCTGCTTTGCAGACAGACCGAAGTAACATGCCTGCTGCACTGGCTGGGGTGGAGGATGCAGGTAGGGGGCAGGATCACATAGGGTGCCAAGCTTTTGGGGGCACAACCATCTCCACTGGTGGCTTTCAAGGTGGTCGGGATGAGCTGTGTGGCACTTGCACTATAGGAATAGAAGAACATAGAGGAATGTGTGTGGGGTGCTCCAGGGGCCAGGTCTGGAAATGGCACTCCCCTTTTGTCTGTTCCTCTTTCATTAAAAAAAGAAAAGAAATACAATCTAGTACAATCTTGGAGTGAGGGAAACAGTTTCTAAACAGAAAAGTATGAGAAATATTTCAAATGAAAATGTCTATTGATTAGAATTTATTAAAAAATTTTTAAAAACGTACCAAAAGCTTACTAAAAATTCTAAAGGACCAGCTGAGAAGATGTCTCAATGCATACTTACAGGGTTTAGATGCTTCATACATTCATGGTGTCTACACACCCACACTTAAGAGATGAGCCCAGGCAATCCCTCCTGAGTTGACCCTGCCTTGATTCCCACATACCCATCCTGCCTTCTGTGACTCCTCCTCAAGGAAACACTTATCAGCAGAATGGTCCACATTCACTGTAAGGTCTTTAAGTACTGGGAGCAGTCAGGCTCACAACAGTAGATACAGAAATTTTCATTGGAAAGCTCAAATTTTATCATCAACAATAAAATACTATTGGGGTTCTCTTTGAAGTGATAGGCTCACTCTATTCTTTAAGAGAATGCTTGCTAAATACCTACATCTGAACAACCATATTTGTCAGTTTTTCTTTCAAGTTAAGATGTTGTTTCAGGGAAATGCAGCTAGTTCAGGGTGCAGCTGGGGCTATCACATGGGTGCTGTTTCTCAGGACCTCCGTGGGCAAGCGGCAGAGGTGCTCGGAATGTCAGAAACACTTGTACTCAAGGGTTGCTCGTTAATACAATTAATAATTCTCACTGCTTCCTCAAGGACGTTCTTAAGTTAAACCGTTTTCTGTTCGTGTTTTGGGTTTGGTCTTTGTTTTTGTCACTAAGTGATGGTGAAGAACATGAAGACTACTGGCACTGTTTGGTGCTGCTGCCTTGATTTATGCAAAGGTGCCAGCTGTTTCACCCACCATGGCTTTGGCACCATCAGAGCACAGTGAAAAGGCAGATGTCATCTTAGAGTGATCATGAAAATAGTTTTGACCTCATGGAAACTCTGCTTTGGGATTCTTGTGTGGCATCAATATCCGGACCCCTAGGTGGGAGGACATTGTCCCCTCCAGACTCCCCCAGCGGCAAGTGTCAGTGTTAAGCTCCACTTTTCCGTTTCCTCTGGTTTCTGGCAGCTGGGGAATTCTGCCCTTCCCCACCGCGCCTCGTCTTCAAGCATTCTTCTCCCTTGGTTTCCAGACGGCACAGCCTTTTGGTTTTCTTGCCAGCTCAGTGGCTGCTCCTTTCCCATCTCCCTTGCTGGTCCTTGGTAGTTCCTTCTCTGCCTGACCTTTAGTGTTGGAGTTCTTGAAGGATCAGCCCTATTCTCTTTTAACTCAGCTCTTTTTGAGTGATCTCAAGTCCCATGGCTTTAAGTTCCAGTTTTGTGCAAGCCCCTAAAGTCACACCTCCAGCTCAGAACTTTCTCCTGAGCTCGTGTGCAGTCTACCGGTTGCTCGTGTGATGTCTCTACGTGTTCCAAAGGGGCTCTGACCCTGCCTGTCAACCATTAGGCCTCGTGTTTCCAGAGTGGCTTCCTCAATACTGAGATGTTAAATTTTGGAGTCATGTTTGACATCTTACTCTTTCTTCACAGCCATCATGAAGTCATAAGAAGTTATTTCCAAAATTACCTTCTTCCATTGTCACTGCCAGTCTGCCGCTCCCTACCCCCAGGCCCCAGGGCCTCTGCCCAGGACTGTGGCCATCACCTTCCCCCTGGCCTGTGCTGGAACCCACTCCAGCCCAGAGCCCACATCGCTCACCAGTGTCCCTGGGTCAGGCCCTCCCTGCTGACCACCCTTCAGCGGGCACCTTCTCACTGCCCTTCCCGTGAACCCCAGAATCTGCCTGTGGCCACAGAGCCCTGTCCGATTTGGTTTGTTCCTAACTTTCTGACCTCACTTTGTGTCTCAGGTCCAAGCACGTTGACCTCTGGCTTTCCAGGGCTGGCTATGTTCTTCCTGTGATGTTCCTTTGGGTCTCAGTTCAGCAACAGTGATCCGCTCCTCCCATGCGCTCCTGCATGCCCCCTGCAGACTGCTGTATCACGTCACCCTGGTCAACTTCCTCAGGACCACGACCCTTTGTGTTATCACCAGCCCTGCCAGTCCCCCTGTGGAGTGAGTCTGAGCCACTGGTGCCTGCTTGTTCACAGCAGTGGTGACTGGGCTCGGTCACTGTGTGTCATGTCTGAGGGCATCCCCAAAGAGCACCTACCAGTCTGTAAGGAAAAATCCATACCTTCAAGTGGCCAATAGACTGGGAGAAACAGTACACAAAAGAAAAATAAAAATGACAAGTGAAGTTTAAAACTGCATTCAAATTCACTAGCAATTGGTTTCAGGGAAACCACTTGGCAGTATCACCAGGATCCTTAAAACTGATACGCAGCGCCTCACAATTGCACTTCAAAGAATCTTGCCAAAAGAAACGGCTCAAAATAGGATATAGATTTGTATGTGAGGATGTTTATCCATTATTTTTTTAAATCAGTCATAAATACTTAGAAGCAGTGAAAATGGCCCTCAACAGGATAATGTTTAAAGAAATAAGTCGTGGGCGAGGTGAGTGGCCTCGTGTGGCTGGAACAGAGACGGTGTCCCCAAGGATGCAAGCACTATGTTGGACCCAGGAAGTAGGGGGCACTGGGTGACAAGTGAGCAGTCAGAACGAGCGTGACAGTCAGGATTTAAGGGGAGGTGCTAGGTGAGCCAGGGTGGACCTGGGTGTGTGTTACCTGTGAAGATATATACATTGGTGTAATCAGGTTTTAAAATATTAATATGTTTGCCTGAGTGAGATTGCAAAACTTAATGGTTAAAGCAACCTTTTCATTAGGTTCCCTAGATTCAGACACACACGGTGGGCATGGTTCATCTTTGCCCCCTGATGTCTGGGATGCCATCTGGGGGCTGGAATCACACAAAGGCTCATTCTGGGGCCTGGGTTTGGGTGACTCAAAAACTGGGACTGCCAACCAGAGCACCTGCATGTGGCCACTCCACGTGACTTGGCTTCCTCACAGCATGGCCGCCTCGGGGGCAGTCTTACATAGTGCCCTACTACTCCAGGCTGATGTGTTCCAGTGAATGAGTGTGCATCACCCATCATGACCTATCCTTGCATCGCATCCCTTCTGCTGTATTCTATTGATCCTAGCAGTCACAAGCCCACCCAGAATCAAGGGGACAGGTCACAGACCCCTCCTCTGAAAGGGACGGGTGGCCAGGCCATAGTGCAGAAGAGCAAACAAGATGGGAGACACTGTGGTGACCATCTTTAGAAAATACACTTTGCCACAAGGGGTATTACTAACTCCAACCAACCAAACTAGATGCTGATGTATAACCCACTTTTTAAGTTAACCATGAAAATATACTGCGAAGTAGATCCAGAATATTTGTGCCTACAGTCACCGCATTCTTTCCCCTGTGGTAAGTTTGCAGAAGCTGTTGACTTTCTAGAACACGGGAATGCTAGGAATTGAATGGCAGTGGCTAGCATCCTCCATCATCAAATCTAATGCCAGCCCATCTTATCTGTAGAGATGTGCTTGACAGATGAATTTGACGGAAGGCTCAGAGGCTCCCTTGCCCTTTCTCCAATACAGAAGGTGGTTTGAGAAGCTCTTTCTTGCTGTCTGACCTTTGTAGTAAAGAAGACGCCCTTCAATAACTCCTTTTAGCTCATCTTTCCTCCCCATAGGCTGCACTTCAGTGAGGACTTTCTCTGAGAAATCCCTTACTAGTCCCTTTCCCAACTGTGGTGTCTTCCAGGACCACTGAGAGCTGGGGCTCTGTCCAGCAGACCTGGGCTCAGGTAGCCACCTTCGCACAGCTGCCGCTGGCTCCTGCCGCCACCTGTCAGTACTGGAGTGCCTGCCTGAAAGTAAGGCTTGGTTTAGGTTTCTTTTACTCTTTAATTTAAACCAAGAATTTAATCCAGAGTAAGGTTGATTTTCCCCTCTTAATTTCCAAAAGACAAGTAACTATTGCTCAATAGTTACAATAGTTAGTTTCAATTTCAGACACCTCGTTTTAAAAATTTATGTGTGTGTATAACACACACACACACACCCCCCCGTATATAAAGTAGGAGCTAGTTTGAATGTTACGTGCTTATTGTGTATGTTATTAGAAGTGAAGAAAACAGTGGGAAATCTCTTGAGGTGGTCGAAATTGATCATGGTTGCTTTATTTTTAAGGGATTCCATAAACCAAAGGGGCAGATACTGCATAAAAGGTAGTGTAATTGCAGCTGTCTCGGCCTGTCTGCTTCTGCTGTGCTTGTTATTTAATCACACCAGGCACTCACTTCTCTGTTTGGGGATGACAAATACCCTCTGAGGAGGGAGCAGACCCCAGATATGTGCTACTGTGTTCTGGGCTTGATTCTGGAGATTTCTGTTGCTCACTAAGAAGATTTCAAAGGCCCTTACCAGAAGCAGTCAGGGTGTATGATTCCAAATCACCGGTCAAGGTTGGCAGGAACATTGGAAAGCGTGAATTCCAGACCCCCCTCTTAGGGTGATTAGGCCCCTCCTTGGTGTCTCTACATTGTAGCCTTCTCCACCATCACCTCCACTTCCCTCTCACCCCTCTCCCCAGGCCTCCAGAGTGGCCTAGGAAGAGGGCTCTAGTGGCCAGAGCTTGACAGTGACAACTGGGGCTGATGTTCAGGGAGTTCCACCAGGAGCCCAAAGCTGTGATTTAAAAGGTTGACAATACATTGAGGTCCTTTCCTGGACTGTCAGACCCAAGCAGACTTCTGTTTTCAATATAAATAGAGGCCAAGGAAAGGAAGTTTCATCTTCTACCTGCTTCTTTACTGTAAACTACCTGTACACAGCAACAGTACGTTTTTCCATGTAAAGCGAATGCTATCTATATGAAATGATTTGCCAGCGAGATAGTTCTGATATAACAGGTTGGTCTTATGAAAACCAGAGGTTTCTCATGCAGCTTCTAAGAACATGGATAAAAAGTACATGTTGCCGGGCTGCCTTCCAGTGAAACTTTAAGTCAGTGAAGCATGCTTTTCAGATTGCATTAGTGACCAGTGTGACGATTTCTGAAGGGAGTTATATTTCAGAGTTTTGGGCCAGGGATTTTTTTGGGTGATAGTGCCACAAAGGACATGGAGACTCCAGGAGGTGCACTTGGCCTTTGGGTTAAAGAGAGCACCTGGGTTAAGAAAGTTCAGTCTTAAACCTTGGCAAGGATTCTGGAAGAGAGTTATAGAGGGAAGCAGTCTCTTAAAAAATGACCCAAACCCATCTGTGGAAGTGAAATGTTTAGATGTATTAAAAATTCCTAAAATAACCTTATTTTCACCAAGTAGAGTTTATCCATTCAAGATGTGGCTGTTCCCCCAAGCATCCATGTCTGTGTAGGTTCTTTCACAGTGCTGAATTATTGCATTTTTATCCCCAAAATTCATGCCCCCGTTGATCTATATTCCATCGATCATGTTTGAATTATTAAACTGAATAGTGAGGATGTTATTGTCGATGGTGGACATGGAGATGGGGAGAGGAGAGCAAAGAAAGAAAGGAACCCCCCCATTTATGTGTGTGTGTGTGTAATATGTGTACATACATACTACTTATTTATTTTTTCAAAGAACTTATTTCATCTTTCCCTCATGACCTCTGGCTGAGGAGAGGTTTCTCTGTGCAGTCAGATGCTCCACTAATACACCAAACACTCTGTAGTCTAAAGACCAGCACCCGAGGCATCAGAGCAGACGTGGGGCTGCCTCCCGGTGGCTGGGACCCTGCTCCTTGGCGGCATGTACGTCATATGTGGTTCATAGTGGAAATTTTTTCCCATCTTTCTTTCTTAGGGAAACATAATTTGCAGTGAGTGAGTTTAGTATTCCCAGTCCTTTCAGGGATTTGGATCTTCGAGCGTCTCCCCACTCCACCCCGCCGCCCCATGGCATATTTCTCCTCACCAGTTGTCTCTGTGAATGTTATTGCTACAAAGTGACCAGCCTCGCCTCCCCCCTCCTGCCTCCCCGCTCCTCCTCTCTTCCCCTCTCCATGTGCTCTTAATCTCTGCACATTCTGCCATTCCCGTGGGGCTAGTGACTCAGGCAGATCTATCCCCCAGCCCAGGCCTCTTCCTGACACTGACACCCCTAGATCCCACTGTCCCACACGTGCCAGCTACCGAAACCCTGTGTCTAAGAGCTGTTCCCTTTCCTCCCAATCAGCCATCATTCCTACCTGCTTCACCTCCCTATGCTGGTACCTGCTTTCACCGCCCTCTGCTGCCACCGTAGGTTCTTGCAAATGCTAGACTGCTTGGGTTCTTTGCTCTGATTCTGCAGCCATCCTCTTACTGGGCTGCTGCCTTCTGCCTCTTTGCCTGCAGCTTCCACAGTTCCTGGTCTGCCCCTAGAACTCCTCCACTTAGCCCCCTTTAGGCAGAATCCACCCACCTGCCTACTCCAGGGGCTGCTGTGAGGTCTCCTCAGTGTGCATCTGACATGGAAGCCTCTGCCTGGCTGTCCGTGGGCCCCAGCCTCAGGATGGAGAGCCTGCACCAGCACAGCACCCTAGCCTCTGGCCCTGTGCTCCACATAGTGCCTGCCCTGTGTTGGTGCCCCTAGCCCCCGCCCCCCATCAATTGCCAGTCCTGCGTGCCAGCTCTGACCCAAGACCCTGGAAAACCCATAGTTCCTCCAGGGTCCACATATGTTCAGATAGCCCACTAGGCAAGGATTGCATTTAATTATGGTTCAGCATTGACCTTTTGGATGACCTCGAACCCATGGGAATACCAGTCATTTGGGGGGGTGCTATAGACGGAATGTGTTCCCCCCCATTCATATGTTGAAGCCTAACCGCTAGGTGATAGTATTAGGTGGTAGGCCCTTTGGGAGGTGATTAGGACGTGAGGAAGGAGCCCTCATGAATGGGATTAGTGACCTTATGGAAGAGACCTGAGAGAGACCCCTAGCCCCTTCTGCCATGCAAGTATATAGGGAGAAGGTACCGTCTGTGAACCACAGAGCAGGCTCTTGCCAGACATGCAATCCACCAGTACCTTGATCTTGGACTTCCATCATCCAGAACTATGAGAAATAAATTTCTGTTGTTTATAAGCCACCCAATCTATGGTATTCTGTTATAGCAACTTGAACAGACTGAGATAAGGGGACAGATGGCTTTATATTAGTAACAAGATGCTCTGTGTCACAAAAGGAGTAATGATAGGAACGTGTTAAATAGCAAGCTTCCCGAGTATGCATTTAAAGCCCAGTTTCATTTACTAGAAAGTTAAATGACCACTTTCAGGGACAAACTGATGTCAACAGTTCTGCTCATGCAACCCCCAAAGGGTGTTATACGGACCCTCCAGTTCCTTCAGACCCCAGCAGTCATGGTGCATTGCAAAGCTGTTGCTACAGAAGGGACACACTGTTTTTTCCTTGCTGTTCCTAAGTTTTGTGGTCATTTGGCTTTAATTTTGTTGTAACTGTAGGAGAGCAAAGCAGGTTCCTGCTGATACTGGGATGCTGCTGTCCTCACGTGTAAATCTGATCGCAGGAAATCTGAGCTCAAGGAAGGGAACAGAGTAGCTGCCACCTCTCACCAGGTGGCTCCAGAGGCCCCTGAGGAAGGAGAAGGTGGTGAGAGGGGCCGCTTGCTGCCGGGGTCTCCAGGCGCACCACAGGCTGGCAGGCAGTCCTCGCCTCTTACCCTTGCTCCTCCCTCAGATTCTGACAGCCACTGCCCTGGAGATACTCCAACCCGCAGAACTAAACAAAAAGTCACACTGTGGCCTTTTGAAACATTTCTGCAAAGCCTGAGTGGTTTGGAAATAGGTGTGGCACTATTGTGCACTGGTAGTATTATGTGGAATAAGCCACAGGGAGGTGGTGTGCCAGGCCCTGGTGGGAGTGGAGCAGAGCAGGCCAGCGTGCTAAGGGGACCTGGCCAGGGGCAGCTGTCAGAGGCCCAGAAAGCACACACCTCCACCCCTCCCTGAAGCCCAGCCTAGCCCAGCGCTGCCACTGTGTGCTGGCAGTGCCCTCTCCTTACACACTCCCCTGTGCATCTTTCTCTGGAAAAGTTCTTCAGTGTTTTGTTTGTTGGTTGGTTTCACCTCACATATTGATTGTGTGACTTCTGGGCTGAAATTAAGCTTTTAATGCACTGCTGCTGGAAACCAAGCACCTGTATTGAGAAATCAAGGCACGTTCCTGAGTGTGGTCTGGCTTTTGTCCTGGCTCGGGTGCAGCCAGTTCAGAGTCTGCCCTCTCAAGGGATATGCTCACATTCTTCTCCTTGTCATCCCTGCTGCCTTACCCATTTCTCTTCGTTCCTTCAGCATCCGTGAGCAAGTCTTGTCCCCTGAACCACAGCCCCATTCATTCAGTGGAACTGAGTTAAGAGTGGTATCCCCTGTGGGGAAAAAAACAATCACATTTTGTTCCTTAGAAAAATCAGTCTTCAAAGAATGTTTTCCTTCTATATACCAGCACAGCTAACCTTCTTCAAGCTTTTGCACGAATGTCATCTTGTTAATGAGGCTCTTTAATTTTGCAACCCATTCTCCTCACCCTCCCCACACCCAGCAAGCCGGATTCTCTTTTATATTCATGGCACTCACAGACTCATAACCTATTGTTTACTTTACTTATTTGTATGCCACATGGTGTGCTCTTTCTCTTTTCTTGCCTGTTTGAATGTAAACTCCACCAGGGTAGGGATTTTTGTCTATTCACTGATGTGTGCTTGAGCGCCTAAAAGGACCTCCAGCTGGGCATGGTGGTGCATTCCTGTAGACATGAGTACTTGGGAGGCTGAGGCTGGAGGATCCCTTGAGCCCAGAAGTTCAAGGCTGCGGTGAGCTATGATCATGCCACTGCACTCCAGCCTGGGCAAGAGAGTGAGACCCTTTCTAAAACAAAACAAAACAAAAAACTCCATTACATGATTATTTGATGAAGGAACAAATATGCTGCTTTTTGTTGTTTTAAGTGAATCCAACCCTTTGGTCTTAAAAATGTACATAGGTCCATATATGTTGGCATTTTATTTCTTAAGCAGCTGAGTCTTCAAGAGAGCAAATAAGGATGATGATTAGTGCAAACTCTCTAGAACATTGGAATGGCTAAATGTTGAGAGAGAGGGGAGGAGTATGTGAGTGTGTATGTGTGAGTGTGTGTGTGTGAGCATACACATATGTGCATGTGTAGGACAGGAGAGAGGAGACTTGTGTTTGGGTATGATGTTTTGTGTCTCTTTCTAGTAGTATCACCATTTTTTACTCTCTTTCCAATCAAAACTGTCCCACTGAGAAGGCACACAGGCCCTCCTTGCCTGGCAAAATGGCCTGGCTCCCACAAGGAAGTTTTAGAATCTTCTTTGGGTGGTCTGTGTATCCTCCTGGGTCAGTTGACTTTTAATTATGGAAGAAGACTGTTACAAGCTTTTGCTGTTTCAGTGCAAATATCTCTTCCTTTCCTAAATTAAGGGGAAATTAATGGGGCTGACAGAGTCTCCTAGGATCACTTTTGAAGCCTGGGTAAAAAGTGTGCTGAATAATCTCTGGGTGCTGCATGGACACTGATGTTGCTGTAATCAGCAGCTAGCAGTGAGTATTTGAGATTCCCCCCTCTGGAGATATACCTGATTGCTTTTATGTGCCTGATATTAACATATCCTCACAGGCAGACATGTGCTGGATCTTTATTTCAGAGTGGCAGGTTCAAGCCAAAATGTTCCATTGAGTGCAGATAGCCATTCACTTCTTCTGGGCTGGTCTTTCTTAGTTCCATTTTTCTCCTCCTCAGAGGACAGTATTTTCCAAAGTGTTGGAACCTCTTGGTGATAAAAGAAGTCTAAAAGCAGCCATGAAGGGCTGGCATGGAGGCTCCTAGGTGCAAGGGATAAGGTGACTGCAGGGCTGGTTATAGAGCTGTCCCTGGGCTGGCTGTGACCCAGCTGGCAGCGGGTGGCCTGCTTCAGCCTGTTCCCGGGCTGCAGAGAGCACCTCGCTCATCTGAACTTGCTGCTCACCCATAGTTTTATTGTGTGGCCCAAAAAACCACTGAGCAGCCTTCAGCTCCAGAATGCATTTCTGTGGAGCACCACTGGCTTTCCTGGGGGAAGAACAGAAGCCGCTCACACTCCTCTCTCATTATGTATGGCTGTGTGGCTGCTCTTGGTTGTCTTCAGATAGCCTGGTTTTTATCTTTGTGCCCATTGTGCTAGCTTCATTTCAATAAGGCTCATAGGAAGTTTTCTGCTTGACTATTAAATAGTGTAGTTGCTGACGATCAGTTCTTTTGTTGTTGATTTTAAAGGCACTGGTCAACAGATTGTGATGTGATTATAAAGTGCCTCTCCCAACCTCCCACCACCTTATTCCCTGTTTGTGTGGCACGTGAATATGTTGTGGGGAGTGGGAGAGTTAATTTACATGAATGTCTGTTGATTGATTGGAAACATGTTTGTATATTTCATATGATTTAAACCTACCAAAAACACCAGCATCTACCTTGTTGTTCTCACATTTCAGATGAAAAACTGAAACACAAAGATTAACAGAGTCACCTGAATTTATACAAATGGTCAGTAGTGGAGCCTGGGATTGAACTAGTGTTACAGATTAGATGTTTGTATCCCCCAAAATCCGTATGTTAAAATCCAAACCCCTAAGATGATGGTGTTAGGATGTGGGGCCTTTGGGAGGTGATTAGATCATGAAGGTGGAGCCCTCATGAACGGGGTTAGTGCCCTTAGAAAAGAGACTCCAGAGGTTCCCTGGCCCCTTCTTCCATGTGAGGATGTAGGGAGAAGGTGCCATCTATAACCCAGGGAGCTGACCCTCATCAGACATGGAATCTGCAGGTGCCTTGATGTTGAACTTAGAGCCTCCAGAACTGCGAGAAATGTCTGTTTTTTAGGCCACCTAGTTGATGGTATTTTTGTTATAGCAGCCCAAACAGACTAAGACAACTGGTTTGGGTCTGGAAAATGTTGCTTCACCAGATAATGAGTCTGTCAAAGAATGTGTCACTCGTTTTAGCAAACTGTCAACATGGAAATGTCTTATAGAAACAAAACTCCATCTTCAATTTCCTACATTGTACAATATTGAGCTGATTACCTGCCAAATAATATTTTTTCATTAAATGTTTGTGGAATTCATCTATACAGATATATGGATAGGCTATATATGTACTTATATTAGCCAGGTAATATCAATAGTAATAAAATCAGCTAAAAATTGAAAATAGTACAGAAAACACCACTTTCAGCATTCTTCATATTGAAACAAGTGTTTACGTAGCATTACTTGACATTGTGTACAAACTTCTTAAATACATTACAAATTAATGAATAAAAGTGGTTGTCCGTATAAACCACAGTTAGAATTTAACAGCACATCTTGATGTGTTTGGGCTTATAAAGTATATTGCAGAAGCCATTTGAACTTCATATGTGTGTGGTGTAAATACAAGGAATATATTTTTCTTTTGAAGAGTTCATTATTATATGATTTTTTTCAAAGACTGTATGTCAGTGGTTCCCTAACTTTGCTGCACATTGGGATAACCTGGGGGACTTTTAAAAGTACTAGTATGGCCCTCACCCCCAGCCATTCTGATTTAATAGGTATAAGATTTAATCTGTATATTGGGATTTTACAAAGCTACCTAAGTTACAAAGCTACCTAAGTGATTCTCATGTGCAGCAAAGTTTGGGAAACCCTGGTATATGCAATATATAAAGAAGCATCAATTTCTACATATGCCCCACAACTCATGGATTTATTGCTTTATTCCTTTACTCACTGTGCATTTATTTTAAGCAAGGGGGCTGGAGTACATGGGGGCAGGGACAAGAGTGTAGTTAACCATTTTAAAACTTCTTTGTGGAGGCTTTTGCGTCATTCCAGTAAGAGATGATAGTAGACTGAAGAAGAGTGGTGGAGTAACAGAGATGGATTCATGATATATTTGAAGATAGAACCCACTGGTGTCACTGGTGAAGTGCATATGTGATACAAGGGCAAGAAAGGAATCAAAGATAATTGCAAGTGTTTGGCCTGAGCAATCAGGTCAATCTTGATGCCGTTTGGTGGGAAGGGAGGTTGTCTGTGGGGAGTTGACATAGGGTGTGAATTTGGGAGTAAAATCAATCATTCTATTTGGCATAATAAGTTCGAGATGCCTGTTAGACATCTATGTCTAACAGATGGAGCTGACAAACAGGCAGTTGAATAAGTGGGTACCCAGAACAAGAAACAGAGCATTACCAGATCACCAGAAATGTCCCACTCCTCCTTCAGCATCTATTCTCCTGTGACCTTGTTGAACTCATATATTAGTTCTAGCAATTTTACATAGATTTCTTGGAATTTTCCACATATAAACTCATGCCATCTGTGAATAAAGTCAGTTTGGATTTACTTCTTTCCATTATGGATACCTTTAATTTGTTGTTGCTGCTGCTGTTATTTCATTGGCTAGAGCCTCCAGTACGATGTTGACCATGGGGGCAAGAGCTGGGCACCTTTTCCTTTTCTTGATCATAGGTACAGAGCATTCACACTTTCATCATTAAGTGTGATGCTGGTTGTAGGATTTTCAAAGACACCTTTTATCAGGTTGAGGAAGTCCCCTTATCTTCTTAGTCTGTTAAGAATTTTTATCACAATGGATATTGGATTTTGTCAAGTGCTTTTCCAGCATTTTCTGCATCTATTGATAATGTTATTTTTTAATTTATTCTATTAGTATGCTGTATCATATAATTTATTTTCTGATGTTAAACCAACCTTACATTACTGGAATAAATCCACATTGGTCACAGGGTATAATTTTGTTAATATGTTACTGAATTTGGCTTGCTCATATCTTGTTAAAGCTTCTTACGTCAGTGTTCATAAAGGGTGTTGGCCTGTAGTTTCTTTCCTTGTGATGTCTTTGTCTGGTTTTGATATCAGAGTAATACTAACTTCATAGAATGAGCTGAGCAGTGTTCCCTCCTCCTATATTTTATGAAAGCATTTGTGAAGGTTGCTATTATACTTTCTTTAAATGCTTGATAGATGACACCAGAGACACCATTTTGAATTGGGCTTTACTTTTGAAAATAATTTTTTTTACCAGTTTAATTCCTTTACTTATTACTGATCTCAGATTTTCTATTTTCTTCTCATGTAATCTTTGGTGATTTGTGTATTTCTAAGAATTTGTACGTTATATGTGAGTCATCTGACTTTTTTGCATAAAGTTGTTTATAATATTCTCATATAATTAATACTTTTAGTATCTGTGGATTTGGTAGTGGTATCCCCTCTTTCACTTATGATTTTTCTAATTTCTGTCCTCTCTTGAATTCATGGTAATCTGACTAATGGTTTGTCAATTTTGTTCCTATTTTCAAGGAACTAACTTTTGATATTTTATTTTTTCTGTTTTCTATTTCATTGATTTGTGTTTTGGTCTTCATTATTTCCATTGTTCTGCTTTTGTGTTTAGTTTGTTCTTCTGTTCTCTGTCCCTATTGGTTTGCTTTATTCAGAGTGTCATATAAATGGAATCATGTGCGATGTAATATGTTGGGACTAACTTTTTTCACTCAGCATAACACATTTGAGATTTATTCTTGTTGTGTGAAACAAAAGTTCATCCCCTTTTATTGCTGAATAGTATGCCATCGTATGGATGTACCACAGTTTGTTTATTCATTCACACTTTAAAGGGCATTTGGAATGTTCCAGTTTTGGAAATGAAGTAGCTATTAACATGCGTTTACAGGTTTTTGAGAAAGGTAAATTTTCATTTCTCTACAGTAAATACCTAGAAATGAGATTCCTGGGTCATATGTAAATATATATTTAATTTTATAAGAAACTGCCAAACTATATTCCAAATGTTTTTTGCTTCATGTATTTTGAAACTCTGTTGTTAGGTGCATACACATTTGGGATTATTATGTCCTCTTGGTGAATTGAACCCTTTATCATTACCTGTTATCTCTCTTAATCCCTGGTGGTTTCCCTTGCCATAAAGTCTACTCTGTCTGATGTCAGTATATCTGATGTTAATATAACTACTCCAGCTTCTTTCCATTAATGTTTTCATGGTGTATCTTTGCCCATCCTTTACTTTTGACCTACCTGTCTAGTACTTCAAATGGCTTTTGGGCAGAGAGCATATTGTTGGGTGTTACGTTTTTAATCCATCCCAATAGTCTGTGTCTTTTAACTGGTGTATTTCAACCATTTGCATTTAATAGAATTATTGATATGTTTGGACTGAGGTAGATAATTTTATGGTTTGTTTGCTATTTGTTCTTTCCTTTTTGTCCCTGTTTCCCCTTTTCTGTTTCCCTTTGGGATACTTGAATTTTTTTTTTTTTTTTAGTATTCCATTTTAATTTGCTTATTTTTATGTTCTGTCTCTTTCTATAATTTTAAACGATTGTTCTGGAGATTACAGTATTCCTACTTATTTTTCCACAGTCTGTATAGAATTAATATTTTACCACGTAAGGTGGAACGTAGAGACCTTACCACCATATAGGTCCCTTTACTCCATTTTTGTTGTATAGATGTCTTAGGTATTACCACCTCTATAGACACTGAAAATTCCATCATACAATGCCATCACTTTTACTTCCAATCATAGTTAGTTTATAGAAATTATGGGAAGAATCTATTATATTGCCTGCATATGTACCATTTCTGTTGCTTTTCATTCCTGAAGTTTCATGTTTTCCTCCTGTCTGAGAAGCTTCCTTTAGCATTTCTCTCAGAGCAGCTCCAGTAACTAATTATCTTAATTTTCCTCCATCTGAGAATATCTGTATTTCCTCTTCATTCTTGAAGATTATTTATACTGAATATAGATTCTGGGTTAACAGTTCTCTTCTTTCATCCCTTGAAAAATGTGGTGTCTCTGTGGTTTCTGATGAGAAATCTACCGTCATTCAAGTGGTTGTTCCCTGTTCATAATGCAGCGTTTTCTTCTGGGCCGCTTTCAAGCTATTTGTCAAAAACCTTATCTTTGGTTTTCAGCTGTGTGATTATGATTTGTCTGGGACTGGATTTCTTTGATTTTATTTTGTTTGGGGTTCCCTGAGTTTCTTGAATCTATAAATTTGTCTTTCACTAAATTTGGGGAGATTTCAGCCGTCCTTATTCTCTGCACCAGACTCTCACTCTGCTCTTGGGACTTTGGTGACACAAATGTTCAGCCTTCTGCGATTTTTCTCCCTCAGGTTCTTGAGTCTCTTTGAATATTTTTCAGTCTTTTTTCTCTCATGTTCAAATTAGACACTTTCTGTTGATCTCTCTTCAAGTTCAGTGCCTCTTTCCTTTGCCATCTCCATTCTGCCTTTTAACCCATCCAAAGAATATTTTCTTTTAATTTCAGTTATTTTTCATGTCAAAAAAATTCCATTTGATCCTTCTTTATATCTTGTTTCTTTTTTGAGATTTTCTACCTTTCTATGTGGGTCCTTCGTGGAGCATGGTTGTAATAGCTGCTTCTGTCTGGCAGTGCCAACATTTTTGTCATTCCAGGGTGGCATATGTTGTTTGTCCCTTCCTTTGCAAGAGAGGTTTTCCTGGTTGTTCGTATACCAAGTGATTTGGATTGAATCCTAGACATTTTGAAGATTATATTATGAGAGGCAAGGTCTTTGTTTGCTTCTTCATCAGGCAGTTGACCTAGTTAGGTTTAGGCTTCGAGTTCCAACCCTTCTTGGAGTGTAGTTCCAATGTTGAGTCTGTTTTCAGAGCCTTCACAATGCTACTTAGATCCTTCCAGCTTATGTACCTCTCAGTGGCGAGTCTGAGACCTGGAGGTGGTTAGTCCTGTGATTCTGTTACCTAAGCCTTTGGTGTGCTGTTTAGGGTTAGATCCATGCATGCACACCTCAGAGGTAAGCTTTATGGGGCCACTTTCTCGGCTCCTCCTCGTCACAGTTTTTCTGGCTTTCAGCTCCTTTCAGTGTGCTCTCATCAGAGAGTCAGAGCTTTCATGTCCCTGCACTGCCTTGCACTTTCCATGACTTCGTCTGTGTAAGCAGCCGAGTGGTGGGAGGACAGAGGGAGGGAAGGAAGCAATGAGGCTTTGCTCTAAACCCTTGAGACTGTAGCTCCTGCAGGCAGAGAGGGGGGTTCCCATCCCTCAGGGTGTTAGGTACCCTCCTGGCATCTGTGGCCAGCACTCCTGCCACTGCAGAGTTGGAACCTCACCACTGGGTTCTTACTGTTACTTTTGAAAAAACAGTTTGGTTGAGATATAATCCACATACTATGAAATTCACTCATTCAAAGTGTACAGTTCATTGATTTTAGTGTATTCACAGATATGTGCAACCATCAGCACAGTTGAAATCCCTTACCCATTAACAGTAACTCTCTCACATACCCCACCCCCCAGTTTAGGCAACCGTTAATCTATTTTCCGTCTTTATAGATTTACCTATTCTGGACGTTTCATGCAAATGGAATTATACAATCATCTTTTGTGTTTGGTTTCTTTCACTTAGAATAATGTTTTCAAGTTTCATCCATGTTGTAGTAAGTACCGGTACTTTGTTCCTTTTTATTGCTGAATAATATTCAATTGTATGGATATATCACATTGTATGTATCTGTTCATCAGGTGATGGATATTCAGGTGTTTCTACTTTCAGCTAATATGAATAATGCTGCTGTGAAAATTCGTGTACAAGTATGTTTTCATTTCTCTTTGGTATCTAACTAAAAGTAGAATTGCTGGATCAGATAGAAATTCTATGATTAACTTTTTAATGAACTGACAACTATTTTTTAAAGTGGCTGTATAATTTTACATTCCTACCAACAGCATATAAGGGTTCCAATTTCTCCACATCCTTACCAACACTCCTTACTGTCTTTTTGATTATAATAATCCTATTGGGTGTGAAGTGGAATCTCATTGTGGTTTTGATTTGCATTTCTGTAATGACTAATGATGTTGAACATCTTTCCATGTGATTATTGACCATTTTTATGTATTCTTTGGAAAAATGTCTATTTAAATCCTTCGTCCATTTTTTATTATTTGTCCCTTTATTATTGAGTTGCAAGAGTTGTTTATATATTCTGGATACAGAATCAGATATATTTGCAAATATTTTCCCACATTCTGGAGTTGTCTTTTCACATTCTTGATGGTGTCCTTTGAACACAAACATTTGTAATTTTGATGAAGTTCGATTTATCTATTCTTTTTTTGCTTGTGCTTTTGGTATTATACCTATAAAACTATTGGAATAACCAAAAGGTCACAAAGATTTACTCTTATGTTTTCTTCTAAGAGTTTTTATAGTATTAGCTCTTACTTTTAGGAGGTCTGTGATTCATTTTGCATTAATTTTTGTATGCAGTGTGAGGTACAGATAGAACTTTATTCTTTTGCATGTGGCTACCCAGTTTCCCAAGCATTATTTGTTAAAAAGACTTTTCTTTCCCTGCAGAATTGTCTTGGCATCCTTGTAAAAAATCAGTTGACCACGAATGTAAGGATTTACAAATACTACACTATCTCAATTATTGTAGGTTTGCAGTAAATTTTGAAGTCAGAATGTGTGAATCCTTCCTTGTTTTTCAAGACTGTTCTGGCTATTCTTGGTCCCTTGAATTTTCATATGAATTTTAGGATCAGCTTGTCAATTTCTTCCAAAAAAAAAAAAAACCCAGCTGGGAGTTTGAAAGGGACTGTGTTGAATCTGTACATCAATTTAAGGGGTGTTGCCATCTTAACATTAAATTTTCTGGTCCATGATGTGGGATATCTTTCAACAGTAGCATTGCGAGCTGGAAGACAACGGAATGGTAACCTCAGTGCGTTCAGTATGAAAGCCTGCAAATCTAAAATTCTATTCCCCGTGCAAATATCTTTATAAAATGAAGGGAAAATAAGTGAGCATTTGGTGACAGAGAGTATAGATACTTCTTCAAAGATTGCTGCTATAAAGGAGAGCGCAAAGGGAGTGATAGCTGGAGGGATATAAGCAGTGTATTTTTAGGATGAGCAATTTGAAAGCATAATCAAGTAGAGAAGGAGAAATTGATGATGCATTGGAAATTGGGGCTAATTGGAGGGATGATGTCCCTTTGTCACCTTTAGCAGGTGAGGGGGGCATCCAAAGGGAGGTAAGGTGAGAGAAAGGTGAAGGATGAGGGTGCAGAAGCTGAAGAGTTGGTGATGGGAAGGTCAAGAGGTTCTCCGCAGACCAGTGTGCAGAGTAGGCAGGAATGTCATCAAAGAGACTGAAGGAGAGAGGTTGTTGGAGATTTGAGAGGAATAGAAAAGTATGAAATAGTCATCCTGAGAATGGCAAAGTGAAATTTCTAAGGAAATAAAACATTTTGGCAGTTTTCAGTGCCTATATGGTATAAATGTGAAAAGAACCCAGTCATCAAGAGTTTTAAGCTTTTTTCCAATGTACAGATGCTTTGGTACAAGTGCATGGGAAGTGGCGTGGAGTGGAGGGAAGGGTGAGTGAGGCATTAGGACTGTGTGTAAGAGCATGGCTGTGTTCTGCTGTGCTCTTGTAGGCTAGTAGCTAGCGGGGCAGGACTTAGGAGGAGGATTAAGCATGAAAAATGAAAAGACCAGCAGGTTGGAGGTCCTGAGAAGAGGCCATTGGATACCTTGCAGAAATTAGTGATTGTCTTTGGAATAGGTGCCAACCTACTAAATAAGTGGTCTTTGACTCTGGCTGCACATCATAATCACCTGGGGACCTTTAAAAATGTATCAGTGGGCTCCAACACAATTGATTCCAAATCTCTGAGCATCAGTGTCTTTTAAAAGATGCACAGATGTTTCTAATGTACAGACAGACCTGATAGCTATTACAAGAGAGCATGGAGTGCTGGAGACCCCAGGGGTTGGAAACACAGAGCTGCCGCCTTGCACAGCTCCTAACAGTACCACTGATGTGGGATACAGCAGCTCTGTTTGGGGGGTTGTAGCAGTTGAGAGCATTCTAAGATTCAAGACCCATGGGAAAAGGAATAGACCCATTGAAGTATTGAGGATTTAAAATATCTGGAGCAGTGATTCTCAACCCTGGGAGATGCAGCTTTAAGAAAAAAATTCAATGCTAAGATAGCACCCCAGAACCAATTGTGTCCAAATCACTGTGGGTGAAGCCCAGGCTAAATCAGGACTTTTAAAAGCTCCCCAATTTTTTTGTATGGGAACTACTGGATGGGGTGCAGGTTTGGATGGAGATCTGATGATTTCTGATGGGGTCGTGCTGAGTTTGAGGAAGCTATGCTTCACCCAGGTAGAGATTTCAAAGAGGCCCTTAGCTCCAGGTCTGGAGCTCAGGAGTGAAGTCTTGAGTTGAAGCAAGATAATTACCCCCACTCTGGGTGAATTGTTGATCGCTGTATATTTTTAGAGCATATTAGTTTTGTGATGTTCCAGTGAAACCCGTAGCCTTTATAAATAACCGCACATGTCTGCACTCAGCTTTGAGCAGCATTCATATAACCAGAGAGGGGAACACAGGCGGTTCTGGCACTGCTGCAGGATGCTGATGCAGCCGGAGAGCGTTGAGGGAGGATGGGTTCTGTAGAGCTGGTGTGATTGTACCTGCTAATTTTAAAGTCAAAGGCGCAGGTCAGTGAGCGACCCAGTAGACTGGGACCAGCCACATCTCCTGACCTGCATAGCAGCGTCATCCTTGGCCACATTCTCAGAGAGAGATGATGGCGTACTTGGCAGGAAGGAGCTGTTGTTTCTTGTTTTATTTGCTTTTTGTTTTTTCTTTTGTATGACAAACATGTTGGTATTTTCCTTTATCCAAATGATACTATTCCATTTCCACATTTTTCAATCTATTTAAGAGGAAGTTGCTATCTTGAAATAGTTTTTGAACTTTCCATGCATGACCTTTGAGGTCCCTTAGTCCATCTTGATAATTTTTCAACATTAAAAGTAAATGAAAGCCTGCATTTTTTGATTCATATAAAATAAAAATCCAAGACATTTATTTTTGTGGGTTCCCTTAAAATATGTCAAACTACTTGGCATTGCGTATTATTGCAATTGTTTCAAGTGAGAATCCAGCCATTGTTTTGGGGTCACAAAGTGCTTGCCTCATTTGCTCTAAAGATCATCTGTGGGTCTGACTTATTTGTGGAGGATGCTCCACAGCATCACATTTATTTTTATGGAATATTTCTTTAACTCAAAGCATTGAATGCTCGAAGCATTCTATAGAATTATTAAATTCTAATTTACCCCATAAAATGCTTTTCCCAGATTAATGTGACCCATAAGTACATTTAGAAACTTAATTGACATTTTATAGTGACTGTGGCCTTGTGCCTTGGAGCAGAGATTTTGTCTCCTCAGGGCCAGGGTTGCCCTTGGTACAATTCCAGGGAAAATGTTGCAGTAGGCTAGTAATGTCTAGGGGCTGGCTCCCAAGTCTCCTTTTTGCATTGTTGGTGAGTCTGTTTCTATCTCACATTTGTATGTATTCCTGGGTTATTTGAAATAATATTGCAAGTGTCCCTTAGACCATTGTGTGTTAGCAGTAGCGGTAGTACCAGGAGTGATATGTTAATAGTAAGACCTAACCCTTATCAAGTCCTTGCTCTGTGCCAGCCATCCTTTATGTCTTTGCATACATTATTTCATTTCATCCCTATAGTAACAATGTGAGGTAGGTGCCATTTCAATTCTCATTGTGTAAAAGAAGAGGTTAAGTAACTTGCCTAAGTTTTAGGGGGAACCATGGCCATCTGTGCTCTACTCTAAGAGCCCTGGAGAATCAGCACCTGGGACTGTGCCTGGAGATGCAGGATGCATGAAATCTGCTTCTGCCCTAGAGGAAAGTAGGAGGTGGGGTGTGGGGGTGAGTATGACACCATAGTGAAGTTGGGTTCATCTAGACAGGCATAGATGGTGAAGAGCCTCCATGCAGTGTGTGCCTGTGCCATCTACCCCTGTTTGGTACACACACACACCCCGTTCTGGCGTTCCAGTGGCTCCCAAGACAAGCTGAGAGTTCTCCTGCTTTGCAAAAGAGGATGGTTTCCTGCCATCGTTTCCATGGCATGGAGCAACCATGATGGCACCCACGTATCTGGTACACAATCCTTACTGTTCTCTTATTCATGCTCTTCCTTAGAAGCAAGAGGAATGCTAAGTAATTGTTAGGTCTGCAGTAGCTGCTGTGTGAGACCAGAAGTTTTGTCAAAATTTCAAATGTTGGTAAACTTTAAGCTAATCTCATCTAATTCATATATCTTGCATAAGATATGTCCAGATTATTCTTTAACTTGAGCTGGTTCCCTATTAATAAAAACCGAATGTGTGTGGGGGGTACAGTGGGTGCTACGCATTCCTGTCCTCAGAGAGCATCAGTGAGTGAATTGGAAGGGCAGCCCTGTTTCTGTTGCTTTGGCCACGATGGCTTTGAAAGGTGGAGCGTTGAGGGCGTAGTTGATTATGTTAGTGGGGACAGTGACTTTGTGTGTCAGCACTGGCTTTACAAGCTTCTCTGAGACCACAGAGGCAAGGCTGTTTTAGGCATTTCCAGGGTTCTGAAAGGCACGTGAGAGAAAGAAAAAAAGGTCTTCTTGAAGGTCTATATTATCCTCACAATTACTGTTTGCACAGAACTTTCTATTCCAATTTAAAAGGTAAAGAGGCAGATAAAATAATGATAATAGTGATAATTTTAAAAACCACAAAGAAAAAAGAAAAAGAAAAAGAAAAAGAAACTATAAAAGAGTCCTTCTGTGTTTAAAAAGAAAAAATACCAGAGGACCCACAAGGCCTTCATCGGTCAGAGATGTGAGGGTTGAAAGCAGGTGCCCGTGGGCTGTTGTTTGTGCCTGGACACAGCTGGCTCCCTGACCCATGGGGCAAGGTGGGACAAGGGGCAGCAGCTGGGCTTTGTATCCTCAGCGGGGTTCCCACTGGAGGTGAGTCCTGGAGTTCTGAGCCATGCTTTCTCGTTCTGTGACCTGCCTCTGCAGAAGCACCTATAACCCCCTTGCAGTGGGCAGCAGGTCTTCATGCCTGACGAATAGCATCAGGCAGACAACACTGGCCATTGCATGCCCCATCCACCTGGCTGCCAGTCTGCTGATTGACCCTGGGACAGGCCTAGGTCCCCCCACTGGGCAGAAAACAAGCAAACAGGCAGGGCCAAATCTTTAAGGTAGATTAAGAAGCATTTCAATTAAAACATCCTTCTCGCCTGAACGTTTCCTTGGCAGTGAAGACCAGCACTTTTGTTTAAAGACTGCACATTTTAGGTTTTCCTTTTCATGACACCTTGCATCTGATGCTAATGGACAGGGCAGGCCCCATTGTAAGTTCTCACCCTGCAGCATTGTAGACCACCTTTGGATGTAACAAGAAGCCTTCCTGTGTTTCTAAATGTTTCTGGCACTACCAGGCTGGAAAACACAAATGCCACATGTTGCTTCCTGGATTGCCCTCTCTCCTTCCCCTCCGCCTCCTTCCCTTCCTCCCTCCCACATTCCCTCCATCCCTTTCCTCAAATAGATTTCTCAAATATACACATGGGCTCTTCTGTGCCAGCAGCTGCCCCTCATGTGAGACTGATAAGGAAACCGGCAAGTTCCAGGAGTAGCTCCTGCATACTCCTACTCCAGCGGTCCTCAAAGTGTGGTCTGTGGACCCCTGGCAGTCCCCAAGAAGCTCTCAAGAGGTTCACGATGTCAAAATGATTTCCATAATAATATTAAAACATCATTTGCCTTTTTCCCTATGTTGACATTTGTACTAATGGTACAAGTAGTGATGGTGGTGAAACAGCTGGCAACTTAGCTTGCATCGAGCCTGTGGCATCCAACTGTACTATCAGTCATCGCTTTCCTCACCATTCAGCACAGTCAGAGTAAAGATAAATGCTAATTTCTCTTAGTAATATCCCGGATGAAACAGTAAAAGTGGTTAATGTTATTAAATATCAATTCTTGAAATGCAAGTCATTTTGCTATTCTAAGTACTTCTGTTGCATATGATGGTGGTATTGAAACAAAACCACCGTCTGCACAACTGTTTGAGCTGCAAGCTGGACTAGCCACTTTTCCTGTGAAAAACCATTTTCACCTGAAAGAATGACTGGCAAACTATGTTCACTCAGACTTTGTTATTTGGCAAGTACTTTTTCTCAAAAATGATGAGATGGGATTATCACCTAAAGAAAACAATAGTATTTTTTGCCAGTGATTAAATTGAGCTTTCAAGTCAACATTAGAATTTTTAAAAATATGACCTAAATAGCTTAACAATACTTAAATTCTCTATTGACATTGGTGGGGCTATTAGTGAATGTGCTCTTTGATATTGCATGATGAAATACAGCATGTCAACATTTGAACAGGCTTCATAACACAGCAAACTACTGTTTGCCATATGACTAATGCATGATGTAGCAAAATCATGCATGAATAAAAGGTTCATCGGGTGGGTGAGCGAGCGAAGCTTCATCTGTATTCACTGCCACTCCCCATCGCTTGCATCACCACCTGAGCTCCGCCTCCTGTCAGATCAGCGGCAGTATTAGATTCTGCATTATGATGAGTTGTATAATTATTTCATTATATATTACAATGTAATAATAACAGAAATAAAGTGCACAATAAATGTAATGTGCTTGAGTCATCCCGAAACCATCCCCTCCACTGGCCCCCCGATCCGTGGAAAAATTGTCTTCTATGAAACTGGTCCCTGGTACCAAAAAGGTTGGGAACTGCTGTTTTAGAGCAACAGAGTACAAAATGTTCACTGATGTCATTTTGTCAAGTGGCCACATAGCCACTAGATTTTAAGCAACTATCACTTGTCAGGTTTTGGTGTGGTATCAGAAAATAATATCCTATAATTATTTTTAAAAACTACTAAAATACTTCTCCCTTTTCTAGCTACGTATCTGTCTGAGGCTAGATTTTCTTCATATGCCTCAACCAAAATAACATAGCTTTTCTTTGTAGTTGTACCATATTTGTTTGTATCCCTACACATCCTTTAGCATTACATGTTTTCAACTTTATATAAATGGAATCATATTATATACATTTTTGGTGTCTTTCTGTCTTCTTTTGTTCAACATGTACTTTGAAATTCATCTACGTTATTGTAGCTACCTGGAATTCTTTCATATTCATTGCTTTATAATATTTCAGTGTATGAATGTGCCACTTTTTAAAAATTTCAATATATTAAGGGGGTGCCAATGTTTTTGGTTACATGGATTGCTTTTGTAATACTTGAGTTATGGCAATATGCCACTTTTTAAATGCATTTACTGGATAAGGCATTTGGATTCTTTGCAGTTTGGGGGCTTTCATAATGCTGCCATGAGCTTTCCCAGACTTGCACTGTGGTGTGCATGTGCATGAGTTTTTCTTGGAGTATATAACAATATAGCATGCTGGCTTATAGGGGATATGATACCTGTCTTAAATGCATATACATAGGAATGCCAAACTGTTTCCCAGAGTGGATACTCCCACCAGCATTGTATGAGAGATCTCTTTATTCCACATCCTTACCAAAACTTGGTTTTAAACAGACTTTAAAATTTTTGCTCCCATAGTGGATTTTTTTTTCCTGATAACTAATGAAGTTCAGCACCTTTTCATACTATTTGTAATAGCCCCACATTGGAAACAAGCCAAATGTCTATCAAGGGTGGAATGCATAAATAAATTGTCATATATTGATACAAAGGAACACTATGCTATTATAATATTGCTATGAATATTCTTGTGCCTGTTTTTTAATGACTGTATGTATGTACTTACATTGAGTAAATACCTAGGAATAGAATTGTTTGTTCACAGGGTATTTGTAAGTTTAGCTTTGGTAAATACTGCCAAGTGGTTTTCTAAAGTAGTTGTCCTAGTTTACAGTCCCCTCAGCACAATTAACCTTTCTGTGAATTTTATTTTGATATACCTCCACATGCATGGAAAAATTGCAGGGATATATATATACACATATATAAATAAAATGGGTATGTGTGTTTGTGTATATATAGGCAATGTGTACGTATATGAATATATATTTATATATGTGTGTATAGATCTATCATTGTGGGTTTTTTTCTGAACTGTTTGAGACTGTTAGAGACATCATACCCCTTTACCACAAAAAATTTCAGTGTGTATTTCCTTTAAAAAGGCCGTTCTCTTTCATATCCACAGTACAATTATAAAAATCAGGAAATTTAACACAGATACAATTCTGTTGTCTAATCCACACTCCACATTCAATTTTATCAATTCTCCCAATAATGTCTTTTATGGATACTATTTTCTTGGTCCAGGGTTCAATACAAGATCTTAGGTTGCACTTAATTGTCATATCACTTTAATCTAGAACAGGTCCTAAGCCTTTCTGTATGTTTCTTGATTTTGGTATTTTTCAAGAGTATGGACAAGTTAACTTATAGAATGTCTCCCATTTTGAGTTTTCTAAGGTTTTTTAATTATTAAAGTCACGTTATACATTTTTGTCAACAATACACAGAAGTAATGCTATGTCCCTCCTAGTGTATTATATCAAAAAAGCACATGATGATGATTTGTCCCATTACTGGTAATATTAACTTTGATCACTTGGTTAAGTTGGTGTAGCTACATTTCTCCCCTGTAAAATTAACTATTTTCCCATTGTAATTAATAGAATTTTTCTCATCAAACTTTTATCTACTAGTTTTATCACTCATTCATGAATTTCTAACTCTATCACTCCTCCTATATTAGCCTTCTTCTGTATGGAAGAGCTTTATCTTCTTCTCCATTTACTGATTCCCCATTTATATGAACTTGTGGATCTTATTTTTATCCAGTGGGTTATATTCTGTTACTACCATTATTTATTTTGATGCTCAGATTGCCCCAGGTTTGGCTGATGGGGAATCCCTTCAACCTGGCTCTGTGCCCTTTGGATGTGTGCCCATCATTATTTTAACACTTCCTTCATTGCCGGTGTGATGAGGTATGCTAGAATCAAGTTTTACTTTCTTTGCTTTACCCCTGAAATCAACTTTTTCCTAGGAAGTCCTATTTCCTTTTATTAAAGAATGTTATTTGATGAAGGCCTTTAGAAATGAAAATCTGGGTGCTGGGTGTGCTCATTGCTTCTCAGTCTTGTCAGAGCTAAGAAATGTCTGTCTGTCTGTATCAAAAACAAGAATTCATATTGATACTTTCAACTCCAGTCCTCTACCCTTTCCATATTTGTTACTCCTTTTACCAGTAGTGAGACCTCAGTATATTTACTCAATAACCTTAATATATTTACTCATTTGTTCAAATCTAGAATGCACAGAAAGTGGTATCAGGATTATTATCAAATACCAAAGAAGAAAAAGTAAACCAACCAACTATAGTCCAATATTTGTGTGGTAGTATTTTTAGGTATAATTTACACATGTGAAACATATGTTGTAAGCACACAATTCAATAAATTCTGGCAAATGCATATACCAATGTAAATGACACCCTTACCAAGATATAGAAACATTCTCTCACCCCAGAAAGTTTCACTGTGCCTTATTCCAGTCAATACCTTCCAAAGGCAATCATTTTTCTAAAATTTTTTTAGTATATGTTCGTTTTGCCAAGTCTAAAACTTCATGTGAAAAGAACTATGTAGTTTGGTTTCTCTTGTTTCCAGTATCTGTGAGATTCATCCATATGGCCTAGTGTATTCATACTTCATTCCTTTTTATTATTGAATAGTAAGTATTTCATTGTAAAGAAAAATATGCCACAATCAGTTACCCAGTCTCTTGTTGATGGACATTTGGGCTGTTTTCAGTTTTGTGCTACTGTGAATAAAGCTGCATTGATCATTCTTGTACAAGTCTTTGTGTAGACACATGTTTCATTTCTCTTGCATAAATGCCTAGGAGTGGAACTCTAGCATCATAGGGTGTGTGCTTAGTTTTATAGAAAACTATCACTTCTTTTTCCAAGTGTGTTACATCATCTCTGTGCTCCCTCCAGCAATATGAGAGTTCCAGATGCTCCACATCCTTTTCAACACATGATGCTGTCTGACTTTAGTTTTAGCCATTCTAATGGGTATCAAGTGGTATCTCTTTGTGGTTTTAATTTCCATTCTCCTGATAACTAATGATATTGAGCACTTTTTATGTATTTATTGGCCATTTCTGTATCTTCCTTTGAAGTTCCTGTTCTAAACTTTTGCATATTTTTTAAAAATTGGGTTCTTTTCATTATTGTCATAGAAGTTTTTTAATAGAGGCTGGAAATAAGTTATTTGTTAAGTATATGTCTTGTGGACATTTTTTCCAAGTTTGTGATTTATCTATTTTCTAAATGGTGCTCTCTTTTTTTGGTGAGTTTAAGTTTTTATATTTTGATAAAGTCTAACAAATCACTTTTTCTTTTATAGTCACTACTTTGTGTGTCCTAAAAAATGTGAACTATTCCCTGTTGCAAAGATAGAAGACTATGTTTACTTCTAAGAGTTATAGTTTTAGGTTTAATATTTAGTTTTGTAATCCATATTGAACTAATTTTTGTGTGTGGTATTGGGTCGAGGTTGAGGTACATTTTTTTTTTCTGTATGAGAATGCAGCTCTTCCCAGAACCATCTGTTGAAGTCTTTCCTTTTGCCATTGAATTGATTTGGCGTGGTTGTGGGTTTATTTCTGAACTCTCCCCTATTTTGTCCCATTGGACTATATCTTTACATTTGTCTCATTGTTCTACATATTTGTCTTGATGCCCATATTATACTGTCTTGATTACTGTAGCTTTATAGTAACTCTTGAAGTTCCATAAGACTCCCAACTTTATACTTTTTCAAGATAACTTTGGCTAGTCTAGATCAATTGTATTTTTATTTAAATTTTAGAATAATTTTGTCAATTTCTACAAAAGGCCTACCGGAATATTTTAAATAGAACTGCATTGAATCTATAGATCAATTTTGGGAGAACTAACCACAGTATTGAATTTCTGAATCCACTAACATGGTATATCCCTCAATTTACTTAAGTCTTCTTTAATTTCTCTCAGCAGGGATTTTTGTTTCAGTGAAGGCTTGGCATCGTTTGCTAAATTTATTCTTAATTACTTTGTTTTTTAAAACCATTATAAGTTGATTTCTTTTAATTTCATTTTCTAACTTTGTACTGATAGTATATAAAAGTACAATTGATTTTGTTTGGTGTATTGACCAAAATATGCCTTGCTGTATGCATTTATGAATTGTAGAGCTTTTAGAATTTTTTGCACTGACATTCATTTCATTTGCAAACAGAGAAACTTTTACATTTTCCTTTTTAACTTTTATCTTTTTTTTTTTTTAACACCTTATTGCACTGGCTAGGATCTCCTATACGAGTATTAAATTGGATATGCTTAACTTGTTCCTAATCTTAGGGGAAAACAATTCAACATTTCACCATAAAGCATGCTGTTAGGTGTGGAATATTTTTTAATATATGTCCTGTATCCAGTGAGGGATTACTTTTTATTCCAAGTTAACAGGATTTAAAAATGAATACTTATAAGTTTAGTCAAATGTTTTTCTTTTTTCTATTGATATGGTAAATATTACTTATTGGTTTTTGAATATTAACCCAACCTTACATTCTTCGAATACACTGTACTTGGTCTTGATTCTTTTCTTATACATTACAGGATTCGACTAATACAGCATGAATGACTATGCCTATGTTCATGATGGTTATTGATCTATACTTTTCTTTTAATATTTTTCTTTGATTTTAGTATCAGAGGTATGCTAGCCTCATATAAAACTTAAGAAACAACAAGTGTTCTCTTTTCTTTTCTTTTTAGAGTTTGTACAAGGTTGGTATTATTTCTTCCTTTAATTTTTGGTGGAATTCACCAGTGAAATCATCTATATCTTATTTTTAAGTTAAGAATTTTCATAATGAATACAATTTCCTTGACAGATGTAAATTCACTATAAATATGCTTTTCAGACTTTCTATTTCATCTTATGTAACATTTAATAAGTTATGGTTTTTAAAGAAATTTTTCCATTTCATCTAAATTAATCAAATTTATTATCAGATTTATATACAGTATTCCCTTATTATCCTTCTTATGTGTGTGTAATCTGAGGTCCTAGCCCATCTTTCATTCTTGACACCAATAATTTAAGCATATTGTCTCTCTCCCTCTCTCTCGATCTGTTTCTTGCTCTCTCTCTTGTTTCTCTCCTCACTCTTGCTGGATGTTTACAATCTTATTAACCTTTTCAATGAAATTTTGGTTTATAAAGTTCTCTTGTTTTTTTTTCTTTATTTTCTACTTCACTGATTTCACCTCTTTATTTTTACTTCCTTCTACTTCAGTCTTCTCATCTTTCAAACATACTTAAGGTGAAAACTTAGATCATTGATTTTAAGTCTTTCTTCTTTTCAATAACTAAATGTGTTCAATACTATAAGTTTTACTCAAAGCACAGTTTAGCTGCATTGCCAAAATTTTGATATGTTTTTATTATCTTCAAGTTTCTTCCCCTTTGACTCACAAATTATTTACCTGTGTCTTATTTAGTTTCCAAATATATGGGACTGTTTTGATATCTTATTGTTAATGATTGCCAATTTAGTTTCATTGTTGTTGTCATAGGACTAATTCTGTGTTATCTTAGCATTTTGAATTTTATTGAGACATGTTTTGGTGCTCAGCATATGGCCCGTTCACCAAGATATGGAGGCTCTTTTTGCACTTGAAAAGAATTTGTATTCTGTAGTTTTAAGGTGGAGTGTTCTATAAATGATAATTAGATTATATTTGTTGATGGCATTGTTCAGATCTTCTGCATCCATAGTAGGTTATATTTTTTCTTTCTTTCTTTCTTTTTTTTTTTTTTAACACCTAGTAGTTCCAGCAATTCCTTGAGAAGCTTCAGAAAGAGACAATAAAATCATCTGCTATGGTTGTGGATTTGCCTACATTTCCTTTTAGTCTTGTCATATATTACTTTATATGTTTTGAAGTTGTGTGTTTATACACATTTATCATTGTCATGTCTTCCTGGTGAACTGATGTTTTCATCATAATGAAATGTTTATTTCTAGCAATACTATTTTTCTTGAAGTCCTTTTTGTCTGATGGTAATACATCCTTTCCAGCTTTCTTATGCCTACAATTTGCATGGTATATGTATTTTCACCCTTTGACTTTCAAGCTACCCATGTCTTTATATTTAAAGTGACTCTCTTGTAGATACAGTATAGGTGGGTCTTGCTTTTCTATATAATATGACAATCTCTGACTTAATTGAAATGAATGCTCTGTGTGCAACGTGGAAATATTCCGCAGTTTATCCATTAACATTTATTTAAATAATGTATATGTTTAAATTTAGTTCTGTTTTACTGTGGTAGGAAAAGCTTTTGACATTTTATAAGTAAATGTTTGTGCCAGTTTTTTTCTTTTTAAGGAACCATGTATCAGATATTTCCTTCTATGTCAAGTTCTTCAGGTTTATAAAATCTCAAATGAATGTACAGTTTTTAAAGTGCTTTTTATGTATGCATGTATTGAAACACAACTGTTTGGTTTATTTTTCTCCTTTAATCTTTTGATGTGAAAAATTTTATAATGTTAAACCATCCTTGCATTCCTACATAAACCCAAGTGTGCCGTGATATATTAGATAATAAATGCATGTAATCAATCTTTGTGAATGAGATTGCCCTGCAATTTGTTTTCTTTTCCTCTTACTACCCATTGTCACATTTTTATACCAAGATTATGTGCTAGCTTTATAACATGAGTTGAGGATTGTATCCTCTTATTCTCCATTCTGGATTAGATTGTGAGACTGAATTTCTTATAATAATTTGTTGAGGAAACCATCTGCACCTGGAGGTCCTTTTGTAGAAAAAAATATATATCTGTTGATTTAATTTGTTCAATGGTTATAAGACTACTGAGGTTTTCTGTTAGTTTAAGTCAATTTTATTAAGTTTTATTTTTCTAGGAATTTTGTCCCATTCATCCATATTTGCTGATTTATTTGCATGGTATTATTAGAGGTTACAATAGTTTTATTCTTTCATAAAACTAATTGTTGATTTTGTTGATCCTAGCTATGGTATGTTTGTTTTCCATTTTATTTATCTTTGATCACTATTATTGCCTTCCTTCTAATTTGTATGTGTTTATTTTGCTGTTTTTTCTAACTTATTGAAATGGATACTTGGCTCCTAAATTTTTGGTCCTTCTTATTTTTTTATATAAATTAATACATTTATTTAAAGCAATAAAAAAACTTCCTCTACCTATTGTTTTTATTGTATCCCACAAATTTTGATATAAAATATCTTATTATCATTTAATTTAAAATATTTCATTATTTCAGTTGTAATTTCTTCTTTCACTCTTGGGTTATTTATTGTATTTTATTTTACATGGTGATTTTTTTCTGCTGACTTCATTTTACTTACATTTTTGAACAATTAACTATGGAAAAATTGAATATCTACAAATGTGTACAAAACAGTATAATGAATCCTTATGTACCCATCACCCCGCTGTGACCAATTTTGTTTTTCTATACTCTTGCCCACTGCCACCATTAACCGCCTTTGCTTCTGAAGCAAATCCTATGTGTTATTTAGAAGGATGTGTTAAATCTTCTAATCATATGGGGATTTGCTAGTTATCTTTCTAATTTAACTATAGAATGATCAGAGAACATGGTCTGTATGATTTCATCCTTTGAAATATTTTTGTGATGCATTTTATGGCCAAAAGAATGATAAATGTTTTGTAAACATTCCATGTATACAAGAAGCATTTTGTCTTCTGCAGCTCTTGGGAGTATAATTCTGTATGTCCTTTTAGGTAAAGTTTGTCAATATTGCATTCAAATCTCTGTCCTACTTTTATTTTGTCTGATTTAATCATTACGAAATAATTCTCTTCATCACTAGTAAATTTTTTTTTACCTCAAAGTCTATTCTGTCTGATAGTGATATAGCTACACCAGTTTTCTGTTGGTTACAATTCCCATAGTGCATTTCTTACCTACCCTTTCAGTTTTATCCTTTCTGTATCTCTATATTTTAGATGTCCTTTATAAACAGCATATAGTTGAATTTTGTATTCAGTCTGCCAATTTATTGCTTTTAACTGGAGTATGTGGTCTCTTTACATTTCATTTAATTAGGGGCACATTTAGGTTTACCTCTGTCCATTTCCTCTTGTACTTTCTATTTGTTTTACATCTTCTGGGGTGTTTTTCCCCTTCTTGTTTATTGCCTTCTTTCAGATTCTTTTTAAAATCAATTTTCCAAAATACATTGAGAATTCAACCACTTCATATCACCCCCACGGCTGCCATCCTCGCCACACCATGCTCCTCCGTCCTCTGGAGAAGGCAGTGGCCTCCTGATTCATCTTCTCCTCGCCTCTCTCCTTCCTCCCCCCTCCCCCGGCCATCTGCTCACTGAGCAGCAGCCAAAGAGAGCTTGGGAACACGTGAGCTCCGCTCAAAAGCCTGCAGCGACTCCTGGTTTCACATGGAGGGAAAGCTGTGAATGTCAGGGTGTGTGCAGTGACCCAAGGGCTCAGCCCTGCACCTCTGTTCCAGGGCCTGCTGACTCATGTGCCCCCCTGAAGCGCCTCCAGCCCTGGGCTCCGTCCACATGCTCTTGCCCCACCGGCGGCCCAGTCGCTGGCTCACCCCTCTGCACCCTTGCTCCAGGATCACTTTCTCAGTGAGGCCTGCTCCCACTGCCCGGTTAACATGTGCCCACACACCCCTCGGCCCTCCTCCTCTCCCTTGCTCTCTTCTTTTCTCTTGTTACCATAGCAGTCAGTCACCTCTGACATCCCCCGCAGCACACTAATTGTGGTATCATTTGTTGGTTTGTCTGTGTCTGTTAGAAAAGAAGCCCGGAGGGAATTTCTGCCATTCTGTTCACTGGTACATCACACGTGTCTACGGTAGGTCCTGGCCCATAGTATACGTTCAAAAGATAGGGTGAACGAAGGTAGGATTGCATTTTTTCCCTTTGTAGTTGTTTGAAAGTTATATACTCTGTGTCTGGTTTTTTTTTTTTTTAACACTGCTATAGAAATGACAACATGCATATTATTTAACTAGTCAAAGTCTAAAGTTAGTCAACACTGTTATTTTCCTCCTGGATTTTGCAATGACCTGTGATACTCCATTTACTATTTTATTTTATTTTATTTTATTTTGGGGGGGGACAGCTGAGAGCGAACGTTCAGTTGTTTTTGATAAACTGAATCCAGTATTTTCAGTACTGGACGGAATGCCATTGTGTTTCTGAAAGACACAGGACCTCAAATTGTATTCTTTGTAGAAATCAACCGACCTACAGGTGTTTATGGGGTCCCTACATTGGCTTCAAACACTCAGTGCCATGAGAGCCTTCAGTGGTTTACAAAGCTGTTTGATCCAAGGTGAATGACATAAAAATACCTGGGGTGCTTGTAAAAACACATTCCTGACCCCACATCCAGAAATTCCCTAGTGACAGGTCTGGGCTGCTCCCCGGGGATGTGTGCTTTTGTAAGACCCTGGTCTCTCCGAAGCCCCCACCAAGTGGAGAGCTGCTCGCCCCGCAGCAGCTCGCAGCTTCCCCGGAGACCCTTGTACTCGGTCTCTGATCTGATCCCACTATGGTATTTGAGGGAGTCCCAGCATCCATGTGGGAATAGCCTGCTTTAGGGGAACCTGGTAGGTGTAAATGAACGTTTAAAATCCTTATCTGAAGAATGATTTGAATAGTCTTAAAAATTGGGAAGGCTTCTGCTAAGCTTTTCCTCACCCAGGCTGCCGAATGCAAACCTGTGAAGGGTCAGGCGCAGGGCCTGCCCAGGAATGTCCGTACTGTGTCTGCATCTGCTCCATCTCCCTGAGCCAGGTGAGGCTGCAGCTTCCAGGTCTGCCATCGGCGAGCAGCAGCCAGCCGCTGGTACTGTCCCAGGAAGCATCAGTATTTTGGGTTACGGCTCTTGTCGGGCTGGATTTCAGGACTCTCCACGCCGCACGTGGCAGAGGGAGATGCACAGAGGGGCAGCGTGTGCGCACAGGTGGTAACAGGCCCGGCCAGCATGTGGTCACTGGTCCTCTCCTCCGAGGAAGCCCCATGCAGCAGATAATCCTCCTGGATTGTTGAAGTTAGGGACCACTGTCCTACTCTATCAGAATGCCTCTAGGACCCTGTGAAACTGTGTCGGCCTGCTCTGCGGAGGATGCAGGCAGCCACTCTGCCTCCCTAGACCTCCTTTGCTGGTCCGGTGGTGATGGCGGGGCCTGGAGTTCCTCCCTCCCCTCCACTCTGACTTAATGTACACTCAGGTGTCTGTCCTCAAATTTGTCATCTCTCCTCTTTACAGTTAGGATGCCAGTTACAGGGCTGAAAGGTAAGGGCTCCACCAGCAGCCTCTGGCCCCCATAGAATCCTCGTCATTCCCTGGAACACCCTGTCGCTCCCTTACCTCCTTCTGTGCCTGTTCACCCCAAAGTCCAAGTTCTTCTGTGGCTCTGTCTTTATTGGATCCTACTTAACTAATTATCCCCTCTTTGAAATTCTCCTTGCACTTAGTTTCTCTGGCAAACTCTTACCTTTCACAAAAATGCGCTCAACTAATTTTTATCACAAAAGTATTGACATTTTTATAGCCAGTGAAACAATGAAAAGAAGTTTAAAAATGTTAATAATGCCAATTTATACTTCCCTGAGCTAATAGGTGTGTACAAATTACTAGTTACATCTGTACATTCATGAATATGAATGTGTACTTTTAAAAATACATACTTTTTTACAACCAAATGTCTATGATTCCTTACATGTTATTCTGAAACTTCCCTTCCTCAGTAAACTGTACAGCATGTGTGTCCTTCCAGATCAGCACATCAAATCTATTTCTTAAATGCTGTCTAATAGTCCCATGCATTCACATCCAGTTTTTCCAGCTATTCCCTGTTGAGAAACATTCTGATTTTCTCTAGTTTCTGCCACTTCAAAAATTCTTTATTAGATATCATTAAACACTTTGTAATATACTACTGCTTTTATTTCTGTAAGATATATTTCCCAAAATGGGACCACTGAGCCAACCAGTTCTTGTATTTTGAATTTGAATCAATATTTCCAGGTTGCTTTTTCAAAGGGGTGTAGACATCTTTACCAAGAATGCAGAACATACAGAGTTCACTATAATCCCTTTGACCCTGGATGTCATCCCCAGGTTTTTTGCCAGTTTGTGTGAAATGATATCTCATTGGCAATTTGCATTGTTTTTTTCATAACTACTGCTCAGACTGAACATCTTTTTTGTGCATTACTGGCCATCTTGATTTCATTTTCTGTAAACTGCCCATTCATGTCTTTTGCTGGAGTTTCTGTTGGATTGTTTGTCTTCATCTCAACAGTGTATAGCAGCAGTTCTTTGTTTAGAGGGCTATTAGTGCTTTGCCTGCATATGTGTTAGAACTATTTTTCTAAGTCCATTAATGTCTTTTTATATAGTTTATTTATTTTTCCATATTAAAAGCATCTGGTTAAATATTTCTATTTTCTTTATGATTTCTACATATCTTGTATTGCTTAAGGTCTTCTTCATGTGAAAGTCACGTAAATATTTGAATATATTTTCTTATAATATGTTTACAGCTTTTTTTTTACATTTATATCTTTATCTGGAATTTATTTGTGTGTGTGTGTGTGTGTGTGAAAGTTTGTTTTCTGCCACCTCCACTTGTTAAATGAACTACTTTTCCCTGGGGATTGAAAATACCACCTTGAGCTTATAATTGTCTCATAATGCATTGGCCATCACAGCTTTATGGTGAAGCAAATTCCCCCTTATTGTCATTTTGTTCTACAGATTTTTTGTTTGCTCTTGGAAATGTGTGAATAGATTTAACGAGCTTAGGACAGTGCCTCTTTTGTGTTATCTCCTGACTTTATTTTATTTTACTTATATCTTTAAACATTTAACTATGGAAAATATTGAACATTGAAGCCAGTGCGGTGGCTCATGCCTGTAATCTTAGTACTCTGGGAGGCCAAGGCGGGAGGATTGCTTAAGGTCAGGAGTTCAAGACCAATCTGAGCAAGACCAAGACCTCGTCTATCCAAAAAATAGAAAAATTAGCCAGGCGTGGTGGTACATGCCTGTAGTCCCAGCTACTCAGGAGGCTGAGGCAGGAGGATCACTTGAATCCAGGAGTGAGTTTGCATTGAGCTATGATGACGCTGCTGCACTCTAGCCGAGGCTACAGAGTGAGACCCTGTCTCAAAAAAAAAATCAAGAAATGTGTACAGAATAATATACTGAATCCCATTTACCCATCACCCAGCTTCTATGAAGTTTGGCCAATCTTGGGGGGATTTTTTTGGTATCCTCACCCATTGCCGGCACTACTGCAAGTATAAAAATGTTCACTGCTTTTATTAATGTGATGACTGTTCTTATCAGTTCTTTCCTTCATACTTCAAAATAATTGTATCCAATTCGCCAAAATACAACATTAGAACTCTGATTGACATTGCATTCCAGTTTTGCGTTCTTTTTGGAAAAAATTGGCATTTTTATAATGACATGTTTCACCTTCCCTGATGAAACTTGATTGGCTTCTCCACCTTGTCCTGTCTCTGTGCACTATGGCTTTCAGGTATCCTCTGAACACTCTTGGTCTGGATGGATGGCTGGTGTCTCTTCTTCCTCTTGACTTCTGATTTTATTTCTTCTACGTATGGCTGAGACTTGAGTCCTGAGTTCTTTTTCTGCCAAACTTACTGTTTGAGAGCACTCAGACAGCATCCTGTTGATAGTTGACTCCCAAAGTGACAGTACCAGCCATGACTTCATTTATTCATCAAATATTTGTGGAGCACTTATTATGTTTCTGTACCATGCTAGGCTCTGGACAGACAGTGGTGAACAAGACAGATGTGATCTCTGCTCCCTAATTGAGCTGAGGGTGCACTCAGGGTAGAGAGCAGGTTGACCTGGTCTAAGCAGCCAGGGAGGGCTTTCTGGAGGAAGAAGTGTTTTTTTTTAAGTTAAACTCTGAAGGGCCAATGGGAATTAGCCAGGCAGAAGAGCAGGACATGAATGTTTGAGGAGAGGAGGTAGAAGGTGGGAAGAGCATTCAGGCAGAAGCAGCAGCTTCTTCACAAATCCTACAGGTGCCCAGAGGATGAGTAGCCCATGATGGGTGTGTTGAGGTGGAGGGAAATCAGAAAGAGCCCAAATGGGCCAGACTTGTGGGAGGCAGTGATGGCAAATGTCCTCGTCACACCATCATCTGGTTAGACCTGCTGTGAGCTGGGCTCTGTTCTCAACCCTTTGTGTTCATCTCTTTTCATCCTCACAACAATCCAACAAGGTCAGACATAAGGAAAGTGGGGCTCAGACAAGTTGCCGGGTTGGCCAGGTTTACACAGGCAGCAGGATCATGAGTCAGGATTGAAACGTGGACTCCAGAGCCCACCATGGCAAGCTAAGACAACTGTCGAAGAGCTTTTTGCAGGAGGCTGGCGGAGTTTTACTTCTTGTTTCAGCTGCTGTATGGGGGAGCAATTAGAGATTGAACAGTGGTTGAGGGGAGGACATCAGGGTTGTGCTTTGGGTAACATTTATTTCAATGCTAACAAAACATGTAGACCTGCGGTCCCCAACCCCTGGGCCATGGACCAATATCGGTCTGTGGCCTGTTAGGGACCGGGCCGCAGGAAAAATTGTCTTCCATGAAACTTAGGAATGCAGGGGGCAGGGGGGAGAGAAGGGGGACAGGGCAGCACACACCCGCCCCCACCGGTTCCTAAGCTTCATCTGTATTTACAGCACCTCCCCATCGCTGGCATCACTGCCTGAGCTCTGCCTGCCCCCCAGCCCCGTGGAAAAATTGTCTTCCGTGAAACCGGTTCCTGGTGCCAGAAAGGTTGGGGACTGCTGATGTAGACTGATACCCAAAGGAAAGTATAACTAGGAAAGTGGGGTGTCACACCAAAAGCAACAAACTAAAGCAAGTGTTCTGTAAGAAAAAGCACTGGGAGATGTATTTAGAGGTGGGAGTGGAGAGAATGACAAGAGTCAGCCATTAGACTAAATCCAGCTTCACTAACTCAGCATTACCCCGTGGGACTTTACGAAGGCGGATGATGCAATTGGTAGAGCCACCTTTATAAAGGAAACTTGTGAAGCACATGCTTATTTGATATGCTCTAGGTGAAATCCACAGTGTGACTTTTCCAGGTAAATGAAATGGGCTTCTCCAAGAACCAACTTTTTGGTTATTTTAGCCATATGTTATGAACAGCTTTCTAACATGAATAGTGTGTTTCAGTGGCTTATTAAATTAAAGTCATGTAACTAAATGTATCCTTTCCTTGATAGAGGTATGAAGCATGGTGTAATTAAAAGCACCTTTAACTGGGGGGCTGTATGTGCTCTCATAACCTGGGTTTCCCCTTGGCCCAGGCCAGGCACCCCTCAGAGCCTCATTTTCCTGCAATAATCTTCAGCTGAGTGGCGCAGAGTCGCTACCAGCTCCGCACACGTGGACTGGTCAGGAGCAACTTCTCTGACAAGAGTAGAATGCATCTGCTTGCTTCCTGCTGTTTAGTACGTTCTGTCGACTCCAGGTGCTCTGCCTGTTTGAGTGAGTAAAGAAAATGGACGTAGAAAATTGGGGCCATGGAGTGTGGGAGAGATGGAGGGGATGACTAGTCTGCTTTTGACATGACTATAATATCAAAGTAGAAATTCCAGGGAAGACAGAGCAGAGAGCTCAGCCCGCCTTGTGTTCTCCAGCCCGTCTTGAGCTCTTCCTTGTTGGCATTGTGCTCTCCAAAGGGCTAGAGCAGGTTGAAGACATGTTATTGAAGGAGAAATGTCTGTGATTGTGTACTTATTTTTTCACTGGAATAATTTCCTGTCTTACTCTTTCTTTAAATAGGCTTTGTTTTTTAGAGCAGTTTTAGGCTCACAGCAAAATTGAGAGGAAGGTGCAGAGATTTCCCATTTACCCCTTCCCCCCACACATGCACAGCCTCCCCCGTTATCAGCATCCCCCAGCAGAGCGCACGTTTGTCACAAGTGATGAAGCTACATTGACACATCACCATCCCCGAGAGTCCATGGTTTACATCAGAGTTCACTCCTGGTGTTGTACATTCTATGTGTAATGATGACATGTATCCACCGTTACAGTATCATACCAAGTAGTTTCACTGCCCTAAAAATCCCCTGTGCTCCACCTACTCACCCCTCCCTCCACCAGCCCCTGGCAACCACTGATCTATTTCCCATCTCCATGGTTTTGCTTTTTCCAGAATGTCATGTGGTTGGAATCATACAATATGCAGCCTTTTCAGATTGGTTTCTTTCACTTAGTGACGTGTGTTTACATTTCCTCCATGTCTTTCTATGGCTTGATAGCTCATTTCTTTTTAGCACTGAAAATATCCCATTGTCTGGATGTACCACGGTGTATTTATCCATTCACTTACTGAAGGACATCTTAGTTGCTTCTAAGGTTTGGCAATTAAGAACAAAGCTGCTATAAACATCTGTGTGCTTCCAATTTCTGCATGTGGAAAAACTCTGTACGAATGTAAAAAGAGATATCCCTTTAGAGAAGGATAAAATGCACATGATCCAATAGCATTTCACTTAAACATCAAGTAGTAATAAGATTAAAACTGATAAAGCAATTTCTGGGGATTGAACTACGGCTTGACCAAATTATGCTTCAAATACATTATCCCAGTAGTTTGGTGCTGAACACCCACTGAAACCCGAGAGATCATTTCAACTGTTAGGAACAAAGTGGGACCTTGGATCCAGTCCTAAGTATATTTTATATTTTGTATTTTTTCCTTTGACATCTCAGCAACTTGACCAAGGTTCTACCAAATTCTTCTCCAGGGAGAAAACATCCCGAGTCTGAGCTTGAACTATCCCTGGTCCTCCCTGTCCCTTCCTTCATCACCCGCATCACTGCCCTCCCGGTAGACCCTGTGGGGCCCACTCTGTGCTGGCCATGAGCTCAGCACTCTGGGGGATGGCAGCAATCCTGTGACTGCTTCCATGTTGGAGATGAGAACACCAAGTTTTAGAAAGTCTGATTATCCTGCCTGAGGTCACACAGTTAAGAAATAGCAGCACTGGCATTTAACCCGGGTCGTCTTTGCCCAAGCCTATTCTCACTACCCCTTCGCAGCAGCCAAACCTGACTCCACATCATACGGTGTGGTCACAGCAGGGTGCGCTCCAGAAAACAAAAGAAGAATGAACTGAGTTTGAATTGAAAGGGTGACTGGAAGGTTGACATTTCACAGCCAAACACGCAGGGGGCATTTGAAGCCTTGGACGTGGGTGGATGAACTCTCTCAAGCAAGGCATGACAGAGGTCCAGAGCAAGGCAGTTGGAGGAGGGAGTGAGCCAGCATTAAAGTTGGTGGAAGGGGGTACCAGGGAGAAGGGAATAAGAGTAAAATAACATAAAGGAAGGCAGGAGCTTTAAGTGCAGGGGTCTGTCTCACTCACCATGGGCTGCTATGACAGAATACCATACAACAGACATTTGTTTCTTACGGTTCTGGATGCTGGGAAGTCCAAAATCAGTGCCAGCGTAGTTGGGTTCTGGTGAGGGCGCTCTTCCTGGTTTGCAGACAGCCACCTTCGTGCTGTGTCCTCACATGAAAGGGAGACAGAGAGGGGAAACAAACTGTCTCCTGTCTCTTCCTATAAGGGCACTAATCCCATTCCTGAGGGCTTTACCTTCATGACCTAATTACCTCCCAAAGGCACCATCTCCAAATACCATCACTTTGGGGGTTAGGGTTTCAATGTATG
Source organism: Daubentonia madagascariensis (assembly GCA_023783475.1). Taxonomy (NCBI): domain Eukaryota; kingdom Metazoa; phylum Chordata; class Mammalia; order Primates; family Daubentoniidae; genus Daubentonia; species Daubentonia madagascariensis. The sequence continues at coordinate 28,995,781 of JAKFHU010000144.1, read as the reverse complement.
AATTTTGGGGGAGAAGGGGAGACATAAACATTCAGTCCATACCAGGGATCATTAGTATCCTGGAAGAGGGAAGGAAAAATAAAGCATAAATGAGACCCAGTGGGAGAAATCAGGGTGGAAGGTAAATGGCAGAGAGCTAGGAAGTGTGCAAAGAGAGGGAAATGATAGGGCAGATGTGGACAGTAGGGCTGAGAATCCTGACGGTGAATGGGAGGCTATAACTGCAACCGTGGTTTGGAGGAGGTCTTGTGCTCCAGGAGGGTGTGGACTACGCTTATGGAAAGGTGCAGATGACCTCAGGGGAGGCATGTGAGTGAGTTCCCACCAGGAATGTGAGCAAGATGGGGTGAAGGGTGCAGGAGGCAGGGGACTAAAGTCTGCAAGTGGAAAATGAAAATAATACCCAATTTTAGCTGTACTTTTTTTTTCTAGGTGCCCTTGGAGGTAGACTAGGTATCAGATTTGTTATGTTGTTTTAAGTTTAAAATGAAAAACAATTACAAGACCACACTCAGTAACCACCTTCGGTGATACTCTGCATTCAAGCTTCTATAGTAAAATGACTGACTGTGCCCATAACCAGCTGCCTGCCACGTGCTAGGCATTGAACTCACAGTGCCATTCTTTTCTTTCTCATGACAGTAGATGTCAGAGTTATGATACAAACCAGGCCTAACAGTCCATGCGTGTTTTGCTGGTCTATGGGGCATCACAACTACAAACCTCAGTTATTTGCTCAAAAACAGATATAGTAGTTCTCCCCTTATCCATGGGGGACAGGTTCCAAGACCCCCCCAATGGATGCCTGAAACTAAAGATAGTACCAAACCCTACCCTATATGTACTAAGTGTTTTCCCCATATGTATATACATGTGGTAAAGTTTAATTTATAAATTAGGCACAGTAAGAGATTAATGGCAATAATTAAAAATAAAACCATTATAATAATATACTATAATAAAAGTTAAGTTATGTGAATATCGTCTCTCTCTCCCCCCTCAAAATATCTTATTGTACTGTACTCACCTATTTTTGGACCATGGTTAACCACGGGTAACTGAAACCACAGAAAGTGAAACCCCAGATAAGGGGGGGCGACTGTATACATGTTTGTGCTTAGTTGGAGCTTTCTAGGTGTCTGTGTCTTGGTGTTCTTCTAACTGATGGATCTCCACTGGAGAAGAATGGACATGGTCCATCCCTACCTGGAGTTCACAGTATAATGAAAGATAAAAATATTAACCCACACAGGCACATCATTGCAATGAATGTGAAGCACAGTAAAGGCAAAAAGCAGCGTTTATGACAAAACACAGGTGGGCCTTAGTTTAGATCATTTCACCAGGGAAGCCTTTGAGCCAATGACATAGGGCCTGAGAGTGTGTGTGAGTCCTTAAAGGAAAGAATCCAGGCTGTGCAGGAAGAACCCTGAGGGTGTGGAAGGAAGAAAGCCCATGCAGGAAAGTAGTGAAGGAGGAAGGTGGTGTACAGCGAGGTAGAGAGTTAGGCAGGGGTTTCCCAGGTCATGGAAAGGAACTTCTGTTCCACTCCTTAAGTAATGGGAAGCCATTGTAGAATTTAAGGTGAGGGAAAGGCATGATCCAAGTTTAAAAGGTCGAGCAGGTTGCTAGGTGGAGAGCAGATTGGGTGGGGTTGAAGAGCAGGATTGAGGAGCTGTCATCTCAGCTGCTCCCTGCTGGGTACAGGGGCAGATGGGGAGAAGCCAGCAACCTCGGTGACATCCTGAAGGTAGAAATCCCATCATTAAGTTACTGATGGGTCACAAAGGGAACAGGCAGATCAAGAATGACTCCCAGGATACTGGCTTGGTGAGCTGAGTGGATGGAAGAACCATTTATAGTCGTACAACAGGAACAGAATAATTGCAGTGAGCACTCCTGTCCAGAAAGGAGAAGATTGGGAGACAGGTGGCAGTCGCTGGCCCTAGAAATCCTGAATCCCACTGGGCAGAGGCTGCGAGGACCCATTACCCCTGATCATCCTGTTTCCCAGCAGAGGCTTTACCACCTGATGTTCTGCTGGCCTTGGCTTCTCGCTTTTTGGAGAAGAGGGTATTGGAGACAATGGCATCTTTGAGGGCTGGCAGCTTTCTCAGCCTGCCTCCCACTTGCAGTAAGTTGAGGGGCTCCAGGGTCATTTTAAGTCTGGGTTGGTCACAGTTCCCTGACACTTGAGGCTCATGGTTCCTCTGCCCCACAGTCACTCACAGCCCAGTAGGCTGTGGATCTTGAGGGTCCCAGTCAGCTGTAGGTGCCAGTTGCCACACCCACATTTCTCTTGGAGACGTCTCAGATGTGTTGCATTTCTTTGTTTTCTTGCCTCCCAACCCCTGCCCCTCTCTCTTGACTTTCGTTGTAAGTGGCTTCAACAGGAGGACCCACCCTAAAGCTCTTTTCCCTGAACCATCATGTCTAGTTTTTCCCACTCTGTGTGTCAGCCTTCAAACAACCATGATCCAGAGGACATTCCTTCAGGTAAAAGTCAGTTACTCCTTTCACTTTGGCTTTGGGACCTCACCATCCCTGCCCTTGTATTATGGCTGTAGAAGGCATGATCTTGGGTGTGCAGAAGTGACTCGTATAGCTCAGTTTCTCTGCAGGCTCTCATTCTGTGAGTAACAGAAACAACCTCAGTCCCTTGAAACCCTCACCCTGCCTCACCCCAGCTTCTATCACACACTCCTTGTCCCCTTAGGATGGCATCAAAGGTGTCTTTAGTGTATGATAAATGTGGTATTTTAAATCAGTGATGAAAAGATAGACCATTTAACTGTGTAGTAACGCCTGGCCATCCACATGGAAGAAATTCACAAGCTAAATCTCTTACCATTTACAAGTGTTACTTCCAGATGTATTAAAGGGTGGACATTTAGGAGAAAAATAGCTACAAAAACTATTAAAAGAAAATATTGTAGAATAGTATTTATTTTGGGAAAAGGATTTTCTAAGCAAGCCACAAAACCCGTAAGCCATGGGAGAGAAATGGCACAGATTTTTTTTTCTTTTTTTTTTTTTTTTCTCTTTTACTTATTTATTTATTTTTTTAAATTTATTTTTTTAATTTCAGAATGTCATGGGGGTACAACACTTTGGCCATACACATTGCCCCTGTTCTGCCTGTGTCAGAGTCACAATCGTGGTCATCCCCCAAACCGTGCTCCCCACATCCATTCAGTGAGAGTTTTTCCCATCCCTTCCACCCCCCTCCCGCCCGCCCGCCTTCAGATGAATGTTATTGCCCTGTGTGATGTAAGTGTTCATCAGTTAGTACCAATTTGATGGTGAGTACCAGTGGTGCTTGTTTTTCCAATCCTGTGACACTTCGCTTCGAAGAATGGGTTCTAGCTCCAACCAGGATAATACCAGATGAGTTAATTCACTGTTGTTCCTTATTGCTGAGTAATACTCCATAGTATACATATACCACATTTTATTGATCCACTCGTGTATTGATGGGCACCTTGGTTGTTTCCACAACTTTGCAATTGTGAATTGTGCTGCTATAAACATTCGAGAGCAGATGTCTTTATTATAAAATGTCTTTTTTTCTTTTGGATAAATACCCAGCAGTGGGATTGCTGGGTCAAATGGTAATTCTACTTTTAATTCTTTGAGGTATCTCCATATTCTTTTCCATAGAGGTTGTACTAATTTGCAGTCCCACCAGCAGTGTATGAGTGTTCCTATCTGTCCACATCCCCGCCAACATTTGTTATTTGGGGATTTTTTGATATGAGCCAATCTCACTGGGGTTAAGTGATATCTCATTGTGGTTTTGATCTGCATTTCCCTGATGATTAAAGAAGTTGAGCACTTTTTTATATGTTTGCTGGCCATTATTCTGTCTTCTTTGGAAAAGTTTCTGTTCATGTCCTTTGCCCATTTTTTAATAGGGTTGTTTGATTTTTTCTTGTTGATTTTCCTAAGTTCTGTATAGATTCTGGTTATCAGCCCTTTATCAGAGGTGTAGCATGCAAATATTTTCTCCCATTCTGTAGGTTGTCTGTTCACTCTGGTGATAGTTTCCTTGGCTGTGCAGAAGCTTTTCAATTTGATCAGGTCCCAGGTATTTATTTTGGTTGCTGCTGTGATTGCTTTGGGGTCTTCTTCATAAATTCTTTGCCTAGGCCAATGTCCATAAGAGTTTTTCCAACGTTTTCTTCGAGAATTCTTATGGTTTCATGTCTTAGGTTTAGATCTGTTATCCATTGTGAATTGATTTTTGTGAGAGGTGAGAGGTGTGGGTCCACTTTCAGCCTTCTACATATGGCCATCCAGTTTTCCCAGCACCATTTGTTGAATAGGGAATCTTTTCCCCAGTGTACGTTTTTCTGCAATTTGTCAAAGATCAGGTGACTGTATGAGGTTGGTTTTATATTTGGGTTCTCAGTCCTGTTCCATTGGTCTATGTCTCTGTTCTTGTGCCAATACCATGCAGTTTTGGTTACTATAGCCTTGTAGTATAGTTTGAAGTCTGGTAGACAGATGCCTCCCAACTTGTTCTTTTTGCTTAAGATTGCTTTGGCTAGACGGGGTCTTCTCTGGTTCCACACGAAGCGTAGAATTATTTTTTCTAGATCAGCAAAATATGATGTTGGTATTTTGATAGGGATTGCATTGATTCTGTAAATTAATTTAGGTAGCAAAGCCATTTTTACTATGTTGATTCTGCCTATCCAAGAGCATGGTAGGGCTTTCCATCTATTTACGTCCTCTGCAATTTCTTTTCTCAGTGTTTCATAATTCTCTCTATATAGGTCTTTGACCTCCTTAGTTAGATACGTTCCTAAATATTTAATTTTCTTTGTTGCTGTTGCGAAAGGTATTGCATCTTTAATTTGTTTCTCGGCTTGATTGTTATTAGCATATATGAAGGCTATGGATTTGTGTGTATTAATTTTGTATCCTGAGACTTTGCTGAATTCATTTATCAATTCCAGTAATCTCTTGGTTGAATCTTTGGGGTTTTCTATGTATAATATCATATCGTCTGCGAATAGTGAAAGTTTGACCTCTTCTGCCCCCATCTGGACGCCCCTAATTCCTCTGTCTTGTCTAATTGCTGTGGCCAGGACTTCCAGCACTATGTTGAAAAGAAGTGGAGATAGTGGGCACCCTTGTCTGGTGCCAGTTTTAAGGGGAATGCCTTCAATTTTTCCCCATTCAGTATGATATTGGCTGTGGGTTTATCGTATATGGCTTTAATAGTTTCTAGGAATGAGCCATCTATGCCTATATTGTTAAGAGTTCTTATCATAAAAGGATGCTGGATTTTGTCAAAAGCCTTTTCTGCATCTATTGAAAGGATCATATAATCTTTGTTCTTGCTTTTATTTATATGGTGAATTACATTTATAGATTTGCGTATGTTGAACCATCCCTGCATCTCGGGAATAAAGCCCACCTGATCGTGATGGATTATTTTTTTGATGTACATTTGAATTCGGTTTGCAAGGATTTTATTGAGAATTTTTGCATCTATATTCATAAGGGATATTGGTCTGTAGTTTTCTTTTTTTGTTGTGTCCTTTCCTGGCTTAGGTATCAAGGTGATATTGGCTTCGTAGAATGAGTTTGGGAGGATTCCATCCTTCTGGATATTTTCAAATAATTTCTGCAGTATAGGCACCAGTTCTTCTTTGTAGGCTTGGTAGAATTCAGGTGTGAACCCATCTGGTCCAGGACTTTTTTTTGTGGGTAGATTTTTTATTACTGCTTCAATTTCGGTGCTTGATATTGGTCTGTTTAGAAATTCTGTTTCTTCCTGGTTGAGCCTAGGGAGGTAGTGTGTTTCTAAGAATTTGTCCACTTCCTCCACGTTTTCGTGTTTGTGGGCATAGAGATTTTTGTAGTATTCACAGATGATGTTTTGTATTTCCACAGTATCAGTTGTGACTTCTCCTTTTTCATTTCAATTGAGCTTATTAGAGTCCTTTCCTTTCTGCTTCTGGTCAACCTGGCAAGTGGCCTGTCTATTTTGTTTATCTTTTCGAAGAACCAACTTTTCGTTTCATTGATCTTCTGTATTGTTCTTTTGTTCTCGATTTCATTTAATTCTGCTCTGATTTTGGTTATTTCTTTTCTTCTGCTGGCTTTAGGATTGCTTTGCTCTTCCTTTTCCATTTCCTTAAGATGATTCGTTAGTTTACTGATTTGTGACCTTTCTGTCTTTTGGATGTGGGAATTTATGGCGATAAGTTTTCCTCTCAGGACTGCTTTTGCTGTATCCCACAGATTTTGATAACTTGTGTCCCCATTATCGTTTAGTTCAAAGAATCTTTTGATTTCAATTTGAATCTCCTCCTTGACCCAATAGTCTTTCAGGAATAGATTGTTTAGTTTCCACATTTTTGGAGGACGATGTGAGTTTCTGTTGGAATTGATTTCTAATTTTATTCCGCTGTGGTCTGAAAAGATATATGGTATGATTTCTATTTTTTTGAATTTGTTTAGATCTGTTTTGTTGCCTAGGATGTGGTCAATTTTAGAGAAAGTTCCATGAGCTGATGAGAAGAATGTATATTCAGTGTTATTTGGGTGGAGTGTTCTGTAGATATCTGTTAGGCCCAAATGTTCTAGAGTCCTGTTTAGGTCTTTTATTTCTCTATTTGTTTTTTGTTTGGAGGATCTGTCCAGTTCCGTCAGTGGGGTGTTGAAGTCTCCTGCTATTATGGCCTTGCTGCTTATTATGTTGTCTAGATCTAGCAGTATTTCCTTTATGTACCTGGGTGCTCCTGTGTTGGGTGCATAAATGTTTAGGATTGTTAAATCCTCTTGTGAAATTTTTCCCTTCACCACTATATAGTGTCCATTTTTGTCCTTCTTTACTTTTATTGCTTTAAAGTTTATGTCATCTGAAATGAGGATGGCTACTCCGGATTTCTTTTGGTTTCCATTAGCCTGGAAAATTGTATTCCATCCTTTCACCTTGAGTCTGATGGACCTGGTGGCCGTAGGCTCTTGTTGTGAAGGTTTGGGTTTTGGGCAACATAGTGGTGTCTGTGTCTGTTTTGTAATCAGTCAAGCATTTCTTCAAGGCAGTCTATTTCAATTTATAGTGATTGCTTATCTGGGAATCTTTTTTTCCTCTTGAGCTTGTTGGCGGATAGATTCTGGGTGCTTTGTTGTTTTAGGAATATGAGTCTACCATTCCTTGCAAGGCAGCTGGAATTGCAAATCTATCTTTTGTGCGTGTGTCTACATAGTCTTTTGTACTTTCATCTATATAGAAGCTTTTCTGCCTCAGGAGTCTGTGTGCTTCTTGTACTTGATATCGAGATTTCTGGCAGCCATGAATTTCCTCTTTATTCCTTCAAATAAATTTTCCCAGCCATGGAATTTTCTTCTCTCCTCAGGGATACCTATATCCTTATGTTTGGCCTCTTACATAATCCCACATTCTTGTATGCTTTTTCCTCCTCTTGTTTTTGTGTTCTTTCTCTCAGCTGATTTATTTAGCGCATAGGAGCTGTCTTCTAGCTCTGAATTCTTCCTCTGCAGGTCCAGCCTATTCTTAAGGCTTTCCACGTGTTTTGTAGATCCTTGATGCTTTTTCATTTCTGGATTCTATTTGATTTTTCCCAGTAATATTTCTATTTCTTTGGAAATTTTTCTTTCATTTCTGCATTTTTCTTGGGTTTCTTTGTGCTGGATTCAATTTTCTTCTTTAATTTCATTGACTTTCTTATAATCCATAAACGAAATTCCTCTTCTGTCATTCTACCCATTTCATTTGGGTTGGTATCCATTGCTGAGGAACTGATAATTTCTTTTGGGGGTGACTTTTCACTCTGATTTTTCATGTTCCCTGAGTTCTTTCGCTGGTTTTTTCTCATCTGGCCTCTTGGTCGAGAGCTGGGGGTGTTAGAGCTAGTTTATGGCCCTGTCACCAGGCTCACAATTATTGTTCCTTGGCAAAGCCAGGGAGAGAAGTAGTGGCCTGTATTGCCTTAGGTGTATTTTAGCAAGTTTGGTGGATCTTGAGTTAACTCTGACCTGTGGTCTTCTCCTCTTCCCAGTGGAGTGTGGTGAGAATAACCTCCCAGCTTGGGCTCTGAGCTAATGGATTGTACTTGAGGATATGAGTCCTCCGCTTCCTATTAGCTAGGTATTCTGGTATGTCCGTGGCAGACTCTGATGCCCCAGTTGGGGTATGCAAAAGCTCTGTGCTTTGGGAGGGGCCTTGTAGCTCCTGGGGGTTACTTTGACCCTGCTCCTCCTGAGGTGCAGGTAGAAACAAAATTTCTTTTGGCTTCAGTGTGAGAGCTGAGTTGGGAAAATTCTACACATCTCAGAGGTTGCTCATCTAGCCATGTGTGTCTGCCCTTCTGATGTGTGTCTCCGCGTGATACTGGTTGATAGGGGGATCTCCAATTGTGCACCCCTTTTCCACCACTAGACCTCAAGGCGAGGCGGGTGGCCGTCTCTATCCCCAGCAGTCTCCACCGGGGGGATGTTCCCACGGGGAGGGGGAAGTAGTGGCCGCTGGAAGCGCTCTTGGATGGCACAAAATTCCCTATTGAAGTGGGCAGGATTATGGGGAGCTGCTCTGGTTCAGCCTGTGGCTCTTGAGGTATTTGGTTGTCATGGGAACCAGCAGTTGTACCAAATGAGTCACTATAGCCAGTAACCTTCAAAATGAGCGATCTCTGGGGTACAGGAGGGCTGGGACCTGCAGGGGCGGGCACTAGGACCAGCACGTAGCAGACTTGTGGGAGGCCAGAGCCGGGGTAGCGGAACAAGATGGACGAGCTGCAAACTGTTTCCAATCCCCAAAGGTCCCGCCGCTACAGTTCCGGGATCTCGTCCCACCTGGAACCCACGGATGCGGCTGTCCCTGGCCCCCACATGCAAGGCCTGTCTCGCCCCAGCAGAAGAGCCCCGGGCCGGGCCGGGGCAGAGCTAGAGATGCGGGTCACAGCTCCGCGCGGGCGGCTGTAAAGATGGCGGCCGCCGCCAGCCTGGCGCACAGACGGGCTCCGATCGCGCCGGGAGCGCAGTTTTTCTCCGCCGGCCGCAGCAGCAGTTGCTAGCAGCCTTTAAGGGCGTGTCCAGCTCCCCGTTAAACTCCTGGGCCCAGTCCCGCTGACTTCCAGTGACGCAGTGCCGGTCTGCGGGTTCCCGCGCACTGTCCCGGGAAGCTGAATCTCCACCCAGCGTGATCCCCAGCCCTGCACGGTCTCTGTATACTGCACCTGAGGGTTGTGTTTGGCTTTCGTGATTACTCCAACTCCACAGCGTCTGTTGTCTTGTGCAACCGCCCTGCCCCAACTCTGGGATTGTCCCTAACTGCGTGTACGGGGAGGCGCGTAACCGCTTGGGGGGCAGGTCGCGCTGAGCCGACCTGGCGAGCGTGTCCTTCCCACGCTCTGGGCTCTATTGTGCTTCGTGCGCCCTCCGATCTTTGTGAAAATTTTGTACCTGTTTTCTTGGGCTGGGCGTTCTGCGTTGTTTCTCTGTAATTTGCAATGCTGTTTTCGGAGTGAGCGGTCCGTGCTCGCAGGCAGCCGCTGGCGTTCTTCACCTCCTTCCCTGGGAGCGGTGCGGTGGTAGGACACTATCAGATCGCCATTTTTCCGGAAGTCCCGAAATGGCACAGATTTTATTTCATTAAATTTTCAACTTCTGTAGGTGAAAGTCTTTTTTAAAAATGAAAAGACAAGCAGCCAGTGATGAGAAATTAATTAAAAATTTACTGTCCATAATTTACAGAGTGCCTCAAATCAATAAGAAAAATGAACAAGTAAAATTAATCAGGGGATATACGTATACACAGGCATTTCACAGAAGAATAAATACAAATGGCCCCTAAACATGTGAACAGTAGGTCAATTCCATGAGTAATCAGAGAAGTGCAAAGTAAGACAACAACAAAACTCCGAGGTACCATGTTTTGTTCACCAGGCTGGCAAACAAAATATTAAAGATGCCCAGTCTTGTTGAGAGTGTGGGAAGACAGGCACTTTCATGGTTAGTGGCTGGTGATGGATTAGTTGGTATATGATTCTTGAAGGACAACATGGCAGTATGTACCTAAATTTAACATGTAATTCCATTTAGACCCAGCAACTCCACTTCCAGAATTTTTTTTTCTACAGCAACTTTTGCCTGCACAGACTAAGACAGCCAGACAAAGGTCCCAATTTTACTCTTGTAATAAGAAGACAAAGTCCATTAAATGGAAACAGATAAATAAGTCATAGTACATCTACACAAGGGAAATTGATGCAGCCAGTGGGGAGAAATGAATTAGCTCTGTCTACTGACATGGAAAAATATCTATAGTATATGAAAAAACAAATCACCCAAGAACATATAACATAATCTTAATTATATCATTGAAAAAGTTGAGGGCTTGTGTGTGAAGGAAAAGTCCAGAAGGATGTATGACTCTCATTTCTTTCTCTCAGCAAGGCTGGCCACTTAGCTGAAGTCCCCCACCTCCTAATTTCACACACGTGAGGAGTGGAGTATAGACTTGCAGAAGGGGGCAGATCGGTCGTGCCCGAGTAGCACCGGTACCACCATCGGGGCAGGTGGTGCTATGAGGCCGGGCACCGGCTCCAGCACTGAGGGATCTGAGCAGAGAAGACGGCTGGACCGCTGTCTGGCCACCCCCACCCCACCCTGGGCAGCTTCAGCCCCTTGCTCCGTGGCCTTCCTGAGTTCCTTGGGCTCTGCAGGATCTGCTGTCCTCTCTGGCTGGGCTCCTGGTCCTTGCTTCCTCCCGCTCCTTGCCCTCCTGCATCCTTTGTCTTCTGTTTCTGCTCCATTCTCCTGACTTTTCCCCTCCCACCCCCAGTCCAGCCTCCCGTGGTGGGGTCACTGTCCTGGTAAGAGGGGCCACTGGCTAGCAGCATCTGCCCTGCTCTCTTCCCACACATGCTGCTGTGGAAGGGTTCAGGGCATTTGGGTCATAGCTGCCCAGGGCAGGCAGATGGGCCTGGGACCCAGAAATTTCCTTTTTGACAGCCAGTTGGAAGTCCCACGTCCGTGGTGTGTGTCGCTGTCCCTGGGGTGTGATCCCTCTGTTTTGCCATCTGCAAGATCAAGGAGTGGACGAGGTGGCACTGGGGTTCTTTCAACCCAAGCACCCTGCAGCCCAGCCTGGCTCCACAGCCACCTGGCGCCAGCCCCCACAGTTGGTCCCTGAGGAGCTCGTAGCTGAATTCCTCTGCAATCAGGAGTGGAGCCCAGCAAAGGAGGGTTTTTGCTTTTTGCTCTGCATAATTTGTGATTTGATTTTTACCCAGATTGTGTGTGATTTAGTTGCTTTTTAAAAAAATAACAAGGCATAAACAAGAAAGCATCCCGAGAAGACTGTAATTCTCTGAAGCCAAGCTTCCCTCTCTCGTCTCCCCGGCCGTGGATGGTGGCAGCTCTGCCAGCTCTGGTTACTGCCCCAGGCTGCAGGTTTCCTGCTTGTGTCCCATCCATGTTCAAGCTGGTGTCCCCATGCCTCTTCCTGTCATGGTTCTCATCTCCCTAATGGGGCCACCGCTCCATGGAAACTGTCACTCCGTGCTGCCCATGTTTGGAGCCATTAGTGGGCACACATCCTATTCTGTGAGGAGCTTCCCATTTCCTGAGAGATCCGTGCATATCTACCAAGAGCCTTGTGTCATAGCCACAGAATACGTACCTGGGCAGGGCCCTGGACAGCTTGATTTTCTCAAGGTGGGAGCTGTGACAGCCCCAGAAACTTCAGGGCTGTTCCTGGGTCGCAGAGGTGCCTGTGGTGCCACCTTGCCCCACCAAACACACCTCGCCCCCACTCCCTCTCTCAGTTCCTGCCAGGGGTTCCTGACCTCAGGAGTATTGCTGGGCCTTCTACCCCCTGGAGTATGTCTGCTCAGTGCCCAGAATCTGCAGGGAACGATGAGGCTGTGCTGTGGGCCAGGGCCACCACCATGCTTCAATGGCATGTTCCTGGCAGATCCTTCCTGACTCTGTAGTTTACACAGCACATCCTGCTCTTCCCCCCGGTTATCTATTCATTCACTCAGACAGTCAGTCAACAGGTTTTCACGGAGCACCTACTTCGAGTCAGAGGCTGTGCTGGGAGTGGGGAATGTGATGGGAAGGTGCAGCCCCGACCCCAGGAACCTGCAGCCCACGTGGGGGCTGCTGTGCAGAGAGCTCCCCGTAACACAGCCAGGCTGTGAGCAGCAGAACCCCTGGGCTTCTCTGTGGAGTATGTGCTCGTGATTTTTCAATGGCCTCTGTTAATTTAAGGTAAAATTTTAATTTTATGGGCAGGAAAAGGAAGCCAAGTATTGATCACATTGGTTTAGAAATTGTGACATTATTTTGTATTAGACAAAGTTCTTAATGTCTTTCACACATGATACTGGAGAAAATGAGTGGTAGGGTTTTTTTTTTTTTACTTGATTTTCAACTTTTATTCTTTAAAAATGCTTCAGAAGGCTGTGGCTGAAGACTGCACTGCGAGGGAGGAGAACACAAAGGCACTTTGATGAAGGAAAGAGCAGGATCTCTCGAGTGGAAGGGATCCCCTGAGGCCACATTACTTTGACTGCACAGGACACAAGTGGTGGCCCAAAGGCCCTGTGTTCTTACAGCGTGCATATTTGACCCACACCTGATGATGTGCTCTAATGCCTTCTCCCCAACTGCAAAGCCATCTGCTGCCTCGCACTGTAATATCACACCCTCGTTACCTCAAGAGCCACACGCACATGCACGCATGCATAAGCGAACATATGTACATATGTACATATATACACACATACATGTGTACACATATACCGCACACACTGATTATATAGAAATATAGAAATACAGTCATATGTCACTTAATGATGGGCATATGTTTTGAGCAATGTGTCACTAGGTGATTCTGTCATTGTGGGAACATCACAGAGTGCACTTACACAAACCTAGATGGTAGAGCCTACTACATAGCTAGGCTATGTGGTACAGCATGTTACTATACTGAATACTGTAGGCAACTATAACACAATGGTAAGTATTTGTGTATCTAAACATACCTAAACATAGAAAAGGTACGGTAAAAATATGGTATAAAAGATTAAAAAATGGTACACCTATATAGGGCACTTACCATGAATGGAGCTTGCAGAACTGGAAGTTGCTTTGGGTGAGTCAGTGAGTGGTGAGTGAATGTGAAGGCCTAGGACATTACTGAATACTCCTGTAGACTTTATAAACACTGTATACTTAGGCTACACTAAATTTATTAAAAAATAAAGTAATTTTGCTATGATGTTATGATAGCTACAACATCACTAGGCAATAGGAATTTTTCAGCTCCATTGTAATCTTAATGGGACCACCATTGTATATGCTGTCCAGGCTTGATGGAAACATTATGTGGTGTGTGACTGTACATAGCAACTTTATTGGATGTGTCACAGATGGAACTTACTTAAACAGTCTGCAGAATGTGAGCAAATCACTGGGCTCCCTTTTTGTCAGTGTCTTGTGAGCAATTTTAAACTCTTCCACAATTGTTTCTGTGTTTTGGAGTGTTTCAATTAATTTGCATTAATATTACCATTTACATTTTTATTGAGCCTTTACAGAGAACAGCTGCATTTCTTAATTAATCTCTGGATGCAAAATGTATTAGCATCTAAGCTTAAAAAAAACAATGAAGAAAAATCTGATTGTCTATAACATGATGTTATTGGATTTTCTTTGATTAGAAATAAGCAATACATTTACAGTTTTTCAAACTGATTGAAGGGTAAAGAGCAGCCCAAGCGCACCTGTTTAACCTTGTGTATCGAAAATGTACCATAGGTTTCCCACTATACAGTACACTAGATGTCCTAAAAACTGTTTCTCTAGCTAGAAAATCTAGATAAGATGGAAGAAACATCCTTTAAAATGCAGAACTCATTGCATTTCAATGTAATTTTTTAAGTATGTTTTGTGTACCTATTTTGTGCCAGGCACTGCATTTAAATGAACAAATAAAACTCCCTTTCCTCATGGAAATTACATCTTAATGGGGGAAATGGACAATAAATACAATATATGTGTGTGTAATATATAGACTGTTAGTGATCAGTGCTGAAGAGAACAAATAAAGCAAGAGAAGGGTGATTGGAAGTGTAAGGACCAGGGGAATCAAAGGTGGAGATAAGGACTTCGGGGAGGCCTCACCAAGAGGTGGGGTTGAGGCAGACCAAGAGGGGAAGAGAAGGGAAATGGGCGGGGAGCACTTTCAGGAAGCAGCCAGAGGGGCTATGGCTGGTGGGGAGGGAAGCAGAGCGGAGTAGATGGGACCAGAGGGGAATAGAGCACCACGCCATTCAGAGCATTGTAAGATGCGATAGGACCTTGGCTTTCCTCTGAGTAAGATGTGACATTGTTGGAGGGGCCTGGGCAGAGGGACTTGATCCAATTCAGGTTTAAGGAGATCACCCACCATGGCTGCTGTTTTCAAACTAAATGTCAGCCTTGCGCAGCAGGGAAGCTAGCCAGGAAGCGGCGGCAGTGATGCAGGTGAGGAATGACAGCGTTTGGATGAGGATGGTGGCAGGGGAGCAGTGACAAGTGGGGGCTCTCTCTTCAAATTAAATTTAGAATCCAACAGGACTTGCCGATGGGCCAGACGCAGGGTATCAAAGGAAAACGTTCAAGTTGACTCCTGCGTCTTTGGCCTGAACAAGTGGAAGCCTCCTGAGGTCGCCCTGATTGGCAAAGGGGGGATTACAGGAGGGTTTGATTTGCAAGGAAATATTAGACTCCCTGCAGCTGAGCTTTGGCGTGTTTACTTTGAAATGTGTATTACACATCCATGTTCTCAAGAAAGTGAGGGAGTATCTTGGAACCTACAATGAAGGAGAAATTTAAAACATAATGCCACACACAGCATTCAGCACGTGAACAATGAGGAGAAGCTGACACATGCAGATTACACTGAGAGACTGTATGCCTTTCTCAGTAATTTAAAACAAAAGAAAAAAATTTAGCAAGATCTCAACTGCAGGCTAGGTAGAGTCAAAGGGTTTACGCTGAGTTTTTTTCCGGTTCGGTTCATTTAGCAAACGTTTATTGAGTTCCTCACGTGGACCAGGTAGGTGCTTACAAATTCAAGTCATAGACGAACTGCTTAAGCCTGAACAAGCAGGCACAGTGCAGAGTAGGTGGTAACGATGGAGTAACTTGGTCATAGCAAGATTTGGGAAGGGAAGATGAGAAAGAGAGAAGTTGGGGAAACTTTCTAAACTGGTTCTTTAAAAAAGTGATAAAGGCCAGGTGCAGTGGCTCATGTGTGTAATCCCAGCACTTTGGGAGGCTGAGGAAGGAGGATTGCTTGAGGCCAGGAGTTCGAGACCAGCCTGGGCAACATAGCGAAACCCCGTCACTATAAAAAAATAAGACAATTAGCTGGATATGGTGGTACACGCCTGTAGTACCTGAGGCTGAGGCGAGAGGATTGCTTGAGCCCAGGAGTTCGAGGCTTCAGTGAACTATGACTGTGCCACTGCACTCCAGCCTGGGCGACAGAGCAAGACCCTGTCTCTTAAAAAAAAAAAAAAAAGAGATAGGAATTATCCAGCAAAGCAGAGGATGCCAGAAGAAGAGATGCACAGAAGCCTGGTGTATTTGCAGAACTAGAACTTCCAGGAAAAACAGGTGGCCAAAGAGTTATGTGAACTTACCACATGACCACTGGGACAATTTGAGTCTCAAACAAATAATTATATTAATAGTAACAATTTATTACTTATTAAATTAGGTGATGATTATTACAGAATAAATGTATATGTCTGTATTAGTAGAAATAAATGAATAAATATAGAAATATATGAGGGAGAAGGGAAGGTGCTCTCTTATAGTGGAGTGTTGGCCAATAACACTAGAAGAAAGGAAGGAACTAGAAAGTCACCCTCTGACAACCACCAAGTGCTAATTGTTGCAGACAGGAACATCATTGAATGCTGAATCCAGTGGGAGGAAATTCAATGAGAAATAGAATATTTATACAAAGTATCTCTCTGCAAGATACAGATTAATTACAAATGGAAAAATAGTAACTGTTTAGTGGAGGAAACTGATAGAAATCACCTTAACCAAGAGATCAAAATTAGCATCATTAGTATGGGCCAAATAGACATCGTATGCCTCCTGGTGTGTTCACTGGAAACATGGCATCACTTCCAAGGCATTCCTGCCAGAAATGCATCACAGAGTCTAATCGTGAGGCATTGCAGGACAGACCCAAATTGAGGGATATTCTACACTTAGGATGACAGGATCATGAAATGATAGATTGAGAAACTGAGTCAGATTTTTTAAAACTAGATTAGAGACATGAGAACAAAATGCAATGTGGGATGCTGGACAGGATGCTGAACCAGAAAACAACTGTTTTTCCACAAAGAACATTGTTGGGACGATGGGTGAAACAAATTAAGTCTGTAGATTAGACTTGTATATGGAGAGAATGATAAAACAAATGTCAACCACTAAATTTTGGGGATCTAAGGTATATGGGAATTTTTTATACTATTTTTGCAACTTTTCTGTATGTCTAAAATTATTTCAAAATTTTAAAAAATTTAAATGAAGTAGACAAAGTTAAATCAAAGAAGGCCTTTTATGCTGCATCACAGAGGAGTGTGTATGACTGATCCTGCGGTCTTTACCATTCACTCCCACAGGTGTAGGCCCCTGGGGAGCTTCCAGAAAGGGAGCTACCCTGACCTACCCTGATTTCTCCCTTTGTCCATGGGCACAGGTGCTACGTAGCACAGTCACAGCTAACATATCATTAGGAAGTCTGCATTTTTTCTATAACTTTTTATCTGAAAAATGTTCCACTGAAGTTGATAAACCAAATTTCATTGCAGCATTCCCCACTTTTGGGTCCTCAGATTGCATCCAGCTGGTCCTTGAGCTGCAGTAATGAAGGTACTGGAGCAGGGAGCCTCTCTTCCCTGCGGCACATTCTCGGCGGTGCCGTTGGTGACCCAAGCGTGCCCACAGTCTGATGGCTCTTGCTCCCTTCTGCCACGTTGCTTTCTGTGGAGGTTGTGCCCACTCACACATTGTGTATGATTGTTTGCTCCACTATCTTTGAATGCCAGTGCAGCTCAGCGAGGTGATCTCCTTTTAGACCACAGAATAAAGGTATTAATACAAATTGAATTATTGAAATCAAACTATTTATATATATATATGCACACTTTTATATAGATACATAGATAGGTCAGAAGAGTTACCAGTAAACTTTTCTCATGCTTTTTCTCTGGTTGTTTCTTTGGATTTCTGCAAAAGAAGAAGAAGAAGAAGAAGAAGAAGAAAAAGAATTGGCTTCATTTCATAATTTTTTTTTACAATTATATAACTTCCTTACAAACCAGTAGGAACCACAATAGTCTCTTTGTATCTCACTTCACCCCTAAAATGTGGACTGCGCCTGTGTCTTACTGTACCATCAGAACACAGTGCACTGCTGAGCACCCAGGAGGGACTCCATACAATTTTGTTGAATGGAAATAGCAATGAACCGTTTAAGAAGGGGTCACTTTGGAGTTTAGGAAAAGGATGAAATGCTCAGACATAAAGTAGAGAAATATATTGAATGGTCAGTTGCCTTTATAATTTTTATTTATTTCTTCAACATGTTTTTACTAAGTAGCTGTTAACATGCCCTTAACTATGCTGGGCCTCAGGGACAGAGAAGACAAAACAAGCAAGTTCCCAGAACTTAAATTCTCCAGAGGGAGCATAGACTGTCAGATGGATGGCGGGGTGGATGACTGGATGGATGATGTATAATGTTATTACAGATAATGATGGTGCCACAGCAGAAGTAATTGGTACTGCAGTAAAATAACGGGGAGGGTAGTTTAGCAGAGGAGTCAAAGAAGGCTCTCAGCAGTGATGAAATTGCAGCAGATGCTTGAAATAAGAGGAGCAGGGTGGGACCATTGTGAAAGCTCTTCCAGGCAAAGTCGTTCACGATGTGGTGCAAGGACGGGTCATGACAGCAGCTGGCACGTGTGGGGGTGGATGGAAGGCCCAGCCTGCAGTGCTGGTCTAGGATGGCCGTGCACCAGGTGAACCTGGGGAGGTGGGGTGGCCAGGTGTGCAGGAAGGATGAAGACGTGCAGAGGAGTTTGGGTTTCATTGCAGTGCAGTGGGAAGCTGTTGGTGGGTTTAAAGCATGGAAGACATGATATAATTTACATCTTTTGGAGATCCTTCTGGCTGTGTTGGGAAGGGACTGGAGGAAAGGCAGACTGTGGTCTGCTGATGTTAGCAAAACCATTCAAACTGAATTAAACAACCAGGAGCGTGCTAGCAGATGTCCAGCTGAATGCCAGGGAGGCTGTTTTTCAAAACTGTGTGTAGACAGAAGTTGGATTGGAGAAGCCCTTCACGAGCCTGTGTACTAGCTTTGCATAAGGGCTTTTTCATGGTCCATAGATTTTTTATTGCCCATCATTTTTATTGAAGAATAATACACACACACCGAAAAACACGCATCAAAATGTACGGCTTCATGAATTATACAAATTTAAATATGCTTCTGTGATCACCACTCAGCTCAAAAAATAGAACGTCCCCTGCAGCCGTCCTGCCCCTGCGCTCTCTCCTCACCTTTTGCCTTCTATTCACTCTTTCCACTCCGCAGACTTCTACCCCAGAGATTATTTTTGCCTGTTTTTACACTTAATGTGATGAATGGAATCAAATAGTATGTTTGCTGTGTGTATTACCAGGTCATTTGTTCAAGAAGCAATGAACACGCCCGGGAGGGCAGGTCAGCCTTCGACAGAGTGTGGAGTAGCACCCTCGGGTCAAACTGACCCTCCTGCCTCCACACTGAGCCCCCAGCGAACTTAATAAAAGATGGATGCCAGGCGGAGCCCTTTACACCAAGAATTCTTCTGAATTCCTCCAACGGAATGCATTGTAAAGAAGTAAGAAGGAGACAAAAAATAAGTTGAATTTTTATTGCATCCCCTAAATCCTGCTCATTCAGTTTCCCTTTATGGGAGCAGTTCATTCCTGACCCTCAGTGCCACCCTAGGCAGAGATACCTGAGCTCTCAGGGCATGTCACACCTGTGTGAGGGGAAGCCCTGTTAGCCCAGAAATGCCTTGTGCCCTGGGGCATAGTGGCGGTGCTTCCTTGTTGTACCATATAGGTGCTCAAGCCAAAGAAACTAGAGAGAAACACAGAAACACAATACCCATCTGCCCAGGAGGCAGGAAAAATACCCTTTTGGGCCATTGTCCTGGTATGTGACCTCCCAACCACTCAGTTTACATACAGGGAGAGCCACTTTAAATAATGCAATTGATGCATCTTAATCTGAGATGACATAAACATAAAATACACTCCTACTCCTTTATTTCCAGTTATCTCAAATGTGCATTGTTCTCATATGTTCTTTGAACCTCAGTGTAAACCATGGACTTGCTTTCAAACTTAAACCCAGTGGAGTTTTGCAAAATAGCTTGCTCTAAGAGATGTTCAGGAGGTAAAGCCATTCTCATTCTTGGGTTTGTGTTTTTCCATTTTTTAAAACTCTGTAGGTATTACAGATATCATCATACAATTTAGAATTTAATCCTTCTGGAAAGGCAGGTGTCTTCAAGGTGATTTATGGCAAGTAAAGTTTGCAGAGTTACGTAGAGTGGTGATAAGAAGTAAGGTAAGGCAGGAGAGAGGGGGAGAGAAAGAAAGGAAAACAGTTTTGAGCAGAATTAGGATCGGGTGATACCGTTTAAAGCTTAGGAAAGAAGTAAGATGTTTGAGCACAGCATATCATACCAAGTGGCACTGACTGCATGGCTTGCCCCATGGAGCCAGTTGCTGGGAGATGGGCTGACTCAAGGGTTAGAGACAAGTTAGGACCTCCCCCTTGTCTGCGCCCCAAAGGAGTAACCGATAACCTGTAGCCCACTTCACATTCATGTCAAATCAAAGACTTTCTCATCGCTCACACCTCTGATGAACTGTTTTCCATTGCTGGTTTGGGAAATCAAGCTTTTGTCAGCTTATGAACTATCCAGTTAACAACATTTAGCATAAGACTCTTTTTATCACACTAATTCTGATTCTTTCTGGGTCATGACTATGCTCGCATCCTGAGTGTGACCTCCTTTGAACCATAAACAGAATGGAAAGAATACCCAGTGCCCCCAAGCTCTGACACAGACTTACCATAACCTCACATTGCTACCAATGCTGGGCACTCCCACGCTGCATACAGGAAGGCCTCATGCCCTAGGATGGGCCACTGACTTTCCTTGCACACTTATAACCAAGTCCAAGCTCATACCACTCCCTGCATGACAGCTAATAAGTCAAGAGACAAGGTGTTGGGGCAAGGAAAGTGACTTTCATTCGTAGAGCCAGCAAACCGAGAAAGATGGCAGACTAGTGATCCAAAGAACCATCTTAAGTTAGTATGAACTTAAGGATCTTTTTTATGTTAAGGGAAGTGGGAAGTGAAGGGGAATGGCAAGAAGTGACCGAGACATCTGGGCATCAGCAAGGGTCTGAGGAGGTTTGAAACTTCTTTGTTCTTGGCCAGTTAATTTTGGATGACGTAGGTCAGTTCACGATGTTCCTATAAATCTTCAATGTAGCATTGTTACTTGTGTGCACACTTTCCTTATCTCCCCAGGAGTTAGTTTTGGGAAAGGGACAGTTAATCATCTTTCTTCTAGGGTTGAACTACACACTAAATTATTCCTATAATTAGCTAGTCTACGTGCAGAGCCAAGCAGAAGATAACCCAAAGGATATTACTGTAGGGGGTCAGAAGCAAAATGGAGCTGGTCATGCTAAGAACTTCCTTCCACTGTTACACGCTCTGGGGGAAGCTGGCTCGATTTCTTTGTCATTATTCTGAAGGATCCCCTTTAACTCAGATGTGACGAAGCAACCAACAAATCTTGTTGCAAAGTATGGAACCACATTGTGGAAAGGGAGTGAAGTTTGGTCATAATCTCAAGTCCAATTAGAGCACAGCAAAAGATATGTTCCTTCCTGTCTTTTGCTGTGCTCTGATTGGATTGTATCTCTCTTAATGAATTATGAGAGTAGATTACATTGATAAATTTTTGAATATTGAATGAGCCTTGCACTTGCATCACTAAAAAAATGCTATTTAGTCATGGTTTTTCATATATATTTATTATGCAATATTATACATATTACATATGTTTTTATGTATGTAAGTATATATAAAATGCCTTTTTATACCATGACCAAATAGGTTTTATATTATTTATTATATTCATTTATATATTATTTACTATTTATGATATGTATGAATAATGTTCATGTTTATATTCAGGAGGGATATTAGTTACCCTTTTTGTGCTGTGTGTGTCAGATTTTGGTAGTAAGATCACACTAGCCTCATAAAATTAGTTGAAAAGTGTCCCTTTCTCTTCTGTTTTCTGAAAGAGATTGTGTAGAATTGGCATTAATTTATCTTTAAATGTGTGGTAAAATTCTTCAAAATTCTTCAGAAACAATCTGGGCCTAGAGATTTCTCTCTGGGAAGTTTTGAAATTACAAATTAAATTTCTCTAATAACTACAGGGATATTCAAATTGTCTGTTTTGTATGAGTGAGTTGTGGTAGTTAGTGCTTTTCAATTAATTGGTCCATTTCATCCAACTGACATAATTTATGTGTATAAAGTTGTTCATAATATTCCCTTATACTTTTGGTGTCTGAGAGTCTATAGAGATGTCCTGTTTCATTCCTGTTGTATAGGTTTTTTGTATCATCTCTTTTTTACTTTGTCAATCTTGCTAGAGGTTTGTCAATCTTATTGATGTTTTCAGAGAACCAGCTTTTTGTTTCATTGGTATTTTTCTGTTTTCAGTTTCATTGATTTCTGCTCTCTTGATTAGTTTCTTACTTTTGCTGGTGTGGGGTGTATTTTGCAAGTGTATCTTTTTAAAATACCACTTTATTGAGGTATAAATGACATTAAAAAGATGTACATATTTACTGTATACAAGCTGATGAGTTTGGAGATAAGTATACACCCATGAAACCATCACCACAATCTATACCATGAACATACTCATCACCTCCAAAAACTTCCTGCAGCATTCTTTATTTATTATTATTATTTACTTTTGTGATACGAACACTTAACATAAGATCTACCCATTTAGCAAATTTTTAAGAGTATTGTTAATTATAGGCACTATGCTATACAGTAGATATCTAGGACTTAACCATCTTGTATAACTGAAACTTTATACCCTTTGACTAAAGGGTACATTTTCCTCTCTCCCCAGACCCTGGAAACTGCCATCCTACTCTCTGCTTCTATAAATTTGAATATTTTATATTCCTCATACAAGTGGTATCATGTAGTATTTGTCCTCCTGTGTCTAGTTTATTTCACTTAGCGTAACATACTCAGGGTTCATCTACATTGCCACAAATGGCAGAATTTTCTTCTTTTTAAGGCTGAATAATATTCCATTGTGTATGTGTGTGTTTCTGTGTGTGTATCACATTTTCTTTATCCATTCAACGACAGACAGACACTGAGGTTGTTTCCATATCATGGCTATTGTGAATAATGCTGCTATGGACATGGGAGTGTAGATGTCTCTTTGAGATCCTGATTTTAATTTTTTTGGATATATACCTAGAATTGGTAGTGATAGTAAGGGTCACATGGTAGTTTTATTTTTAAATTTTTGAGGAGCCTCAATACTGTTTTCCATAGTGGCTATACAATTTACATTCCCAGCAATGGTGTGTAAGGCTTCCCTTTCTTCCTTGTCCTGGACAACACTGTCATCTTTTCATTTTTTGGTAATAGCCATCCTAAGAGGGGTGAGGTGATAGCTCATTATGGTTTTGATTTGCACTTCCCTGATGATTAGTGATGTTGAGGAGCTATTCACATACCTGTTGGCCATTTTTATGTATCCTTTTAAGAAATGTCTGTTCAGTTCCTTTGCCCATTTTTTGATCAGGTTATTTGAGTTGTTTTATGTTTGTTTTATTTTTTGCTAATGAGTTGTATATGTTCCATATGTATTTTGGGGGATTAACTACTTATCAGAAATATGGTGTGCAAATATTTTCTCCCATTCAGTAGGTTGCCTTTTCATTCTGTTGTTTTTTTGTTTTGTTTTGTTTTGTTGAGTTTTTTGTTGTTGTTAATGCTGTGCAGAAACTTTTTAGTTTGATGTAAACCTTCTTATCTATTTTTGCTTTTCTTGCCTGTGCTTTGGGTGTCATATCCAAGAAATCATTTCCAAGGCCAAGATCAAGAAGATTTTTCCCTATATTTTCTTCTAGGATTTTTACAGTATCAGGTCTTACGTTTAAGTGTTTAATCCATTTCAAGTTGATTTTTGTATGTGGTGTAAGATTATGGTCCAATTTCATTATTTTGCATGTGGACATCCAGTTTTCCCAACACCATTTATTGAAGAGACTTTCTTTTCCCCATTGTGTATTCTTGGAACCTTTGTCGAGGGTCGCTTGACTGTATATGCATGGATTTATTTCTGGGCTTTCTATTGTGTTCCACTGGTCTATATGTCTGTTTTTATGCAAATACCATGCTGTCTTGATTACTGTAACTTTGTAATATATTGTTAAATTAGGAAGTATGATGCTTCAGCTTTATTCTTCTTGCTCAAAATTACTTTGGCTATTCAGGGTCTTTTGTAGTTCCATACAAATTTTAGGATTGTTTTTTCTATTTCTATAAAAATGCCTTTGTGATTTTGATAGGGATTGCATTGAATCTGTAGGTCACTTTTGGTAGTATAGATATTTTAACAGTATTAATTAATATTAATGTCTAATTAATATGAATAAGAATATTAATTATTTTAATTCATCATCATGGGGTATCTTTCCATTTATTTGTGTCTTCTTCAATTTATTTCATTAATCAGTGTTTTATAGTTTTCAGTGTACAAGTCTTTCACCTCCTTGGTTAAGTTTATTCCTAAGTAATTTATTCTTTTTGATGCTGTTGTAAATGGGATTGTTTTCTTAATTTCATTTTTGGATCGTTCACTGTTAGTGTGTAGAAATGCAACTGACTTTTGTATGTTGATTTTGTGTACTGCAGCTTTACTGAATTTGTTTATTATTTCTAACAGTTTTTTCTTGGAGTCTTGAGATTTTTCTACATAATAAGATCATGTTATCTACAGAGATAATTTTACTTCTTCCTTTCCAATTTGGATGCCTTTTATATCTTTTTCTTGCCTAATTGCTCTGGCTAGGACTTTCAATACTATGTTGAGTAGAAGTGACAAGAGTGGGCATCCTTGTCTTGTTTCTGATCTTAGAAGAAAAGCTTTCAGCTTTTCATCATTGAGTATGATGGAAGCTGGGGGCTTTTCATATAAGGCCTTTATTGTGTCATGGTATGTTTCTTCTATACCTAACTTGTTGGTGTTTTTTTATCATGAAAGGATGTTGAAATTTTGTTCAGTGCTTTTTCTGTATCTACTAAGAAGATCATATGATTTTTTTTTATCCTTTATTCTGCTAACGTGGTATATAACTTTGAGTTGAATGATTTACATATGTTCAACCATCCTTGTATCCTGGAGATAAATCCCATTTGGTAATGGTGTATGTATGATCCTTTCAATATGCTGTTAAATTTGGTTTTCTAATATTTTGTTGAGGATATTTGCATTCATGCTCATCAGGGTTATTGGTCTGTAAGTTTCTTTTCTTGTGGCGTCTGTCTGGCTTTGGCATCAGGGTGACACTGGCCTCATAAAATGAGTTTAGAAGTGTTCCCTCTTCTATTTTTTGGAAAAGTTTGAGAAGATTTGGTGTAACTTCTCTAAACATTTGGTAGAATTTGCCACTGAAACCATCTGGGAAGTTTTACTGATTCAATCTTCTTCTCTGCTATTGGTCTATTCAAGCTTTCTGTTTCTCCTTGATTCAGTCTTGGTAGGTTATATGTTTCTAGGAATTTACCCATTTCTTCTGGGTTGTCCAATTTGTTGGCATGCAATTGTTCATAAAAGTTCCTTATGATCCTTTATATTTCCATGCCATCAGTTGTAATGCCTCCTCTTCCATGTCTGATTTTATTTATATGAATCTTCTCTTTTATTTTCTTAGTTAGTCTAGCTAACAGTGTGTCAATTTTCGTAATCTTTTCAACAAACCAGCTTTGAGTTCCATCAGTTTTCTCTATTGTTTTCGTATTTGTTAGGTCAGAGCCCAGAGGAAGACACGCAAGCCTGGGGGCATGGTAAAGTGCCGTTTATTTTGAGCACCTGGGTGCAGGTGGGTGGAGGCCGAAAAAGGCATCCACCCAGAGGAGGGGAAGGTGGTGAGTTTTATAGAAAGTTTGGGAGGGGGACTTCTGCCAGTTTCTGCCAGTTCCATCCCGGCCTTTGTAATTCAGAGTTATCTTGACAACCTCCGAGATTCCTCTGGAGCCTTCGGGAGTCCTTATCTGACTTATCTATCACATGCATTCTGGGACAGACCCAACAGTATTCTCTTCTGTTAACTTTGGGCTTAGTTTGTTCTCATTTTTCTAGTTCCTTGAGGTATAAAGATAGGTTGTTTATTTGAGATCTTTCTTCTTTTTTTTTTAAAGAAAAGCTATAGCCAGACATGGTGGCGCACACCATAGTCCCAGCTACTCAGGAGGCTGAGATGGGAGGATGCCTTGAGCCCAGGGGTTCAAATCCAGTCTAGCCTGGACAAAATAGCAAGACACTGTCTCTAAAATAAAATACAATAAAAATTTTTAAAAATATATTTAAAAAATTAAGTAGGCATTTATTGCTATAAACTTTTCTCTTAGAACTGCCTTTGCTGCATTCCATAAGTTGTGGTATGTTGTTTTCATGCCCATTTGTCTTGAGATGTTGTCTAATCTCCTTTTGGATATCTTTTTTGGCCCAGTGATTGTTCAAGAGTATGTTGTTTAATTTCTACATATTTGTGAATCTTCCCATTTTCCTTTGGTTTCTAGTTTCATTCCAGTGTGGACAGAAAAGATATTTAATATGATTTCAACCTTCTTGAATTTGTTAAGACTTGTTTTATGAGTGGAGAATTTTCCATGTGAGCTTGAGAAGAATGTGGATTCTACTGCTGTTGGGGGGAATGTTCTGTATATGTCTGTTCTATAGTACTGTTCAAGTCTGCTGTTTCCTTTTTTGATTTTCTGTCTGAATGATCTATCCATTATTGAGAGGGGAAAATTGAAATCTCCTACTATTATTGCATTGCTGTCTATTTCTCCCTTCACTGTCCCAGGAAGCTGTCCCCGTGAATTTTTACAGCTCTCCCTTGGGGTGAAGGGAAAACTTCCCCATCACCCTTGAAAGGTTTGCTGAAAAATCAACTCACAATAAAGCAGATTATTAAGAGAAAAATTATCAAATTTATTTTAACGTGTATACACTGGAAGCCTCACAAAATGAGGATTCAATTCCCCAAGGGGGTTCAAAGCGTATATCCCTTTCTGATAAAATGAGTTATGGGAGGGGGAAAGAGGAATTCCCTAGAGGGATAACAAGGGGGGTGCAGAATGGATGGATGGGGAAGGAACATTAACTGGTAAATAGTTCCCTTTGGAATTTAAATGAGTCTGAAAGGTGGACATTATCTTCTTAAAGATAAAACCAGGTGTGGTCACACTCCAGGTCTTACTGGGAGGGGAAGAAAAGAACAATTGGTCTCTTAGATGGGTCTGGATCTCAGGCAGATAAAGAAACTTCAAGGATTTGGGAGAGTCCATGGTGGTGGTGGTGGTAGTGGGGTGGAGTTGGGGGTGGGAGGAGGTCAGAGAGACCTGGAGGCTTCTTCAGTCTGTGCAGCACATCAAAATGCTATATTTTGGGGTAAAAATATTTCTAATTTCCTTCAACCTCCCTGAACAGAAAAGTGTCCTGGGCCCTGAAGCCACAGACACAGGGGAGGAGGGGTTCTTTCTTACCACCAGTGGTTGGACTGGTCCTCCTCCATCTCCCCACAGTGGTCTTGCTCTCACCCCTCTGCACCTCTCAGCAGCACTGGGGGCCACTCCATGGATCCATGGATGTGATGGGCAGTGGAGAGAGGGAAGACCTACCTCTGCTGTGAGCAGGAATCTGGCTCTCTGGGAGCTTCTCTGGCATGTATTCCCATGGCAGTGCAGCTGGATAAAATTCAAGTCCTGGTGGCTCAGTGGTGGGTGCTGGTCTTTCAGGACACACACATGAGGCACACATACAGGTGGGGATTTCCATTTATGTTCATTCAGCTGGATTGGTTGTGGCCTGACTAGAAAACTGTTACTGAAAGCTTGGCACTTGTCCCCGAGGCCACATCAGAAGAGGCCACATCAGAACGAGGACAAGTGGTTTGAGGGAAAGGAAAGAGAGATCTATTAATTTGCTGGCAAATGAGGGGGATGGAGACTCCTGTCTATGATGCCATCGTCCTAATGGTAAGCAGAAATACAGGGCTTTTAAAGGATGGCTTCTCACCTTCAGGCAATTGCTGTTCAACTACAGTTGATGATGCTAATGTCTCGTCTCCCTACCAGCTCCTCTGAAGACAATCCTATGACCTCCACCCAGGACTTCCCTCCACCAGGTCAGGGCTGAGCCATGTCCTGTAGCACAAAGAACAAAAGACTTACCCTGCCCCTCCCAACCACTGGCCTGAGGCAGGGATGCAGCTTTTAGTTCTCAAAAAGGAGTGGAGGATATTTTAAAGAGACAGAAAATATTTTTGCTGTTTTCTCAGGCCATTCCCTCTGTTACAAAACCTTTTCTGTGATAAATAGCAAATGGGTTTGGATGCTTTCATGCCTTTGTGTTTGCTTAATGTCTATGTTTTTCTGATTACAAAAATAATATATATCTATTGGGGAAAATTCAGTGAACTCATAAAAGAACAAAGATGAAAATAACAATTATCTAGAATCCTATCACTCAAAGGCTTATGACTGATAATATTTTTATTCCTTGTTTTTATTACAAAATCAGTTCACACTCATGGTAACAAATGTCTATTTGTAGTCTTCTCTTCCCAGTTCTGTACCATCTCCCAGCTTAGGAGTGGCCTGTGTTCCCTCTTCTTCCCTCCCTCCCTCCCTCCATCCCTCTCTCTCCTGCTGTCTTTCTGCATTACCCCCATATACTGCTGCATTCTGCTTAGATTCTAACCAGTGTCCTCCTACAATCCCAAGAAGGAGCCCCGTGTAATCCACCCTCTACTGCTTTCATTTTCTCTCTCCTCTTCCCTGACATTTCTCTCCACTGGGCCTTTGGCCCAGGAAGAGCACAGGTCACCTGATTCTCTGATTACTTCCTTCCCCAACTCCCTCCCTGCCAGAGTCCCTCAAAGTGGCGGGCCTTCCACCTCTTAGTCCTCAAGTCTGGAGGTCCCCTGTCCCTGGCAGATAGTAAAATTCTGTCATCTAGGCCCCCCTCAAAAGGTCCTTGAAATACTAATGGAGCTGTTGGAATTTAGAAAATTGTTTAATTGCTTCCTCTACCTCCAGGAAGCCTGGATTTCTAGAGGATATTCCTGCTAAGGATGTTAAGAACAGTCAGCACTAAGGGTCAAAGCTGATCAGTGGCCTCTTTGATTCTGAGTGTAAAGCGGCCTTAAAGGGGAAAGCTGCAAAGGAGACATGATTTAAGGAAGAAAGATGTGAAAGCTCAAAATTGTATGCTCATTACAGTATAGTGTGGCTGTATCCAAATTTATCCGTCCTCTCCCCTATGGATGGTGTTAGGACTTTTGCTATCGCAAATAATGCAGAGGCGGGGAGACACCTTTTATACACATGTTTTTCTTTACTGGAACTCTTAATTTCTGTGGAATAAAATCCTGAAAGTATGGTTCAAAGGGCGTTGCAATTTAATTTTCAGTATCTGCTGGTACATCCTCTTTCAGTTCACACGCCCACCATTCATGGATGACGTCCTTGTTTCCCCACATCTTCACCCACTGCCTCTGGATGTTAGAGATTCTTTTTAAGTTGTTCACATCCCATTAGATTACAAAACAAAAGCGTCTTGTTTGACCTTGCATTTCCTTGGCTGCTTTTGAGGGGCAGGTGGTGCATTCCTTCACATCCCGTCAGCTGTCCTCACTCCCTCTTTGACGGGAACGGCTTCTACTCACTGTCCTCTGAGGCTGCTGTTTTTTTAAACTGGCAATTGTGTAAGCTCTTCGTACATTAGGAAGTCTAACTTTTGGTGAGATGTGTTGGAAATTTCTGCCAATCTCTTCCTTATTTTGTACATACTGTATTTGTATTTTGCCATAGGAATGTATACCAAAAGCAAGAAATATGAGAATTATGAACTTGTATTAAAGGACTTAAAAATCTACATAAATGGAGAATTATACTGTGCTCATGGATAAGGAAACTAAATTTGAAGACATCGGTTCTTTTGAAGTTAGTATATAAATGTAATGCAGTTTTAGTCAGTACCCTAGGTTTTTGTTTTAATTGAGCCCAAACTGTCCACAAATATCAGCAAGAAATACTTGAAGAATAGTAAGAGGGGTCTTGTGTCAAATACTAAAAGTATCACATAGCTATGCTAGTCAAAAGAATATGATATTTGTACCAAAAATGAAAATATTAAAATCACTGAAAGAGAGTAGAGATTTTACAGATAGATGGACGTATAGATATATTTTAGCTCTCTGGGAAGAGAAAGCACATTTAATAAATATCTTGTCATAACCAATGATGTTGGAAGAGAATAGAATTGGATGCCAACAATATGGCATGCACATGAATAAATTCCAGATGGATTTTAATTCTAAATGTAGAGTAAAAAGTCAAATTATACAAGTAAATACTAGGAGAAAGTTTAGAACAATATCCATATAATCTCAATTGAGGGAGGCCATCTTAAGTAAGGCAAGAATCCCAGAATGATAAAGTAATAGATTGGCAGATTTGGCCACATGATAACATTTTAGAGTATTTTCTTTTGGTCTTTTATATATGAAGTTGGACAATTCATGAGGTCATTCCATATATATGGTTTTCTCTTTAATTTTTTCACTTCTTAAGTGTTTCTCTAAGACATATAAAACTTCAGAAATGTAATTTCAGTGTCTCTTTATGTTCCAGTTTATGTATCTTCTATCATTTATCTAGAACTTACAGTTTTTCAACAAATGTCACAGTTCTTTGAAATTATATTTCAAAAGTAAAAAACACATTCCATAATATCTTGAATAGAAATATGACATGCAAGACCCGTGGCATACTGTGGTCCCAGCTCTCGGGATGAGACGATTGGGTGTCATATGGTAAACTCGACCTGGTGCTCACACGTAGAACCCGGTGGGAGAACAAGGCTTAATAAGTTGTTAGCATCATTTAGTATAAACTGGGAAGAAAGATATTTTCTCCTTTTCCTACACCACACATATGGATGAGTAAAGGGTGGAGTAGATGGAGATACCTCAGGGACCAAGCACTAATTACAGATGTGGCAAAATTAAGGCATATAATCAGTAACATATCTGGGGGACTCTTCTTTGATAGTACCCCAAGAATTTTCATTAAATAAACTTTGGGAGTTTTAAGGGGAAGAATAGAAATTTGGTTCTGCAAATTGTGGCAGTAATGTCAACGTTACAAAATATTCTGGGACAGATATCCGGAAGAAAGGAGTGCCTCTGTGAACAGTCACAACTTGAAGTGGTATTGGCTAGAAGTCAGCTGTGGGTCCGACTTCATTTTCTATCTGGATGGAGTTTTTGTAGGGGAACACCAGGGACATTATACATCTGAATTTTTGCAGTGCATTTGATTAAAGAGGTAACATAGTGTTGTTGTAAAAAAAAAAAAATTCATCTGGAATCAGAAGAATTGGGTTCAAATCCCTAAACTGTCACTTACCCGTTGTTAACTTTGGAGAAGTCCTTCACTTCTGAGTCCAGGTTTTTCATTTGGAAAGTGAAGTTGGATTTAAGTCATTTCTAAGCTCTCTTAAAGCAATAACATTCTGCTCTTGTAAAGTCCTCATGACAGTCCTATGGTAAAGGTGGAAAATTGTAGCCTGAATGTCAATTTAGTGGGATAAGATTCACTGTTGTCAATGATCACAACCAAAGACCACATTTATCTGTTAGTCCTTTAGTTAAGCATGGAAAGGAGTCTCTAAAGGTTGCTGTGAAGCTATGTCTTCCTTCCTGTCTAGCCATTTTACAAATGTTGTAGGACAAGGCTTGGCACAGTTTTTCATAAAGGATCAGATAGTAAATATTTCAGCCTTTGCAGGCCTTATGGTCTGTTACAACTAGTCAACTCAGCTATGCATGGAAGCAGCCTGTACACAATATGTAAATGAATGGGTGTGCTCATGTTCCAATAAAACTTTATTTACAAAAATAGGCAGCTGGCAGGCAGGCCGAGGTTCCTTGACACCTGCTATTGGAGAGAGAATTTTGTGGCCTCCAGACAAAATGTCATTTATTTGGTTAGGTTTTATATAGTGCTAAGTCTTGGGGTTGCAAACATGCCTGTGTCAGTTCCTGATCTCCAGGAACTTCCCAGTGAAGAGGCAGCAGGGTAATGAGATCGGGGTGCTCCTTAAGATGGGGTGGTGCCTGGAGTGTGGATCCAGTCCTGGGAGTGCACACAGCGGTCAGTGCCAGGCTCTGCCTGGAGGTTCAGGCAGACAAGTGGAGCAGAAAGGAGTCCAGATGGCTTCTCCTAGGCGGGAGTCACAGTGTACTCAATCCAACAAGATGAAATTCAGTACTAACGAAAGTGGGATGGTGAATTTAGACTGAAAGATAAAGGCAAAGAAGCAAACAAAAAACAGCTGTTTGAGTGGGAAGCAAAAGCTGTCACTTAACCAGTAACTTCATGAGAGTTTCTACAGCTGCAGGAAACTAGAATGGGATAAATGGGTCTCAACTCACACGGGCATCCAGCTTCTCCATCCTGCGGGCCAGATTGTGTCTGAAGGGTTGTTTCCATTTCTTGGCCAGCACAAGGAAGGTGCAGAGGGAATTAAGCTCCCAACACTAGGGCAGCTGTGATGGAAAGGGAAAGAGTAGTTACTGGGTGTTGTGTTAATCCTCACATCAACTTTGTGAGCCAGGGATTATTATACATTAAAGAGCAGTGCTTCTCAAACTTCAGTGTGCATGTGAATCTCCAGAGAGGTGGTTAAAATGCAGGTCTGGTTCAGTAGGTCTAGAGCTACAGAAATTAATGGCCGGAGAGCATTAATTTCTGACAAGCTCCAGAAGATGCCGATGCCACTGGGTCTGATGACCATACTTTGAATGGCAAGGATGACACGATCCATGACTTGTTGAGATCAAACTATTATGTGTGGCTGTAACTAACATTCAGAACTTGTATAACTCAAATAGGTATATTTGAGAAATAGAAATAGGTAGGCACAGGTCAAAATATGGCAGCAGAAGCCAATAAAGCTAGGCAGAGACTTGGTAAGATATAAAATAAGTGCCTCAAAATTTTCAATCTTAATAGTGGCCTGATATAAACAGTATTTAATGAAGATTCAGTACTTAAGCAAGAGTTGCATGGGATTTCTAGGAGTGGGCTTTTTTTATTTTTTTAAGACAGGGTCTCACTCTGTTGCCCAGCCTGGAGTGCAATGGCGTCATCATAGCTCACTGCAACGTTCAACTCCTGGGCTCAAGTGATCCTCCTGCCTCAGCCTCCCGAGTAGCTGGGACAATAGGTGCATGCCACCACACCTGGCTGATTTTTTTTTTTAGTTTTTGTAGAGACAGGGGTTTCACTATTGCCCAGGCTGGTCTTGAACTCCTGGTCTCAAGCGATCCTCCCACCTCCGCCTCCAAAAGTGTTAGAATTACAGGCGTGAGCCACTGTGCCCAGCCCAAAGTATGCTTTTTAATTAAACATTTTATTTTGAAATAATTATAGATTTGTGTGAACTTAGAAGAAATAGCGTGGAGTTCCAGTGTACCTTTTACCCAGTTTCCCCCTGTGGTAGCTTCTTGAAAAACTACAGTCCAGTATTACAACTGGGAAATTGACATCCCACAAGGATCCCTAGTGTTGCTCTTTTATACCCACAAGCACTTATTCACACCTATTCTCAACCCCTGGCAACCATTACTTTGTCTCCATTTCTATAATTTTGTATTTTAAGAGTGTTATATAAATGGAATTGTACAATATGTAATCTTTGGGAGTGGGTTTTTTTACTCAGCGTAATTCTCTGGATATTCATCCAAGTTGTTGTGGTTGTCAAGAGTTCATCCCTTTTTCTTACTGAGTAGTGTCCACATGGTGTGGGTGTACCACAGTTTGTTTAATCATTCACCCCTCGAAGGCTCTGAGTAGTTCCTAGTTCTGGGCTTTTATGAAGAAACCTGCTATGAACATTCCTGTACAAGTGTTTGTGTAAACATACGATTTCATATCCCTGGGATAAGTGCCCAGGAGTTCAGTTGCTGGGTTGCATGGTAGTTGCATGTTTAATTTTATGAGAAACTGTCAAACTGCTTTCTAGAATGGCTGTTATCAATCTACATTCCCACAGCAATGCGTGAATGATCCATTTCTCTGCATCCCTGTCAGCATTTGATATTATCACTATTTTTTATTTTTGCTGATCCGATAGGTGTGTAATGATACCTCATTGTGTTTTAATTTACATTTCCCTGATGGCTAAGGATGTTGAACATCTTTTTATGTGCTTATTTGCCATCTATATATCTTCTTCAGTAAAATGACTCTCCATGTTTTTTGCTGATTTTCTAATTTTTTTTTTTACTGTTAAGTTTTGAGAATTGTTTACATATTACAGATAGTAGTCCTTTGTTAGATATGTGGTTTGCAAATATTTTCTCCCAGCCAGTGGCTGGTTTTTAATTCTCTTTCACAGAGTAAACTTTTTATTTTGATGAATTCAAATTTATCACATTTCATTTTTCTGGATCATGCTTTTGGTGTCAAGTCTAAGAACAACTCCTTTCCTAACCCTTAGATCCCTAAGATTTTCTCATATGTTTCTTTTCTAAAAGTTTTATAGTTTTATATTTTACATTTAAGTCAAATTTCTTTTTCTTTTTTTTTGCCTATGCATGTCTACTTGCTCCAGCACCATTTGTTGACAAGACTTTGTTCCATTGAGTTGCTTTTAGACCTATGTCAAAAATCAGTTAGGTTTATTTGTGTGGGTCTATTTCTGTGTTCTCTATTCTGTTCCATCAATCTATGTATCTGTTCCTTCACCAATACTACAGAGTCTTGATTCCTGTAGCTATAGGGTAAACCTTAATAGTGGGTAGATTTCTTCCTCCCACTTTATTCTTTTTCAAAATTGCTTTAACTATTCTAATTCTTCCACCTTTCCATATGAATATTACAATGACTTTGTTTAGATCTACAAAGTATTTTGCTGGATTTTGACAGGAATTGTACTCAATCTATATATCAGGGAGTATTAGCATCTATAGTATATTGAGTCTTCCAATACATGGACACATTGTGTTTTTTCATTGATGTAGATCTTTGATTTCTTTCATTAGTGTTTATGGTGTTCAGCATACAAATCCTATACACATTTTGTTATATTTACCACTAAGTATTTCATTTTTTAAGTATTTCATTGTATTTTTAATGTTGGCGTCCACATGTTCATTGATAATATAGAGAAATACAATTGATTTTTGTATTTTGTGATTTTTGTTGACCCTGTATCATGTGATCTTGCTGTACTCTCTTATTAGTTCTAAAATTTTTTATAGATTCCTTGAGATTTTCTACATAGAACATCTCATCATTTGCAAATAGCAACAGTTTTTATTCCCTTTTTTCTAATCTGTATGCCACTTATTACCTTCTCTTACCTTATTGCACTGTCAAGAATATCTAGCACTATGTTGAGTAAGAGTCCTGAGAGCAGACATCCTTGCCTTGTTCCCAATCTAGGCAAAAGCATTCTGTCTTTCACCATTAAATATAATATTAGCTGTAGGTTTTTTGTAGATGCTCTTTATTAAGTTGAGAAAATTCTCTTCTATTCTTTTTTATCTGAGAATTTTTATCATGAAGGGGTGTTGAATTTTTTCAGGTTTTTCTGCATCAATGGACATGATCATGTGACTTTTGTTTTTAGTCTGTTGATGTGGTGGATTACATTTACTGGTTTTCAAAGATCGAACCAGCCTTGCATTTCTAAAATAAATTCCACTTAGTAATGATATACAGTTACTTTTTTATGTTGCTGAATTCTGTTAGCTAATATTTTGTTAAGGATTTTTGCATCTATATTCATGAGGGATATTGGTCTGTAGTTTTATTGTTTTATACTAGCTTTGTCTGGTTTGGGTATGAGGATAATACAGTCTTCATAGAAGTGTTGGAAAGTGTTTCTTTTTCTTCTAGTTTCTGGAATAGATTGTGTAAATTGGCATTACTCTGTGTTTAAATGTTTCTTAGAATTCTCCTATGAAACTATCTAGGCCTGGACATTTCTTTGGGGGATTTTTTAAAACTTCTGAATTTAGTTTCCCATAGTTGTAGGACTATTCAAATGATCTATTTCATATTGGATGAATTAAGGTAGTTTGGGTTTTTCAAGGAATTGGTCCATTTCATCTAAGTTGTGAAATTTATATGTGTAGAGTTGTTCATAGTATTACCTTATCCTTTTGATTTCTGCAGGGTCTGTAGTGATATTCCTGTTTCATCCTGATATTGATCATTTGTGTCATCTTTTCTTTAACTTTTTATTTTAAATAATTTTAGACATAGAAAATTTGTGAAAAGCTTAGAGTTCCCATGTACCTTTCATCCAGTGTTCTCAGATATTAACATCTTATAAAACCATAGTACAATTATCAAAACCAGAGATTTAACACTGGCACAATGGTGTCAACTAATCTACCAATATCATTATTAAAATTTCACTAGTTTTTTCACTAGTGTCCTTTTTCTGTTCTAGGATCCAGTCCAGGTCCCACATGTATTTGGTTGTCATGTCTCCGTAGTCTCCCCTAACCTGTGACAGTTCCTCAGTCTTTCCTTGTCTTTCTTGACCTTGACACTTTTGAAGAGTACTGGTCAGTTATTTTGTAGAATGACCTTCAATTTGGGTTTGTCTAATGTTTTCTCCTGACTAGATGGAGGTTGTACACTGTGGGGAAGGAGACCCCTGATGTGTCATGTTGGTTTCTGTGCTGGTGCACATGGCACTGAGATGTCTTATTACTGGCATGTTAACCTTGATCACTTTATTAAGGTGGTATCTGTCAAGTTCCTCTAGTGCAAAGTTATCATTTCTCCATTTGTCATTAATAAATACTTTGTGGGAGATATCTTGAGTCTATAATGCAGATTTTTTTTTTTCTTATCATACCCTCGAGTAACCAAGGTTTGAGAATATAGAGGAAACTCTTCAAGCCATCTTCTTACACCATTGCATGAAGTCAGCTGTCCTGGCGATAGTGGCATTAAGAGAATGGACAAGGAAAGCAGACGAAGGCCATTCTCTATAATGTCGTGATTTTATAATTGCCTGGATTGGGGAGAAAAGGGGAGGGGTGAGAGACACAGAGAAAGAGAGAGAGGAACAGAGAGAGAACGGCTCAGAGAAAGAGAGACATCTAAAGGACTCACTGAGGTGGAGAGGGAGAACTCAAGGGAGAATCCAATTTTTAAATCTTGATTGGCTTGAAGAACAGGCAAGTTTTACAAGGAAGATAGGTTTGGTTCTAATGTATTCAATGTACCAGTGAGATATACAAGTGGAAAACAGAAAGACTAGAGGGAGACACTTGGGAGTCATCTGAACACAGGTGGTTATGGATATTTAGTGAGCATGGATCAGTTATCTGAAAGAAAGAGCCAAGCCAAGCACAGATTTGGGACAATACCCATATTTTTCTGGGAAGATAAATCAGTGAGAGAAACTGAAGTGGTGAGGAGATGCAGGACGATGGTGCCATGTATAAAGAAGAGTTGGCAGCTGTGACCAGCTGTGTTATCTAAGAGCTGAAAGGTCGGTGATTTGTTAATTAGAGGGTGGTGACTTTTGTGACTGTGGTTTTGGTCCGGTGATAGGGACAGGATCCAGATTTAGGTAGGGGATAGGAGAGTGCATAGAATGGAGTAAGTGATGAAGAGAGAAATGGACAGCAATTCTCATGAGCATTTCAACAAGGAATTGTGTGAGATAATGATGTAGAAGGAAAAATACCTGTAATGTCACCTGCACTAACAGTGGCAGTCAGGATTCTGTTGCTTAAGAAAATTCACGGGACAGTGCTTACAGATCTATGGTTTATTGATGAAAAAGGATATGATATACAACAAGCATGAAGGTAAGGACCTGCACTGCAGCCAAAGGCTGAGGCCGGCACAGGCACCCTCCAACTGTCTTCCCTCTGTAGGATTGTACCAGATGTGTTTTCTCTCGCGGAACCACCCACTGGTGCAGGGAACACCTCAGAACCTAGCAGCCCAAATTGAGTCTCAGCTGGGGTGTCTTACACCCTGCTGGTCACACAGGCACATTATGGCTGCAAGATCACCTCTCACATCAGAGCCGCCCCCAACAAGTGCAAACCGTCCGTTTCACAGTGTCAATAAATAGCGCTAACAAACAGGCACAGCCTACCCTGAAACTCACCTTGGTCCCATGTGTAAAAAAACAACTGTATTAATCACTGCATTTCATACTTTGATGAAAAACATCTCTTACTTCAGCAAAACAGCTCAGGCCAATTCCAGGCCTGCTGGAATTAACCCTCCCAACACATCCCCTCTATTAATGGTATCTCAGAAAGTCTTTATAACCAATCTGTTTAATAGGTACTTATTACTCTCATATTTTAAAGGGACAATGTGATGCTCAAAAAGAGTTGCTAAGGTGACACAGGTAGGAGAAGAGAGGAGGGAGTTATCTCAAACAAAAGATGCCTACTCCAGAAGAGGCCCCTGGGTGTGTCTGAAATAAGCTGGGAGAAAAAGGTAGTACGGGGGGGGGCTTGCAGGTGCGGGGGAGCAAAGGAATAATTGTGAAAGGTGGTTCTCTTGAGAAACGAGAACAGGGGCACTCCTGAGACTGCAGGAGAAGCGAGAGGGAGAGTGTGAGGTTATTGGCAGGGCCGGTGCCCAGGCTCTTGGCAGCCTCTAGCTCAGTGGTTCTCCACCCGGAGGACTGGTGCCAACACCAGTTGCCAGGCAGCACTCCCGCTTCTGAGTCAGCAGGTCCATGTGGAGCCTGAGAACTTGCATTTCTAACACACCTCCCGGTGATGCTGATGCTGTGGTCCAGGGGCCCCACTTTGAGAGTCACTGCTCAGGTTTGTCAGTGCCACATGGGTTGGGTCATCTGGAAGCAGAGGAGCAGGGAGGGGGGATGGGGACCTGAAGGAGGGGCCTCTCTGGGACCCCTCTTGCTGATCTCCTTGAAGAACTATCAACGGGTCATGATCCTAGGGAAACAACATAAATTAAAGGTACCAAAGTTGGGTAAATGCCAATGTGTTCAAGTCAAATGCATTTCAGCTGCTTAGCTTTGGTGTGAAAATTTCCCAGTTTAATAAATAACCAGAGAATAATGGACCATTTTCATTCCTAGTGTGAAAAAATATTTCATCTTGAATAAGAGATGGGATTTTCACCAGCATAATTTCAACCATTTTGAAATAGAAAATATCCTTGCTAGAGGAGAGAGGATTTAGGAAAGAACATCCCTAGTTGGCAGAAACAATGCTTGGCCGCTGTTGTGGGTGGGAGTAAGGGGAGCTGTGTGTTGAGCAGCAGTAACAGGACTGTGGGCTCAGTTGTCAGGGAAGGACTTTTTAGATGGGCAAGACGCCTCTGAGACTGTGGGGTAAGGCGACCAATGTCTTCACAACGCTGGGAGAAAGCATTGTTCACATCTCAGCATGTTTTGAGAGGTGGCATGATGTCAAAATAGGAGCATCAGCTTTGCCATTCAGATTACAGGTGACTTACTTGCTGTGTGACCCTGGGCAGGTTGCTTAACTACTCTGGGCCCAAGAGAAGTGGTCATTAAAGCAGGCATGCTAAGCTAGCCCTTCTTGTATAGTATTGTTGGGGAAATATAAGAGTAGAGCATGTGGACCGTGGCTGGTACATTGGAGACACAAAAAAAGTCCTCTTCAGGGACTTCTGCTTCAGGGTCAGACAGTACACTCTTCATTTCCACCTGCTGAACCCCAGGTAGCTCTAAGTCTAATTCTTCTCAAACCCTTGTCTTCTGTGGCTTGTAAGGCTATAAAACCACAGACCCTGGGTCTTGGTGGCCCCCTGGAGGCATGGCTTCAGGAAGACCCTGGCCACAGCCTGAATGGGATTCATGGGACCACACAGAAGTAAAGAGATAAACAGGGTGATTGCAGATTATCCACAGAAAATAAAGAGAATAAGTGGCTGATAAGGATTGGGAAATGTCATTTACAAAGGGTGGTCAGGGAAGGCCTTTCTGAGGCAGTGGACATTAAACCTGAAGGTGAGAAGGGGCCGCCTTGGCAGGGAGGCAAGGCAAAGAGGAGGAGACCACTCTGAAATCCTGGCATCACCTGGACACATCTCTGGGCCCAAGATTCGTAGGTTAAATGCAAAGTTGATTGTGCTTAGGCAATGGAAAACAAGTAGAACGTAAAAGAAAAAAGGATCATCCATCTTGGGGCCAAGGAGTTGGGTTGGCAGTGGAGTCGGGAAACATGGGAGGGCATCTGGCACCCTCTTCCTCTTGGGAAACTTAAACATGACTTTAGGAATTACAGTTCCCCAGGGAAGAAGTTAGGAGAGTCTGCCAAGGCCCATGACAGGTGATGGAGCACCAGTCTCCTCTCCCTGGCCTTGCTGCCTGGGCACAAAGGTAACAGGACGCCTGGACTTCCGTTCCTCCTTTCTTTCTGTTTTCCTCTCCTCCCTGCATCCGCTCTGAAGGGCTGCAGCCACCGAGGCGGGCTCTCCAAGTTGGTGCCCAACCCCTTCCAGTCGACAGCAGCTGCTGCCTGCCCATCGGATCTCCCCTCTTCCCCTCTGAGTCCCTGTATCACCTGGGTGGCAGGTGCTCCCTGGGCCAGCAGCTGTTGGGTCGGACCTCTCAATAGGACGTGCACTTCTGAGCACTGGGGCACATGGCCCTATAAGGTCTCCTCTTCTGGAGCTGCTCCCCGGTGCGCAGCGCCCACATCCGCACCCTGATGGAGCACAGATGCAGAAGGTGCGGGTGAGGCATGCGGACTGGCTTGCGAGCCAGCGGGCGCCTGCACAGCCAGGGGAGGATGGGAGGCCCCGTGCGCAGGCGCACGGGCGTCATTTAGACAGAGAAAAAGGCAGTGAGGCCCAAATGCTGGCTGGCGCAGGAGGGGCATGGAGACTGCAGACCAGAGGGAAGCGGGTGAGAGCTGCGAGCCACTCTGCCTTCTGTTACCACCGATGCCTCTGCCTCCGCAGCCTTAGGCCCCTGCGTGTGAGTTGCGGGGACTAGCGGTGCCCCCGCTGCCAGCGTGCGCCCTCTAAACGCTTCTGGCCCGGTGTTCGCTGGCCTCAGAGCAGCCATGGCTCCTCTGCAGAGACAAGGCCTCTGTAATGGTGCTGCACGGACATGCTGACCCCAGTTTTCCTGCCTCAGGCCCTTGTGCGCTCCTCTGC
The DNA here is from genome assembly GCA_023783475.1 of Daubentonia madagascariensis. NCBI lineage: Eukaryota > Metazoa > Chordata > Mammalia > Primates > Daubentoniidae > Daubentonia > Daubentonia madagascariensis. The sequence goes on along the minus strand of JAKFHU010000144.1, from coordinate 28,955,139 downwards.
GCCCTTCTCTCCCACCCGGCAACTGAAGAGTCCTTGCCCAGGTCCCATGTGCACCGTGACTTCTTCATGTGCGGGCCACCAAATGCCCCACCGGTCTTTGCTCCCAAGGTTCCCTCTGCGGAGAAATCTTCCATGGGACATTGGAAGGACAGGCCTGTGGTCCCCCCACCCCCAGTCCCCTTTCCTCTGCTGTGGTTGTGAGAATTACCTGAGAGAATTTCTAAACACCTGCCTCATTTAGGACATGGCACAGAATAGGCACTCAGCAAACACCATGTGTGCTGCCCTCACTTCCTTCTTTTGGGAACTCTTATTTAGTGTTTAAGGTCCAAGCCTTTCCCCACCCCCTCATTTTGTTGCTGATCTGAACTTGTTTTTAAACCAATGGCAGTTTTCTTGCCTGCCTTTCTCTCTAGAAGGACTTACATTTGGAGAAGCACTTCAGCCTTCCAGATCTTTACATAATTCGTAACGGACATGATCTGGACTGACAGTGTCTTGTGGTACACAAAGAGAGAATCTCCTCTTTATTTCCAGAAGTTGCTACAGACTTTTAAATTTCCTGAAAATTTAGCCAGGACACGCTGCAAGTTTTGATTCCATTAGAGAACTGGGAACACATACCAACAGGCCTGAGGCAGAGATGAACACCTGCCTTCCGAGGGACAACCCAGGCGATCAGTGTGTGAATTAAAGCCCATTTCCTAGAAATTCACTTTTCTCTTGAAGCTTTAGGGAGACTAGGAAGTAAGGCCTTCCTCCATTGCCTGCCCCAATACCAATGTGTGAGGGTGTGCGGGGAGGGGTAACCTTCCTTCTTTCAGCTGGGGGCTGCCCCACCCGGAGTGCAGACACACTGGAGGGAGGCAGGGTGCCAGGTGCAGTGTGGGGGACACGGGGTTCCTGGTGGAAGGCTGTTATTATGTATTAGGGAAGCTTCGTGAAGAACATGGCGTTTGACCCGGGTCTTGGGTGGAGCCAGGAGAGAAAGACGATTATGAAAATCTCCAAGGAAAAACGTGTGAACAAAGAAAGGGAAGCTGAAGTAGGAGGAGGGCGGTGTCACCAGCCTCGAAGTTCTCGGCCCAGCTGCCACTGGCCACTGGCTGTTTATTATGCAAGTTACCCTGAAGGAGGGGAGGCCTCCCTCTCAGTTTTCTTCCGGGATTGAAAGCGATCATGTGATGCATTCAGCCTGGTACGAGGGTGTAGTGAATGCTCAGTAAATGACATCTACAGTAAAAAACAGTAATAATCCTTATAACCCCGGTCAGGGTTTCTGTGTCGCCTGCTGCCATAAAGTTGGATGCCGATCCCTGGGGGAGAAACAGCCCCTGATGCTGCAATGTTCTCATGGGATACTTTTTACCGCCCATTGCCACAGGCATAGTCACCTCTTTGCGGAGGTTTCCCTGGCTTGAGTCCAAAATATATCAGTCCCATCATGGGGCTGCTAGCTGGCAAGGTCCATGTTTTGTTGGGTCCCTGTCATCCTCACTTCCACGCCACGTGTGGCCTTCACGACCCCATACCAGCTGGTGCCAGGGCCAGGCCCAGGCTGTCCTCTGGCATATCTGCCTCTGGAACCTATTTTGGAATCCAGTTACTTCCTCTTCCATCTTTAGGGCCAAATGATGTGTTGAGAAATAAAGTTTCCTTGGTCCACAAGCTCCAGGTGTTTTATATTGACAGGTTCATTGCCCTAAGCAAGTCTACCCTTTTGGAAATGTGGTACAACTAGCCCTCTTCTCTTTAACATCAAGTTGACATTATTTCCGTAAGAATTTAGAAATGGCTTTTCAAGCTTGCCAGAAATTTGTTGAGATTCTATTGATTTTAAAGCTTAATTAGGGAACCATTGATACTGCAATATTGTCTACCTGTCCAGGAATATCATCTGCTTCTCCATTACCTGTCCAGAAATATGGTCTGCTTCTTCATTTATTGTTTTCATTTATGTTTTTTAGTGAAGTTTTACAGATTTTTCAAATGATTTCTGTACTTTTCTTATTAGGCTTTTCCATAAGTGCCTTTTAGGATTTTTTTTTGTTATGCATACAACTGTTTTCTTTCTCCCCCTTTTTTATTGTAAATTATCTATAGCATACAATAAAAAGTGTATTGAAAAACTGTGTGAACTGTTTAAGAATAAAATAAACAGCCGTGCATCCATTGCACAGGTCAAGAATGTCATCAAGTCTATGGTCATACCACCCTGAAGGCAGCTGCTCTTGTCTAATCTTGGAAGCTAAGCAGGGTCGCGCCTGATTAGCACTTGGGTGGGAGACTGCCCAGTACTACTGTGTGCTGTAGGCATTTTAAAAAAAAAAAAAAGAATGTCATCAGTGTGCCTGCCCCTCTCTGATACCCTGGCCTCCCCTACCCATGGAGGTCACCACTGTATAAATCACCTATGTTTGTATGGCCAAACAAAACACCACTTGGATCTGCCTGTTATTTACACTTTATATAAATGGATTGCATGTGTTCTTCTGTGATTTGCTTCTTTCCATTAATGTTGTGGTTTTAGATCCTGCAGTGTTAATGCCTATTATTTAATTGGGTTGTTTGTCTTCTTGTCACTGAGTTATAGGAATTCTTTATATATTATGGATATTTATCAGATATATGATTTGCTAATATTCTCTCCCATTCTTTTGGTTGCCTTTTCACTCTATTGATAGTGTCTTTTGATGCACAAAAGTTTTAAATTTTGATGAAGTCAAATTTATCTGGGGGTTTTTGCCTGTTCTTTTGTTATCATTCCCAAGAAATAATTGCCAAATCCAATATCATGAAGCTTTTCCCCAATAATTTCTTCTAAGAGTTTTATAGATTTACCTCTGACATTTAGGTTTTTGATCCATTTTGAGTTAATTTTTGTATAAGGTAAGGATCTACTTCATTCTTTTGCATGTGGATATTCAGTTTTCTAAGCACAATTTGTTGAAAAGACTGTCCTTCCCCCATTAAATGGTCTTGGTACTCTTGTGGAAAACCATTTAATCTTATATGTGAGCATTTGTTTCTGGGCTCCTTGTTGTATCTCAGTGGACTATAAATAAGTCTCTCTCTATACCCTTGCCACACTGCTCTGATTACCATAGCTTTGTAGTATGTTTTGAAATCAGTAAGTGTGAGACCTCCAACTTTGTTCTTCTTTTTCAAGATTGTTACGGCTATTCATACTCATTCTTTTGATTTAATCTCTTCCTATTTCAGTTCAAGAACTCAGAAAATTTATTGCCCACAAAACCATTTTGGAAGAACTATTCAAGTATTCCTTCTAGTAAAATAAAAAATTAATTTAATAAAGGAGAAACAAGAGATAGTAAATCACCCATGATCAAGTAGCAAACACTAAAACACAGTCTCATGTTGTAATTATTAATAATATGGCATGAACCTTAAAGCAATTAAGAAATGATTACTAAGAAAGTAGAAACATGGAAATTAAAAGCAATTTCTAATTAACATTTAAAATGATTTCAACAAAATAAAGCAGGTAGCACAGGAAGAGAAGGGAATTGGATTGAACTAAGGGCCTTATCCTATGTGGAAACTAGAGATTATATATGTTGATAATTCTCAATTTGGACAGAAAAAAAATGAATATATATGTGTGTTATAAATTTAAGGGAAATATTAGAAGAAAAATAATACATACAACTTCTAAAAATATTAGAGGAAAAATAAGAACAATCAATTCAGTTAAAGACAGTAAAGAAAAATCTTAAATTTTAAGATTTCTTAGAATTTTTAAATTCTAAGATTTCTCAGTCAAGAAAACTTGAGAAGTAGAAAACACAAAATAAGATAATGGGGAAAATTCCAAATATACCAGTCATCCCCTACCCTACTCCCATCCCCTGCCAAAAAACAAACAAAAAAATGGAACAAGTTCAATTCCCCAATTAAAAGATAGATACTCAGAAACTGAATAGAAGATTGAATTTTATCTATAGGGTATTAGATGAGACACAGCTGAAATAAAATGACTTAAAAAGGTAAAAATATGTAGGCATCCCCTGACCTCTGGGATCCCTCGAGGACCACACCGGTTTGGGCTGCATAGGGCTCCACTGTGCAATTATGAACAGCCCCTGCCTTCGGGGCTCCCTGAGGACACCACCACCAGAGCTTCTCACCAGGAACGTCAGAAGTCATGGTTTGGTTCTCGAGCCCCTCTAAGAAGCACAGTCCACCCCACCCCCCCGAACATCGGCTTCTAGGGGTTCTGATCTCACTGTCACTTTTCTTAAGTCTGCACAGAGCAGACTTTTCCCATTTATCCCCATCTGTCTCCTGATGCCGGCATTCATTTTGAACTAAAGGGTGGGGTCTTGTGTTAGGAATAGGATTCAGCACTGCAGCATTCACCATCCAGACAATTTCAAATGCATATGGAATATTTAAAGTCATTTTTCATTTTGAAATATTAATATTTAATTTTTAAAGTACAAAAAATTAATTCTTAAAGTTGAAATTTTAAATTCTCACTTTTCATGAAGTGTGAGCATTCTCTTTTTTACTTGTTGTCTTTTGCAGAGTTCTCAGGGGCTGTGGTCTCACACCTTCCACTGGGGCAACAATGGGCCATTTCCCGCAGGGACGGTACAGCATTGACCTGCATGCCTGACTGCTGTGCACCTCCAGAGAACCGGGTGTCTGAAAAGTAAGTCCTGTGTTCCTGGGGTCCTGGTGACATTGCTGGAGGGGCAAGTGCCATCAACATCTCTAATGACAGAGCTGGTAGTGATTCTGAGAGCTGATTACCTGGAAATCACATCTAAATCCTGGATAAATTAGTGTTATCTACCCAGTGAAGTCCATTAAGAAAGAATCATGAAATGTACTTCATATTGCATTAGAATTTGAGGTTAGAATAATAGACATTATTCTTAAAAAGAACATGACTGTACTAATTGACGACTGACTTGATTTAAACTTGTGCAAAATTTACTTTCTCTGTTGCTTTCTGTTGCAACCGTGATTGATTTTTAAAGTAATATAAACAAAAGAAAAACAGTGCCATCGTCTTAACATACTAATTATTTTCATTTTTAATGTTTCCTCATAGTTCCTGTTCAAAAATATAATTTTTATGTATTTGACAATGTAGCACAGTGCTTCTTTTGACTTGGGACTCTTGGAACAAACATTTTCATTTACTTTTTTGCCTACTTTTTATTTGAAAAACTTCAAATCTACAGAAAAGTTGAAAGAGTAGAACAGTGAAAACTCATAATTCTTCATCCAGATTTACTGGTCATTTACACACACACACACACACACACACACACACACGGAGGTTGTGTGTGTTCTGAATGTGTTTGGGTTTTTTTTGTCTGAATCATTTGAAAGTTGCAGACATCATGACACACTTTGATGTCATCTCCTAAGTACACAGCTGTCTTCTACAAAACTATAATGCCATTATCACTGTGAAATTTAACATTGATAATACTGTTCAATAATTGTTGCTATTCAAATACTCCCGGTTGTCCCCAAAATATTCGTCTTGGCTGTTTTCACCTGTCTGGCATTCAGTTAAGTATCATGCCCTAAATTTGGTTAATTCTTATTCAGTCTAAACCAAACCCGCTTTTGTTTTTATCTTTTATGATGCTGACATTTTTGAAGAATCTAAGCCACTTGTTTTATAAAGTGTCTCACAATCTGGATTTATCCGATTGTTTCTTCTTTCTTAGATTCAGATAAACATTCTGTCCATTTCTCCTTATAGCTCAGCAGTGGGCATACCACATCATTTGACCTGTTGTTGGTGATGATAAGTTTGTTCACTGGGCTAAGGTGGTTTCTGCCAGTGCTCCCTTGATTAAGTCACCTTTTAAAATTCCTTGTAATTAATAAGTAATCCGTGGGGCAAACTTTGAAACCCTATGAATATTCTCTTCCCTGGCTAATTTTCATCCAGTGGTCATAGCATCCCTTGATGTTGTATTATGATTTTTAACACATCAGTGAATCAAGACCTCAGACTTTCTTTCCTGTCACACTGTCCTTCATTTTTCATATTTTCTGTGGTTGTGAGGTTATCACAAAAGGGAGTATATATTGAGGCAGTCAAGAAATTAGGCCGTGTAGATAGGCATCTAGATATGAATCTCATCTCTGTCACACACCAACTGGGTGACCTCAAGCAAATACTTCACCTCACAAACCCTCAGTGTCCTTATCATTAAAAGTGGGAGACTATGAATCATCTTTGCAGGAGGCATGTGGTGCAGGGCGGAGCCTGGGGCTGGCCCTCACTAGATATTAGCTGTTAATTATTATCAGACACAGGAGGGATGGGCAGAGAGCCAGCTGGATGCTGCTTTACTCCTGAGTCTTTTATAAGACCTTTGGCAAAAATACTAATAAACCCAAGTGGGGAGCAGAGGCTGTCCGTGATCTGAGTGAGTAGTCATGGTTTTAAGTACCTGCAGTGAGAAGGTAGCATAGATAAGTGAATCGCCAGGATGGGAAACATCGTCAGTGAACAACGTCAGTGAACAACGTCCTGACAGGTGTGCTCCACCATCTGGATCTTTCTAACCCTCCCGCTCAGCCTTAGCTGCTTCCCCACCATGCCTGGATCTCCCTGGGCTGCTGGCAGTTTTGCCTTTCAGTTACCAGTAACCAGTTGCAGTTTTTATTTGGAGATTATTGGATGTCTTTCTGTTTATATCAAGTCCCTATGGTTTTATTTGCACTCTATTGCCACAGACTGAATCTTCCTTGATAATGTTCTGAAAATTTTACCAAGAAAACATCTTATGAAAATACAAGTTTAGGAGCTATACACGAATGTGGATTAGACTGAGTCATCAAAAAAAATTTTTTTTTCCTTTGGAGAACATGTTAGTATCTTAAAAATATTTCCTCTGGAAATTTTACTTGCCTAGTTTTCTTCCCCACAATTCTTAAAAGCAGATAAGGGCTGGTGTTCACACAGAATGACTGTCAGCAGTGTGCACCTGCATCCAGCATGCTTTCTGCTTGCTTCTGGTCAGGCTGAGCTGGGGGGATGGCCCTGAGGGGGTCGCCTGTTGCCCTGCTTTCTGGGGCGATGCCACCCCAGCCAGCCTGTGGTCAGCCAGGACAAGGGGTGGGCACTGCAGACCTGGTGGTGATGCCGCGGGTCGGCTGCAGCCCAAGCCTCCCTGAAGTCTCACCACCACCTCCTTCCGGCTCCTTCTCAGCCGTCCATGTGCCAGGGACCCGCTTCTTTTCTCCTTGTCCCCTGGGTCCACACCTCGGGGATGGCACTGTGCCTTTTCTGTTTTCCCAGGTGCAACACAACATAATAGTTAATGGGATGAGTAAAACGCAGTTAAAAATCCAATCTCTGGTTCTGCATCAACACTGAGATCTCTTGTGTTCCGTTTGAATGCGTGCATGGGAATGTCGAGGCTGCCTTTGTTCAGTTTCCCAAAGTGCATCCTGTGGGATTTCTGACCACTTGGAAACCTGCATTCTGTGGTCTTAAATGAGCACCACACTCCCAGCCTGGGTGCCGGAGAACCAAAGGGAGGCGGCTTGGAGCCAAGGAAAAGCCCCCTGCAGGGAAGCCCCCTCCCAGGAGGCTTACAGGCCATGCCAGGGACGCTCCTTGCAGCCCTGGGCCTGGCCCTGCGCCTGCCTACTCCCATTCCCTTCCCCACGGAGGCTGCATGGGGGCTGGTGTACACCCAGGCCATGAGAAGGGGCAGGAGCCAGGGGGCCTGAGGTCTGCCTGGGGAATCAGGCTCTGCTCACTGGTGCCATACTGTGGGGCAGTGGTGGGGGGCAGTGCTGGTGGGGACAGCCTTGTCTTACAGCCTGTGTGCAGCACTAACCTGTGCTGCTTGTGGTTCTGGGTCCTGGCTCAGGTGCTTACCCCCTTCTTTCTAGGCAGGTGGCCATGGCGTGTCCGTGGGCCTTGTGGGGCCTCAGTTTCCCATCTGCCCAGTGGGGACAGCAGTTCCTGTTTGGTCAGCCTTCTGGTGTGGTTTTGGGATGGTGTGACCCTGCGGTCCTGGACGCAGAGTGTCCGAGGGTATGGCTGTGAGTTCAGCTTCACTTTTCCATGCTCTTCAGTTCGTGCATTTAGCATCACGGGTACTGGGGGGGGGGGTCCACACAGGGGACCCCTTTCCTGGCCCTTCAGGAGTCCACAATTGTCATGGGCAGAGCATGAGGCACACAGGGGCTGTTCATTGAAGTGCTGTGACATTTTCTTTTAACTAGTATTTTAAATGGAAAAACCTTTAAATCTGCCCTTCCGTGGGCAGAGGCAGCTGCAGCCGAGTCCCCTCCTGAGCTTCCTTTGGGAAAGGGGCTGAGTCTCCCAGCGACGCTCCCTGCCTGGCCGGCTGCCCGGGATGCACAGAAGGGTTTCTGCTAAGAGAGTGCTTGAGCTCAGCTCCTGGACACTCCAGGGCCTGGCTGTGGGGCTTCATGTGGGTGATAAGTGGATCTCTGTGCCTTAGTTTCCCCGGCCCTGAGGCGTGGTTGGGATGGGAGTGCCCCCCATACAGGGCTGGGGAGGGCGTGAGAGCTGCTCAGGGCAGCAACACCTGCAGAGAACAATAGCAGCCTCAGACAACAGAGGCCTCCGGTGTGGGAGGGCCTAGAGCATCTGGCTCACGGTGAGCGCTGGGCAAATTTCACTCCCTTCCCTCTCCTGCCCCCACTCCTTTGCTTCAGTTCTTAGGATGAACAACTGTGCTGTGAGGTTGTAGCACAGCGCTGCTCAGGGGTCATTTTGCAGTAGGTCGGGCTGTGCCCCCAGGAGCAGACCCAGAGAGCAGTGATTCAGTATTTTTGGTCTGCTTTTTGTGGTTTTCTTGTGTCAGAGCACCCAGAATTAAATGTCCATTGTGTCTGCTGAGGGCCTCCCACGTGCTGACATTCTGTCAGGCACTTCAGACTCCTTTGAGCCCACGGCCCTGTGCCCCTGGCTACATCTTGCCACCCAGCTGGGTGACCTGGCAGGTTAGCTCAGCTCTCGGGCCCTTTCCTGGCCTTTCCGTCCTGACCAGAGGGCTCTTCCCAGGGTCTAGGAGAGCTCCAGGGACTGCAGGAGCAGCCGGCTGTGCTGGCAAAATTTTCTTCTGATATTCAAAGCGTAGGTCCCCACGTGACTCAATGCTGTCCCTAAGCTATTCTGGGAATCCTGTGTTCCCACATTTGCACATCTAAGTGGACATCTAACACTGTACATCATAAATTTAAATGGATGCAAAGATATCATTTCTAGCATATTGTAAATAATGACACTTTGAAATAGCACAGGTCTATCACTTTTTAAAAATATACAGAGTGTAATATAAATATTCACCTTTATTTCATTCAAAATACATGGCCAAGTCCTTCCTTCACCTTGAAATTTCACACTCTTTTGTTTTCTCCTTGAATTTGTATTTCTCTTCCCTATCCCCCACAGAACTTTATTATTATTTTCTGCTTGAAAGTCCTCACTGACCATTTTATCATATTTCTCTGCATGTGTATATGTGTCCTTATACAGAAATATAACACTACATATATATATGATAAGACATTTGTTATGGATTATCATTTATGGTTTATTATTAGTACACAGTTGATCTAAGCAACATTTTACTTAAAAAATAAAATATAACAGAAAAAGATCTCTTTATGAGATGGATGACAGAGGGGCTCCTGGAGAGACCAGGTATGAGGAATCGCTGGTTTGTCCCTTTGTGTGGTGCTGGGGGGGTTTCCTACCTGCAATAGGACAGCATGTGGGAAAGAGGAACCTGCAGGGCTTGGCATCTTCCCCGCAGGTGAATTTTAGCACAGATTATATATGGAATTTGAAGATTTGGAAGTTGATTATTTAAAACCTTCCTATGCTCATGCCCCCTTGAAAAACTGGATGTTTTCCCTCAGGGTGTCCAGGGCTCAGTTGGTGACCACTGCCCTGGACTCTCCCTGCTCAGGCCTAGCTCCATCCCTCTGCCAGTTTGGGATAAATTTTTCTGTAACAATTAGCTAAAATAAGGTGGGTGACAAATTATGAGTGATCATATAGCACCATCTTAAGGTGCTGCTTTTTGGCCTGCATGATGAACTTGAGCCCTGGTGTTAGATACTATAAGGGCATCTGTGGTAGGCAGTTTCTGACATGGCTCCCATTTTTGCCCCCTGACATCCCATGCTTATGTTGTCCCCTGCCCTTAAATGTGGGCTGGACACAGTGACTTGCTCGTAATAAACAGAATATAGCAGAAATGATGGGTGTCACTTCTAAGATCAGGTTACAAAAGGCTGTGACTTCCCTCCTGCTGACTCTTCTTGGCTCTTCTCATATGGTTGCTCTGATAAAGCAACTGTCATTTTGTGATCTCACCTGTGGAAAGGCCAAAGTGGCAAGAAATGGAGGCTCTTAGTTCAACAATTCTCAAAAATAATTCTCCCGATGATCACATGCATGAGTGAGCTTGGAAGAGGACCCTTCCCCAGTTGAGCCTTCAGACAAGACTGCAGCCTCAACTAACATTTTGATTGCAATCTTGTGAGAGACTCTGAGCTAAGCTGCACTCGGATACCTGCCTTACAAAAACTGTGAGATTATAAATATGTGTCATTTTAAATCCCTAAATTTGGGGGTAATTTGTTTTGTAGCAATGGATAACTAATATAGCACCATGACATTTATAGTGTTGATTATACTTGGATATGTGCTTCTCGACAGAGCCCTCTTTCATCTTCCTCCCACTCTCCTCCCCTTTCCCCATTCTTTACTTTATTAATCTTCCTTCCTTGATTCCTGTTCCATTTGGCTTCCCCTTTTCTGCAGCTCCGATTGCATCCTTGGCCATCGATCAGGGAGACTTGAAATCAGAGGCACCTTATCTGTGGGGACAACACGCAGTTCAGGAAGAAATGCCCCATCCGTGGCCTATAGCAAAGGAGTTTTCCTCGTTGAAATCAACTGCTTCTGACTTGCTGTGACTATTTACTCTGGGCCGCAATGCTTATTCTTTGGTCTTGAGCCAATGCTTAATGTTTGAGTGAAATTGGTTTTACCATTCTTTCCTCAGGGGAGTGCGGACAGATACATTTTATGCTGAAAATGCAGTTTCTTTTTTGACTGAAACAGCTGATCCTGTAAACTTGGACTTCATAGTCATCCATTTTAATATAGAACCAACTTTTTAAAACTTAAAAGTTCTTTTGATACGGTACAAAAGTTACCAAAAACAAATCTTCTGAAGAAATGGAACTCCAGAGGGTTTTATTAGGTTTCTAAGGTTATTTGTTTAAGAATATGTTTGCAAATAACTACATAGATAAAAACAACAACAATAATAATCATACCTAACCTGTCTGTATTCACTATGTGCCCAGCAGTGTGCCATGCAATCACCACCACAACCATGTTAAAATAGGGGCTGCAATATTCCTTTCAGAGATGATGCAGTGAGAACTGGGGGCTAGATGTAAGTTGTCCCCAGGATTTTTGGAACGCCTGTGTGGATTTGTATTTGTTTAAGTGTTTCTAGTGAATAAAAGTGAGAACCCAAGGAACCAAAGAAGAAAACAATTAGTGTATTAACTTACTAGGTCATAAAGTTGCCAGGGTATTATACAACCTGGGTTGGTCCTTAAAAATCCATCTGTTATCTATGTAAAATGTTCAAAGCCATCCAGGATGGTGGATGTCTTTTTCCTTTTTATTTATTTGTTTGTTTATTTATTTATCTGGGCAAACTAGTTTGTTCTATTTGGAGAGGTAGACACTTAGATAAAACACTGAATTTTACCAGTCACTGACCTGTAAATGTTCAACTAATATGGGCCTATTAAAAAGCCCAACAGCTGAAATTCTCCTGTGCTTATACAAGTTAAATATTTTTTTAATGGAAAAGAGCTATTGAATCTGCTCCCTTGGTTCCACTTACTGTAAGTAGGCTGGAAACTTTCAAGTATAAACATCCAGCTCCCTGGAACTTCTATCCAAATGTCCCTTAGACACCTTTCCCTGGCTCCCCTTCTTTCTCTCTCTCTCACACACACACACACACACACACACACGCGCGCAGAGTTATGCAAACGTGCACATACACACACAGGCACAAACATGCACATATATTCACCCACACGCAACATAAACATGTGCACACTAATACACAGAAGCTCACAAACACACTCACTTGAACAAATGCACAAACTCACATGGACACAAGCATATACACACACAAGCACATACATGCACATGCTCACACATAGACACCTAAACACACGTATACACATAGTCTATGATCCATTTAGAGTTAATTCTTGTATGTAGCGTGAGATGTAGGTTGAAATTATTTTATTTTATTTTACATATGAATGTCAATTTGTTCCAACACCATTTTTGAAAAGTCTGTTCTTTCTCCATGGACTGCCTTTGTACCTTTGTACTCAAAGTACTTCGTACTCAAAATCAGTTGTCCGTTTTCTGTTCTGTTGGTATATGTGTCCATTCTTTCACCAATACTGTACTGTCTTGACCAACAGGAAGTTTATAATGCATCTTAAAATCTGGTGGTGTGAGTCCTTTAACTTTCTTCTTTTTCAGTATTTTTTTGGCTAATCTAATTCCTTTATCTTTCCATATAAATTTTAGGATCAGCTTGTCTGTGTCAAAAAAGAATCCTGCTTGGATGTTGACAGGGATCACATTGAATTTATGGATCGATATGAATATAACTGACATCTTAAATGTAGTATATGTTACAATCTGTGAAAACAGCACATCTCTCCATTTATTTAGGTCATCTTTGGTCTCTTTTGTCTGAATTTTTTCAATTTCCTACAGTTTTAATTTCTGGATTGTGTCCTTGCTCTGTTGTTCTCCAGGTCTATATGTGCCCTGTTCCCTCTGTTTTCTGACTCTGCATTCACTCTCCCTACCCCTCCCCAAATCACAGAGCCCAGCCCTCTACTTCTTTGCAAAATTCCCAGTGCTCCGGGGGTTTGCAGTTGAGCTGTGACTTCTTCAGAGCCTCTCTCACTATCTCCTCCACTCCAGTCTAGGGTGGGTGCCCTTCCCATGTGCTTCTACCCCGTCTTGTTTCTCCCATAGCACTAAGCCCCATGTGATGTAACTGCTGCTTTAATTTGTTTTTTTAGGCCACCAGCCTGAATAGTCTTAGAAGGCAGAGACTTTGCCTGATTTTAGGTTACATCCCTGGCACATAACACAGAGCCAGGGCTCAGTTAATAGCAGTTGATTATAGGAATGGAGCAATGAAGGAGTGAAAGGAAATGAACAGGGAGGAAATAAACTAACAGTTATGGAGGCTCTGCACTGTGTCAGGCACCATGACAGGGTAGTGACATAAATCAATTGGTAGACAGAGTTAGATTGTTGGAGAGATAGACAGTCATTAGTGAAACAGACACACAGACAGAAAGAAAGAAAGGTATAGAGGGAGGAAGAAAATGAGGGAGGGAGGGAGATAGACATTCAGACAGACAGGTATGGATAGATGGGTAAAAGGCAGACAGTCAGATGGATATATTTATAGGCATATAGATAGACATACAGATGAAAAAGATGGGTTGAAAGACAGATAGACAGACATAGAGACCCACAGATAGGCAGACAGAAAAATAGAGAATTACTAGGATAGACAGATAGTCAAATAGATAGATAGCGCAAAGATGCATAGACATACTGACAGTAGACATATGGAAACACATGGGTGGGTGGGTGGATAGATAGATGGAGACAGAAATGACAGGATGACAGAAAGAAAGAAATATGGATAGTTAGATATCTACCTAGATAGCAGTAAGACAGACACACTACAAATAGAGAGACAGACACAGACAGAAAATCTGGAAGGAAGGAAGGCAGACTGACAGTGAGAAAAACAGATAGGTAGATAATAGATAGATGGGTGATAGACGATGGATAGGTAAATGAGGGACAGATATATAGAAGACAGATGATAGATGAGTGATAGATAGATAGGTAGATAGATAGATGATAGGTAGATAGGTAGCTAGATAGACAGACAGACAACATATAATCAGATAGACAGATAGCCAGACAGAAAAACAGAGAGAAAGACAGGTAGATATGTGGGTAGGTAGGTAGGTGGAACGAGAAAGGGAGAGATAGAATGTAGATTGAAGACAGACAGATGATAGGTAAGCAGGCAGGCAGACAGGCAGATACAATATTTTTATTGAAGTTTATTTAAGCTTAACAAAATTCTAAGAAAGATGTGCTGTCTTTCCCATGTATAGATGGGGAAGTAGATTCACAGGGGTTTAGTGACTTCCCAAAGACCACACTTGAAGAGAATGGCTAAGCCGCAACTCTGAACTGCCCTACTTCTCTTCAAGGTTCCTGCACAGCCTCTGGGTCCTCCAGCCCTGTCGCACAGCCTGCCGACCAGAAGGAACCTTTCTGCTCTTCTGTTGTTCACATCTGCTTCCATACTGTAGCTCACGCCCCCATCATTTCTTGTTTATCTGATTTAATAGCTTAAGTGGAAAATTATGCTTGAAATATGGCTTATTATGCCAGCATGGGGCAAAGACCTGGGAAGGCCATAAAGTGGAGGTGAGTGCCCTGCTCCCCACTCCTGGGGTCTGTGCTCCTGAGGGGCCCTCAAGGCCACAGTCAGTGTGTCTTCTGTTTTTTTCTAAACATGAGATCTGTTTCCTTTTAGTATTATTTAATCACACTGTAACACACAAATATTCTCAGTGTTGGAGGGATTTCCACGTTGACACTGTAGTGTAGTTCATACGCTGGATGTAGCCATTCTCCTATGGACAAACAATCGTTTTTTGATATTTCTAGCTGTGCTGCAGGGAACATCCTTAGATGTGCTTCTTTGTGCACGTGAACCAGGTTGCCTCCAGGGAAGATACTGAGTGGCAGAATCGCAGAGTTACAGGCTGTGCACATAAAAAAAAATTAGATACTGAAAAAAATGCCCTCAGCTGACCTCACCACTAGCCCAATGTACCCCCACTAACAATGTTAAAAACTACCTATTTCATTCCATCACTACAGTAAGGAAAGTAAAATAAAAAAAGAAAAAGAAAAAACTACCTATTTTATCTCACCAGGACTTGATGTTTTCAGGCATACATATATATATATATTTATTTATTTATTTATTTATTTATTTTTGGTCAGTCTGATGTGCAGGGGTGGGCAGGTGTGGTTAATGCTTATCCTGTAGTTTAATTTGTATTTCCCTCATTATTGCTAAGGTTGATTCTCTTTTCATTTGTTGACTGGTCATTCGAGTTTCCTATAAATTTCACATGCATATAATATGCCGATTTTTTGTCAGTTTATATGTCTTTATCTTATTTATTTGGGAGTGTCCATTATGTATTCTGAATGCCAATCCCTTGTTTATTATATATTTTCCAAAAATATCCTATTCTGTTATATAACTTTGAAATGTTTGTGGTATTTTTTTTTTCTCATTTATAAGTTTGTTTCTCTTTGTTTTTTGCTATTATCAAATTTTTCTTTGGTAAGCTTTTGCTTTTCAGCTCTTAAGAAGGCTTTCTTTGTTAGGGCCAGCTAAATCCTGAAACAAACATTTCCCCTCTCCAAATCTTGGTGCTTTAACACAAGGTGGCTTTATTTCTTGCCATGCATCAGACCAGCGTGGTCAGCAGGAGAGCCCAGCTTCACAAGACCATGTAAGGACTCAAGGTTCTCCCATCCAGTGGCTCCACTGTCCCCTGGGGTCACAGATGCTCCAGTGACTGCTGTATAATGAGCTCACAAGTGAGAGATAAGAGAGAGGTAGGGACCCAGTGGGAGGTTGGGGCCAGGCCTGGAAATGGCCCACATCCCTTCCAGGACACATTCCACTGATGTGGAAATTAAGTCACGTGGCCACATTGAGCTGCCTGGGAGGCCAGGAAATGTGATCTAAAAATGTAAAGGCAAGGGCCACGGGCAGTGTCAAGCAGGGTCTCCAGCAGCTTCCCTGCCTCAAGGTCATAAACATGTTCACCTGCACTCTTCTCTGGCACACTTACTGTTTTATTTCTTATCTGTGTGTATTGAATACCTGTGGAATTTGTTGGTCAGTGGTGTGAGGTAGGACATGCAGCTTTATTTTTTCTGAGTGGATTTCCAACTTATTTTATAATATGGCCCTTTCCCCATGGGGTTTTCACAGATTTGGGGTTCCACATGTGTATCATTCTGGCAGTTAGCGATGCTCTCAGCTTCATTGAAGACAGGTTTGTTTTCACAGCAGCATCTGGAGCAGTGCTGGCCGTGGCTGGCTGCTCAGGGAGGTCAGGGAAGCATCTTTGAAGTTCTCTTGACATGTCCCTCATGGTCACAGACCGGTACAGCTTCTCACATCACTTCAAGGTGGGGGGAAATAGGAGGGTTCTACACAAGCCCTTTTTATTAGGAAAGCAAAATGTTTCCCAAAAGTAGCCTAGCAGATCGTACTTTGGAGGCTCATGAAGGGGGAAGAATTGGCCACCTGGATACTTTTAGCTGCAAGATAAACAGGTAACGCAGAGATCAGAATTATCTTGATTCACTTAAGACCAATTGTGACTTATTACATGGGGCTGAGCATGTTGCAGCTATGAGGAAGCCATCAAATATCTATTGATGAAGAGGAAGGGGGATGGGTATTGGATAAGAAATTAAGGGCATCTGCCACAATTATATGCCAAATTCTCTCTCTCTCTCTCTCTGTCTCTCTCTCTCTCACACACACACACACACACAGACACACACACACATACACACACACGTCTGCCTTTCCTGTTCTCCTCCACTGGTCTATTGCCTCTGTTGCCCATATACCACACTGCTTTAATCATAGTACTTTATGTGTGATGTATGGTAGGACAAACTTCTGCATCTACTTTGTTCTTCATCAGAATCGTCTTGGAATTTCTCGCTTATTTATTTTTCTAAGTTTTAGAAACTGTTTCTCCATGAAAAATTCTGTAGTGCTTGTGTTCAATTTACTATAAATATCAGAGAGGAATTTTTAAGGAACTATCTTAAAAATATAGTCCTTCCATCCATTTATTTAAGTTCTCAATAAAGATTTATTATTTTCTGCAAAAGAAAAAAATAAAGATTTCTTTCATTTTTGTTGAGTTTTCCCTATTTAACTTAAGATTTGTGTGTGTGTGTGTGCATTGGCTATTGTGAAATGATGGATCTTTTTGTTGTTTTTTAAATGCTTAATTGGCTAATGTTAGCATGTAGGAAAAGTATTGATTTTTGGATGTTGATCTTGTTCCAGCCATTTAAAATGTTCTCATTTTTTCTAATACTTAGTTGTAAGTTTATTCTGAACTTGAATGGAAGTGCTTCTAATGTTTTCATTATTAGGTCTGATAATTCCTGTAAGTTTAGGATCAATATCCTTTAATGAGTAAAAAGAATTTTTTTCTTCTATGCCTGGTTTGTTTTGAGTTGGTGTAATGAATGAATGTGGGCTTTTTGGCATCTTTGGAGATGATTGTATGGTTTTCCTCCTCAAATTTGTGAAGATAGTATATTGGCATGAGAAACACATTTGGCTGTTAGTATCAGAAAGAAGACAGTACGGAGAATTTAATAAGAGGGGAATTTGTTTCTCCCTCAGGTGAGCCTGGAATGTGGCATTCCAGGGGTGGTTATAGTTTCTCTAGAAAACCCCGTGGACTGGCCTCCTTCTACCTTAATATCCTCCATTCTCAAGGACCCGGGTGATTGCAGCAGCTCCAGGGCCCTTCTTTGTCTTTTTATGTCTTCTACAACATTTTGGATTCATTTGCTAATCTTTCATTTTAAGTTTTACATCTCTGTTTATAAATGACATTCACCTTTGCTTTTCTTTTCTCTGTTGCCTCTTTTCTGGTTTTGACATCCAGCTCATTCTATGTTCATCTATTTATTAGAAATACGTCCAGCTACAAGTAACCAAATATTCAACTTAATTGGCTTGAACAAATAGGGGTGTTTATGTGAGAAATATAGTAAGTCCAGGGGTGGGCTGTCTCGGGCTGGTGCAGATGTTCCATGACACCATCAGGGATGGATTTTCTACTCACCCAACTTCTGTTGGATTTTGTCTTCTTGGTTTATACTTCATAGTCCCACAGTGGTGGATGGACTTGCAGATATTATTTCCTTGCTTAAGGCAGAAAGAAGAGGGAGGCAATGTGGGAAAGGGCTATTCCAGTTAAGTCTGTCCCTTTCCATCAGGTAAGCGAATGCTTTCCCATAAACCTGACCCAGTTGACTTCTGTTCCTATCAGGTAGACTGAATCGTCCAGCATGGTCAATCCAGATTGGTGAATCCCAGGTCAAGGGGAATGACATTAGCAGTGACTGGCTTTCACCAATTATGACTCATCCCGGGGCACTAGGGATTTTGTCTGTCTTCTCTGAAATCCAGGGTCTCTACTGCTCCCTGTTGAACCAAGATTCTGTCCATAGTAGGAGAAGGGGCGTAGGGTAGGCAACACCTAAGAAACTGAGTGAGCACCTTCCTGTTTCTTTCCATGTTCCAGATGCATGTGTTATCCTGTTACCAAATTTTTACACCGTTGCTTTTTTTCCTGAAGCACATGTCATTCTTGTCCATTCCCTCTTCAGAAATTCTCAGTGGCTTCCCACTGGCCTCATGATACTGTCCAGCTCCTCTCCCGGGCCACCGACATGATGGGCGCCAGCCTTCAGCCCAGTCCTCGGGCCCATGGCTGTTCTGGACAGGCTGTCTGTGCTCTGCACCTCTGCCCGTGCTGCTCACCCAGCCTGGAAATGCCCTCTAAATCCTCCCAAAACCTCACTTCTTCATTCTGCCAGGCACAGGGAACTGTTGCTTTCTCCTATTCTAATGGATCTGCTTGTGAACAATATTAGAGTATTGGTTCCAGTCTGAGTTGAATTATGGTTATTTTCATGTCTACGTATCACAATGGTGTAGGAAGTTGGGCTTAGTGTTTTCATTTTAATTTTGTTCATTTACTCAGCATATTTATTATCTGGTATATTCCAGCTTGGGGTGAGGTTAAGGAAAATCAAATATGAACCCTGCCCTCCAGGGCAGCCCTCACAGAGACAAGGAAGGAGGTGGGTAGGTCGGGCCGGCAGCTCACTGCTCAAGATACCCTTCCGACCCCACAGTGACGGGGGTGGGGGGAGTGGCAGTTGTGAAGAGAGCTTAACCCATTATGCTATTTTTTTTCCTCATAGAGAAGAACTGAATAAAATGATAGGAATCAATTGTAGAAGTATAAACTTGATTAGTGAGTAGTTTGGATTTTTTTAAACCCTTGTTGATGGCACATTGGTCTGATTCAGACACATATTTTATGTCAGTGTGACAGCTAGATTTGTGAGGCTGGAGAATAAAAACATAAATCTTTCAAAGCAAGGGAGTCTTGCAAGCATTCCAGTGCTGGAGGCTTAGAATTGTGCAGGGAAGCTCTGCTGCAGATTGTCAAGGATGAGATAATGTCTCTGACATTCAGGTTCCCTTGAAAGGTGATCATTCCAGGGTGTGGACACATTACACAGCTGCCAGGTTGTAGTTCTCTACAAGTGAGAACAAGTATCACCATGTTTCATGGCCTTACAAAGTTCACTTCCACATTCAAGTCTTATCTTGAAAATTAGTGATTATTATTCCTTGTGGATTCTTTAGGAATTGTCTATACATGGACCCCGACTTAGGATGGTTTGACTTATGATTTTCAACTTTACGATGAATTTATTGGGATGTTAAATGCATTTTCAACTTACTGTACTTTCAACTCATGATAAGTTTATCAGTTTATCAGTCTTTGTGTGAGTTAAAGGCAGGAAGTGGCATGAAAAGAACAGTCCATAACTCTTTTGCCATCATGTGCCCATGACTGTGACAACAGCTGTACACCTGCTCTCATATTAAGAACCCTTAAAGAATTCAATACATCATTGATTAGTATATCATTTCAATGCACACAAGAGAAAACCTCGGTAGATCCTACACTCACTACTGTTCCCAAAGATGTGAATTTTAGGAGAGACTTTTCTTCCATCTTTTCATTCTGGGAGGAAATCATGAAAAGGTGCAGTTGAGTGCTAACTAAGGAAATGTTTGCTTCTGAACATACATCTATGCCCATAATGTATTTCAAAAGGCACCAGATGTTTTGACCTGAAAACTTTCGAAGATACCCTGTTCCATTGTAAAGGGACAGTGTTGTGTGATGGAAGAATGGGGCATTTGGATCAAAGTGGGTCTATGTGGGAATCATTACACTGCCACTGGGCTGTAGTAAAATGGAACAAAGCCACTTTCCCTGTGGAGCTGTCTGCATGAGAGTTAACTCACTCATAAAGCACTGAGCACAGTCACTGTTATCGTGGACACTCAGCAAGTAAGTACCATTTTCCTCATTGAGACAGGATTTAGTCCCATGGGAAGAATCTCTTTTATTGTTTAACTCCATTCAAATAAATTTGAAAACCATGATAAAGTGGATAAATATCTAGGAAAATATAATGTGACAAAACTAAACCCTATAGAGATAAAAAGTCTAACCAGAGCAATTTCCATAGGAGAAAAAAAAAAAGTTTTAAAAAAGCTACCCCTCCAAGGAAGCACCAGGAACAGATTGATTCATAGGGGAAATGTGCCAAACCTTCAAATACCAGATGACCCCAGTGCTACTTAGATTAATCCAGAGTGTTGGAAAGAAAGTAAAACTTTCAATTTGTTTTATGTATATAATATTTAGTATAAGTCCCAAGAAAGATTGCACATAAAAATAAAAACCATAGATCAATCTAGTTTATTGATATTAATGTAAAAATTTTAAATAAAAATTAGCAAACTGAATCAAAAAGCACATAAAAAGAAGCACCAATGAATGATTAAAGGAGATTAATTCTACAACTATGAGTGAGGTTCAATATTAGGAAGTCCATTAATAGAGTTCATCATATAAATAGATTTTAAGAGAAAAATAGTATAAAAGTCAACATCCATCCATGATAAAACCACTCAGTAGAAGAGGTTTATGGATACCTTTTAAAACTTGTGTGTATGTGTGTATGTGTAGCCCAAAAGCCAACAGCCAGTATCTTAGTCAATGTGAAAACAACCAAGGTTATTCCCACTCAAGTTAGGAGCAAAGCAAAGATGACCATCACCTCTAATATTATTTAATATTATATTGAATGTGTTAATCAGTGCAATCAGGCAAGAGAAAAAAGAGGTTGAAGAAATGAAAATTAAGAGTTAACACAATCTATTTGCATTTGATGTGACTATATATCTAGAAAACAAACAAACAATGGAAAAATTGCTGCAAACAGTGAGAATTTAGTAAAACAGCAGCATGTAATAAATTTAACACACATAAATCAATAGCTTTGATTTTGGTAGGATAAATTGAATGAGTAAGTGTGTGATATGCTATCATTCCTGGTGTTGTTAAGAACTATGCTGGGGGAGTGGGGAGGAAGTTCATGTGTAAAAATAGATGAGGTTAAGTAAAAACCCTGAAGTCTTCAATGTGGATTGGAAATATTAGAATGAACCCAAGATATATTTTCCCTTAAAACAGACATATTTCTTAGCTCTGTTCACCAAAAAGTCCTATATAACGATGACTAACCCACTAGCTGTGGCTACACCAAGCACCCAAACTGTGGCCTTCAAAAACCATTCTTGCTAAAAAAGACTCATAGTTCCTTGGAGAAATGTTGGATTACAGATCTGGAGCAGTAAATGTACAGGAGGAACCTGGAACATCCTGTCACACCTGGTAGAAAAGAAACTGTCAGCTACACCAGAGTCAAAGCAACTTGATTCAGAACTCAGGAACCACTTGAAGAGGCTCTCACCGGCCAACATTAGGACAATTTGAGCATTAATCAAGGTGACAGCTGCGTCTGTATTGGATGAATTGAAATGCATCAAATACGTTCAAATCCATGAATGCAAGTGATATTTCGAAAAAAGAAGAAAACAGACTGGTTGCCATTGGAGGAAGCTCACGAACCAACTCATCCAAGTAAAATGGTGAATTGAAAAGTCATAAATAAAGCATTTATATTGCCTTTTCTATTTGAAGTCTGCCACGGGGTGACCAAATAATAGATTAGTGGAAGTTTGCCCTTATGTAAGTATTCCAGCTACTAAGTGAAGAAGGAGTAGCGGCATTAGACAGTCAGCATGTGCGACCCCTTGTGCGTGGCTGGGTCTGGGCAATGATCATCGGGGGCTGCCGCCGTCACCAGCAGTGAACTGGGTACAGTCGGACCCTTGGCACCTGATGGAAGAAGACAGCACCAAAATTTGCCCAAAATTGAACCTGAGTCTGATCAAATCTTATATCCAAGTGCTAATTTACAGGAAATACAGAGGACAGAGGAACGTGTGACATGGCACCACAGGATCAATCTGTAAAAGCCAGACAGTAGAAAACTCTCTACAAGAAAAATGATCAGGTTTTTCCACAAACAGAAAGAAAAAAAAGATGGAGGTAAAACCTACAGATTAAAAGGGACACATCAACCAATTACAATGAGTGTATCTTATTGAATTCTGGTTCAAATGAACTGAAAAACTAAAAATATATGAATTTATAACATTTGAGATCATTGGAAATTTTTACACCATCTGGATATGAATTGCATTGAAGAATTATTGTTAATTTTTGGATGTGACAATGGTAATGTGGTTATATTTTTAAAAGTCTTTTAGAGAGATATTGAAATGTTTCTGGATGAAATAATATGTTGTCTAGGATTTGTTTCAAAATAATATGGGAGGGGGGAGTGGTTGGAGATAGAGAAGAAACAAGGTTGGCCAAGAGTTGATAAATGTACCTGAGTGACAGGTACATTAATTATCCTCTTCTGTCTACATTTATATGTATTTACATTTCTTCACTGGAAAAGTATTTTTAAAATACATACCATGGCTTCTGTGCTTTCCTCATAAGCCTAAAAATCTAAGCTTATGAGTATAGCAATTGGGGCATTAAGATGCCATTTACAAATTTTAGTGTCTCACTTTCACATGGCAGTTAAACCACCCAGTGTCCACCTGTGCTCTGAGAGCTGCACCAGGCCCAGCTGTGGCGCCTAGATTAGAAGGTGTGCTGCACACTGCCCAGAGCACCTGCTGGACAAGTGGAAGGGCTCAGTGCCCACATGTAAGCCTCCTCCGAGCCCCAGGTCCAAGTGGTGGGTCCGTCCTGGTGCTGCCTGCCATTGCTGCTGGAGCTTCCCCCAGATCCCAGGAAGGCACAACACTGGGTATTTAGAGTATCAGCTTCACCAAGGGAAAGACTAAGGGTGACATGGCCCTGCAGCAGTGCAAAATGATTTTCACGCAGACCTGTCTTCTTATTCCTCAGTAAAAAGCCCCTCCCCTACTCA
Source organism: Daubentonia madagascariensis (assembly GCA_023783475.1). NCBI lineage: Eukaryota > Metazoa > Chordata > Mammalia > Primates > Daubentoniidae > Daubentonia > Daubentonia madagascariensis. The sequence continues at coordinate 28,931,744 of JAKFHU010000144.1, read as the reverse complement.
TCCAGGGCTTTTAGGTTGAATTTCCTATAGAAATAGGAAGCCAGAATTACTCTCAGGCCTGTCTTCATCTCTAGCTTGTGTTGTGGGGGTTAAGTAAAGTAATATATGTGACCAACTTTGAAAGTGATAGTGTGCTCCATGCACATGAATGCTCGGCACAGCCAGACTTCCCAGAACTCATGCCCCTGCACTGGAAGGCACTGGGCTCTGTTAATTTTCCTCTGAACCATGAAAATGCCCTGGAAGATGTATTTCACTAATGTGACATCCACAGAAACCTGTGTCTCCAAGTTCACCACACTTGCCTGAGGTCATGGTGGCGGCTGGCAAGGGACAGACCAAGCAGACTCCAAGAAAGAGAAATGTTGGCATCTGAGTCCTGTGTCCAGTTCATTTCACCGATGGAGCCCCTATGTCTGTGAGCCCCTCGCGGTGTGGGCTTCCACACCGGGCAGGACGAGATTAAAGCATGCCTGACCTTCTCTCATGTGTTATCATTTGCAGTAGGGATGTATGAGCACGTGGGTCATAGAAGGAGGATTCCCAATTCCAGAGCAGTACATTTGTTGAATCGTTTTAAATTGATGTTAATGATAATAATGGTAATAGTGCATGTTCTTTCCGTGTCATCTCATTTTATCCTTACAGCAATTCTGAGAGGCAGGTTTTTTCTCACCCTCATTGTTCAGATGAGCAAACCAAGGCTCCAAGAATTGAGGTGACCTGCCCTGGGTGGCTGGGGCTTTGCACCCAGCCAGGGCATCAGCTCCCAAGCCTGTGCTTGACCCCAGCCCTGCTCTTCCCTCTGTTCCTTCATCCCCGCGTCCAGTGTCCTGTATCATTAGACAGACCTGGGTGAGGCCCCACTCCCCGCTTACTTGCATGCCCCTGACCTGAGGCTGGCCCCCTCAGGACATTAGTCTGTCCAATTGTGACATGTGTTCACTTGCTGCCTCCTAGCCACCCCGGCCCAGTCAGCAGCTCTGAGTGCGCCAAGGCCCGCCAGCCCTGCAGTGCCTGAAGCAAGGAAGAACAGCCATGCTGATCCTGCCTTCATTTGAAATGCTGATATTTTGTTTATCAAGGATATTTTTTGCACTAATTTTGATTTTCTAAACTAAAATATTGTTTATCCTCATTCCTGAGTGCTTTTGCACCTTCCTAAGTTTTGTAACTTAGGTGCTTCACCTGAGTCCTGGCCCTACTGCGTGCCAGGCACTATGACCAGGAGAACAGAGTAGATCCGAGCTGTCAGGTCGCTGGTGCTCTGTTGGAAGAGATGTTACGTACAAGCGGTTGACGACCCTGTTTGCTGCTCTGAGGTGGAGAGGAACCTCCAGACACTCATTCACCCATGGTCTTCCTCTACCTGTCCCCAGAGGTTGGACCACAAGCCTCTGCCTCCAGCCCCCAATCTGGTCTCCATTCATCCCATCTGTTACCTTCCAGTCTCTGATTATGACATCTGCAGGCAAATATAATGCAGGCATATTTTATCTGGGCTCCACTGAAACAGAAATTAATGAAAAATCAGTCCTGAGGCAGTTTTGGTCTTTCTCCTGCTACTCCCCTGTCCTGCAGTTTTGCCCTACCTGGTTAGACCAATTTCTCCACTAGAGGGTCTCCCCAATCCAGCAGTCAGCCTCTGAGGCATGCACCCGTGTGCACATCTGTCTCTCTCTCTGCTCACCAGGAAGCTCCTGGGTGGTGGTGGTGGGGAGGTTTCAAGGGGCTCATAATTCCCACACAGCCCCACAACAGTGGCCTAAACAGAACAGCATCTCAGCAAAGGCTGGTTGCTTGAGTGACAAATGAGCACAGCGGCCTCAGGGACAGGGAAGAAGGCATGGAAGGCAGGAGACCCATCCAGCCCTGAGCTGTGTGATTCCAAGCCAAGGTGCTAGAGGTGGCCCCTTCTTTTGCCTTGAGCTGGGAGCAGCAGTTCTGTTGCTCAATGGGGACCTGGGAAGGCAAGGGTGGTCTCAGCGTCCCAGTTGAGAGTTCATTCACTGGTTCAATAAATCATTAACGTTTATTGAACATGTGCAATGGACCAATACATTTCATGCACGAGTTCCTTAAAATTTCATGGTAACTCTGACATATTATTATTATTATTCTAATTCTGCTGATGAGGAAACTGAGGCACGGAGAGGTGAAATAGCATGCCCGAGGTCACACAGGCAGTAACTGGTGGAGCCATTTTTTTCCCAGGGGGACTGATTCCAGGGCCAGCCCCCTGAGCCCACACTGCACTGCCTCTCCTAAGGCAGAGTCACAGTGAGAACAGCTGGACACACCACTCTCCCAGGGTAGCTGGTGAGACCCTCAGAGATGTTCTGTCCGAGGGCCAGGACGCACAGGGGTGGGCAGGAATGCAGAGCCCCAGGACATGGCCACCCAGAGCCTCACACCATTAGGACCAGTCAGTGGGTGCTTTGGGCCACATAAGGCAGATCGAGAGGCACAGCCATGCACTTGGGAGGAGTGATGATGGGGCAGCAGGTAAGGATGGCCGAGGTGGCAGGGGCACCATTAGGTTTAAGAAATACTAGGTTATTAAGTATGAAATGTCTGATTTCCTTAAGTACTGTTTGACAGTTGATATCTCTGACATTTCACTTTGACACTTCTTGTTTTATTTTTATTGTGAAGGTACATCATCAGTCTTTCAAATGCATGGTTTGGCCTGTGATTATCTTTCAAGTGTTTTTTAAAGCAATTTTTGTGAAACCATGGATAAGTAAAAAATTTGTGTTATTTTCGAATATGAGTTCTGTCATGGAACCAATGCTGCACACACAGCTCCAAATATCAATGAAGTGTTTGGGAAGGATGTGGCTAAGGAACACATAGTACATTGATAGTTTGAGAAGTTCTGTCCTGGTGATTTTAATCTTGAAAATGAGCCACGTGGGTGACCTGAGACCAAGGTGAACAATGATGACTTGAAAGCTGTAGTGGAAGCGAATCCATCTCAACCTACACATGAATTAGCAGCAAGCTTTGATGTTACTATTCCAACAATATTGGACCATTTGAAACAAATGGGCAAGGTAAATAAGCTTCGTAGATGGGTACCGCATGAATTAAACGAGCATCAGAAGAGAAATCGTCTTGAAGTTTGCCTTTCTTTGCTGTCACGACATAAAGGCGAACCATTTCTATACCGTATTGTTACATGTGATGAAAAATGGATTCTTTTTGACAATTCCAAGTGTTTGGCACATGGTTTGGATAAAGATGAAGTGCTGAAACACAGTCCAAAACTAAATATTCATCAAAAAAAGCTAATGGTGTGTGTTTGGTGGTCCAGTGCTGGTATTATCCACTACATCTTCATGAAACCTGGTCAATTGATTACAGTGGATGTCTACTGCAACCAACTGGATGAAATGATGAGGATGCTTGCGATGAAGCGGATGAGACTGGTCAATAGAGACAGGCCAATGCTCTTGCAAGACCACATGTCGCACAAAGCTGCTCAAACCACAGCAGCTGGTCTGAAAAACTCTGTCATCCACTTTATTCATCAGACCTCGCACCAACTGACTACCACTTCTTCTAGGCTTTGGACCACTTCTTGCAAGGAAAAATATTCAATTCTCAGCAAACTGTGGAAAACGCCTTTCGTGATTTCATCGCCACTCACTCTCCAGGCTTCTTTGCTGCTGGCGTAAACAAGCTACAGTTAAGATGGCAAAACTGTGTCACTAGTTTAGGTGCATACTTTGGTTAATTGCACTGCTTCTTGTTAGTTATATAATAAACTAAACTTTTGATTTGAAGTCAGATATTTTATATTTAATGACCTAAGACATCTTGAAGTGGAGATGAGCAGTGGCTTTTTCCCACATAAAAAATGCATTTTAAGCCCAACCTTTAATCACTGTCTGCATGAAGGACAAGATACAGAGGAGACACGGGCACAAATCTTCACTCCCACACTGGTGAAAGCTTGTCGAGTTCACAGCACAGCAACCTGGTATAAGTATAAAGCTGCCGAGATTGCATCATTCACAATAGCCAAAAGGTGGGTGCAACCTGAGTGTCCATAGACAATGGGTGGATCAACAAAACGTGGTCTATACTGGAATAGTACTGAGCCTTAAAAAGGAAGGAGATTTGGACACATGCTGCAACATGGGTGAACCTTCAGGACATTATGCTGAGTGAAATAAGCCAGTCACAGAAGGACAAATACTGTGTGGTTCCACTTATACGAGGTCCCTAGAGCAGTCAAAATCATAGAGACAGACAGTAGAAGGTGATTTCCGGGGGAGGGGAGAATGGGGAGTTAGTGTTTAGTGGGTGCAGAGTTTCAGTTTGGGGAAGATGAAAAGTTCTGGTGTTGGATGGTCATGGTGGTTGCACAACAGGGTGAATGTACTTAATACCACTGAACTATACACTTAAAAATGGTTAAAATTGTAAATTTCATGCTATGTATATTTTACCACAATAACTGAGATTCAATGTGTCGATATATTTACTAGCAAAGTTTAAAATAGCTCTGTACTGTGAAAGTGATACTCACTTGAAATAAAACTGCTTGCTAAAACGAGGAAAGTTGAGACCCCTCTTGTCAGGCCCCCTGCATGGGAGCTGGTGGCAGGCTGGCAGGTGGAGGGGCTGTGGGGCCCAGGACAGCAGAGGACATGCCCTGGGCAATGGGCCCCGACCCAGTTGCAGTCTCCTGTGACAAGAAGCAAAGCTTTCAGCCTCAGTCTGAGGGTAAGGATAGTAACATGCTCTTGTTCTCTGATTTGTTCCCCAGGTGGCAGTGACAAAAGGAGAGACTACCCCAGCCACGGCACTGGTACGTGGAAAGAAGGAAGAAGGCAATTTCCTAATTGGTACCACATACATCAGGTCAGATAATTTTCTTATTGGTAGCTACACCAACCAAAAATTATACCCAAGTAGGAGCTGTGTGCAAGCTGGGATAAATCACAGTGAACGTCCCCAAGTTTACAGAACTTGCTGCCCCAGCCCTGGGTCCTCGTGATCTTGCACATTAGATGAGCTTATGTCCTCCTTTCCTACAGAGGCACAGGAGGGCTCAGAGAGGTGAAGCACTGCGTCACAGATGGCAGGGGGCGGAGCCGGGCTCAAATTAGGCCTGTGTGCCCAGCTCTAAAGCACGAGCAACTACCACAGAACCCACCCCACTGAGCAACGCCCATCCCGTGGTTATCTCCAAAGAAAGAACAAAGGACAGTCATTAATAGCATGGGAGTCAAACTCTCCCCACAGTGTGTAAAATTAATTACATGCTTGCTAGTAAAAAATTTTCCATCATCTATACTGGGGTCAGCAAACTTTTTCTGTAAAGGTCCAGAAAGTAAATATTTTCTGTTGTGTGGGCTTTATGGTCTCTGTGTTAACTGCTCAAGTCAGCCATGTGCAAAAACAGCCATAGACAATATGAATGAGCATGGCTGTGTTTCAGTAAAACTTTATTTACAAAAACAGGTGGTGGAGCACAGGTGGCCCATGGACCATAATTTGCCAACCCCTTATCTACACAAAGAGAAGGCTGTTCTTGCATTATATCATCCATGACTGAACACTTGCCAGTGGGCCCAGCACAGTTCACTAGTGCGAGTCACTCCTGCGTGTAGATTTTCTCCAGAAACTGGCTGCTGCTACAGTCAGCTGGAGTCACGCTGCTGGATGCCTAATGTACTCCTCTGACTGGGATGTATTCTGCTTAGGAAATCTGACTTCTTTAAGAATGTTGTTGGATTGTTACTGTGAATATGACAACTCTTAGAGAGGTGGCAGATAGTTTAGTAGTCATCTTCAGCAAGTTTGGTATTTGAATCAACTATGGATTAACCTGGAATCTTTCCTAATAGCTGGGTGAGGGGTGAGGGGTGGGGGGTGTGGAATGGTGCATTGATAAAGGCATAATTGGGATATAGAGGGTAACACACATTATTACATTGTGGAAGTGTTACGTATCTGTACAACTCAGAAGAGGATTTGAAATCTAGTGACTCCAGATTAATCTAAATGTACTCAGGTATTTGAAATTTTTTTAAAAAATCTATTCATTTTTCCCCCATTGGTGGTTATTAGAATTGATAGAATATCTAGTGTCAGAAGCACTAGAATTGGTGGTGATCCCTTGCCTTAGTCTATCTGGGCTGCTATATCAAAAGACCATAGACTGGGTGGCTTATGAACAACAGAAATGTATTTCTCACAGTGCTGAAGGCTAGAAGTCCAAGATCAAGGTGCCAGCAGAGTTGATGTCTGGTGAGGGCTCATTTCCTGCTTCGTAGATGGTACCTTCTTACTGTGTCCTCCCATGGCAGAAGGGAGCTCTCTGGGGGTCTTTTATAATGGCATTAATCCCATTTATGAGGGCTCCACCCTCAAGACATAATTACCTCCCAAAGGCCCCACCTCCTAATACTATCACATGGAGGTAAGGTGTCAACCTGGGAATTTGGGGGGGATACAAACATTCAGACCATAATACCCTTCTCTCACATGGCATGTAGAAGGGGATGATATTTTAGTTTGGCTTTTATAATACAATGTTTTACATAAAGAGTAAAGTAGTTGGCCCAAACCAGTTCAAAAATGAGTAACAGCAGGTAGAAGCGGTTCCTTCTCTCCACTGGGTCTCTGTGTGTGGCATCACTCCCATCTGCTTCCACGGTTGGTAAGATGCCTTTCCTCTTCTTTCCTGCAGATGGATGGTTTCTAGCCTGCTTCCAAACCCCACCTCAGCTGAGTGTTGGGCAGCACTTCTACATGATCATATGACTCTTGATATGGACGCAGTCCTGTCAGACTTTGTTCGGTCCACGGGGGCAGAACCTGGTCTGGCCAGAGACCTGCTGGAAGGTAAGCCCACCTCCTTGTCCTCCCACACCATCCGCAGGGGCATTACCACCTTCCAAATAAGAAGATATTCTATTACCTGACAACAGTGGTATTTGGATGGTGTTTGGGATCTTTCAAAAGTGACAGAAAGTATTGGTGATGAAATTATTTTTCTTATTCTTTATTTTGGGCATGAAATAGGTCGTCCAACTCTCTAAAATAAAATTGCATAAGGAACTAATTGGGTTTTGCCTTATGCTAAATCTTATAGGTATTGAGTCAAAATTTATTCATACTTATTTTTTAAGAAAATATTCTCTTCACATGAATTGTAAAAGAAAAAAAAGAAAATATATTTAGTGGAGCAGAAATTATTAATATAAAACATTTAAGAAAATACTTTTATTGGAGACCTTAGTTTTATATCTCTGTCTCAGCTGAGACAAAAATACTTTAGGCCAAAGTTTTTGGTGAAAAAACCATTAACTAATTGGGAAGTAGTTGGGAATAATTCACAAGCAAGAAGGCAACATTCATCTTACTACTTGTCAAGTAGATATCATTTGCTACATGAAAAAATGTGCATCATCCATATATATGATGTTTTCAGATATTTAGCTATAATCATAATGGACTAAAAATTAAAGTTCCTTTCTCTAAAATGTGTTTATTTATTTATTTATTTATTTTTGGTGGTGGTTGTACCAGGAGAACAGGTGGGAAGAACCAGTTACAACTTCTCAGGATAGTCAGATGTGTGAGAGGAGAGAATTTTCTAATGATTACTTTTGGCTTCAAATGTGTAAAATGCAATTTGTGGAGTTAGTAAATACTTGGTCAAGCATTGTAAGTCACAGTGATTCTTTAAGACATTTAGGGAAAAATATGAATTATTGTACATCTGTATAAGTGGAGATGACTATTCAATCCTATTGAAAATTAAGAACCACCTGTTGGAGGATTAAGAGAAAATGGCAATGGCAATAGCACAGCTTTTAAATTTCCCTCATCCTCGCAGAATTTCAGACCAACTCAGAGTTTAGAATAAAATACACTCAGAGGATTTTTGTGATCTATGGGAATCAAAATTGGAATCAAAATGCAATTCTCACTTCCTGCTGTTCATATTATACAATGTCTCCCTGCCAGTTCCCACAGGTTTTGTTAATTTAAGTGGGCAGCAGTGTGGAGAAGTAGGTTTGTAATGAGGTTGGCAGTGAGATCTGAATTTGAGTCCAGACTCAGCCACTTATTAGCTATGAGACACAGGGCAAATTATTTTACTTCCCTTAACCTCATACTTTTTCTGTAAATTGAGCCTAACCCACCTTACTAGGTGATTGTGAATATTAGAAGTTGTGATATAAAATGCTTGGTGAAGTGCACAGCATGTAGCAAAAGCTCAAAAAAACAGTAGATCGTCATACTTATGGTTGCTGTCATTGTAACTAGCACTAACATTGATACTAGTTTCTAGACAGCCTTAAATAGGAAGCAAGAGTGTCATCTTTTTTATTTTTTTGCTTAATTTTATTTTTCAAATAAAATTGACCTTTTTGTCTCTAGTTCTATGAATCTTAGATTTGTGTTATTACTACCACTATCAGCACAAAGAAGCCCTTCATCACCTCCAGATTCTCTGTCCTGCTATCTTTTATAGTCAGATCCTTCCCCACCCCATCCACTGGTAACTGCCACTCTATTTTCTATCATTAGTTTTGTCTCTTTGCAAGAAAGTCACACAAATGGGGTCATATAGAGCCTTATCTTTTGAAACTGGCTTCTTCTACTCAGCATAATTTTTTGAGATTCATCTAAGTCTTGTGTCAATGGTCTGTTCCTTTTTATTGCTAAGTAGTATTTCATTCTGGAGATGTGTCACAGTTTTTTTGTCCATTCATCTGTTCAGTTGTTTACAATTTTTGCAGTTATTACTAGAGCTTCTATGAACATTTAAGAATAGGGCTTTTGTGAATATAGTTTTAATTATTTTAGGGTAAATTCAAAGGGGCGGGATCACTGGTTCATGTGGTACGTGTATGTTAACTTTGTAAGAAACTGCCAACCTGTTTTCCAGAGTGCTGTACCATTTTGCATTCCCACCAGCCATGTATGAGAGTTCCAGCTGCTCCGCATCCTGGCCAACACTTGGTATTTCTTTCTTTTTTTTTTTAATTTTAACTTTAGCCATTCTAATAGGTGTGTGATGGTATTTCTTAATATTTTAATTATAATTTTCCTAATATCTAATGATGTTGAAATTTTTGTTATTATTTTCTATCTGCATATTCTCTTTTGTGAAACGTCTGTTCAAGCTTTTCGCCTCTTTCTAAATTGAGTTGTTTTCTTATACTTGAGTTTTGGGAGTTCTTTATATACTCTTGAGTATAAATCCTTTCTGAGATGTGCGATCTGTAAATATCTTCTCCCAGTCTGTTCTTGACTTTTCATTCTCTTAACAGTGCCTTTTGCAGAGCACATTTTAAATTTTGATGCAGTCCAACTTACTTATTTTTTTTTATTTTATGGATCATGCTTTGGGTGACTTGTCTTGAGAATTTTTGCATAATTCCAGTTCATGAAGATTTTCTCCTGTGTGTGGTCTTTTAAAAATTTTATACTTCTATGTTTTACATTTAGATTCATTTGAGTTGATTTTTGCATAATGTGGGAGATTTTAGTTGAGGTTCATTTTTATGCATGTGGATATCCAATTGTTTCAACATCATTTGTTGAAAATTTTATCATTCCTTCATTGATTTTTGAATTACCTTCAAACATTTGACAGAAACCAACTGAGAATATTTGTGGGAATCTATTTCTTGACGCTGGTTCTGTTCCATTGATCTTTTTGTCTATTCTTTTGCCAATAGTGTGCAAGATTTATTACCATAGCTTTGTAGTGAGTCTGAAAATCAGGCAATGTGATTCTTCTAAATTTATTCTCCTTTTCAAAGGTGTTTGAACTATTCTATTTACTCTGCCTTTCCATAAGAATTTTAGGATTAGCTTACCTCTATCTATAAAATGTCCTGCTGGGATTTTGATTGAAATTATGTTAAATCTATAAGTCAATACTAACTATGTTGTGTCTTTCAATCCATGAAGTACGGCCATGCTTTCCATGTATTTAGGCCTTCTTTCAGTTCTTTCATCAACGTTTTATAGTTTTTAGCATATAGATCCTATACATGTTTTTGTTAGATTTATATCTAGGGGTTTTTTTAGCTATTGCATATGGTATTGTTTTTTTTTTAATTTCAGTTTCAATTGTTAATTGCTAGTATATGGAAGTATAATTGATTTTTGTATGTTGATCTTGTATCCTGCAATTTTGCTAAAGCTAAACTCAATTATTTGTTCTAGAAGAGCTCTATGTGTGTGTATTCCTTGGGATTTTCTACATAGATAATCATGTTGTCTCTGGACAGAGACAATTTTATTGCTTCCTTTCCATTCTGTATGACTTTATTTTTCTTGACTTATTTCACTGACTAGGACTTCCAGTAAAAGGTTGAATAGGAAGGGTGAAAAAGAATATTCTCACCTCGTTCTTAATCTCAGGGGAAAGCATTCGGTTTCTTACCATTAAGGAGAATGTTGGCTGTAGGTTTTTGTAGATGCTCTTTATTAGGTGGAGGAAATTTCTCTCTATTCCAAGTTTGCTGAGAGTTTTATAATGAATAGATGTTGAATTTCTTCAATGTAGATCAAGTAGTGTTTTGCTTTACACCGTTAAAATACTAGATTGCAGTGATTGCCTCCCAATCGTAAATCAGCCTTCCAGCCATTTCTTTCACTGTTTCTCTGCTCCATGTTTTTCTCCTCTCCTCTGAGACTCAGACGACACAAAGTTAGACCTTTTGTTATTGTTTCACAGGTCCCTGTGGTTCTATTAATTTTCTTTTTCAACCTTTCTTCTGTCTGTTGTTCAGATTAATTTCTATCGATCTGTTAATAAGTTTACCGATTCTTTCCTCTGTTGTCTCCATTCTGTTACTGAACCCATCCAGTGAGTTTTTTATTTTAGTTGTTCAATTTTTTCTTTTCTAACATTTCCACTTGGTTCTTCTTTATATCTTCCAATTCTTTACGAGACTTTCTATATTTTTCAAGAGTGTCCTTGCTTACTTGTTGGAAAATACTTGTAAAAACTGCTTTAAAGTCTTTGTCAAATAATTCTAATATCTATTTCATCCCAGAGCAGCTGTTGAGATTTCTCTGGTTTTTTGTATGCTGAGTAAATTTGAATTGTATCCTAGGCATTTTCAATATTGTACTGTGAGATTCCAGTTGTTAAAATCTTAGAGTGAATATTGTTATTTTTGTTTTAGAAGATAATCTCCCCAATTGTGTTCACACCACAAGTTCCAAGTTCCCTAAGACTTCTGTGGATTGTGGTTCCAACAAAAAAGTCTGAGAAGTGCCATTTGGATCTGTCTCTCATGTGTGCCACCTAGTGGCCAGCCTGGGACTCTGGCAGTAGTCTAGCCCGTATTTCAATACTCAAAGTCTACGTCATCTGTGTACCGTCAGATCCGTACTTGTAGAGCTCAAGGGTAAGCCCAAGAGTTCATAAGCAACATTAAGGGGTTGTTCTCCCAAACTCCTGCCTCACTGTAACCTTCTCAATAGTTTCTGGATCACTGGGCTCCACCTTTATAGCCCTCCAGCCAGCCAGGGTAGTTGGGGCTTCATTTACCCTACTCTCTCGTGCACTCGACTTGACTGCACCATATCAGAGCTAAGCAGCCAGAAGCCAGAGAGAGAAAGAAGGCACTGGGGTTGTCCCCACCCTCTGGGGACCACAGGTCCTCTGACTGGAGATGAAGTTTCCCTGTCCTGATAGTTTTCATTTCCCGCCATCCCCCATTGGGGCCACAGAATTGTTTGAGGTCTAGGGCAAAGGGAACTGAGAAAAAATTCTAGAAGACAAAGAATAAAAGATAAATGAGAGATTTCCATACTTTCTGTGAACATCAGAGACCCCTTTCCTGCTTCCTGAGCCAGAGCTGGTACGCTTCTCCTGGAACGCATGCCCACTCTGGGTTGGGAGCCACGTTGAGTTCGCACTGGAGAGAGTGGAAGGAAGATGTGTTGAACTCACCAGCAGTTCTGTGGCATTTTGCACTGTAGGCTTCTTCCTCCATCCACCTGCTGCCGTTTTCTGCCCTGAGCCCAGCAGCTGCTCCAAGTGCTCTGCCCGGGGTCACAACTGTGCTCAGCAGGAGGGAGGGTGGCAGAGCTTACTAGTCTCATCCAGGGCTGGATCCTGCCCTCTGTTTTCACAAGCGACAGGACTGTGGTTCCATATGTATGATGAGTTCTTTAAGGGGTAAAAATTTTTTAGTTCAAGATCTCTCTAAAAGCCAGTGTTTCAGAGAATGAAATATTTTCATTGTGAGGCCTCAGAAAGATGTGTGCTGGGAGGGCATAAATAGTGTAGGAATTTAGAGGGGGGATGTCTAAAGGGAAAGGAAATCTCAGTGAAGCAGAAGCTGGGTGGAAGGTGGGGCCCTCTCTGTGGTACTTTTGAAACTTCTTATGTGTATTTTTTATTATTTATTTCAAAATGGAATTTTTTTTGTTTGTTTGTTTTTCTTCTAAAAAAACACCACAATAATGGGAATCCCGGTACAGCAGAGGGAGGCCTATGAGAAGACAGAGTACAGACCCTGGTAAAAAGAGGCAAGATCGAAGACAGGGAGATACAGAGAATGTGAGCGCTCATCTGCCTCCAGAGGGAGGAGGGCAGCCTCTCCTGTTCTCCTGCTTCTTCGTGCCAACCCTTTCCACATTCCCAAAGGGGTCCCTCTGAAACAAATTCGGGTCAGGTGACTTCTTTTCCCAAACTCCTTTGATGCAGAATAAACTCTTCCACCTGGTGCTCACGTCCCTTCCGCATCTGGCCTGTTCCATCCCTTGCCCCTCACCACGCACTGCATTCTCCACTACCGCTTTCCCCAGACACAGCACCCACCTCTGTGCCCGTTGCCGGCACTGCCCACTCCCCTTCACACACTTGTTGAAATCGGCTTCTCCTCCAAGATGCATCTCGAGCTCCTGGACAGCAAGAACCACACAAGGTTTTGTTTGCTGTGTGTCCCCAACACCTGGCATATCTAGTCCCTCGACAGAGTGATCCAGCTGCTAGGGGTACAGCAATGAGCAACCAGACAAAAGTCCTCACCACGTGGAGACAGACAGTAAACAACCCGAAGAAGATACAGCATTTGAGCAGTTAATGCTATGGAGGAAACTAAATCAAGGGAGGAGGTAGAGGGTGTGAGTGTGTACAATTTTAAATTAGGGATGTCAGGCAAGGCCTTGCTAAAAAAAATGGGATCTGAGCAAATACTTGGGGGAGTGAGAAAGTGAGACACATAGCTATCTGGGGCAAGAAGTTTCTAGGAAGAGGTAGGATTAATTGATCCTTCCTTGCCATCCCCCAGAACTCTGGATTTCCACTATAACGTGTATTTCGCTGTGCCTTATTTTATAATTAATCACATGCTTATCAAGCGAGATCTGCTCAGTCTGAGCACTGCCCCTGGTTCACCAGAATTCACTACTCTGACTTTTTCTCACGTTTGTAGGATTTGAGGCCTGCTGTGGGCAAGTCCCACATCCATGAATGGAAACAAAAAGGGGGTCTGGTGACCGTAACTCCTAAGCAGGAGTTAATACACACAAGTGGGAGGGAAATGGCCTTGCCGGGGCCGAGACTGTCTTGTCAGCGGGTCTAGAAATACTGAAATGAAACCATCGGCTGCTCTTTCTGCTGTCCTGTCCCCACCGGGGAGAGCTCTGCCATTAGACTAGACATATTTGAAGTAAAATGGAGAGAAAAAAAAAAAAAACCTCCAGTATCAGATTTCTAAGACACCTGCTCTGGCCTGGCACCATTCAGGAAGACACATTCTCCCTTCAGATAGATGCGTGTATCCAAATACTCTTAAAAACAAACAGAACCATTAAGACCATTTGTGGTGAGTTTCCTTTTGTCACACTGATCAATAAGTAGGTCTTATTTCCTTCATTTCCTTTCTATTGGGGAAAGTTGTAACCCCCAGGTGCCATCATTGGCCTATTTTATTGGCTTTACTCAAAAGTCTGTCCCATCGTGGCTACTTGAAATTAAACGCTTCCTCCCTGGGACACCAGCCACATATGTCACAGAATCTTTCTCGATATCTCCACGTGGGTAAACCCTCCCTCTCATGTCTCCCAGAACCCCAGCCCACTGAGCGACCCACCGAGTGGACACTCAGTATGTGGACTAAGCTGAATCAGGTTGAACAGGGGAGGAACAAAGAAACAACAGGCCCTGGCAGAAAGTCCTCTGATAGTGTGGCTCAGATTGGGTCATATGTAGTTAAACACTTCTTAAGATTAAAAAGTAGCTGTGCAAACTAAAATCAGTGTTAAATTTTTTCTATTTCAAATTGAAACATTTAAATGGGAGGCTGCTGCATATGAGGAACTCCCACTTAAGCAAAACCTTCATGTTGTCAGTCTGCAAGCACACGTGAGTTGGGTGTGAGAGACCCAGGAAGAAAAAACAAAAGGCCCTGCCTGCAAGGCCCTTCCTGCCTGGGCAATCTGTAGGCACCCGGGCTCTGACAACCCAACATTAGTGACTGAGGCAGAGATCTCAATCAGTGGAGATTTATTAAGCCTAAGTTTGAGACTGTGCCTGGGAAAAGCACAAACCACAGAAGTATTGTGGCCTGTGCTCTCGAGAGGGATGTGGGAACTCGGTATCTAAGGGGAGAGGGCACACAGAAAGAAAAAGGAGCAGGGGTGGGCAGTGAGGCAAATGGTTACATCCTTGCCAGAATCTAATTAGTGCCCAAGAAACCTACATTTTAGGGAAAATGAGATGAATGTTTGAAGAGAAAAAGGGAATAAAGGAAGAATCAATTATGTATATGTCCCCGGGTAAGGGGGAGAACTTTAGATCTTGTCCTCTCTCTGAATCTGGGAGAATATACGTGTAATCGACATTGTTAATGTGGAATCCGGCAGACTTTAGTTTTAGGAATTAGACTCAGCCTGCAGACCCAGAGTTACAATTTGCACGTCCTTATTTAAGGGAGGCCAGCAAGGAATTTCCTTATGAATGATCTGTGGGGGCAGTCCTTACAGATGCCCAAGGCCTTTCCCTTTCCCTGGGGATCTGGCAGATGCACGTTAGTAACAGCTGTTCAGTTGGGAGGGGGTGTTGCATGACTCAGCCTCCAGGCTTGACCTTCCTTTTTGCATAAGGTGGGGAGGGTCCTCAGATTTTTGTTTTCCTTTACAGTTCTTATGAAACTTTTATTTTAAAAAACAGGTACCCATGTAGCCTATGGGCTGCAGTTTGCCAATCTCTGCTATAGATTTAAAAATATTTAAGAGACCTATCAAAGAGTGATAATGTATACACATTATTTGGTTGCTGATTCAAACAAACTGTAAGGAAGAAAAATTATAAGACAATCTGGGAAATGTGAGCACTTAACATTTACTGGATATTTGATGACATTAAAGAATTATAGTTAATTACTTTTAGATAAGATATTTTTATTGTGGTAGTGCTAAGAAAATGTACATACTGAAATATGGATGGATGAAATAATTTCATGCAGAGATTTTCTGGCGACAGGGGAATGGGTGGGAGTAGAAATGAAACAAGATTAGCCATGAGTTGGTTATTACTAAAGCTGGGCAGTGGATACAAACAGGTTTATTATAATCTTGCATCTACTTCTGCGTATTTATTAAAATTTCCATAATAAAACGTTTAAAATCAGACAGCACCAGGAAATCTCTGCTTCTGGCCAAGATGGAATGTCAGAAAGTGGGCTTGCCCTCCTGCCTGGAACACAAAAAAGGACAAATATGATAAAGAAGACACTGAACATTAGACAGTGAAGTACAGTGATCCTGAGAGACTGGAAACAAATAAGGTATGATTGCCAGTTTACTGCCTTGAGAGAGTTTCCGATGTGTGGAGGCAGAGCTGAGCGTCCTGGAGTCAAGGAGGCTGGAGTTCACAGGTCAGAGCACTAGAGAGAGAAAGAGAGAGAGAGACAGACAGACATACGGAGACAGAGACAGAGCTGCACAGAGGAAAGCTCCAGCCATTCACAGCAGGTTTACCTCTGCCACTCAGCAGAGTGCTGATCTGTGCATGTGTGTGAGCAAGCTCTGTGCAGCCAGGGAGAGACCCATCTGAGAGGATTAGGGGGAACAGTGCCCAGTGCTGACACGGAGCTGATAAAAGTGCCTGTACCCACCAGCCAAACTGGAAAAGCACTGAATATAATATCCTTTCGGGTCTTGCCTCAGTAATGGGGAATAAGTAGCCCTAGAATAAAAACTTCTCTGATCAACTCTAACAAACCTTAACAGCAAGACCCAGAAGGATCAAACTGTTTCCAAGAAATGTAGCTACATTCCAGAACAAAGTGCAAGAATATTTTTAGTAATATAAACTTGTTCAGCACCAAACAATATATAATTCACAGTCTGAAACCCAATTAAAAGTTACCAAGAATGCAAAGTAGCAGGAATGTATGACCCATAACGAGGAGAAATTATTCAATCAAAGCCAAACTAGAACTGCTACAGATGTTAGAATTATCAGACAAGAACATTAGAAGTTATTATAACTGTACTTTATATGTTCAAAAATTTAAATAAAGATAGCAAAGATATTTTTAAAAGCCTAAGTTGAACTTCCAGATATGAAAACTGCAAATATCGGAGATGAAAAAGTAACTCAGTGGGATTAACAACGGATTAGATGGTACAGAAAAAGAAAGATTAGTGAACATGAAGACATAGCAATAGAAAATATCCAAAATGAAAAACAGAGAAAAAATAGAATTAAAGAAATTTTAAAAGCATCAGTGAAAGCCGGGTGCAGTGGAGCACACATAATCCCAGATACATGGAAGGCTGAGGTGGGAGGGTCACTCGAGCCTAGGAGTTTGAGGCCAGCCTGGGCTGCAAAGCAAGACCCCATCTCTAAAAAAAAAATTAAAAAAAAAAAAAACAGCGTCAATGACCTGTGGAAAAATGCAAGCAAGTGTTATTGGAGTCCCTGAAGGAGAGACGTAGGGGACAGGGAAAAAAATATTCAAATAAATAAGCAATACCTATGAGGAAATGTATATCAATAAACACCTTTATTAGAAAAGAAGTAAGGCCCTCAAATCAATGACCTCAATTTTCACCTTGAAAACTAAAAAAAGAAGAGCAAATTAAACCCAAAGTAGACAGAAGAAATGGAATAATAAAGATCGGAACAGAAATCAATGAAATAGAAAACAGAAAAATAATGAAGTCTATGAAATCAAGAATAGGTTCTTGGAGATCAATAAAATTGATAAACCCCTAGCCAGATAATCAGAGGAAAAAGAAGATGCAAATTTAACAATATCAAGAATGGAAGAGATGACCTCAGTACAGATTCTACAGATAATAAAAGGGTTGTGAGGGAATATTATGGGCAATTCTCTGCCAATAAATGCAACAACTTAAATGAAATTCACAAATTCTTTGAAAAGTACAAACTACCAAAGCCTGTGCAAGGAAAAAATAAATGACCTGGATAGCTCTGTATCTATTAAATAAATTTAAGCTGTAGTTTACAACTTTCTCACAAAGAAAACTGCAAGCATACATAGCTTCATTGGGAAATTCTCCCACACATATAAAGAAAAAATTATACCAGTTCTTACAGAAAATTGAAGAAGAGTTATACTTCCCAACTCATTCTATGGGGCCAGCATTACCTTAATATGAAAACCGAGAAAGGCTATAGACAGCTATTCCTCATGAAGAACAATGCGAAAACTCTACACAAAATTTTAGCAAATTGAATTCAGCAATATCTAAAGATGATACTACATCATGACCAAGTGGATTTTATCCCAAGAATGCAAAACTAGTTTAACATTCAAAAATCAATGTAATTTGCCATATTTGCAAACTATAAAACAAAAACTGTATGAACATCTCAATAAATACAGAGTCTTTGGTAAAATCCAACATTCATTCCTGATAAAAACTCTCAGAAAACTAGGAATAGAAGAAAACTTCCTTATTCTGATACAGAGTATTTACAAAATGCCTGCCACTAACGTGATACTCACTGGTGAAGGAAAGGCTGCTTTCCCCCAAAGATCACAACTTTGACCACTTCTAGCCAACATTTTTCTGGAGATTCTAGCCAGTGCAGTCAAACGTGCAAATATAAAAAACATCCAGATTGTAAAGGAAGCAGTAAACTATCTTTATTCAAAGAAAACATGATGACCTATATAGAAGATCCCATGGAATTTACAAGCAGTTATTGGAACTAATAAGTGAGTTTTGCAGTGTTGTGAGATACAAGATCAATATACAGAAGTCAATTGTATTTTTACAATTGTAATGAATAATTGGAAATTGAAATTTTAAAAAAGACCTTTCTCAATACCATCAAAAAATATGAAATAGGAATAAATCTAAAAAAGTTATGTAAGATCTCTACATTAAAACTACAAAACATTCCTGAAAGAGACAGACCGAGATAAATGGTGAAATGTACCATGTCCATGGGTCAGAAGAGTCAATATTGTTAAGATATTAGTTCTCCCCAAATCAATTTTTAAATTCAACGCAATACTAATCAAAATCCCAGGATGCTTTTTCTGTAGAAATTGAGAAGCTGACTTTAAACTTCATACATAAATTTAAGGACATAGGATAAACAAAACAACTTTGAAAAATTAGAATAAAGTTGGAAAGCTAACAATATCAAATATTGACTCATTATAAAAGTACAGTAATCCAAAAGTGTGATATTGATATAATGTACAGCATGAAGACTATAGTTAATAATGCTCATTGTACACTGGAAATTTGCTAAGAGAGTAGATTTCAGGTGCTCTTGTCTCTCTCACACACACACACACACACACACACACACACAGGGGGAAGGAACTGTGTGAAATGATGAATAAGTTAATTTGCTTGACTATAATAACCATTTCACCATGTATATCAAAATATCATGTATACCTTAAATATATACAATAAAATAATTTTTAGAAAACATTTAAATGAGAAATAGGTCAG
Organism: Daubentonia madagascariensis; assembly: GCA_023783475.1. Classification (NCBI taxonomy): domain Eukaryota; kingdom Metazoa; phylum Chordata; class Mammalia; order Primates; family Daubentoniidae; genus Daubentonia; species Daubentonia madagascariensis. Next base: position 28,912,793 of record JAKFHU010000144.1, on the reverse strand, counting down.
TGAAACAGATTGGAAAGTCAAGAAATAGCTCACATATATGGGCAACTGAGCTCTGATAAAGATACAAAAGCAATTCAGTGCAGAAAGAATAATATTTTCAACAAATGGTGGCAGAATAATTGGATCTTCATATGCAAAAGATGAACTTTGATTTGTATCTCACATGTATACAAAAATTAACTTAAAATGGATGATAGAGCTAAATTTAAAACCCAAGACTATAAAAAGTCTTTTAGAAAAAGCATTGAAGAATATCTTTTTAAACTTGGCTTAGGGAAAGAGTTTCTAAATACAACACCCAAAGAACAATCCATAAAGAAAAAAATAATAAATTGGACTTCATCAAAATTAAAAACTGCTCTTTGAACATAGTGTTAAGAGAATGAAAAGATAAACCACAGGTTGGAAGAAAGTACTTGCAAATCATACATCTGATAAAGTACTTTTTTCTAGAATATGTAAAGAACTCTCAGAACTCAATTATTTAAAAAAAAACTATCCAATTAAAAACTAGGCAAAAGATTTCAACAGACACTTCAACAAAGAAGATATATGAATGGCAAATCAGCACATGAAAAGAAGTTCAACATTAAATGTCATTAGGGAAATGCAAATTAAAGCCAGAATGAGAAGCAACTACACACCTATTAGAATGACTAAAACCAAAAATACTGATCTTACCAAACCTTGGCAAGGATGTGAAAGAACAGGTATTCTTGTACACCACTGGTCTGGAATGTAAAATGGTCTGGCCACTTTATAAAACATTTTGGCAAGTTTTTAAAAGTTAAACATACACTTAGCATACAATCCAGCAAATTTTACTCCTAATTGTTTATTTACTCAAGAGAACTGAAAGCATTTTTCCATGCAAAAGTTTGTAAACAAATATTTTTAATATTTTTAGTACTAGCTAAGAACTGGAAACAACCTAAATGTCCATCAACAGGTAAATGGGTAAACAAATTGTAGTATATACAAACAATGGAATGCTACTCAGGAATCAAAAGGAGTGAGTTAGTGATACACACAGTGGCATTGATGACTCTCAAATAATTAGGAGGAGTGAAAGAAGCTGGACAAAAAATAGTACATTTTGTACAATGCCATTTATATAAAACTCAAGAAAATGCATACTAATGTCTAGTGACAGAATGCAGGTCAGTGATTGCCTCATACAAAGGCTGAGAGGAGCAGCAGGTGGAATTACAAAGCAGCCTGAGAAATCTTTTGAGGATGATGGATATGTTCACCTTGTGATGGTACCTCAGAGACATTGCTGGCTGGGTTCCAGACCACTGCAATAAAGTGAATATTGCTAAAAAGCAAGTCACATGAATGGATTGGTTTCCTAGTGCATATAAAAGTTATGTTTACACTACACTGTATTCAATTAAGTGTGCCATAGCATTGTCTCTTAAAAAAATAGTACATACCTTAATTAAAAAATACTTTCTTGCTAAAAAATGCTAACAATTATCTGAGCCTTCAGCAAGTCATAATGTTTTTGCTGGTGGAGGGTCTTGCCTCGATCTTGATGGCAGCTGACTGATAAGGGTGTGGTTGCTAGAGGTTGGGGTGGCTGTGGCCATTTCTTAAAATAAGACAACAATGAAGTTTGCCACATGATTTGACTCTTCCTTTTATGAAATATTACTTGGTAGCATGCAATGTTCTTTGATAGCATTTTACCTACAGTAGAACTTTCAAAATTAAAGTCAATCCTCTCAAACTCTGGTGCTGCTTTACAAACTAATTTATGTAATACTAAGTCCTTTGTTGTTATTTCAATAATGTTCTCAGCGTCTTTACCGGGAGTAGATTATATCTCAAGAAACTACTTTCTTTGCTCATTCATAAGAAGTAACTCCTCATCCATTAAAGTTTGATCATGAGATTTCAGCAATTCAGTCACATCTTCAGGCTCCACTTCTAATTCTAGTTCTCTTGCTATTTTCCACCACATCTGCAGTTACTTCTTCCATTGAAGTCTTGAAAAGCGCAAAGTCATCCATGAGGGTTGGAATCAACTTCTTCCAAACTCCTATTAATGTGGATATTTTGACCTCCTCCCATGAATCACAAATGTTCTTAATGACATCTAAAATGATACATCCTTTCCAGAAGGTTTTTAATTTACTTTGCCCAGATCCATCAGGAAATCACCAACTATGGCAGCTACAGCCTTACAAAACTTATTTCTTAAATATTAAGACTTGAAAATCAAAATAACTCTTTGACCCATGGGTTGCAGAATGGATGTTGTGTTAGTAGGCATGAAAACAGCATTAATCTCCTTGTACATCTTCATCAGAGCTCTTGGGTGACTAGGTGTATTTTCAGTGAGCAGTAATATTTTGAGTCTTTTTTTCTGAGCAGTAGGTCTCAACAGTGGGCTTAAAATGTTCAGTAAATCATGCTGTAAACAGATGTGTGGTCATCCATGCTTAGTTGTTCTGATAGAACACAGGCAGAATAGATTTAACATAATTCTTAAGGGCCCTGAGATTTTTGGAATGGTAAATGAGCATTGACTTCAACTTAAAGCCACCATCTGTATTAGCTCCTAGCAAGAGAGTCAGCCTGTTCTTTGGAGCTTTGAAGCCAGGCATTGACTTCTCCTCTCTAGCTGTAAAAGTCCCACCTGGCTTCTTCTTACAATCGAAGGCTATTTTGTCTACATTGAAAATCTGTTAGTGCAGATTAACTAGATCTTCTGGATAACTTGTTGCAGCTTCTCTATCAGCACTTAATGCTTCACCTTGTACTTTTATGTTATGAAGATGGCGTCTTTCCTTAAACCTCATGAACCAACCTTTGCTAGTTTCAAACTTTCCTTCTGCAGTTTCCTCACTTCCCTCAGACTTCTTAGAATTGAAGAGAGTTAGGGCCTTGCTCTGGATTAGGCTTTGGCTTAAGGGAATGTTGTGGCTGGTTTGATCTTCTGTCCAGACTACTCAAATGTTGACCATATCAACAATAAAACTGTTTTGCTTTCTCATCATTTGTGTGTTCACTGGAGAAGCACTTTTAATTTCCTTCAAGAACTTCTCCTTTGCATTCACAACTTAGCTGTTTGGCACAAGAGGCCTAGTTTTTGGCCTGTCTCAGCTTTGACATACCTTTCTCACTAAGCTTAATCATTTCTAGCTTTTGGTTTAGAGTGAGAGACGTGCAACTCTTTTTTTCACCTGAACACTTAGAGGCCATTGTAGGGTTATTAACTGGCCGAATTTCATCATTGTCTCAAGGAATGTGGAGGCCTGAGGAGAGGGAGAGAGACAGGGGAATGGCCGGTGAGTGGAGCATTCAGAACACACACACATTTATTGATTAAGTTCATCATCTTACATGGATGTGGTTGGTGGCACCCAAAACAATTACAATAGTAGCATCAATGTTCACTGAGCACAGATCACCACAACTGGTATAATAATAACGAACAAGTTTGAAATATTGCAAGAATTATCAAAATGTGACAGAGAGACACCAAGTGAGCCCATGCTATTGGAAAAATGCACCAATAGTCTTGCTCGACACAGGGCTGCTACAAACCTGCAATTTATAAAAAAGGCAGTATCTGCAGAGAGCAATAAAACAAGGTATGCCTGTATGTACATATGTCAAGACTTCTCAAATTGTAAATTTTAAATATGTGCGTTTTATTCCATGTCAATTCTATATAACTATTAAATTTTTAAAAATATAGACAGCACCTGGTATCTGGGATATGGTGTATCATCGTCCTCTTTAGGGCAGTAATGACTCTGCCCTTTGTTTTTGTGTTGCTGGGGACCAGCAAGCAGCCAGGGTGCGGTACTGCCCATGCCTGAGTGAGCAGGTGACTGAGGGGAGAGGACCTTTCCCGCAGGGCCCCCACTTGTAGCCACAGCTGTCCTTGCAAACACCAGGCAGCGGGAAGTGAACACACAGCACAGTTTTCAGATCTTCACTTGCTGATGGCTCTCACATTTAATGTTCACCCTCCAGTTAAATTGACTTTCAAAAGCCCAGCTTAGACCACACATTTGTGTTCTTTTAGGTTGTATAAGGTCATCACGGTATACACCCACTGTCTGCTCTGTAACACGTCCTAGTTGGAGTTGGCGCCTCCTTCATGCTCTCACGTGGAAGCGTCCTTGGCCCCATCCTCGGTGCCCTGGCAAGGCAGCACCAGGAGCCCCCTGCCGCTGGGTCTCCAGCTCCCCTCCCGGGGGCACTGACCCCTGAGAAGGATGTTTGGAAGGGAGGCCTTTGTGTTTGGGGGCTGGAAATGATTTGCTGTCCTAGCCCTTGGTCTCACTAACTTGCTGTGTATCTTAAGCAAGTCCCTTGATCTCCCTGTCCTCTTTTTTCTCATATATAAAATAGAGGGCAGTAAGCAAGGTGACCTCCAGGTCCCAGGAACACCAACGTAGTGGTGCATTCAGTCTCAGCTTGCTCTAAGAGGGAGTGGTAGCTACTTGGGGTCAAAAGCAAAGATTCTTTCTAGATGGAGAAAGAGTAGCAATGGGTCACAACTTGCCAAGAGGACTATGACTGAAGCTCTGCCTGGGGCCAACCCCTCACTTTAGAGGGCAGAAACAGAACCAGTAAGGACCTAGGACTTGCTAAAGGTGTCCTGGTAGTTTGTGGTAGAGCTGAGGTTAGAATTGATTTCCTTCCACTCAAACCCAAGAAGGCTGGTAATGGTTGGGTGCAACGGGCAGGTCCCAGAAGGCGGAAGGGTGCTGTCTGGGTCCCAGGAGTTCAGACTTGGAGTTAAGTTTGGTGTCACTTTGTCCTGTCTTATGTTCCATTTTCGGTACAGGTTTCAATCAGAGCCAGAAGGAAATCTTCAGGAGAAAAGAGGCCCCATATTGAGGCCAGGACATTGAGGAAGCATTGGGTGGTTTTTGTATGGTGGCTGCCCTGCTATGGGGAGCACAGATGAACCAAACTCCACCACTGTTCTCCAGGCACTCATGCCTGGTGCAGGCATGCAGGAAAATGGCTTGCTGCAGGCAGGGTAGGCAGGCATGGTGCTCAGGAGAAGCCTGTGGGTCTGGGGGGATGAATAGGGAACTCCGGCCATTAGCGTGCAAGAGATCCCCATGAGGGAGGGCCTTGAAAGACAGAGAGGCTTGGATGGATGGGAAAGGGGGAGAGAACACCCCAGCCGAACACAGAGCATGCACCATGGTACAGTGGCGAGACGATGTGAGGTTTGAAGGGTAGTGAGTAGGTTTGGGAGCCCTGAGAAAAATGTGTGTGAGGAAACACAGTGGAAGAGGAAGCAACAGGAAGACCTGAACCAAGATCGTAGCTGGGCTGAGTGCTGTGCAGAAACTTGCTGTTGATTTTGTTAGCAGGAGCAGGGAGAGGGTGTTGTATTTTTTTCCTTCATAGTTTTGTCTTGAGGTCTCTCTCTGGAGAGTGGCTATAACCCCTAGCCCTGTGCTGATAGGGCTCCAGGGGAGGTGGTCGTGAGTGTTTACAACACCCCTTTCACAGGATACTTCTTTATCCTGGTGGACAGCCTAATGTCTGAGTGTCTGGCCAGTGTCCTGGTGTCCCTCTCAAAGGATACCTGTTAATACTGGCAGACGCCCTTGTGGCTCTTGTCTGACCTGTGTCCGCTTTATTCCTACCAAGATAGCCACTCTCTAGGAGAGCCCTGACAGGAAGAGAAATTAGGTTTGAGTGTGTCGGTTAGGTGACATGCAGAGGAGGCAGCATGACAAAACACATGAAAGAGCAGAAGCAGTGTACTACTTGCAGGCCACAGAGAGAAGAGGCCAGTGTGCCCTGCAGGGCCAGTGGGGAGTGGGGAGCCATCTGGGGCACATGCACTCAGCCAGTGGGTGGGGAGCAAGACAGACACAGAGTGAGGGGCCAGTGAGCCGAAGCCTTTTTGGGGTCCAGGGCATCACCCAAGCAGGTCTCCCATGGGGAGCTCTAATCAGTGGGTTTAGAGCAAGCAAGCGCGAGTTCCAGGAGGCCACGCTGTGAGTGACAGGTGGTCACTGTGGTGTATTTGAGAAGTTTATATAGGGTGTGAGGGTCAGTGGGGTGGCCAAGGAGGTCACATCTAGCTGTCCCATAGGGAGGTGGTCACCAGGAAGCAGTTCTGTAAGGCACATCTCTGGATCAACCGTTTTGAGGAACCAGGAGGAGGTAGAGAAACAGAAACTGGGTCAAGGGTGACTGAGCCCTGCTTCTGGTCTGAGAAAGTCCAACTTACATTCAAAATACATGCTGAGGCAGCATAAAATTGTCAGAATTCACTACAGAGGGTCATCTGAAGGGTCTGAGGAAAGAAATGAATGTCCAGTGTAGATATTGAAGGTGTGTCCACATGGATAATTTTATCTCATTTTACTTTTGAGGACTAGACATGCCAAAGTCCCTCTGGCACAAACCCAATACACTACTGAGAAGCCGTTGGAAAAAGGCAGTTTTATAATCATTTTCTTTTTATTTCCTGATATTTAGAAAGTTTTATTTCTTCTGGCACTATATACCATCTGCCTAATTAGTCGTGGTGACTCCTCTGATAGTATTCTCCGTGGTTTGTTGTGAAATGTTAAGGTTCTTAAGAGTAGCCAAAGTGCCAGCATGGAATCATACAGTATAAATTCCTGTGTGTCTGCCTTCCTTTGCATATAGATATAGATGCATATCAGTCTTCCCAGAGTTATTGATTATATTAAGTCTTTTCAAAGAACCATCTTTCGGCTTCGTTGACTCTCTCTATTGTTTGTTGTCTATTTCAATAAGTTCTGATCTTTTAAATATTTGATATATTTGGTTATAGATCTATCATCTCAGTATTTGTAAGGTTTTTTCTTTTTATTGTTTTTGTTTCCTTTCTTTCTTTTTAATTATCTTTTGGTTAAATTTACTATTTTTTTAAACTATTTGAGATGGATACTTAAATCAGGGGGTAGCAAACTTTTTCCATAAAAGGACATATAGTAAGCACTTTAGGCTTTGTAAGCCATATATAGTTTCTGTCATGTCTTTTCTTTTAGACCACTTAAAAATGTAAAAGCTATTCTTAGCTCATGCATTGTACAAAAACAGAGGTAGTGTGGAATTGACCCATGGGTCATAATTTGCAAACCCTCAACTTAGATTATTGAGGTCCAGCCTCTTCTTTTCACACGCACATGCACGTGCATTATGAGGCTATAGACTTCTGCTTAATTCCTCAGTATGTGAGGATTTTCTAATTCTTTTTTGTTATTGGTTTCTGTCAAGGCACACACAAGACAAGGCAAGGGCAAGGCCTGCCTGCTCCAACCAGTAAGGATACGACTATCCACTTTTAGATTCAGACAGTTTGTTACTTACATAGACAGTGAAAGAAAGAGTAGCCAAAGTGCCAGCGCCCAGGTCCTTGTCCCACATACCAGAAAAAACGACACTGAAACGAAAGGGAACAGATGACTGCTGTGTAAGCTGTGGTAGACCCCATTGCCAAGGAGCTTGCTCTATGCTGAATCTATAAATATTTTATAGATTATAAAATATTATATTTTTATATAGTTTTATATTCTGTATCTCTCTTCAGAGGTGGTAGAGGAAGAAGGGCCCACACCTCATCAGAACTGGAGAGGCAGTGAGAAACTGTCTCATGACAGCCTTCCAGGGAGGTAGGAAGGCAAGTGGGAAATCTCCTTGGGGTGGCTGCTTCTCCTGTTCTGGTTGGATCCCAAGGCATTCTACCAAGACTCAGACTACAGTTCAAGCCTGTGCCTGTGGGGTCATGCTTGTATGTGCAGGGTCACCTGGGCACAGGGGCAAAGCATATGACCATTTCTGGTAAATGTTCCACATTCACAAGGAAAGAAAAAGTGGGTTTGTGATGCTTGGTGCAGTGATCTGTGTATGTTAGTTGGATCATATTATTCATGTGATTCAAATGCATACTGATTATTTTTGTCTGCTTGTTCTATCAGTTACTGAAAGCACTTTGTTAAAATATCCAACTACCATTGTGGACTTGTATATTTCTCTTTTATTTTCTGTCAGTTTTTCTTTATATAATTTGAGGTTAAGAACATTTAGTCTCATCATATCTTCCTGTTGGAGAGTTTTTTTATCATTATAAACATTTTTCTGTCTTTATTGAAGTTTTATTTTCCTTATTGTCTACTTGTCTGATATTAGTATTTCTGCATTAGTATTCTTTTAGTTACTGTTTGCATGATATATTTTTAAAATCATTTTACTTTCAACCTTCCTGACCCTTTATATTTAAGATGTAACTCTTCCGAGCAATATATAATTAAGGGCTTTTCTTAAAAATCCAGTCTGATCATCTGTCTTTAGTTGCAGTATTTAGTTTACCTACGTTGGATGTGATAACTGATATATTTGGTTATAGATCGAACATCTCATTATTTGGTTTTTGTTTGACCTATCTGTTCTTTGTTTCCTTTTTTCATCTTTCTTGCCTTATTTTGTGTAAATCAAAAATTTTATTAATTTTCTCCTCTTTTAGCTTCTTACCTATACATTCTTTTATTATTCTTTTAGTAATTACAATGGAGGTTACAACATACTTCCTTGACTACAAGGTTTCCCTTAAATTAGTACTTTTACCATATTTTGGACAATTCAAGGAACTTAGTACTTTTAAACTCCATTTGTCCCCTCCTGCCTTTCATGCTAATGCTGTCCCATAATTTGAGTCTATTTCAGACTCCATAGAGCAATGCTATTTTCTACAGGGTCAATACTCACTTAGATATATAAGAACTTTCCATTGCTCGTTACTCTTTCCTACGTCTCTGAGCTTCAATCTGGGATCATTTCCTTCTGTGTAAAGAACACCCTTTAGTGTTTCCTTTAGTGTGGTCAACTGGTGATAAATGTCTGGAAATTTTTTATTTTTTCTTCACTTCTGAAGGCTAGTTTGTCAGGTACAGGAATCTGGCTGGCCGCATTTTATCAGCACCCTGAGGACATGCCATTTTCTTCCGGCCTTCCTTATTTCCACTGAAATGTCAGCTGTCTCTCTTATCGCTCCCCTGAAGGTAGTACATCTTTTACTCATAGACTCAAATTATGGGACAGCATTAGCATGAAAGATTGTACGTCCTGTTTCCAAAATATTTTTCTTTAGCTTAGGTGTTCAGCAGTTTTATTATAATGTGCTGAATTGTGTTTTTCTTATATTTATCATCCTTGGGGTTCTTACCACTTCTGAATCTGTGACTTGATATCTGTCATTAATTTTAGAAAATTCTTGATCATTATCTTTTTAAATATTTTTTCTGTCCCATCCTCTATCTTCTGTCTTTCTGGAACTTAATTACAAATGATCCCTGACTTACAATGGCTCAACTTATGACTTTTTGACTTTATGATGGGTTTATCAGGGTATTAAATGCATTTTCCACTTACAGTATTTTTGACTTACAATGATTTATTGGGACACAACCTCATTGAAGGTTGAGGAGCATCTGTACACGTGTTGGCTCTTATGCTCCTTTCCTGTGCTTAAGCTTATGGTCTTCTGCTTGTATCTCTTATTCCCTACCTCCTGCAGTATGTGTCTGTGCGTCTACGTGTCTGTGTGTCTGCTTCAGACTGAATATTCTCTTCTGAACTATCTTTTATGCTATTTATTCTCTTTTCGTGGGTGGCCAGTCAGCTCTTAAACATATCCACTGAGTTCCTATTTTTAGTTGGTATAATTTTCATTTCTAGGGTTTCCACTTGATTTACTTTTGTAGTTCCCAGTTTCTGCCAAAATTCTTTAACTTCTACATATTAGATGTAATTAAGTTAAAGTTAAGTCATGCATCACTCAACAATGGGGATACATTCTGAGAAATGCATCTTTAGGTGATTTCCTCATTGTGTGAACATCATAGAGTATACTTACACAAGAATAGATGATATCGCCTACTTACCACCTAGGCTTTATGGCACAGCTCCTAGGCTACAACCCGGTACAGCAGGTTACTGTACTGAATACTGTAGGCAGTTTTAACACAATGGTAAATATTTGTGTATCTTAACATATCTAAACATAGAAAAGGTAATGCTTTGCACTACAACATATGACAGCTACAACATCACTAAATGATAGGAATTTTTCAGTTCCATTATAATCTTCTGGGACCACTGTCACATATGTTATCCATCATTGACCGAAACATCATTATGCAATGTATAATGCACATAAAATGTATGTGTGTTTTATAACTCTATTGTCTAAATCTCCTATTGTGTTGTTTCCATGTTCTTCTTTTCTTTTATTTTTTATCTTGTCTTGATTTTTCATAATCCTAGTAATTTTAATTGGGTTTTGGATATTCTATGTTAAAATTTTGAGATGTAATTTTAGGCTCTGGGTGATTTTATCTTTTTCCAGAGAAAGTTAAGTTTGCTTATTTCAGGAAGGTGGGGTGGGGGCATTAGAAATGGAAGACCACTTTAAGTCAATCAGGTATTTAAGTAATTTGAAGCTGGACTTAATTCTCTGCTGTATCTTTTCTATTTTTAGTTCACTTTGACTCTTAGGGGGTAGCCCTACAAGTTCCCAGCTGAAAGCCTGAGGTGATGACCAAGGTCTGTTCTTCTTTGGGGATCCTGAATTCCAGTTTTTGTCTGCCCAGGTCTATAAGACTTGTTGAAACCTCTCCTCAGCATCTCAGCCTCTCAGCCACTGCTTTTGTCATTGGCAATGTCCCCAATGAGGAAGTGGCTCCAAATGCTAGGTTCACCTCTCTTGTTTCCAGTCCTGTTTCCGATCTTAGCCTTAAAGTTCCTCACTGCCTTTGTACTCCCTGATGTCATCAAACAGATTTCTTTCTTATATTTTACCATATTTTCTAGTGACCAATGTCAGTATTGGTCTGAAACAACCTGCTCCACCATTGCCAGAAGCAAAACTCCCAAGAGCAGTTTGAACTTGTTACTGTGATATCACTGATAAACACTTCAATATTGGAATAAGCAGATAGTAGTTTCGTGTATGACATTTTTTATCAAAGAATCCCAGACTGACTAATATCAGCAGTATATAACTAATCTTGAAATAAAATATTATTAATTAACTCACATGTCGAAAAGAGTGGTTGTAAATATTACCTGTTTAATGTCCAGATGGTATCTGTTTTTGCCAGTTGAACAAAGGACTGCTGACTTCCAAAACAGAAGTTGTGCATTAGACAGTTAATGTGACAGATGCTGACATCAGCTTTGTAGCTTTGTAGTGTTGCAGTTTACACAGATGAATTTTATACAGGATGTGTACTTCCATTACTGTCTGATTTAATACATATTTGCAATAAAGGGAATTTTTCAAAGGCATGAACACAGATTATCTACCATTGTTTACATTACTAGCACATGACTAGTTACATTACTAGTGTACTAGTAATATACTACTATTACTAGTGATACTAGAAAATCCAGTTAACTTTGTTAGCCATCTACTTCCTGACTAATTTATTTTAAACAACTCCATATACCACTAGTACTAAGGGGTGACTTCTGTGTTGAGGGGAGTTGAACATGTTTCCAGCTCTCTACCTCTGTGCACACTCACATATGTGTTCTTATAATGGATGCCTGTGAAACCTGCTGCAGCTCTACACCACTTTGTCTCCGTGTCCCTTGAGGCTGAAGTAAACCTGCCAGGGCTTGCACATGAAGATTATAAAATAGCAAAGGAAAGTTTCACAGGAACTTTGTACATCTAGCAAGAGATGTTTATGTGAAATGCAGGTTATTGTGCATCTTCCCTGGGCCAAAAATTGCAAGCAAGGAGCAACTATGACTGGGATGCAAGGCTGTATGCAAATCACTGGATTCAAACCGGGGATTTTGGTGAAAGGTCATCTAGATGTTTAATTTTGGTTGAAGTAAATGAGCATTGTTCTTAATAATTCTCCTAGGGCGGAAACCGAACTCCAAGAGTATACAGAAAGGCCTGCTGCTGCTGCTGCTGCTGCAGCTGCTGCGGTGTTGGCAGCCGTGGTTTCCCCAGCCCCTGGTAGAGGTAGTTCGATGGTTGGAACGTGACCTTTGTCCCTTGTCATTCTCTGTCCATGTGCAGAGTGGCACAGTCTCCCTAGTGGCTGCAGAGAGGGAGCAGGGCCCTGCCTGGGTGCAGAGTCTCCCTTGCAGTGTTGCAGATGTCCCCGGAGCGCAGCTACTAGGGTTTCTTACATAATCAACAGCATGTTGGCCTGAGGCACAGATTAAGCCATTTAAGAAAATGAGTCTGAAAAAATAACTGATTGTTCCCTGCTTTAATCAGTTTGTCCCATGATTGCAGGCCTGAGTTCCCAGCAGATCAGAGATGGGTGTGGTGAGCATGAAGGCACCCCTGACAGCTCTGCCTAGTAGGAAACCCCTCACAACCAGGCCTGTTTCCAGGCTGTTAAAGGAAGTGCAAACTTGGGACCAGCTCTGCCCAGGATGCAGTTAGGATGCAGGCCCAGATGCTACCAAGGAGAATCAGTCATCTGCTGCATGCAGAGGGCCCGGGTCAGTGTTTCAGAGGAGAGCAGCTTGGCTGTCAGATGCAAGCAGCCCCATGTGACTGGGTGCATGGCCATTGTCCCCAGTGCACCCCATGTGTCCAGAGGATCCTCCACACTCCTCACGGTTCAGGGTCCTTGATGTCCTTGAGTGATGGCTGGCCACGGGCCCACAGGCCCTGTATGTGCACAAGCAGTGCAGTGCACACTCAGCACACACACATTCACCCACACACCATGCAGCACATCTGCCCAGACAACCCATGCACCTGTGTACCCCCACACACCCGCTCTACACAACACATCTCACAACACGTGACACACATCACAGATGTGCACCCCCACACAACTGATTCATCATGCACACACATGACACATTCACCATGCACACTCACAGACACGACATAACACATTCACCATGTACCCACACAAACACAACACACTCACCATTACACACACACAAACACAACACAACACATTCACCATGCACACACATAAGCACAACATAACACATTCGCCATGCAGATACACACAAAACATATTCATCATGTACACACACAGATAATACATTCACCATGCACACATACACATGTGTGCATACTATAGACACACACCATACCCACACTAACCCCACACCACATATAAGCCACACATATACCCCCATGCACTCGGCACATGCCCAGACCACACAACTCACATCCACGTCCCAGGTCGCAGCCCTGCCTTTGCACACACTCCCTCTGAGGCAGCGTCTGAGTGAGAACAGGGTGGGAGGAGTCCTAATCCGGATGGAAAAAGGAATGGACTATGTTTTCAGTGTTTCAGTTGTAATTGAAAACATTTAAAATACATATGCTTTTGTAAAATAATGCACACATATAATTTTTGTGTTTATGTGCAATTTGCTGTTTGTGGAAATTAGGAATTCAGCGTCTTTCTACCATACTGACAGGTAATATGGGAAACACAGAAAACATAAAATGTAAAATCTGAATTTAGCATATGCATCAAACTAGTCCAAACTGGCTTCTGTTTTGGGGACATTGGAACCATATTTCTCTTTCTTCTCTGCTTCCCAAGTCCGCAAGTTGGCTGGCTCTGTTCTAGAAGGAAGCATGAAGCTGCCGTTCAGAGAGTGAGCTCTGGCATTTGGACGTGCTGGGTCAGGTGTGGCTTCACTCCGTGTGTGTGTGTGAGCTTAGCAAGCTATTGCGTTTTCTCCAGTACTAAAACAGACATTGTCATCGTCATCCCGCTACAGCAGGATTGTCACGAGAACTAAAGGAGATGGAGGTGTGAAACAGCACAGCGCCCGGCACATAGTAGGTACTTAAAGAATCAATGAAAGAAAACGTGAATAAATGAGAGAGTGAGCTCCACCTCCCCGCAAATGCAAATCCCTCCCATGAAAAGTAAACTCAAATCAAATATAAAAGCAAAGAAACAGGCGACTGTGGAAGGGCCTGCTTTTTCCTGGCCTGACCATGTTTTCCAGCCGCGCTGCAGCACCCAGAGGCAGAGCCTTCCGGGCAGTTCTGCTCATCACACCCCCCTGCTCACAGAAGTTTCTGGCAGCTGCTATGGCTCACTCAGACCCAGAGTCTGATGCTAGACCTGCTGTCCCATCCACCAGTCAGTCAGAGCCCAGAGTGCAGAGGTGAGGGGCACGGCGGCCTATCTTGTCGGGCTTCACGCCTGACCCTGCCCTGCAAGTCTTCCCCTGGGTCCCTGAGTGGGAGCCACAAGTTGTCCTCTGACCCACTTCTCTCTGGCCATATCCATGAGCCACTTACCGACTCAATTTATTTTATATAAAGGTGCTGCTCTAGCCATTATTTGCAAGTTTTTTTGTGAAGCAGCTGAGTATAGTTTCCAGCTGAAATCTTAGGGAGTGTCCACATGTCAAACAGGTAGAGCCACTCTGGCGGACACCAGGGCTCTTTCTGTCTGAAAGCCCGAAAGCCTGCTCTGCTTTTACTTACACCTGCAGCCAATTGTCACGAAATCCTGCTGGCTCCCCTTCAGAAGCCCAGCATCTCTCGGAGGCCACACAGCCCAGGCACTGTGACCCTCCATGGGGCTCCACGGGGCCTGCCTCACGCTCGTCCACTGCTTTCTCTGCTCTTCAGAAGGCAGCCAGAGCAAAACGTAAATTAGAAGTCATTTAGTTTCTCCAAAGAAAAAGGGCCTGGCAGGGTGGGAGGGACTGCTGGAACGTGACTGGGATTGTGTCACATCCCTGAAGACCTAGAGAAGGAAATCCCTGCAGACGCAGAGGAGAGCTGGAGGCCTTGCGGGGCCTGATTTCGAGCTGTGGTGATCAGGACTGACCCGTTAGCACCAGCATAGACAAGGGTGTATCCTGGAACAGCATGGAGACCAGAAGGACCAACTGGTCAACTGATTTTCTTTTTAAAAGTCACCAAGAGAAAAGAAAAGGAAAGTCTTTTCAACAAAACATGCTGTAACAACTTTGTAAAACAGTATGTTAAAAACAACAACAACAACAACAACAACAACAAACCCTTGCCTCTGCCTCCTATCATACAATTACTTCAGGGTAGGTTATAGACCTAAATGTAAAAACAAAACCTATAAAGCGTCTAGAAGAAGGCATAGAGAAAAAAATCTTCATGACCTTGGAGTTGGCAAACATGTTTTAGGTCACAAAAGGACCACGGCAGGGAAAACAAATGATGAATTGAATTTCACCAAAATTAAAAATTTCTGTTCATCAAGACACTTAAATAGGTAAGCCACAAACTGGGGAATAATAGTCATAAAACACATATCTGATAGAGTATCTATAATAAATAAATAGCAACTACAATTGTAAAAATACAAAGAACCCAATTAAAAAGTGAGGTGAAAACTTAAAAAAAAAAAAAGATACATGAATGACCAGTAAGTACATGAAAATATTTTCAGTTAGTCATCAGGCAAATAAAAATTAGAACCACAATGAGATACCACTGTACACCCGCCAGAACAGCTGGAATTAAGAGTACTGACAATACCAAGTATTAAAAGGATGTGGAACAAAGGGAGCTCTCAAAAGCTACTGGTAGGAAAGCAAAATAATAAAACCACTTTGGGAAACAGTTTGGTGATTTCTTAAAAAATAAAAAATACGTTTTCCCCTTGACCCAACAGTTCTGTTGTATATTTACTGAAGAAAAATGAAAATATATGTTCACAAAAAGACTCGTACTTGAATGTTCATAGGAGCTTTCCTCATAATTGCCAACATCTGGAAGCAACACAAATACCCCTCAACGAGTGAATGGATAAACTCACTGTGGTGTGTGATGAACTACTACTCAACAGTCAAAAACCCGAGCTACCGTTGCATGCGACAACATGGATGATCGTGCCTCAGAGACTTTATTCTGAGCAAAAGAGGCCAGACACTTATATGGAGCTCCAGCACAGGGGTTGTGTGGAAGATGAGATAGACAAGATCCTAAAGACGCCCTCAAGATTCCCAACCCTTGCAGTTCAGTCAAGCACTGCCCTGGGCACTGCTGAGAAGGGACTATGTGCTGGAATTCAGGTTGCTAACCAGCTGACTTGAAGATAGATCATCCTGGCTTATCTGGGTGGGCCCAAGGAAATGTCAAGGGCCCTTAGAAACAAAAGAGGAAGCAAAAGGGAAGACTTGGAGAGATGAGGAAGAAGAGGTCAGAGAGATTTGAAGTGCAAGGCGGACTCCATCGGCCATTGCTGGCTTGAAGATGGAGGAAGGGCCATGAGCCACGGAACACGGGTGGCCTCTGGGTGCCGACAGTGACCTCTGCCGACAGCCTGCAGGGAAATGGGGACTCGGTGCTACAGCTGCCTGGAATGGGATCCTGTCACATCTGAACGAGGCTGGAAGCCAATTCTCTTTCTAGAACCTCCAGCAGACGCCAGAAGGATTGGCTGGGAGGGGTGTGGCGGCCATCCTGATGTGATGACATGGCTTAGATCTTGGTTGTGCCGTGGCTACATGAATTTGGGCACTTGCCTAAGCTCACCCAGCTGGGCACAGATCTGGGCATTTGTTCCTCCATGTACAAATTATCCAGCCATAAAGAAGAATGAAATCCTGTCATTTGCAGCAACATGGATGGAACTGGAGGTCATTATATTAAGAGAAACAAGCCAAGCAGAGAAAGACAAATCACCTACTGGGTACAATGTACCCTATTCAGGTAACAGGTATATTAAAATCCTGGGCTTCACTATGCAATTCACCCATGTAACAAAAAACCACTTGTACCCCCTAAATCTATTACAATTTTAAAAATAATGAATTTTTTAAATTTAACGAAAGAATCTCAGGACATTTCTTTCTGCAGCTGTGAATCTGCCAATGATCTTGTCTCCCAAGATAAAATCTTTTGTTCTTACCACAGCCCCATCCTGCACACTCCAAGCACAAGCTGTCCCACACCACTCATATGTAGACACCACAGCCACACAGGCCCACAGCAGGGTTTGACCTTGCTGTTCTAATGACCAAAAATGCTGCCCTCCAAATAGCTAAAGGATGCCCTTCCTCATTTCTTTGGATCTGTTCTGAAGTCATCTTATTAGGGAACTATTCAGTGCCTGAGTACTAAAGCAGAACAGAGTAGGTGCCCCCTGAATCTCTACTGAATGTGTGCACATAGCTCCTGAGAGGACACGGCCTCCTCAGTAGACATGGCCTCTTGGATGGACACAGCCTCCTTAGTGGATGCAGATCCTTGGTGGATGTAGGCTTTTTGGTGGATGCGTCCTCATGGGAAGACACAGCCTCCAAGGTAGATACAGTCTCCTGAGAGGATAAGTCCTCCTGAGTGGATGCAGTCTCCTTGGTGGATGTGGCCTCCTGGCCTTGAAGCCTTACGCAACACAGCTGGTTCTGCACCTGCACCCAACTTTATCATCACCCTCACCTGCTTCTCCTGGGCACTCTGCCTTGCCCACCAGGCAACCCAGGAAGAGGGGAGCAGGGCTGCTCACCCCAACCCTGATCCCTGCGTGAGCATGATTTCATTATTTTGTAGACATAGAGTCCCAGCAGGATTTCATGGAATCTGAACAAGCAGAAAATACCCTGGGAGGCCCAGCAGCCTCTCCCTGGCAGTCCTGTGGGCTGGTTGATCACCCACAGCCAGCTGTCATTGTGCTCTGGCCTTGGCCCCTCAGGGAGGAACACAGCTGGGGTGTGAGGCCTGGCCCCGTGGTTTGCGGCAGGCTCTGTTGCTACCCTGGAGTACATATGCTGTGGGAGGGGAGCTAGTGGACTTCCTGGTAGAATTGGATGGAAAGACCTAAAGGGCTTTCTTTAGATGTGACAATTTAAACTCCTCCTAGAGACCAGGTTGGCAAATGTCCAAGAGACATGAAGTGATTTGTTTCTCATATCTTCAGGACTTAGTTTGATTTCGGTTTTAAAAAGCTGCCTCAGGAATTTTTAACTGAAACAATTTAACCAAAAGGAATAGATTTCTTTCTTAAATGCCGAGCAGGTCTCAGGGCCCGGGTGGAGAGTCGCTGGTGAATCCCACTGTAGGAGGCTGCTGTCGTCTCAGCAGATCGTGCTTTCATTTTCAGGACTGAATTCATTTTGACAGTTGACTTAACTTTCTTCGATTTTTACAAAAATCAGTACTTGGATTCTTTTTAAAGCACCATTTTAAGATTAAAAGCCGGGAGACCTCACTTTGGTGAGTGAAGCTGCTGCTGCTGATTTCAGTGAGTAGCTTGAGGCTGGCGTGGAAGACAGTGGCTCGGCTCAGTGAGAAGGGGATGGAGACTCGAGTTAACTGTGGCTTTCTGCAGCATGCCGTTCTGTCCCTGCAGGTCCCCACCTCCACTGACGCAACAGAGTAGTGTTGCGTAGACATCAGCGAGGACAGCAGACAGTGGCTGAGAACAAGACAGCCACTGCATTTGTTTATTTCTCTTTGAAATCAAGTTTCTTTTTTAAAAGCCATCTGAGACTTTGAAATCAAATAATATATATATATTTTTAAATCCACCTGAGAGAGGATCATTCTGGTCCTCTCTGGTCAAACCCTACAGCCCAGCACTACTGACATCGTGTTGTATGAACAAGCTAAAGATGGCCTCTGTGTAGTGAGCTGAGAACCGGGAGAGCCGATGGTGTCGGTTCCGGTCTGAGTCCGAAGGCCAGCTTGAAGGCAGACAGGCAGAGAGAGTGGATTTTCCCTTATTTAGCCTTTTGTTCTGCTCAGGCCTTCAGTGGATGGATGAAGCCCACCCATGCCCCGGAGGGCACCCTGCTTTACTCAGTCTAGAGATGCAAATGTTAATCTCATCCAGAAACACCCTCACAGACACAACCAGAATAATGTTTGACCAAATGTCTGGGCACCCTGTGGCCAGACCAGTTGACATGTAAAATTAACCACTTCTACATGTAAGCCCCCTTTTCAATCTGCCTCTCCCCTGGGACCTTTCTTGCCCTCCTCGCCTTCTGAGTAGCAACCCTCCCACCCCGGGGCTGCCACAGTCCCCAGTCTCCTGCTGTGAGGACCTTCCCCCTCCCCGCAGGCAGACCTGTCAGTGCATCCCCAGTGACGCTCGTGCCTGCCACTGCCACCTTGTGGTCTTATCCTTTTTCCTCGTTCAGCCCCCAAATCTCTCAAACCCTGATGCCCTGTGCAATTCCCTGAGCAGATGATGGTTTTGCAAGCCTCTGAGCCTTTGTAAGTTCTGTGCCCCGCACTGCCCTTCCTCTTTCTCTTCTGGGAAGCCTCCACTCCTCACTCACAAATAACGGGGCCTGTTGGGCCCTCTGTAGACTCCCTGGCTCTCTGTACACACCTCTCAGCCATCCCATGTCTGTCTTACCTCTTGCTGTGTTGGCCTCTTAAGATGCACGTGTGAGTCTTTATTCATCTTTACATCATCAGCACCGGGATGCCTGCATGTACTGGGAGCCTCGTCGGGGTGTGCTCAGTGAACCCATGGCAGGAAGCAGGCAGCCTTCCCTGAGGTGCAGCGTTGGAACACTATCTTTCCTGTAGTTTTTAGTTATTCAGTTTAGCTATTTCTTCAGCTGCTGTGAAAATGTCTCGCCGTATATTTGCATCATTGTTTAGATTAATTACATTCTGAGTATAGAGAACTGAAGCATTTGGAAATACTTAGAAGTTATGCTTTGTTTATAAGCTGTGGAGTGTGTGAAATCCAAAAATGGAATTTCTCAGACTGTAAACATATTCGTTTATATAGTTATACAACAATAAAATTATTTCATTTGTGGAATAAGTCAACAATGAGGTAGTGCCTACTGTTTGTGTGTGTGTGTGTATATATAGTCATACATTGCTTAACAACAGACATTCCTTCTAAGAAATGCACGGTTAGGCGATTTTGTC
The DNA here is from genome assembly GCA_023783475.1 of Daubentonia madagascariensis. Classification (NCBI taxonomy): domain Eukaryota; kingdom Metazoa; phylum Chordata; class Mammalia; order Primates; family Daubentoniidae; genus Daubentonia; species Daubentonia madagascariensis. The sequence continues at coordinate 28,892,932 of JAKFHU010000144.1, read as the reverse complement.
ATTGTTCCAATATCAGAGTGTACTTACACAAACCTAGGTGGTGTAGCCTACTACACACCTAAGCTATATGGTATATAGTCTGTTGCTTCTAGGCTATGAACCTGAATAGCACATTACTGTACTGAATACTGTAGGCAGTTGTAACATAATGGTAAATATTTGTGTATATAAACATATCTAAACATAGAAAAGGTAATGCATTGCACTATGAAGTTACAACAGCTATGATGTCACTATGCAATAGGAATCTTTCAGTTCTGTTATAATCTTGTGGGACCACTGTCATATATGTGGTCCATTGTTGACTAAAATATCCTTATATGGCATATGACTGTGTGTGTGTGTGAATATACGTATAATTATAATTTGTTTTTCTTTCATTCAGTTGATATATATGTGACCAAATTGAGAGTTTTCTTTCCAAAATTATTTTATTCCTTTATCACAAAATATACAAATTAAATTATATTTCATATTACTATGAACTTGGTAGTTTCAATACTTACCTTGCAGATTAACACAAAATACTCATAATTCAATGATAAAATTGATTGTTTTAGTTTACTTTTCTATGTTATTTTACGAGTTGTTTGAAATGGTTGAATCCAAAATTTATTTTTTGAATGTGTGTGTACTCATTAAAACTAAATCAAAAAGGAGCCAATTACTTACCTAGGAAAACAAATCATGTCCACCAGGCATTCAGGTAAACTGAGGCCCTGAGGACATATTTAACATTAGTATGAATTAGTTGAAGAAAATGCAAACACAATGAGAAAATAAAAGTCACTCATGATCTTACTCGTTGGAGAGAATCCCAGGAATATTTTGGTGTCTCTGTTTCTAGTTCTTCATATACATATATACACATACATGTACATGCACACACACATACACACACAGGATTTTTAGTGTACAAATAGTTTTCAAATGTTGGGGGTAGAAACAACTAGCTGTGTACCAAAGTCCATTCTTCCTTCACCCTGAGCAGGCAACAAGACCTCATCCCCAGGCTCCTGTGTGCTTTGATGTGGCCATGTAATACATTCCCACGGTGGAACAGCAGAGAGAGTGACATGTGTACTTTGGGGCCTGTCCCATCAGAGCCTGTCTGAGGAGATGAGGCTGGAGGAGAGACCACAGTGAAGTAAGGGAGAAATGGGTGCTCCTCTGGGCTCTTCCCCCTTCTGGCTGAGTGGGCTGCTGGTGCCACACAGGGAAGCCTTGGAAGTCCTGTATTGAAGATGACACCTGGATCCCTCAGTGAGTGTGTGGAGCAGAGCCATTCTTGGCCTGGACTCCCACTCTGGACTACCATGTGCAGAAAGGAATAAACCTTTTGTCTTTAAGCTACTGATGGGGGATGGGAAGCTCTACTGATGCATAAGCTACTCTAATTCATTATTTTTATTAAATACTGAGGTGATACAAAATAATATTTCTCAAAATTAATTATAAAAATAAAGCAGTTTTAAACCACCCAGCTTAAAAAGGGGTGGAGGGGTAGAATTTGTCATTAACTTTGAAATTCCTTTGTGCTTCCTCCTAACCCACTACATGCTTCTCCCCTTGGTGATGACCACTGTCCTCAAGTTTGTATTTGCCTTTTCCTTGCTTTCCTTGAGCATTTTAACACATGTGTCTGTGCCTCTAGGCAATATGTTGTTTATTACGGCATGCTTTGATCCTTACATAAATGGAACCAAACTGTATGATCTTTAGGAACTTTCTTCTTCCCTGCAACAGTATGTTCCTGAGGTTCATCTGTGTTGTTGTATGACGTTTAATTGCTTTTTCATTGCTACATAGTATTCCATTGTTTGAGTAGACCAAATGTGTTTGTTCATTCTACTTTTGATGAATAATTAACTTGTTTATTTTTTCTGCTGTTATGAACAGGGCTGCTGTGCACATTTTTAATAGGGCTCCTTGTGCATATGGCACATGTACAGACATTTCTGTAGAAGCGGGATTGCTGGATCCCAGGGTGCATGGCATTTTGATAAAAAGGTCAGGAAGAGCCTTTCTGATGAGGTGATATCCTGGGAGGGACCACAGTGAAGTGAAGGAGAAAGCACTGCCAGTATTTGGGGAATGAATAATCCAAGCAGAGGAAACAGCAAGCGTGGGGCCCTGTGGTGGGAAAGTCCTGGCCAGGAGTGGCTGGAGTCCAAAGAGGAAGAGGAGGTGAGGTTACATGGTGCCCCACAGCCAGATTGCAAAGGGCCGGGAAGCTGTGGAGAGGACTCGGGAGTTAATTGGAAAATAATTGAAAGTTTCTGGGGTTTAAAAGGAGAGGAACATGACAAGATTTACATGTTCAAAGGGACACTCTCGCTGCCCAGTGGAGAACAGGCTGTAGGGCACTGCAGTGAAGTAGGGAGAGGAGCCAGGGGGCTCTGGCAATAATCCAAGCAAGAGAGATGGCTGGCCCGGGGTGGCAATGGCAGAGAATTTGAGAAGGGATTAGATCAAGAATCTATATTTCAAGGTACAGCTGAACGGATTTGCTGATGGGGGCTATGAGAGTAAGAACAGAGTCAGTGGCTGTATGGGTCTTTGGCTTGGCCGTGTTGGGAGCAGGATGCTCTTAGCCAGCCAAGTTGAGATACATGGTCGGGAGTTGGATATGAGAGTCAAGAGTTGGCCTGGGGACAAAAATCCAAGTGTGCTCAGTATTTAGATGGTACTTACAGCAAGCAGCCGGGTGGCAGTGCACATGGGGAAGAGAAGCGGCCCCGGGGCTGGAGCCCTTCTGCAAGCAGAGGCCAGGAATAGGAGAAGGATCCGGCAGAGGAGACCGGAGGGCAGTGCATGAATGAAGAGGAGACCAACACAGAGAGTGTGGGGTCCCACACGCCAAGAACATGGTTGAAGAAGGGAGTGGCCGACGCTGGGTGTTCCTGGGGTCGGCAGAGTGCAGGTCCTCAGTGCAGGTGACAAGGGTGGTGTCAGTGGACTGGCGGGAATGGGTGCACGCGGGCGATGACGGGAGGGGAGCAGGGTGCAGCAGCGAGTGCCGACCAGTCTAGAGTTTTGCCTGGTGATGGCCTCGGGCTTCCTGGGTTTCCAGCTGGACATCTGAATAACGGTGGAAGCCTCCCTCCTGCGTCGTTTGTTGTCTCTAAGAATGTCAAGCTTTAGCGCCCCTTAGAGATAATCTCTGTCATCCCTCTCAATTCTCTCTCCTTAAAGTTGCGAAACTGGGACTCAAAGAGGAGGCAGAAATTGCCCAAGGCCACAACGCCTGCCCTGTCACTCCCACCCCTGCCTCTGACCTGGGGTGTTAGTTTGCAGGACCCTGACTGAATGTGTGCATCACCCAGAGCCCGGGGCTTTCACAGAAAACGCTGTCCTCAGTCATTTCAGGACTCGCTGTTTAACAACCGTAGCCGTGTTTTGCACTGATAGATATTTGAGCTCTCCACACTGTATGTATAGAATTTAGACTTTCATTTAAGTTGAAAGTTAATTTAAAGAAATGTACTGTAAAAGCTGAAGCTAATGCCTCCCACCCACTGCATCTGCCCTTTCCCCGCAGTCTTTATATTCTTCCTCCATGTCCCTACGCTTCCTCGGTCCTTCTATCCTGGAGGAAAGAAAGTGGATAAACGGATCTGCTCCCAGAGTAACATTAAAGGTTAGATGATGGGCGCTTGGTAGTGACTGGCTGGGAGCCTCTGTCCATGGGTGAACCAGCATAGCCCTGCCTTTCAGAATTCCTCCCCAGGGCCTGCCCCAGTCCTACCAACCTTTCTTCTATTTTAATCTACACCTCTATATTCACATACATATGTAATTTTGCATTAATGGGATCAGAACATATATATCCTTTGTTTCTAGAGAAAGCCCTCTTCTTTGCTTGCCTCGCCCTACCCCCACCTTTACCAACTCCTAGAAACCCATGTGAGCAAGCTAGTGTGTATCCTTCCATGTCTTTCTCCAAGCTCAAATAATCTTCTACAGGTACACATGCACATATACCCACATGCATGTCCATGTATGCGTATATACGTACACATGTGAATGTAGCCGGGGCTCTGTCGGGAACACATATGACAATTAAGGGTTGCAAGTGGGAAGGATTTTAGTACTGATGCTTAGAGGCTTGCGCCACCCTTGGAAGGGTGGAGGAGTGAAGGTCAGGGAAGCCGCAAAGAGAGCCAGGTGACTGAGAAGTCACGCTCCACTTCAGGGAAGCAAGCAGGCCACACTGCTGCTGCAGGCCACCTACTGCAGCTGATTTGCAGGTGCTCTCCTGGAAGCAGCTGGGACTCAAAGGCAGAGCCACTGTCACCACCTGGGCTGTGAGGATGGGATTCCCCAGAGCTTGCCCTGGAGCTGTCTGCTTCTGCTCATAGCTGACCTCAGAGTAGGACGACTTCTCCTCTTGCTGCCTTTCAAACCTCGCATGAGTGCTTCTCATTTGGGAACCTGGAGCTTATCAGGGAAGCAGTTCTGGGAAGTGCCATTCCAGGCTTCTCTGGAATTATGCAGAGGAGAGTGAAGGGGGAGGAGGTTAAGCATGGGGGGCAGTGAAGGAGTTGGCGATGGGCTCTTGGCACTGTCCACCCCTCCTGTCAAATCCTCCTCCATCCATATCCACAGATACTTATTTAAACTAGCAAGCAATGGTGACAACATGACATCATGTCCTGCTAACATCACCATCCCTTGTACAACAGAGATGCACTCACTTCTCATCAGCAGGGGGAGGCACAAAGTCCTGTAAGTCACTGAACCCCTCCTGAGTTTTGTTCATTTGTCATCTGGTTTGCCCATGACCCATCTCTGATAAACTGTGACTTACAGACTGAATTAAGAGCTTAATCTCTCCCCACCTACCTTACAGCAGTGGATAAGGGAGAAGGGCACGCTGTGTTCATATACATCAATAGATAAATAACCAAACAAGGAAGGATAGGCAAACCCTCATGACCTTGAGCCCAGCACCTTGCAGAGCTGGGTGGACATGTCTGTGACGCCTTGTTCCACTGCACCTGCTGGGCTCCCTTGCCCGCCCCCAGCACCCAGGCCTTCAGATCCAAAGAGCTCAGCATTGGTTTCTGCTGATGGCATGTCAGGCAATTCATGGTTTAACATTTGTAAATCTGTTCTTGTGCCCTTTCTTCAGATTTCTACAGACAAAAACCTTGCAGTTCTTTTGAGATGAATGCTGTGTCCTCCCAGGCTGTCTTCCTAGTTATGAATCTGATAACAAATCGAGCTGGGTGTTAAGGTGACGTGGCCATCTCCCTGTAACACATCTGCTTAGATAAGATCATTACCAAGTCTTCAGACAAGGCAAGGCTAGCCTCCGTCAAAGGCATGGGGGGCTGTCTCTGCTTGCCCAGGGGTTCAAGGCCCTCAGCTTCACCTGAAACCATCTAAACATTCTCATGATCCCATCCAGCTGTCAAAGCCCCAGTCTTCCCTGACCACTGTCCTTCCATGTTCATAGAGATTTAGCAAGACTCTGATTTAAACTCATATAATTCAGCAACTTCTGTGTCCAAAAAAGGTCTTGGCTTTCGGAATCAAAGCTTCCGTGGCTGTAAGAGCTCAGAGTTGCCTAAGGGGAGTCACAGGAGGTCTGACTGCGCAGCCAGGCCTGGCACAGAGATTTAGAGCCCCACTTGCCTTTTGCTCCTGTTGCTCTGCAGTGCAGTCAAGAAGGGTCAGCCCACCCCACAGTCCTTGTGCCCTCTCTTTTCATCAGAGTCGTCAGTCAGCGACAGCTGGCGGTGCCCCTGCACTGTCGGAGAACTCACCTCACCTCTGTGCTTCTGCTCTCCTGGAGCCATTTCCAGTACCAAATCCTGTATCCAGTAGCATTGGCCGGGGAGACAGAAGCCACTCTAGGTATTCCAAGTAGAAAGGCAAGTGCATGATATCAGAGAAGCCTTGCTAACCGCGGGAAGTTCACTGGTATTCCCCGGAAGTGGTGGATGCCTCGTGAGTCCCAGGGGCGCCTTCACCACCACCCCTCTCAGTGGCCTGGATACCAAAGCAGGTTCTTCACAGGAGTTTACCCAGAACCTGCAGTGAGTCTCATGTCTGTCTCTGCCCGTGCATCTGCTTGCAACTGCTTCCACAGAAAAGCAGCCTATCCTTCTCCGCTTTCCAAATCTTGCACAAACGCCCCTCGCTGGAGGCTGTCAGCAGAACTATATCAGGAAGGGAATTCTAGGAAGAGTTGTGCAGGCTTCTCTCCTGCAATGCAGTGGGGAGTGGACAAATGCAGTGGTGGTACAGAAGTGACTGTGGACAGTAAGGCATGTCATGGACCAGGCAGGAATGGGTGTGTTTTGTTTTGCCAAACTGGAGTGCACTGAGCACACTTTTCAGCATACTGCCTTCCTCACTCAATAATCCTTCACTGAAATCCCCAATCAGATGTAAATGTACATTCATTCTTTTTAATGGCTGAATAATATTCCATATGTGGCTTACCATAATCCAGGCAGATCCTGGATGCTGCCTTTCCTCCCTTCTCTCCCCGGTCTGTCGCCAAGCCCTGCGGAGTCTGTCTCACAGCTACTGCTCGAACCCTCTGCTTCCCAGCCCATGGCCGCTGGGCGAGGCCATTGTCTGTCATCCACGTTGCTACAGGGTCCTCCTAATGGTCCTTCTGCATCCAATCTTGCCTGTAGTCTCTGCTATTTAGCCAGAGTAATTTTTATTAAATGCAAATACTTTATTTTCCTAAACTAAAAATCTCATCAAGTCACACTCCCATGGAAGATGCCTCCTCCACTCATCTTTGTCCTTGCGGTCAAGCCCAAACTCCATGATGTACTGTACAAGACCTCCAGGGCGTCCCTGTCCTGACATCTCATCCTTCCTGCTGTCCTTCTACCATCACCATGACCAGGCTTGTCCTCCTGCCGCTCTCTCTGCTTCATCCACACTAGCTACCTTCAGTGCCTCAAATGTGCTGGGTTGTTCTACTTCCAGGTTTATCCAGGTGCAACCTTCTCTCCAGCAATACTCCTACTCCCCCTTGTCCTGGACTCTTTACCAAGACAGCTTTTACTCTTCTTTTAGGTCTCAGCCTAAAATGAGACTTCCCCCAGAGAACCCCTTGGATCCCAAATTATGGCCCCTTCTTAAATATCCCAGTAGACCCTATGTTCCTACATAACACTTAGGTCTCATTGTAATTGTCTAGTCTCCTGCCTTTTTCTCTACTTTATTTAGGAATGTATTGGGCTATGAGTAACAGAAAACTCATATAACAGTGGGTTATGCAGCACAGGTATACACACACACACACAGTTGATCCTTTAACAACATGAGGATTAGGGGCACCAAGCCCCCTTGTGCACTAGAAAATCTGCATATAACTTTTGACTTCCCAAAAACTTAACTACTAATAGCCTACTGTTGATCTAAAGCCTTATTGATAACATAAGCAGTCAATTAACACACATTTTTTATGTCATATGTATTATATACTGTATTCTTATAATAAAGTAAGCTAGAGAAAAAAAGTAATTTAAAAAATCATAAGGAAGAGAAAATATATTTACTATTCATTAAGTGGAAATGGATCATCATAAAGGTCTTCATCCTCATCACCTTCATGTTGAGTTGGCTGAGGGAGGAGGAGGAAGAGGAGGGGTTGGTCTTGCTGTCTCAGGGGTGGCAGAGGTAGAAGAAAATCTGCATATAAGTGGACCCTATACAGTAGTCCCCTCTTATGTGTGGTTTCTGTGTCTGCAGTTTCAGTTACCTGTGGTCAACTGTGGTCCAAAAATATTAAATGGAAAATTACAGAAATAAAGAATTCGTAAGTTTTAAATTGTGCACTTTTCTGAGTAGTGTGATGAAATCTCACTCTGACATGAATCCTCCCTTTGTCCAGCATATTCACACTGTACACGCTACATTAGTCACTTAGTAGTTGTCTTAGTTATCAGCTCGTATGCCTGGGTGTCATAGTGCTTATTTTCAAGTAACCCTTATTATACCTAACAATGGCACAAGAGTAGTGATGCTGGCAATTTGGATATGCCAGAGAGAAGCCATAAAGTGCTTCTTTTAAGTGAAAAGGTGAAAGTTATCAAAAAGAAAAGAAAAAAATTACTTTCACTATAGTAATTGTTATGATTGCTCTATTTTATTATTAGTTACTATTGTTAATCTTTTACTGTGCCTATTTTATAAATTAAACTTTATCATAGGTATATATGTATAGGAAAAAACATAGTATATGTAGGATCCAGTACTATCTGCTGTTTCAGGCATCCACCAGGGGTCTTGGAAGGTAACCTGGTGATTGAGGGGGGACTACTGTATATATGTGTTTATGTACATGTATATGTATATTGTATAAATAATACAGATTTGACAAGAAGACAAGACAGCTGGTTGCTGGCAGTAATTCACCCAGACTCTTATTCGGGCTCTTTTTTTCCCTCACTCAGACCTTCATAGCTGTTGGCCTTTCTTCTTCATGCTTGTCACCTCGTACTTACGAGGTGAGTGCCACAGATCCAAGTATCATGTCTGCATTCGAGTCAGCAAGAACAGGGAATAACAGCACCAGTCAGCTCTCCTCTTAAGTCTGCATTCCTTTAAATCAGAAGTAAAAATTTCTTTCAAATGCCTCCCAGCAGAATTCGGTCCAGAGGTGAGCACTGGGGAGTGGCACCGTCTAGAGTCTGAGTGAAGGAGGAGGAGGAGCTGTTAAGCGGGCAGGACTAGAGCAGCGTGTGGGCAAGAGGACGGTGAGGAGAGTTTGGAAGAAGTAGGAAGAGTGTGGGGAAAGGAGGAGGTGGCGGTTAGCTTCATGGAATGGGAACAGAGCGGTGACCTTGGATTCCTCAGGGTTGAAGTTGTTGGGAGTCTTGAGAAGAGGTGTTTCAGGAGTGCGGTGTGCACGAAAACCATTTCGTACCCCAAAGACTGAACGGCACAAATCTCTTGTCCTTTTTAAGTGTTCTATATCAAAAATTCTTAAACAAAATATCAGTAATACAAGCAGCTAGTGAACGAGGACCTATTGGAAGATTAATTTAGCAGTCTTTGGGCTAATTTCCTTCTCCACGTTCCATAAAAATAAGCTAATTAAAACTAACCTTATGAATATCAGTCAGTTTAGAGGATCAGTCATTTCGATTGGCTTTTTCTGTTTCTGTTTGTGTTTGAGAGTGAGGGAATTCAAAACTGTTGCCCGCACAAGTAAATGAGATGACAGCCTCCGTTTCTCACGATACGGCAGACTAAGTATTACGAGGAAGTTTCCACCCTCCTACACTTAAAATACAGGGTAACTATTTTTAAATTTTTTTAAACTTTAAAATGTTTCCTATTTGTTTTAGATAGCTAATTTACTCAAATAGGTCAAAACTAAGAAGAAGCAGACATTAAAAATATTGCACCCCTCTCTGTCCCCACTACCCTACCCTGCCCTGACCCCTGGGTCACCAATTATATTTGTTTCTTATTCACCTATTCAGCATTTATATATGCAGATGCAAGCAAAACGTGTGTGTGTGTGTGTGTGTGTGTGTATTTCTATCCTTACTCAAAGGTAGGATTATAGGTATTTCCACTCCCTAATGTATGCTACAGATCTTTCCAGGGCACGTTCCTCATTGTTTTATACACATCATAGTACGTGTTAGGTGGCCTGTGCTCTAGGGTATTTAAGTAGTCTTCTATAGATGGCCACTTGGCTTGTTTCCATTGTTTTTCTGTTAGGAACAATGTTGCAAAGACTATATTATACATACCTCATTTTATGTGTATAGGCATTTCTATAGGATAAATTCCCGGAAGTGGAATTCCTAAGTCACAGGATAAATGCATTTACAATTTTGATAAATACCACAAAATTGCCATTCCTGAGGGTTATATAATTCTGTACGTCCACTTGCCTGTGTATCTTTTGGATTGTTAATCCCTTTGTTTTTTCCTTATTGGTTTCTGGGCAGCACACACACACAGAGATTGTAGTGTCTGCTCTAGCGCCCAGATCCCTTCCCTGGGGACCCAGGCGCGCCTGCCTGAGTAGAGAGGGGCTGCTGATGGCTTGTGGCTGAGTCCTCTGCAAGAATTGCCCCGACCCACAGGAAGTCACCTTGCCCAAGGCTCTCCCTGAGGGCAGTCCCCACCTAGTGACTGCTCTATGTCTGGGTATAAAGGCCAGGCCCCCTTGCCTTAGTGTGGACCGCATTGAGGAGCCCTCCCGCTCTGTGCCTCCAGCCAAGCCAGCAGAGGCCTCCGCCACACCTCTGCAGTGGGCTGCTGCTGCTCCGCCCAGTCCCGCGGCCTTCACCCCCGCCATTTCCCGCCTCACATTTATTCTGTAGCTTTTTCCAGGAACTGACCTACTTTGGAGCTAAACCTTTTGTGTATGATACAAGTTGCAAGCATTTCCCCAGATTGACATTTGTCTTTTGACATTTTGTATGTATTTGCGTCTCTTTGGGGCTTTCCGTTGCTTTGTCTGATTATTTATAGACCAGTTATTGAGGCGGTAGAGTAGTTTCAGGTCTGGGTGTGTTTCTACCTCCTCTTCGCTCTTGTTTTCTGAGTTTCCCAGTTATTTTTGCTTATTTTTCCAAGTGAACATTAAAATCAGTTTACCTGATTCCAAGAAAGAAAAAAAACCCTCTGCTTATAGTATTTATTGGAATCAAATTAAATTTATAAGTTAGCTCAATTATGATATTGAGTCTCCAAAACTAAGAACATAGTATGTGCAGTTCTACTTTTGCCCTTAAGGATCATTACAAGTTTTCACATATACTTTGTTTACGTTTCTTTTAAGCTTATTCCTTAGTATTTTATCATTTTAATTGTAATTGTAAATGGAATATTCTTCTTCCATTATGTCTTCTAATATATTTTTGTTCACATATGAAGGCTATTTATTCATGTATGTTAATTTTACATCCAGGGTATGAATCATTACTGCTGTTCACAGACTATGTCCAGCTCTCTGCCTCCCCATTGTGGGCACATGGGAGGATGCCCCTCCTGGCCCCGGTGATTGGATGGGACCCTGTGACTATTTCTGGCCATGGATTGTAACAGAAGTGAGATGTCACTTCTGGGCTACAGTATTTGATTGTTGGTGGGAGATGCTCCTGGCTTTTTGTCCCTCTACCACAGTGATAGGCAGTTGGCTGCTCTGTCAGCCTGAATGCTGGAGTGAGAAGGTGTGGCACACAGCTCAGTCAACCCATGGCAGGCTCATGGAGCAAAAAGTAAACCTTTGCTGTTAGGATCTCTAGGATTTGGAGGCTGTTTGTTACTGTACTATAGTCTATCCTGCTATTTATGGCATTCTCTCCTCCGTAATCATGTATCTCACTGTGTTTGTCTTAGTGTCTCATGGTAGTTTATAAAGTTTCTACTTTTTAATTTAGTATGCAGATATTCATACCACTTATGTCTTCTGTTTCCATGTGTACCTGGTATTTGTTTTAATCAGGTGTGGTAAGACGTGCAGATGTGGAAATGACTGTCGTGAAGGAAGAAGTTTGTTACTCACAGTTCCCTAGAAGCAGGATGCACAGCACACTGCACAGGGCCACCCGGGGAAGTACCGGGTTGGTCAGGGGACAGGGGAGCAGGAGGAAAACCTGAGCAGGGGCCCACATTGTAGTTTCCACGGAAGGAATGGGCAAGGCAGGGCAAGGCAGGGCAAGGCAGGGCCAGCAGGCTAAGCAGGTTTAGGGCTAGCTGGTCTGAATAGTTCTAGCAGGTCCAAGGTGTAGGGGCTATCCTGAGTTGTCTGGTATCTGGCCCTGGGGTGATTAAGACAGGGGAATATTGACCTGGAGTGTAAGAGCCCAAGAAAAGAGGTGGTTAAGGGGTCTGGGCTTTGGATTGATTGGTTTGCATGTGAAAGGCGGGCTTGCAGAGGAGTAGTTTACTGTCTCTAGGAATCAGCTATCCCTGGCAGAGGCAGTCTTTCTTGGGTCACAAAGGCCCCAAGATGTCAAAGCATCATAAAATACAGAGAATAAAAAATATGATTAATACATTTCATTGTGAATTGAAACCTTTAGCCTTATAAAGTGGTTTTCCTCATCTTACTTAATACTTTTGGACTGAATTCTACCTTGTTTGATACAAGATCCTGACCTCTGTGTTGCTATTTTTGTTGTTGTTTAGTCTGTGTCTGGTATACCTGATAAACCATTGTCCATCTCTTCTCATTGTAACCTTTTGTAAATCACTTTGCTTTAGGTGTATCTCTTACCTACAGAAAACAGTCTTTCCTTTTAAGATAATGTGAAAATCCTTTTCTTTAAATAGTTGTATTAAGCCTACTTAAATTTGTTGCTATGACAGATGTGATTATGATACTGGCTTCGGGTTCTTTCTCTGAGTCAATAGAAATTGGCACAAATCAGAAAGATTTAGACACGCAAGGCTTTATTTGGGGCACTTGTTCGAACAAAAGGGAGGGAGTACTGGTTAAGAAGAAACCAGACTGGCTCCCCGAACAAAGGGCTAGGGAACTTTTATGGGCCCTGTGGCCTTGGGGCCACATGTGGCCTTCTGGATCCTTGAGTGTAGCCGTTTGACTGAATCCAAATTTTACAAAACAAATTATTTTAGTAAAGGGATTTGTTCTGTGAAGTTTGGATTTGGTCGAGGGACCGCATTTGGGGATCTGGAGGGCCACATGTGGCCTTGAGGCTGCAGGTTCCCCACCTCATTTGGCAGTCATGCTTCTTCATGCATCACATGTATCAGCATGTTAAATCTCCACCCCTGGGCCTGATTTTTAGCATTAAAATGAGATTATAAAGGGGGAAAAGTCAGGGTGAGGTCAGTCTAGGGGTCTATTCTGGCTTGATGCACTGAGATCCAGGAAGGTCTGGTTTCTTTGCAGGCAGGTTCCTCATCAGCTAGTGTCAGCATCTTGCTTCAGTGGTCCTGGAAGACATTACTCAAGGGACGGACGGTTTGGCCCCCTCCATATATGGGTATGGACTGAATTCCAGTGGCTCAGAGGTCATTTGTTTTTCACTCTTTTACAGTTAATATGCTGGGTCATGCTACCCCATGTTGCCTCCCTTGGTCAGAAGTGAGGCCCAAGTCCTGTCCCTATGCTGTCTCAATTGGTCTGTCTTTTGTCACATTATATTTTCTAGTTTTATATATAAATATTTTAAATGTCTTTCACTGTTTTTTTTTTAGCTTATTACTTAAAAATACTTTTTCTGGTATTTAGATAAGTTATGCTTATTTTTATATATATTATGTATCTAGTGGTTACTTTTTAAAAGTTTGCCTCTATATAATATCCTATTTCCCTTTTTCTTTAGATATTTAGATATTAGCAGTTTATTCCGTATGATGTGTCTCAGTAAAACTAGCTTGTATCTTCTTCCTCCAGCCTCCCCTCTCTCTCCTACCATCCAGTTTAACCAATAGTATATCTTTTATCTGATTTTATTGTTTGCCTTTATACTATTAAGTATGCTCACATATATACGTATATATATTTGACCTATCAACTTTACACATTATATTTGTAGTCCCATGTGTTATAGCATTTGACAGAATGTATGCATTCTCTCCCATCTCTTGTATCTCTACTTTTGCTTTTTCTTAGATGTGCAGTTAAATAAATTTACTGCTACCTGACTGTCCCTTGGCCAAGCTCCCATTTATCTCTTGACTGGCTGGAGTTCATCCTCTAGTGATTTTCTCAAGAAATGTCCATTTGGGCAATGTTTCCTGAACTCTTGCATATTTAAAATGCTTTGTCTATAGACTTTATACATAAAAGAATAGCATATATGGGCATAAAACTTTCTTATCTTCTGCTGCTTTCTTTCTTTCAGTATCTTGTAGATGTGGCCCCATTGTTTTCTGGCATTCAATGTTGCTGCCAAGAAGTATGTTGCCAACCTGATTTTCTTTCCTTTTTGCTTAAATACCTAAAGAATCTCTTTATCTTTAAATCACAATAATTTTTTAAGGATGTATATTGGTATTGGCAATACTAGAACAGTTTTCTTGTATATAGTTTGCCCTTTCAATATGTGGAATCAAATCTTTATTTCAAAAAAGTTTGCATTTTTAATTAAAGTTTTAAAATTCTTTTTTCTTTTCCATTATTCTAGATTTCTTATTTGAGGTTCTAATTATGAGTATGTTAAATTTCTTTTACCTATATTCTTTCTACTGTTTCTCCTTAACACTGGTTTTTTCTGTTTTATATTGTCCAGTTTACTTATTTTTTTTTATTTTTATGATTTTTATACTATGCTGTCTGTGGTCTATTTTCCCTTTGCTCCCTTATAATTTAACTTCACTTCTAAAACAACTTGACTCCTTTTTTCCCCTGAGTTTAGTCGGTTCCTGTTTCACATCCTCTTGTGAGTTCATGTATCTGTGATTGGTAGTTTTCCTGTAGAGCTGTGATAATTTTGTGCTAAATTAAAGCAGCATATCCCCCTCTGAGTGCCAAAACATGTATGTTAAATTTAACTTGCAGTCTACCCCCTCTTAAGACAAATGAAAAAATCAAATGATTTAGAAGTTTAAAGCATAAACATCTTCAGCAGTAAACTGTACTAGAGGTCCTGGTACTTGCCATGAAACCTGTGCGTGCTAGTAATCCAATAACCTGCTATCTGTGATAATCACCAGTTGAGGCATCGCCCGGGAGAAAAACCTCATGGAAGCTTGTCTCTGCCTTGTTTGGGTTAAGGCCTTCCTCTCTACAGTCATACCGTCCTGTTGCTTTGAGAAAATATTGCTGGAAGAAGGAACAGAGGAAGCAAATCCAGAAAAATAGGACAACAGGAACGTATTTTGAAGATCTCAGATTGGTTGTAGGAGAAAAATAAGTATTTCTAGCTATGGGAATTGCTATCCAAAATAAATGAGGATTCTGTGCATATAGAACTAGAGAATAGAAACTGGGTAGTCAGCTACTATCTGCCATAGTTGGATATTTGGCTTTGAAGCTTAGGATACAAATTGTAACTAGATTTAAGATTATTCACAGAGTTGGATTTTAATCTTCAAGGAAGGGTATAAATTGAGAGAAGAGAAGAAAAACAAGGATAAAAATTGCATGAACCCATGTGTGTCAAGGGCAGGAAAAGGCAAAGCAGCCAGCAAAGGGGACAGTAGAGTATCCAGAGAAGCAGAAGAGGAAGTGTAGAAATGCCCATGTTAGAGGGAGGCCGTCTCGTGCCCTCCCGCAGACCTGATGGGCTGCCCATGTGGAGGAGGTGGCGTTAGTGACACTTGAATGAGAATGTCACATGGTAAAGGTAAGTCCATGGGGAGGAGAGAGAGAGCCCAGCAGTTGAAGGCATTGGCGAGGTGGGTGTCGAGAGAAAGGGACCATGTGAAGAAGAGGAGAAGAGGACAAGCCCTGGGTGTGGATGGCCGTGGGGGAGGCCGAGGTGGGGAGGGAGGTGTCAGCAACCAGGAGCCGGGACACCCAAAGCTAGGTCAGGTCCAGGGATGGGAGCCCCAAAAGCTTACGTTTGAATCAAGACAGATTTGGATTTGAATCTCAGCTCCATCACTTGCTGGATTTTAACCCTAAGTGATAGAACTTCTAAGTGACAGAAGTTAGGCATAAGCAAAACCCTATAGTTAAGGAGAATAATATAACTCCTATGTATTTAGTGCTTTTCATATACTAAGAACTTTACAAGCACTATCTCCTTGTGTCATTTGACCCTCATAAGAATTCTCATTAGATGGACTTTATTATCCCACTTGTACAGAAAGGGAATCTGAGACTTATCGTGATGACATGATACAGTCACTGTCAGAGAATAGTGAGGAGGGGGAGCCCGGGCTCAAAACCAAGCTGTA
Source organism: Daubentonia madagascariensis (assembly GCA_023783475.1). Lineage (NCBI taxonomy): Eukaryota > Metazoa > Chordata > Mammalia > Primates > Daubentoniidae > Daubentonia > Daubentonia madagascariensis. Next base: position 28,877,116 of record JAKFHU010000144.1, on the reverse strand, counting down.
AAACCTGTGTTCTTGACTGCACTGCTGGACTGCATTTCTTCCCAAAAATGAGTATCCCGGCCTCAGGACCACACAGCTGTGGCCAACCCAGTCATTCAGTCTTGGGGCTCTGTCAGGCCTGGGCCTGTTCCACCAAGGTGCCTCTCTGTCTTTCCTTCTCATTCTGACTCGATGCGACATCTGTTGGGGTTCCCAGAAACTTAAAATGGAAAAGCCTAGAAGGGAGCTTGAAGCCCATGTCCCTAAGCACTAAGCCCTCACCCAGGCCACCAGGCAGTGCCCCCACCCCCATCCCTGTCCTCTGGGTTTCCTGGTTTTAGATACGGCCTGCACCACTCACCATGCCAGGCTCCCGGGCATCCCCCATCCACGCATCTGTGGATCACCACTAGCAATCCTGTTTCTACTGAGCTGCTATCTGAGGAATTATGCAGGGTAGGAAACATGTCCTGAGGGCATCTGGCTCCCTAAACAACTGACGAATGTGCCTGTTGTCTGTCCTGTCTCTTCTCACACCAGTAAACTCTGGGACCCTTTCCACATGCACGGACGCTAACGTACTGAGTCCCTGAGACACTCTTTAGAAGCTCGGAAGGGAGCAGTTGGGAGCTGAGTGCCCCTGCCTCCTGCTCACCTCCGTCCTGTTCTCACCTCACAGTTACTGAATCCCTGTTGCTACCAAGTGTGGCAGAGGTTAGACCAGGATGCTCACTGGTTAGGGATACAGGGCAGGTGCAGAGCAAAGGGAGTGTGCATCCGAGGCAGTGATGGAGCATCCAGAGGGGTCATGAGCAAGTCGGCAAGTCAGCAGAGTCGCTGGGAGGACCAGACGGATGGGCCTTTGGGGATGGCCAGACAGTTGCCTTCTCTGTGTGGTCACCATTGAGCCTCTTACAGGTGCCTGTGATGGGGACATGCCCTGTTCTGCAGTGCGGGCTGCTGCACTGGCCCCCGAGTTCCCCCGTGGTAACTGCTCCTGCCTTCTACTCGGGCCTGAAAGGGCTCGTGGCGGGAATGGTGGAGGGGGGCCCTGGGAAGGATCTCCTGTAGGAACTGTGGCTGGGAGAAACCCAGGGGGGTGGGAGTGGGCTGGCTCCCGGGAGCAGGGTTCAGCCCTCAGAGCCAGGTGGACACAGCTCTGCTGGGTCCAGGTCTCGTGTCTGGGGCAGCTCTGTAGGGGGCAGGCAGCTCCATGGAGAGGACCAAAACACGATGGTGTATCCAATGAGGGACTGCAGGCAAACCACACCAAGCCTTGTTTTCTGTCTGTGACATGCCAGGATAGTACCTGCTCCTCACTGTGGCTGAGGACACCACTGCCCCTGCTACACCAAGAGCCCCACAGGTCTTCCTCTCCTGTCCCATCCCTCCACACAGCCAGAGTGTGCCGATGTCATTCAGTGTGCCGATGCCGTTGCTGACAAGTGCAGCAGTGCCAGTGTGTCTGTGTTTCATGACAGGAGCTGGGGTCAGGAGTGCTCCCCTTCTGCCTCCCCTACCCATGACCTTCCTCCTTGGCATGGGTTTGACCCTTCCTTGGCTCTTGTCCCCCCGGCCCTGCATTGGAGCAAGGTGCACACCCAGGCCACTGCGCCTGCTAGGGCACATGAGTTCCCTAAAGGCAGGGCCTTGTCCTTCTCTCCTTAGAACCCAAGCCCTGGACCACTAATGCCCATTTGGTAGTTACTACCAACTAGACTCAAACATGCTGGGTTTGGGCCACACAGGTAGTATTTGTACGCTGCAGTTTTGCACACTGTGACTGTCAGTCAGGTATAAAAGTGAGAGTGCATTCTCTAGTTTCTTGTTTAGTTTGGTTTACCTAAAGCAAGTCTGTCATTGCCACTGCCCGCCCCTTCACTACTGCTTCTAACAAACAGTAAGGGGTCTGCGTTACATCCACGCCCCCACCTATTGTCACTTACAAAAATCCACCGTAACTTTTTGTTGTTGGGTTGGTGACCCAGATGGCTTTAGTTTGCTTTTCTTACCCACTGAGATGATGCAAAGATGTTTCTAGTCTAGTCTTTGTTAGCTGACTATGGAGGGGAAAATATGATTAAATTGTAAGTGACTGTGTAATGTGATTTAAATGTCATGATTGATAGTATCAAGTCTGCAGTGGAAAGAAGTAGAAAGAAGAAAGGAAGATGTTCAGATACTGTTTTATACATTTAAAGGCTCATTCTACTGTGCATACATCATTCAGAGTGTAATCAGTCAATATAATTAGTACCTGCAATTCAAAGCTAACCAAGAGAGGATAAGATTTTATTTGCTCCTTACTATTGAGGCTAAGCTTTTAATTCTTTGTTTCCAAAAAGCACATGATGCCTAATTGAACCAGATGCAGTGTGTGCTGGCTCCTTCCTACCATTTGGAGTCCACTGACTCTCAGAGTCAGGAACCAGAGCCCCCGTGCTGTGCTCCAGCTCCCCCAAATAGCTCCCCTAGTGTGAAGTGTCAGCTCCAGCACCCGGTGTGCAGTGGAGGGTGGGGACGCCTGCTGAGCGTTTGCCCACACTGGGCACACGAGCCCAGCCTGCGTCTCAGCACAGGGCCTACACTCTAAAGCCTGCCTCCTACGAGGGCTCTCTGACAAGAGAAGCCCCCCAAGTCTGCATCTCCCATGTAAGGCTTAAAAGAGAAAGTAAAACTCTGAGAAAAAGCCCAAAGAAACTCTGGGAATTCTTTTTATTCTATGTCTCTTTTTTTTTTTTTTTTTTTTACTTTATGCTTTGTTCCCCTCAGAGAGTAACTCTACAACTTGATTTTCAAAGGGGGATGTGATAATTAGGGATGCAATGTTTAGAAGCGTGTGTGTGTGTGTGAATCTAAAGGCTATAAGACTAGATACAGTCACATTTTTCAGATGGACCTCAGTTATGGGTGTGAAATTCTACCTTCAGAGGTGATGCAGAAGGCCATTACCCCTTTCAAAAACAAGAGCTACTGGGAGAAAGTTCATGATTTCATGTGCTCATGGGAAACCCTTCTTGTCACGGTTCTTTTCTACAGTGAGACCATTATTCATGCTGTGATCTCTTGTCATTTCTTGTCCGTAGGCAAAAACTGGGACCTGACAGCCGCTCTGAGCGACTATGAGCAGCTCCGACAGGTGCACACGGCCAACCTGCCACATGTGTTCAACGAAGGGAGGTGTCCCAAGCAGCCAGAGCGGGAGCCACCCCAGCCAGGGCACAAGGTGGAGCGGCCCTGCTTGCAGAGGCAGGACGACATTGCCCAAGGTACCGCTGAGGGACTGAGCCCAGACACGGCTGCCCCGGGCCGGTGCGCCATGGCTCGTAGGTGGGTTGGGTGGTGCAAAGAATGGTGGGGTCATCACCTTCTAGCTGCAGACAAGTAGGACTCCCAGTGCATCATGCCTTGCACTTCATGGAAACGTCCTTTGCAGCTTCCATTCACAGCTTCTACCTCTGCCTCAGAAAAGCAGAAGAGTGAGTCCAATTCCCTAGCACCCCAACAGCCCTTTATGTAATTAAAAATGAGCATTCCTCCTGGAGTCCTGGTTTTTCCAGACCAAATATCTCTAGTTCCTTCAATTATTTCTTATGTAGCATTATCTCCAAATCTGTTCAACGTCACATTCAGGCATGTTTCCTGACCTTTTAGTTCACCTTTTCCCACTGAGCTAAAATGTCGACTTTGTTGCATATTAAATTCCCCAACATACCTGCACCTGTCTCTGGGCTCTGTTCTGCCCACCCATGTGGCTGCCCATCCTGTTACACTTGACTCTGGTAGTTTCATATAGTGTTAATACTACTCTCTGCTAAGACAAACCCCTCTATTGCTATGCTTTTCCAATTTTTTTTTTACCATTTTTGAATATTTACTCTGCCATATAAACCTGAAAATTATAATTCTGATTGAAATTGGACTGGAAGTTTATTACCTTTTAAGAATAATTGACATTTCTAATATTGCTCTGCCATCCAAGAACATGACATATGCCTCTCCATGTATTCAGATTCTGCTAAGACTTTAGGCATAGAGAAAATCAATTCATTTTTTATTTATTTATCTTTCATCTAGTCAACTACATAAATTCTCTTATTCTAATAGTTTATTCTAAGAGAATCACTTGGGTTTTCTAAATATACAATCATATCATATGAAATAATTTAATATTCTTCTTCGTATTTTCATAGTTAATTCAGTTTCTTGTCCTATTGCCTTAGGTAGACCTTCCTGAACTGTTGAGTGAATTTTGTCTTTGTGTCTATTAGCACAGCCTACCATTCAAGCTGTATTTGAATCTATATCTTAGATTATTCTTGTCTGCTTATTCTGCTGTCTAGAAAAGCCATGGTTGAGTTAGAAATTTTAATAAACATCATCTGTTTCTTCTCTTAGTTGTATTCTTTCTGCTGTATTTGTTTTGGAGCTATATTGTTAGGTGTATGTGTATTCATAATTCTTAGGTTATCTTGCTCTAGGATTCTTTTCTTTTTACCAATATATAGAATGTCTGTCTGTCAAACCATCTGATATAATGGTTTTTATCTTGAAATTTGTTTCTGACGTTAAACCACAACCCTGGCTTTCTATTAGTTTACATATGCCTGGAATATCACTTGTTCTACTGTTATTTTCAGCCTTTTTTAATGCTTTCATATTAAGTGTGATTCTTATAGGTAATTTATCATCAGGTTTTATTTTATTACCCAATCCAAGAATCTCTGTCTTTTGAGTAGTGAATTTAATCCATTCTTTTTTCCTATCTTCTCCGGCTAATTAAATTTTTCTACTGGGTTGAAAGTTATAAGTTCTACTTTTACTCATGTTGTAATCATCTCTATTCTATTAAAACCAGTATTTTGGTTTTCTTCCTATTATTTTAAAAAAACTTAACAACTACATTTTACCCTGAAAAGTACATGTGTCTTAATATGCTTTTGTATTCTCCCTTCCTTCCTCTGCTTGCCCCCATCATATTTAGATTCTTTTTGTTGTCTTTGCTTATTTAGGCAACTATTAATGTCCTCATTTACATGTATTCGTTTCTCTTTTGCTGAAGGAATCAAAGACTACTTCCAAAAAGAGTTTTTTCATAGTGAATCCCCTAAGGCATTGAGTGCCTAAAAAGATTTATTACATGGTATATTTAAATTTTTGTTTCTTAGAATAAAAATTCTAGGTAAAAATTATTCTCCTTGAATACCTTGCAACCCTTCCTCCGTTGTGTTCTTGCAGCTCCTACATGTGTCTTCTAAGAGATTCCCCGGACCTGATGCTCTGATGTCCTAATTCATTCTTCACACGATGCATTGTTAGTCCCATTCACTTTTGTTCATTCCAAATTAGTTCTTTGTCGTTATTATTATTCCCCATCCTGGTATTCTTTCTATCTCTTTGCACGTGTTTACGAGGCTCCTTTTTGAATCTTGTCCTCCTGGGCCATTTGTTCTACTTCCCTGGCCTCAGGACTTTGTTGACCTTCTCTAGCAGTGCCTGCCCTCCTCAGCTGTTTCCTCAGTTTCCCTGTGAGCTCCCAGGGCCTGTGGTCATTGGCCGTCTTCACCGTGGTACACAGCAGGCGACAGGCACAGGAGCACGGGCTCTGGTGGGTGCTCCTTGGAACGAGAGTCGGGGGAGTGCGCCTAAGCTGGGGAGCCTTCAGTGTTTTAATTTGGGCTCTAAACGTTCCCTGCCTGTTCCCTTCCCCACAGTCGGCTTTTCTCCTGAGGGAAGCTCCCATCCCAGCACCTCTCTTCTAGAAATTGTTTATTTCCGGGGGCTGCCACCCTCTGTTGTAACTGCCAAGCTCCCGGGGTGTGTTGGAGAGAGGCGGGAAGGCAGTGCTCATTGTCACTGGGGCCACCCCGGCTGTACTCCAGTACCACCTGACGTTCCTCCAGCTGGCACTGGGCTCACCCTGCCAGGATGATGGGGGTGGCAGTGGCCTGGGGGGGCCGTGCTGGGGAGAGGAAAGGCACAGACAGAATGCCCCCCAGCTCCTCTCCTTGGGTCCTTGCTCTTCTGCCCCTGGGGATCTCCAGGGTGGGTTCAGGGAGAAGACGCTGAGGCTTGTTCACTATCTTGTCCCTCTTGTTGCATTGTTGTTAAGTTCTGCTTCATTTCCATCATTAGACCTGACTCGGGAGGAATCACCTCCTCCAGTCGTGTGGCTCAGTCTTGCACTCAGGGCCTCCCTGACCATGCATTCCTTCAGTGCTGCACAGGTAGGCTCCTGGCATCTTCCGTGCAGCGGCAGTCCAGACAGATGACACTGTGGCAGTTCCTGCTCTCTGGGGCTGGCAGCAAACAAACCAACACGTTATCTTATCCTCCTGGTGAGGGGGCTCGAAGGACCCTCCCCTCTGCTTTAAGAGAGGTTGGCGGAACCAGGGCCTAATAAGTGTAGCTGTCGCCTGCTGCTGTCTGACTTCTCAGGTATCATTTAAGAAAAAAAAAACAAAACAGGAGTCTATCATAGCATAATCCTGTTGATTGAGCCTTGTGAGCAATCATATCTATTTTTAATAAAATAGAAATTATAGAGCTTCTGAATTGGATGTGTATTCCTTAGTTGAGTTCTTCCTAAAATCATAGTGTACTAAAATCAAAACGGTCAGCAAATGCTGGCCCCTGAGCCAAATCTTTAAATGAAGTATTACTGGAACACCCCCAAGCCCGTTCATGTATGTGTTGTCTGTGGCTGCTTTAGTGCTACAGAGGCAGAGTTGAGTAGTTGATATTGAGACTGTGTGGCTCACAAAGCCTAAAATGTTTATGTCTGTTCCTTTAGGAAAAGGTTTGGCCACCTGTTTTAAAATGTACATAGGATTGGTTTGAATCGGGTGTGGTAAGACACATGGGCACAGAAATGACTGTCATGGAGGAAGAAGGTTTCAGCCACATTCTTTACAAGCAGGAGACACAGACACAGCAGGCAGGGCTGCAGGGAGGCACCAGCCAGTCAGGAGGCAGAGGGAGAGAGGGGAAGGTGGGCCAGAACTTTTACTGTGGTTTCTGTGACCTTTACCCTGGCTAGTTTGAATAATTTTAGCAGGCTGTGGGGCCTCAGACCTGTCCCTAATTGTCTGGTGCCTGGCCTGGGATGATTAGGGCAAAGGAATGTTGCCTCCTGGAGGGTAGGAGGGGATAAAGGAGGTGGTTCAGAGTGTGGCCCCTGGACTGGCTGGTTTGCACATGAAAAGCAGGCATTGAGCAAGTCTTTTGCTATCTCTAAGAACTGGTGAGCCCTGGGAGGGGCAGTCTCTCCCCAGTCAGGGAGGCCCCTGCTGCCCAGAGCATCACCAATACATAAAAAAGGAAAATATAATTAATACACCTCCCCTGGACTAAACCATCAATGTTTGAGTTGGCTTTGTCAGTGGTTTGGAAATTCTGTACATTCTCCCACAAAAGTGGTTTTTTTTTTAAATCTATGTTTCTCTGGGGAATAACTTTGATCATGGTAATTCCTGCAAAACATTTTACTTATACATCCAAAAGAAGGATCACCAAGTTCATGTTTAAAGAATCAGCATGTGAGTGTGTGTATATATATGTGTGTGAGTATGTGTTTGTGTGTGAAAGTTAGAGTGTGTGTGTGTATGTGAGATTACACATGTGCAGCCATGGAGGTGGTGGCGAGGAAATGTTAGAATTAGGAGCATATATTTCTTACTATTTGATCTTCAGCACAATCTATTTTTAGTTCAAAAATGCTTTTTCCTCCAGACTCCAAATATTTCGTGAATTTGGAACTGCTGAATAGCATCACATTGTACTATGAATTGCAATGTTTTAAGGCCCTGGTAGCATCTCATTACCTGGGAAATAGATGCTGACCGATCAGCCCAGAATGAGCATGGATGGCTCTAGCCGGCACATTCCCACTGTCGAGAGCAGCCCGTGGTTGTCTGACCACAGATTGCCAGTGCACGGGGCACCTCAGTTGTCTAACACCTGATGTCCATCTCCACGAGGTCCTGGAGGATGGGGCAGTTCCTTCTTTCCCAGACACAGAAAGGTAGTCTGTATCAAAATGTATGACCTCAGCATGGCTGGCAAGTCCTGCTCTCGAGGACTTGGACCCAGCGCAGGAAGGGATGGAGCCACCTCCCGATGACAGACAGGCTGGGCCACGAACACTCCATCTGTCTTCTTTCTAAAGTCCTGTGTGGTTTGACTTCTTTTTTTGTCTTTCCTCAAAATACAAAAGAACTTAATCATATTGGCCTCAGAATGAAATCGAAGGTAAATCAAAATGATCCATTTTGAAATACAGTCTGTCTCTGTGACTTTCCATTCATTTTAATGCACAAATACATGAGGCTTCCGAGAATTACCTTTGGGTTTAAAACTGACTTGTCACAGGATCAGAATACCCTGCTTCTTAGTCTAACAAAATTACATGAATTCCATTTCTGTCCAGAGTTCTTGCCAGTGGGGTAATAGGAAGGTCCTGTTCTAGGTGGAGGTGCAGGCTGAGGTGTTCTGTGTGGCTGTGACGTGCCAGTCAGCAGTGTGCCTCACTGGAGCATGGTAGGAGCACAGACCTCACCAGTGAACAGGCTGATCTGAAATGAAAGGGAGTCCTTGGGACCTAAGTGAACATACTTAGGAATTTGCCACAGGGTTTAGACAATATCCATATTCAAACACCAGTGGCCATGCTTTTCTGAGCAAAATAAGTGAGAACTACTGCCTCGCTGAAAGAACTCTCCACTATTGCAAACACTGACTGTAAAAAAAAAAAAGAAAAGAAAAACCTATTCCTAACATTATATATTTAAGAATTCTTGTATTATGTTAAATGTTAGCCATTAAACACAGGGCTTAAGAAAACAAGCATGCTTTTACAGTATCAAGAGAACAAATACATCCACTTTTTTAGGTGATCAACTTCCTAACAAGGTAACACATTGTACTTTAGAGAAACTCTGCACTGCGTTGCTCATTCCTGGGCTGGAATGCCCCAGAAGAGTAAGACCAGAGTAGACGATTTTTGAGAGTGCTGTGACAAAAGAATATCCAATCAGACAGAACTACATTAAATGACTTAATATGTGTGTCCTGGGGAGGATCATGTGGGATGTGTTTGTCATAGTAACTTTAGTAAAAATAACGTATCTGAAAATCCGAGCCACAGTGGAGAACACCTGAACAGATTGCTTCTTGTGTTAAATATGTAAATGCATAAAGACAAAGAGTGGTCTCCCTTGTACCTTTTAGTACTGGGAGAGGACAGCTCTGCAGAACTGAGTTAGATATAACTTAAGACCCCAAAGCAAGCCTGGGGCTCTTTGGCATTGCTGATGTGTACTTGTGCAGTGGGCTAGCAGCTCACCTCTTTCCAAGTCGTTTAGTGACTCATGTAAGTGCCACACGCCAGGTGGTGGTAATGTTAGTCCAGGAGCAGGATGGCCTGCAGGATAGAAAAGGCTTATAGGATGGAAGGACTGGTGTGCAAGGATATGGATATGCATGTGTATGTGTGTGTGCATATGTATGTGTACAGGTGTATGGGTAGTGTATATGCATGTGTATGTATGTGTGTGCAGCGTATGTGTATTGTGCAGTATGTACAAGAACATCTTTGTGTACATATATGTGTGTGTAGTGTGTAGTGCATGTACATGATCATGTGTATATGGGTGTGTTCGTGTGTATAGTGTTTTGTCTAGTATATATGTGTACATGTGTATATATGTGTGTATCTTCATTCATATATGTGTATGCTGTATAGTGTGTGTATGTGTATGTATGTAAACTGATATGTAGTGTATATGTGTCTAGTATATGTATGTATGTATACCTGTGTATACTTTTGTGTGTGTGTATATATGTGTGTAGCATTTATATGTACATGTATGGTATGTGCATGTATGTGGTTTGTACGTGCACATGTATCTGTGTGTGGGTGTACATGTGTGTGTATATGTATGTGTGAGCATGAATGTGTGCACACATGTGGTTGCAGTGTCATGTATGTGTGGGCATGTGTGCACATGCTATGTGTGTGGTGTTTGTGCATGTGTGTATGTTCATGTGCATGCATGTGGTGTGTGTGTGTATATGTATGTGTATCTGTGTGTGTGTATTGTGTGCATGTGTGTTCATGTGCACACACAGAGCCATACCTACATCATTCAGTCCCTGTGGCTGTCCTTCCTTCTCCCCCTGCAGAAAAGCGACTTTCCCGGGGGATCTCCCATGCCAGCTCAGCCATCGTCTCCCTGGCCCGGTCCCACGTGGCGAGTGAGTGCAACAATGAGCAGTTCCCCCTGGAGATGCCAATCTACACATTCCAGTTGCCAGATCTGAGCGTGTACAGCGAAGACTTCAGAAGCTTCATCGAGCGGGACTTGATCGAGCAGGCAACGATGGTAGCTTTGGAGCAGGCAGGTGAGTTGCTCCTGCCCGCAGGCTCACAGTCTTTGGGCTCAGTGAGTGAGTGAGCTGGCCTAACGTACTCAGTGAGCAAGAGAAGGACACGTGTTCTCAGACCCTGGGCAGTTTTCAGTTAGGATTCTAGATGCTTGCACCAAACCTCCTGTTCTAAAGACTGACTTTGCTCCAGCCCAGCTGGATGGAAGGGCTGATGACCAGATGGTGCTGAAATCTCTTGGGTTTTTCCCCTTGCTCCTAAATCCCAGTCTTCCCCCACAGAGAACTCTGTGCTTCCTTGCCTTGCTTCTCTCTGTCCCCACCCCACTCTTCCATGGGTTTTGAACAAAAGATAAGAAAGACCATGGGCTTTAGAGAAAATAGGAGACCTCTGTCACTTCTGTGGACATGGGCAAGTCATGTAACCTCCCTGAGCCTCAGTTTCCCCATCTGCAAGGATGAGAAGACTGCTGACCTGGTGGAGCTTTCTGATTACTAGGTGACATGTGCCTTCTGTAGCTGTTAGTTCCCTGCCCGCCAGCCTTGCTAGCCTCCAGGTTGAGGGAGCACAAAACCTGACTGCAGTCTCCTTCCTTCTCCTCAATGTTCCCTCATCACCCTAACATCCCAATGAGAAAGAGTTTCAAGGAGCAAGCCAAAGTTCTCTTCTTTGGAGTTCCTAAGGAGAAAATAATTAGTCCAAAACAAATGTCTAAAACAGATTTAGGTTCTTCTTAAGCAATACCTATTGCATGTATAATCATCTGCATTATAAATATTGCAAAATCACATATTTGGGGGCTTCTCAGACACACATGTAGAAGACTCTATGACTGTCTTCTCAGGTCCACCATGCACCTCCCAGTGGGGGCCACACCTGCCTACATGGGCTGACAGTGCACACGAAGCGTGTCCTCAGCCAGTGGGAAGCCCTGCACCTGCTGGGGATGGAAGGCAGGGCCTTTCCATTCTGACCCAGCCTTCAGCCAGCTCTTCCCGTCCGGCATGGAGTGGAGCCGCCACTCCCAAAGGCCTGGCCCATGGAAATGTTCCCAGGTATAATGTCCCAGGAGAGCAGGTGGGGAAGCCTCTGCCTGGGCAGCAGCCGTAAGAGGATTCATTCTGTTCAGGGCTGCAGCCAGCAGTGCACTGTTAGGGAGTGGAACTTATCTCAGCTCTCAGCCAAGACCCAGTAAAAATTGCCAAGCACTTTTGAGTGTTTCAGAAGAAGACAAAAGAGAAGGATCTGTAGGCTGGTGTGATCCTGACGTTGGTGGACGATCAGTTAGGATCTTGCAAGGAAAGAAAAGGTGACACACGAAAACTAATGACATGGGACTGTTTGCCCAGGAGTGGGCAGGGTTAAGGACACCAGCAAAGGACAATGCCGTTCCTGGGACTAGCCCTAGCGGGATCATTGCTACCCTTGGGCCTGGCAAAGAGGCAAAGGATAAAAGTAGCTGTATGGAGATGGCCGCTGCCAGCAGGCATGGCTTTTGGGAGAGAGAAGATGCTGGAGAAATAAATTCTCTGACCACACTCTTCCTACCCCATCCGGGCTCTGACCAGTGCCTCTTACTGGTGGAAGGGCAGGTTGCAGAGAGCTCATTGCTGTGGTCCATGCAGCTCACCCTCTGGGCACAGAGCTGTGCGGAGAAGGGTAGAGAGTAGATCTGCAGGGCAAATGGGAAACATCTAGGTAGTCGACATGTTGGGCATTTTGACCAGATCTGAACTTCTGTGTGTGCTTGGTTTCATCCTGTGGCTTGTCAGAATAATCCAAGGGCTGTGCCTATTCACCACTTTAAAGAGGGAAGCACAGATGCATTTAGACAAAGGACAGGGTGGTGATTATCAGGCCTTGTTTGTGTCGGGCAGGCTTGCAGTCAAGCCTCAGCCACAGGACTCAGGGAAGCATCATCAACAGTGTGTGTGGTTTTAGAACAGGCTCTGCATTCCCAGTGACTGGATCTCACGCTGTGACTGTGGACAGGTTGTTATCTCAGCTGTTGCACAGCCATTGAACGCAGCCCAGCGACTGGCACCCACAGCTTCACTCTGTCTTACCTTAACATCACTGATGGATCCACAAACATAGAACAATCCATCTGGATTAGCAATGCTCTAAACCACTCACTGCGGGCGCTGGCTGTTTTAAAGATGCTTCTATATGACTAATTCCGATAAGATGTTTTCAACAAAAGACTCACTGTTCATAGAGAAGGGGAAATTAGCATGGGTTAAGAAAGAAACAAGTTTTGTGAGTTACTCTGTTGAATGCTGCGGCAGCTCAGACCGTGCAGTTCAGCACTGACGGTTACCAACAGCACAGGTAGATGCTGCAGGTGCCGAGTGTGCTGCTTCATCCAGAGCCCAGGGTCCCGTTCAGGGGCGTAGGTAGAGTCCACTACATTGGCCTTCTCTGTCAGCCCTTCCATGGTTAGCAAAAGCCTTTATTTCTTTTGAATGTCTTTTCTGTTATTTTTTCCATATTTCACATAATTCATTTTTATCACTTATATTTCACCTTCCAGACTACATTTTAAAAGGGTGCTATTTGATTTCAACCATCAGTCTTGGGAAACACCTTTTAAAACCCCAAGCTTACTGAGTTAAGATGTTAATTCACAAACAGCTCATTGTTTATGTCACGCACTATGGAAAGAACTGGCAGCAGAGATCAGTGATCAGGTTCCCACCCAGGTGGGGAAGGTGCCTGGTCCACCTGGTCTACGCTTGTGGGAGGCCTTGGGGAATCCGCTGGCCCCTACCTTCAGGGAGTGGTCAAAAGCACTCATGGCACAATTAGCACCTAAAGAACAGGGATCTGCCTCGGACGGGAGTCCTAGGAGTTCACATGTCTCCTACTTCCCTCACACTGAAAAATAATGCAGGTGCACAGACAGCTGTTTGTTCATTCTCCAGCAGAGTGAGGTAGTCTCTGTGCTGGGGGAGCGTGGACCTGACTGCAGCCCACCGTCCATCTGACTTCATGGAAATTATGTTTTCCTCAGCTCTCAAGCAGGGGCTTAGGCTGGATGATTTCTCAGGCCCTTTCTGTGCTCAGATTCTGGTGGGGACCCCCAGCAGGAGCTAAGCAGGTCCCCCAAAATCCCCACCCTCCTGGGTGAGGAGTCTGGCCATCAGGAAATGCCGGCAGCTCCTTGCCCCCCAGCCCTGCCAGGCTGTGCTCCTGAGACCTCCACTGTTGCTATCCGTGGGGAAGACAGAGCTCTCCCATGAAACCACAGTCTGAGAAAGCTGCTTAGGATTGCTGGGTGTAAAGTGTAAATTCCTCTTTTTAGTAGTTTAGTGCTCAGAATAAACTATTTATATGCAGTATTATTTACTCATACATGGGAGATTGAAATGCAGATGTCAAAAATATATATACAGTGAAAAAATAACCACTTGTTTCAGGGGCAGTTCTAGATGTGATTTGTCATCTCTGTCACAAGACCTCGGTGGGGCACTTCCCCTTCCCTTGGGACTGTGCATGAACCCCAGGCTCATGTGCTTCAGAAAATGGCAAACAGTGGCCTTTACTTGGTTAGCATTGCCAGCCGTCCAGCTGGTCCATCCTGCGGGTTCGACTCTGCTGTCTTGGGGCCCTGCACAATGTGGGTGTTCAGGGTGTCTGACTGGCCTCCCAAGGCACACGGGCAGCCCCTCTATTTGCGAGGCCTCCACATTGGTAGGGCGCAAGTCTTGAACTCCTACAGAACCCACAGATGGGGGAGACTAGTTTTCCCCACACCTTAAAATCTTGAAGGGTACAATCCACTCCCAACCCATGACAGTCTCAGGGCAACAGAAGGGCCCAGTCTTCAGGACCTAAAACCAGCTGACCTCCTGAGAGAGGCAGGGAAACACCTTTCATTCTTTAGTGACTCGCCTGCCATTTGAGAACACAGAGACCATTGATTTCTCCAGCGGGTGACCCTGCTGCAATCACACGTGAGAAGACTCGGAGGCCAGGGTCTCTGGGTTTTGGAAGTAACATCCGGTGCATCATTCAGGAGCTACCCACCACGTGGGTGAGATGGCGTGTGGTACTTCAGCACGTTCCTGGGTCCAAGGGCAGGGGCATTTGTGTGTAACTTAGTAGTTACCGCATACACGGGAGATTGAAGTATAGATGTCAAAAAGTATTTAGGGGCACCTTTGAGTTGTGGTGTTGAGTCTTGTCCAGAGGGGATAATTGCACTGGGGCGAATCTGCCAGAGAAGCTGTAAGCTGTGGAGGAGGCTTGCATGCTGTGGAGTCAGCCCGACCCTGGCTCCAGTCCCGGATCGGCTGGGAGAGCTTGGCCGCGTGAGCCTCGCTTTCTTCCATCTGAAAGTCAGAGATGTGTGACAGCTGCCAAATGGAGACAGATTCGCCGGTGTGAGCCTGTGCTGCGCTCCCACTAAATGCCCCGTCCAGGTCTGGGGCTACCTCTGCACACCAAGCAGATGAATCCCCTGGGGAAGAAAAGCCAAGAAACAGGTAGACAGTAGAGATGGTGTGAGGCGGCTGCGGAGAGGTTAAGTGGCAAGGTGGGCGTTCAAGCAGAGTGGAGGGGCCAAGGCGACCTCTTGGGGGTGGCTCTGGCAGGCAGGGACGGAGGGAGTGATGGAGACATGGACATCGGGGCCCGGGCATTCCTGGCAGAGGGAGCCTGGCGCCAAAGGCTTGGCGTGTTTAAGGAAGCCAGTGTCACGTGAGCCGGTGGAGCGAGGGCAGGAGAACGGTAGCCAGGGGCCTAGGACGCCCTCCCATGACCTTTGGGTGTAACTGTAGGTAGGATGTGCAGCCCTGGAGGGTTTTGAGCAGGGGAGTGACGAGTCTTGATTCACATCTGACACGTCCTGGCTGCTCTGTTGAGAGTGGACTGTGAGGCGGCGAGAGAAGCGGGAAGAGCAGGAGGCGGCGGCTGCTCTAGTCCAGGGAGAGCAGGGTGGCCAGAGTGGTGGGGGCAAGAGTGGCAGATGGACACTGGAGTGGGCTGTGTTTTGAAGGTGGATCCACAGGCCTTGCTGATGGAGTGCGGGGGCTGCAGCAGAGGAGTCCAGCGTGGCCCTGAGAATGTTGCCAGGAACATGTGGGCAGGCAGATGATGGTGCCTGGGAGATGCAGACGCCTGGAGGAGGGGCAGGATGGGGGTGGAGAAGAGGCCAGCACGGTCAGGCAAAGCCTGGGGGTCTGGTGAGACTTGTAAAGGTGCCGTCCAGATGAGCAGGTGCATCTGGAGCTGGGGAGAGCTCTGGGCTGAGGATGTGCACATGGGAGTCAGCGGTGCGGTGAGACCTGTGGGATGGGATGAGCTGCTCCTAGGACCCTCCCGCCATGCCCCCCACCCCACAGCTCTGAGCAGTGGTGAGTACTGGCTGGATGCACTGGTCTGGAGCTGGGACAGAACAGAGAAGCCATCCAGAGACTGGAGCTGGTGCCCTGCAGTATGGAGGGCTCAGGAACAGAAGGACCCAGCAGAGGAGGTGGAGAAAGCATGGCCTGGGGAGCAGGGACAGCCAGGGGTAGATAGCAGCCCCGAAACCCGTGGAGGGTGCTTCAAGGAGGGAGTAAGCAGTGGTACCAAATGCGCCAATAAGTCGAGGAGCCTGCGCACTAGGAATTGACCGCCAGATTTGGGCACAGAGGCCAGGGTTCTCGGGGAAGCCATGGACGGGAAGCTGTGCTGTGTTGGTGCAGAGGAAGGTCAGGAAGGGTCTTCCCTCCCTCTTTTCCTTCCCCTTACAGTTCACCACAGGCTGCTGCAGTTCATCCGGGGTTCACATTTTAGCCACACAGGGGTCACAGCGTGGTTGCTGTCCAGTCACCCTCAAGGGGCTTCAGATTCTCAGCTGCAGTGCAGTGATGAAGCAGCTACCTTGGAGGGCTGCCATGAAGATTAACTGAAGTTGTGTTTGCACCGGGCTGGGTACATACTAAACATTGAACAAATGGCTTCCTTTACTGATTTTTTATTTTATTTTCATAGAGTGATTTTTTAAAAAATTTTGCTATAAAGGTATATATTTTGGCCAAATAGTAAGTCATTTTCTCAGTCATCCTAATTGTTCATTCATTTAGTGAGCGTTGATTGAGCACTTATTGTGGGCCAAACACTATCATTAGTATCAAGGATGAGCAAGATGAGGAACACACAGTCCCTGCCCCAGAGGAGCTCCAAGGACATAAGGAGATGGACTCAGCTCAAAGCATCTCAGCCTGTGAAGGGAACTTCACAGCTGCATGTGAAAGACACAGCGATGCCTGGGGAGGGGGATCGGGTGGCCCTGGGTGGGTGGGTGCACTCCAGTGATATTAAAAGGAATCACAGGGTCACATTTAGGGCAAGAATTCACTCATCTTTCTCATAGAGAATTGTCACGTTTTGGTTTTCTTTCATTGAAGTGTCTTAGGGAGTGATGAGCAAAATGACATCTTATTTTAAACTGTGTGGTAACCATCTGTTACAAAGCTCAAGTTAATTGGTCCCATTATCATGTATGAATCAGAGGCCTGTTGCTCGGAAAAGTCAGAATAAGTGACTAATAGCTCCTCACGCACCACCAGCCTCCCTTAATGGTGTTCACCTGCAATTTTCTTCTTCACAGGCGTTCAAGTTTTTAAGATAATCACAATGCTGGTTCCCATGACCACTCTATCAAAGCCAGGAATAGGAATTTTGAACTGTGAAACTTTTCAAACCGTCCCAGTTGCACTCCTTGTGTGAAAAACGCCTTTAGCTTGGGCACCCCGTTCTGGGTTCAGCTGGAGATGTTAGAATAGCACTGGTCCTTTTTTGGTTCTCCAGAGAAAGTCTTGACATGGGTAGGTCCTATTTCCAGGGTGGTCATGCCTGATCTACAGCCCCAGGAATGCTCTGAAGTGGGTAAGAGTCTTGACTTCTGGAAGGCGGCTTAAATCAAACCACTAAGCCTTGCCATCCATCCACCCAGCTGCTCTGGTGGGCTGCAGCCTGCCTCTGCCCTTTCCCGTGCGTGCTCATTCTCACCAGTCTGGGCCACAGTGTTCTCTGTGCAGCTCCCAGGAGAAGCTGCCTTCCTTCAATGCATGCGTGGGGGTAGGGGACAGTTTGAGAATGGGAGCTCTCTAGTGTCTCTTACATGACCACTAATCCTATTAGATCAGTGCTCCACCCTATGACCTCATTTCATCTTAATTACTTCTTTAGAGCCCCATCTCCAAAACAGCCACATTGGGGGTTAAGGTTTCAATATATGAGTTGGGGACACATTCAGTCCATAGGATCTGAACTCATGTCAATTTTTGATTACTATAAATAGTGCTGCTATGAACATTTTTGTATGTGTTTTTGGTGAGCATATGAATATATTTCTGAAGATACATACAGTCACCCCTCAGTATCCATGGGAGACTGGTTCCAAGACATCTCTCCTAGGGTGCCAAAATCTTCAGATGCTCAAGTCCCTTATATAAAATGGCATAGTATTTGCATATAACCTACGCATATCTTCCCGTATACTTTAAATCATCTCTAGATTACTTACAATACCTAATACGATGCCTACACGTCACTTCATTCTTTTGGATTCCATGTATTATTTGGCACACAGCAAATTCAAGTTTTGCTTTTTGGAACTTTGTGGAAATTTTTTTTCTGAATAACTATTATGGGCAGTTGTTTGAATCCATAGATTTGGAACCCAGGGATACGGAGGGCCTATGCTTAGGAGTGACATTGCTGGATGATAGGTTTGCATATATTCAGTTTTCCAAGGTGGGTGTACCAATTTGCTCTTTTACTATCAAGAGTTGTTCTAGGCTAGGTGCAGTGGCTCATGCCTGTAATCCCATGGAAGGCCAAGGTGGGATGATAGCTTAAGGCTAGGAGTTTAAGACCAGCCTGGGCAACATAGCGAGACCCCCATCTCTACAAAAATAAATAAAAAATTAGCCGGGCATTGTGGTGTGTGCCTGTAGTCCCAGCTGCTCAGGAGGCTGAGGGAGGAGGATAGCTTGAGCGTGGGAGGTTGAGGTTGCAGTGAGCTACATTAGTGCCACCACACACCAGCCTGGGTAACACAGCAAGACCCTGTCTCATAAAAAAAAAAAAAGAGTTGCTCTATATTTTTTTGTCTTTTCATTTTAGTCATTGTGTTAGAAGTGTAGTGATATTCACATAGTGATTTTAATTTTTATTTTCTGATGACTAATAAAACTGGGTACTTTTTCATGTCACTGGCCATTTGTATATCCTCTTTTGTTGGGTGCCTTTTGAGGTTTTTTGTCCGTTTTTAAGTTGGCCTTTTTGATTGATTTGTGGGAATTCCTTATATATTCTGGATTTGGGGCCTTTGTCAGATGTATATTTTATATATCTTCACTCACTCAACTAGTTGCCTGTTCACTCTCTCACTGATACACTTTAATGAACAGAAGATGGTAACTAAAGTTGTTCAATTCACCTTTTTTCCCCTTTACTTTGAGAGCTTCTATTTCAGTTTAAGAAATTTTTGCCTACCCCAAGGTCCTGAAGATATTCTCCTGCCTTTCACATTTAAGTCTGCAATCCACCTAAAAATGATTTTTATATATGGTGTGGTATGTGATGAAAGTCCATTTTCCCATCTATTTATCAACCTGACCTGGTACCATTTATTGAAACAATCCTTTCTCTATTATACTGTAGTGTAACCTTTGAGGTAAAGCTGGTGACTATGGGTGTGGGTCTGATTCTGGACTCTTCTGTTCTGTTGGTTTGTCTGTCCTTGGAACAAAATGACCGTAGTTTTACAGGTTGAGTATCCCTAATCTGAAAATCCAAAATTCAAAATGCTTCAAAATCTGAAACTTTTTAAGTGCTGACATGATTCCATAAGTGGAATATTCCACACCTGACTTCATCTGACAGCTCACAGTCAAAATGCAGTCAAAACTTTGTTTTGACTTATAAATTTTATTAATCTGCTCAAAGAACCTGTTTTGGCCTCTGTTGGCTTTTTCATTGTACATTTATTTCCTCTCTCATTAATCTCTGTTCTTGCTTTATTTTTTTCTACCATCTTCTTCCTTTGGATTAGATATGCTACTCTTCTGGCTTTATAAAATGGAAACTTATATTATTATATCTTCTTCAGTAGTGTGATACAATGCTATACAGCCACTTATTTTTCTCTACACAATGCTTTAGCTAGATCTTACCATTTTTGATGTTATTATTCTTTATCATTCAATTTAAATCATTTTCCAATTTCTATTGTAATTTTTTCCTTGACTCATAAGTTATTTAGAAGTATGTTGCTTAATGTCCAAGAAAATGGAGATCTTCCTACATATTTTTTCCCCCTAGCTTAGTTCTTCTCTGGTCAAAGAATTTACGCTGATTTCGGGTGTTTCAAATTTATTGAGACTTGCTTTATGACCCAGCATATAATTAAGTTTTATAAATATTCCATGGGCATTTGAAGAAAATTTGAATTCTGTCCTTCTCAAGTATAGCATTTTATATATGATAATTGTATCAAATTTGTTAATTTTGTTGTTCAGATCTTCTCTATCCTTAACTGAGTTTTTGTCTACTTATTCTACCAGCTATTGAAAAAAGTGTATTAAAGTCTCCTACTATGATTGTAGTTTCTCTCTTTCTCCTTTAATTCTATCAACTTTTGCTTTATATATGTTGAAGCTATGTTAATACATACACATTTAGAATTGTTATATCATCATGGTATGGTATAACTTCAGTTTTGTTTTTAGGTGCAGGCCTGATGGCAGCAAATTCTCAGGTTTTTGTTGGTCTGAAAATGCCATTAGGTCACTTTCATATTTAAGGGCTATTTCTGGGCTTTGCAGGTCATGTAAGTTCTCTATCACATACTTATTCTCTCTCCTACCCCTCCTCCACACCTCTTATAGACCAAAGTGTACTGACTCCTGATCTATATTATTTTCTTCCTTTTACTTTGTATTTATTTATGGTTCCTTTTCTAACTTCTTGATATGGATGCTTAATTCATTAATTCTTAGCCTTTCTTCTTTTCTCTTAAGAGCACTTAAGACTATTAATTTTCTTCTCCTTACTACTTTAGCTACATCCCACAAATTTTGAAATGTGGTATTTTTGTTATTATACAATTTCAAAATATTTCCTCATTTTCATTTTGATTTATTCTTTGACCCATGAATTATTGAAAGTGCTTATTTGTTTGCAAAATATATTAAAAAATAAAAAATAGTTTTAGTTACTGTTTTATTATTGATTTCTAGCTTAATTTAATTGTGGTCAGAGAGCATGGTCTGTACGATTTGAAATTTATTGAGAATTTTGCTGTGTGGTCCAGAATATGATTGGTTTTTTAATGTTGCCAGTGTGCTTGGAAAGAATGTATAGTCTTCTATTTTGGCTGCATTGTCCTATATATGTCCATTTGGTCCTTTATTATGTTTTCCAAATCTTCAATATATTTATTAATTCATTTTTTACTTGTTCTCTCAATTACTGAGACAGATGTGTTAAAATCTCCCATTTTGATTGTGCACTTGTCTATACCTCCTTTCATTCCTATGGACTTTTAATCACATATGAATATAAGGCTGTGTTATTAGATGCAGCAATTAAACTGATATCTTCTTCATAAATTGAGCAGCTGAACATTATGAAGGTGCTTATTTAACTCTAGTAATGATTCTTTTGCCTTTTATTTTATCTGATATTGATTCAACAGTGCTAGCATTTTATAGGCTAAGATATGCTGGATGTGCCATTTTCCACCTTCCATATTTTTACCTTTAGCACGTTTGTATTCCCATGTTTAACATGCATCTCTTGTAAACTGCATGTAGTTGATTTATTCTTAAAAGTGGTTTGACAACCTTTGTCCTTTAACAGGTGCATTTAATGTAACTATGGTTTGTCCCTGTTCTATGTGGGGTTTTTTTTCTCTCCTTACAAATCATCTTTTAAATCAGTTATTGTTTAATCATTTCGTTTTTTTCTTCTACTAGTTTTGAAGTTATATGCTCCCTTTTCATTTTTGAGAGTTTACCCTAAAACATACAACATGCATATGAATCAATCTCAAATTAATCAACATCTTAACCTACTACGCCCAGACAATACAGGAACCTTACACTATTTTAATTTTATTTATGCCTGTCCCATCCTGATTTATAACTTATTGTCATTTATTTTAGTTTTATACTTTTAATCTCATCAGACATTTTTATACAGTCAGAGTGCATTTACATTTACCTGTATGTTTACTATGCTTGTTTTTCTTCATTTCTTCTTTCATGTCAGATCTTCCTTCTGTTTGAAATTCATCCTTTAGAATTTCCTTAGGTGAGTGTGTGCTGATTTTACTTTCAGTTTTTATTAGTCTTAAAACAGCTTTGTGTTATTCTCATTTTTGAAAGACATTTTTGCTGAGCATAGTATCATAGGTTGCCAGTTATTTTCATTCAGCATATTGAAGATATTTTTCTATTGGCTCCTGTTTTCCATTGTTCCTTTTGAGAAGTAGTCTGTCAGCCTGCCCCTCCTTTGAAGATAATCTTTTTTCTCTCTCTCTAACTGCTTTAAATCTTTTCTCTGTCTTTTATATTCTGCAATTTCACTAGGATATATTGAGGAATGCATTCATTTAATTTTTCATGCTTGGAATGTCTTAGACTTACTAAATCCGTGAATTTATTTTTATGTATTTCTTTTGGAAAATCCTCAGTCAGTATCTCTTCAGTATTGCCTCTAGCTCATTCCTTTCTGAATCTTGATTGGACAATGATAGACCTTTTCACTCTATTCTTATGTCTCATAACCTCTCTTTCATACTTTCTATCTGTTTCCCTCTTGGTTGCTTTCTGGATAATCTCTTCTGACTTACATTCAAGTGTGTTAATGTTTTTCTTCAACAATATCCAATCTGATATTAAACTGATTCTGATTTTTAAAAATTTTAATTATTATATGTTTCATTTTTAAGTTCTATTCTTGTTTTCCAAATCTGCCTCTTATTCTTTGGTCATGTTTTCATTCTTTCACATATTTTAAACATTTGAAACATACTTGTTACAGTCTGTAGCTGACAATTTTTAACCTCAAGTTTATAGGTATCTATAAAATGCTGATTTTGTGTCTATGACTTTGACAATGGCTTGTTTCCTGTTGTCTTTGTAATTTTGAGTTGTGACTAGGACATTATCTGTGAGAATCTTGTGTGTTCTGTTTTGAGGGTGTAGGCCTCTGGAGAGAGATATTTGTTTGCTTGTTTGTTTATACCAGTCTCCCAAGAGAAATTGCCATTGGTAATTAGAAACAATTTTATGTTAATTTCTTGGCTTAGGAGTTCCAAGCTACAGATCAATTTTAGCTCAAATCTTCATCAGAGCCAAATCAATAGTTGCAGAATTTCTGGGAGTTTTTATTTTCCTCTGCTAAGCCTGGTCTAGAAGAAACAAATTTTCTTCTTAGCTTCCTTTGCCAATAGGAAAATTATTTCTAATCCTTGCACTCAGGAGATAGTTTTTGAGGGTCCTAACTGTATGTGGAAGGAGAGAGACATCCCCAGTCCCAATTCCCCATATTGCAGCATCTCTGGCCTTTTTTTCTGGTTCTCATGAAGTAATTAAACAGGCAAAATGTCTCCGCACATAGGCATTTGCAGGGTTGGTGCATATTTTTAACTAATTTCCATTCTATAATTATTTTTTCGTCATTGGGGATTTACTGCACTTTCTTTCAGGCTTGGATATGTATTTCAAAGGATTGTTGAAAGGTATTTTTATTTTCTGTAACCCCCTTTTCTCTTTAAATCTATGCCCTTCTGCTCATCTCAGGGAGGAGGGCTTCTCTCTTTGAAAGACTGGGGACAAAGCCTTCAGTTCCCACTTTCTCTGCTGTTCTCCACACATGCACACAAGTGATATTTTAAATTGTTTTTTGCTAAATATTACACAGAAATCAAGAATAATTAAAAATTTGGTTATTTCACTAACAAAAGCAAAAATCATTGAGAAGTTGTAGGGATATAAGAGACATTTTCAGTGATTTTTTAAGGAGTCATTTTCTTTGGTCCATTAGGCTTAACCTCTATAAGGTCAGGTCTTTTCTAAAATTTTAACGTAGTTTCTTTTCCCACAGACGTGCTTAACTTTTTTCTTTAAAGATTTTTTATCTTAATACTACAACCTAAACAGTGAATACAGGCAAAAAACGTAACATGTTGTATTTAGATGCCCACTCAATTCAAGAGTGTAATTTGCATTTCTGAGGGCCTCTGGGCAGTGCTTTTCAACCTATCTACACTGAAGGATCATTTAAAAAAAAGAATTCCAATTCACTGTCAACCTATACTTTCATAAAATTAAATAAAAAATATTGCAGCAATGCCCACTGCTATGAAAGCTCCTAAGCACTTCCTCTCATTCTCTGAACTTGCCTCACTGTGCACCAGTAGACTTCCCTTTGAGCAGCACCAGGCATTCTGTGTGAAAAGAGGTTCCCTAGGTCTTTCCTCCAGAATGTCAAAGCAATTATGCTTACCCTAAAAGGGACCTTGGTGTGTGAAGGTACTTTCTAAGCCAAAGGGTTTTGGTTCATTCATTCATTCATTAGTACATTCACAAATACACTCCTTTATTTAATCCAGGATTTTGAACCTGTATGCATATAGCATGTATATGGTTCTTTCTATATGCAAACCCCTATCTTAGGTGCCTTTCAAATATGAAGCAACTTAATGTTCATAAAAGCCTCTATTAGGTCAGTACTATTATTATCCCGTTTTTCAGAACTGAGGGCTGAAACCGTAGAGAGGTTAAGTAACTTTCCCAATGTCACACTGCTAAGAAGTAGTGGAACTGAGATTCGAACCCAGGAAGTCGCCCCTGTGCTTAACCACTCTGCTGGCTGCTTCCCTAAACCCTTGACTGTCTTAGATATGCTGGTTCCAGATTCTGCAGAGGCAGGTTTTCTGAAGCTTGCATTATGGGTGAATCATTCATTTCATCCCCCTTGTCACCTTCAAACAATTGGTCATTATTGCATAGAGCTCTGAATTGAGAAGAATAGTCAGGTGTTCTACCTCCTTTGTGAGAACAGTGGTGACTGATTAGCATGTCTGCTGTGGAAAGTATGATGATTTATCAATGCTGCCTGCTGTGGGTGCAGCAGGGATTGATGTGAGACACTTCAGAGAAGTCACCTGGAAGCTTCAGTGCTCTGTGCCTCTGAAAAATTTGAAAATTTATAACCAAACTGTAAAAATTCCAACTCAATCTAATGAAAAAGCAGAAAAATTTAGTCAAACTAGTAATGGCATCAGTTAGATTCCCCAGAGTATTTTTGTGTGTGTTTGTTTTTGAGACAGAGTCTCACTCTGTCACCCTGGCTAGAGTGCAGTGGGCGTCATGGTAGATCACTGCAACCTCAAACTCCTGGACTTAAGCGATCCTCCTGCCTCAGTCTCCCAAGTAGCTGGGACTACAGGCGCACACCACCGAGCCCGGCTAGCTTTTTCTCTTTTTAGTAGAGGTGGGGTCTTGGGGTCTTGCTCTTACTCAGGCTCGTCTGGAACTCCTGAGCTTAAGCGATCCTCCCACCTCGGCCTCTCAGAGTGCTAGGATTACAGGCATGAGCCACCGCACCCGGCCCCCAAAGTGTGTTTAACTGAATTCAACTAATTTTTTTTTAACTGAATCAAGACAAATGAGTTAATT
The DNA here is from genome assembly GCA_023783475.1 of Daubentonia madagascariensis. Lineage (NCBI taxonomy): Eukaryota > Metazoa > Chordata > Mammalia > Primates > Daubentoniidae > Daubentonia > Daubentonia madagascariensis. The sequence goes on along the minus strand of JAKFHU010000144.1, from coordinate 28,852,069 downwards.
TACATAGAAATTGTCTTTGGCACCAGAATAGAATGTCTTTCTTTATAAGTATAAAACTGTGGAACAAATCACGTGGCATTTTTTGTTTTGAACATTTTCAAATCTATAGGAAAATTGAAAGATTAGTACTTATATATCTTGCACCAAAAAATCACCAATTTTCAGGGTTTTGTCACATTTGCTTCATCTCTCTTTAAGTATGGAAATATATATGTATTTTTTTCTGAAGCATTTGAATGTGTATTGTAGATACTTCATGCCTTGAAGCATGTCTCTTCTGAGAATAAAGATATCCTCCTATGTGACTAGAACAACTTTAGAAAATTAGCACTAACTTAATAATGTTAACTACTGTAGAGTCCATATTCAGATTTTCCCAGTTGGCCCCAAAAATCTCCTTTACAATTTTTTTCATTCCAAAACCCAAAGTTTATGCATTGCATTTTTGTCATTATGACTCTTTACTCTTTTTTAAAGAACATTCTATCTTTTGTTTCATTTTTCATGAAAAATAATTTTTTTTTAAGAGTCCCAGCCAGTTGTCTTGCGCAGCGCCCATAGCCCATTCTTGAATGACCCAGTGGGGTTAATTCCCCTCTCCCTCTCCCAAGGGCAGACCTAGGCGCCACATGACCCTGGCTCGCCCTCCCTGTGTGTGGAAGAAAGGCTGGAACAAGGAGAAGCCCTGCTGATCTGTGCACTCCATAGAGATGGGAGGGGGAGGCCCTGCTATGCTGAACGCTGGCAGTCCCAGAGTGGGACTGGGGGAGACGGCCCAGGGGGAAGGAATATGGGAGGGACTGGAATAATATGGTTTTGAGGCACCTGCTCATTACTCAGACCTGTTGGATAGCCACTCCTCCCCGCAGAGGAGCAAGTTGGGAGTCATAGAGAAGCAGCCCCTCTCTCTCCTGTGGGAGAGAGGCTGAGCCAAAGCCTCCCGGAAACCAGAGGCAGAGGAATAAACATTGTGTACGATACGTTTTTCAGTGTTTAATGGTACCATTTATCTGAAGATTTGAATATATAATATATTTTTAAATACTGTCTTCATGTTATATAATGAAAAAAATTACCAAATTCATGTTGGTGGCATCTCTAGGGAGGGAGGAATGAGCATGAAATCAGGGAGGCATGTAAGGGGAACTTCAACTTGATCTTTACTGTTTTTTGTTTGTTTGTTTGTTTGTTTACTTATTTATTTATTTTCTTCAAATTGAAAGGAACAAGCTAGGCAACTGTGGCCAAGGGCTGGCATTCATTTGGTTCTGGGTGATGGGTGCATTGCTCTTGTCATTTTACAAAATTTGAGCTCCACCTCTGCTCCTAATTAAATAATGTGGCTTTTGAAATCATAGAGGTTCAGAGAAGTTAAAATTGGCTTGCCACAAACTCAGTTGTAACCAACAAAATTAGATAGGCCTTTTTCATGATCTGATATTTCCCTGGATGAGCAAAGGCTCCTATTAGGATTCAGCCATCATGGACAAGTTTACACAGTCTCTCTGAGCCTCAGTTACCTTCCCTATAAAATGGAAATATGCACCCCCACACAGAGCTGGTTGATTTAATGTGGGTACTGCAGTGAGCAGGACATACTAACCCAGGCAAGCAGGAGCTTAAACCATGAGTTCGTCATTATCCCATGCAGCTCTAAATCTGAGGACAGGGAAGTTCATGGCAGGCTGGCAGCTCCACAGTGTGGTTGAGGACCTGGGCACCCCCAGCTCCCTGTCCTTCTCTCCTCTGAGGGTCGATGCTAGCTCCATTTGGGGATGCAGTGTAGGTGTTAGCTGCATCAGGCAACACATCCTCATATAACGTCATTCAGGACAGCAAGGAGAGAGTCCCCGATTCTGTCCTTTATGAAGGATGGGCACCACTCTGCTGGTATCACCAAACCCAAAAGGTGTCTGGCCTAGGTCTGGTTGCTTGCCACACAGAAAGCCAATTACTGAGACAGTGAGTATTGCCAGGGGAGAAAGGGTTTTATTATGATTGATATCAGCTGGGAAACGAAAGATATTTCTCAAATCCATCTTCCTGATTGACTAAGGGCAAAGGCTTTATAGCGGGTGATGGATTGCAGGTCAGGTTGTGTGGGGTTTGAAGTCATGGGGTCTGCAGGTGGTCTGATTTAAAGTCAGCTGTTGGTGATGGATGGTGAGTGGTCAGGAAGTCCTGTGGAGAAGTTAGGTAAGAAGATTACAGTGTTCAGTTTGTTAGGCTTGACTGGTCTGAAAATCTGAGGTACTGGGGAGAGAACAAAAAAAACAACAACTTAGGGGCAGGGTCATTTTGCAGGACTGATTATACTGGTAGCTGCTCCAGCAGATCTCTTCTGTCTTAAGGGCCAGGTGACAGCACGTGGCCACGCCAACACCAATCCCTGGCAAGGGGAATGGAATTACACGGGCAGTCTTGGCCCTATCAACATTCACTCTACGGGGCAGGGAAGGAGACTCATCTGAAAAACACCAGACAGAGGCAGGGCTCTGTCAGCAAGGATGGGCGGGAAACGCGGACAAGTGGGCAAACAACGGGGTCTGCACATAAAGGCAGACCACCTGCCTCATTAGCGTATTCCCTTTCCCTCCTCTGCCCGATTCTTTGCTAACACTCCCTGCACCCATTGACTGTTGCTGGAAGCCGCTAGCAGCTGAGATCCAATTCAGAGGATGAACAAGGCCAGCCCTCTTTAATATTAAATGTCCCAGGCTCTCAGGTGTTACAGCCACTCTGTTGAGTTTTATGCCTTTGTAAGCAAGAATCCTATCATTTTCTTTTACTTTGTGGCAACCCAGTTTTAATGTCTCCCAGCCTGGATGTTCGTAAAGACTTTTTTTTAAAAGTCAGGTTAGACAGGCTATTTCACAGCCTAGAGAAAAAGAAGTTACTATGTAATTGCATGTTATTTCCAATGATGTCCCCAACAGGCCATCCAGTGGTACTGTCAATTAAGGCCCTTAATTGCATTTCTCACTTAGCTTTAATAAGGTGATTTGCAAGTAGTAAAAATATACCAATTTGTTAGCGTAAGTATTAGCATCTTCATATAATAGATGCTTGTCTATTTAATTTTGTAGTGTTAAATGTTAATACATGTTTTCATTTAGAATTAAGGGCATGGTTATTTTATATCAATAAAACCACTTACCATTAAAGTGGAATTACTGAATCTTAACCAAAAAGCCCTGGAGAACAGATAGGGACGCAGTTTAAACAAAGTCCTGACAAGTTTTATTACATTAAACTTTGTTAATATGGTAACATATTAGGCAATCATTCTCTGACTCTAAAATAAATATACTTTTGAGGGCCTTAATTTTCAAGCATTACTTGCAGTCTTTATCTTTCATATTTCATTATTTCTGTTCTAAAAGCAGTAACACCTTTAACTAAAATTAATAATGTTAGATGAAATGTAGAAATGTGAATAATATGTTGCCCCTTCCATTGCTTGAATCCTATTAGTATTATTCTCTTTTTTAAACAAAGAATTTTCAACTAAAATATGTTTTTGCAACTTCTTGGGAATATCTGTTATGAACATTCTCACTTGATAGAAATTCACAAAAAGAGTTGAAGGCCCTTAGAGGTGACTGTTATATTTAATCCCCCAAATACAAAATATTTATGTCAGTAGTAGTTTCACATAACATTAGAAACTTGATGCAACCATTCATAAACTTTAAGCAATTTTTAAAACAATTTTAATATTATCCAAGAAGCAACATGTAAGATGACGTTCATGTCACTTGCACAACACATAAGATACTGTCATCAGATGAGCCAGGCTACATATCTTTTTCATAGGTGCATTCTTTTGAAAAGCAGCCCCAAGCACAAATGCACCTGCCATCCAGGTAGAATGGAGTCTCCTGTGGCCATCCTCTGGGAGATTGCCTTTGCCCCTCTCCTGTGTTGTTCGTCCCACATCCCTCCTGTTCCCCATATTTCTCTGCTTTTGGTTTTCACCCTCGTTTTGGTGGAGTACATCCTCCAGAAACTTCCTGAGAAAGAGTGAGTGAGGACGTCTTGGCACACATTCACTAGAAAATCAGAGCCCGCGTTAATTATTAAGGGCGAATTATTTCAGAGATGCAATCCCGTATTTGTTAGCAACTAGTCTTCTTGAGAAACAAGGCTGCTATGAATATCCTTGTTCAAGTCTTACATTTTCATTTCTCAATCCCATGAGTGGAATTGCTGGGTCATACAGGAAGTGTATATTGAACTGTATTAGAAATTGCCAAAAGATTTTCCAAAATCATTGTGCCATTTTACATTCCCAGCAGCAAAGTAGGAAAGTTCTAGTTTAAAAAAACAAACAAACTTTTTCTAAACGTTTTTTTAGTCTTTTTTCAAAAAAGTTCTAGTTGCTCCAAATCTCCAACGCTTGCTGTTGCCAGTCTTATGCACATTTCCACTCTATTAGGGTGCGAAATGAGGACTCATTGTGGTTTTCATTTAAAACATAGGGCCTCTTTTCATGTATTTTTTGACCACTTGTAAACCCTTCACAGTGGAGTGTAATATCTTTGTAAGTCTTTTGCCTGTTTTTATTAGGTTCGGGTATCTGGTGCTCATTGATTTGTAGGAGTTTCCTAATATATCTAGTTACAAATCCTTCCTCAAGGATATATTTCACAAATATTTTCTCCAAGTCTGAGGTTTGCCTTTTCATTTTGTGATGGTATCATTTCATGGACAGGCACTTTTGTATTTTGATGAAGTCAAATGTATTAGTTTTGAGATACTTTATAGTTTCAGCTTTTATATTTAGGTCTATAAATCTTTATAAATTTTGTTTTTACATTTATGTCTATGACACACCTCAAATTAATTTGTGTTATGGTGTGAAGTAGATATTGAAGTTTTTTTTTTTCCCATGTATAATTCTAGCACCATGTGTTGAAAAATACTTTCCTTTTCCCATTGAAGGTCCTTGTAGCCTTTATAGAAAATCATTTGACCATAATTGTGTGGCTCTATACTGGTCTCTGTATTTTGTTCCATTAATCTATTTGTGTTTTTTAAATAAACACTGCATGATCTTGGTTACTATAGAGTTATAATAAGCTATGAAATCAGGGACTATATGTGCTCCGACTTTGTTCTTCTTCAAGGTTATATTGGTTGTTGCAGTGTTGTGGGTTTTTTTTTTTTTTGCATTTCCATGTAAATCTAGAATCAATTTGTCAATTTCTTAAAAAGTAACCTTCTGGGATTTGATTGGGGTAATGTTAAGTCTATAGATCAATTTGGGAATAATTTGATATCATATCAATAAGGAGTCCAATCTACATACATGATAAATCTCTCCACTTACTTAAATCTTCTTTACATTTTGTCAGGAACGTTTTATAGTTTTCAGTTTAGATATCCCATCTCTTTCATTAACTGTATGCCTAAATATTTTATGTTTTTAATTTCATTGATTTAATTGTTTCTTGCTCATATATAGAAATATAAATAGCATTTGCATAGTGTCCTGAGAACTTGCTAAATTGAAATTCACTTATTAGAGCTGGGAGTTTTCTGGTAGATTCCTAAGTATTTTCTACATAAAATCATGCCATCTACTAATAAATACAGTTTCACTCATTCCTTTCTCATCTTTATGCCTTTTATTTTGCCTTCATATTGCACTGGCTCACACCTTCTTCAACATGGTAGTGCTTCTTCCTGTCTTAGACTGAAAGCATTCAGTATCTCACTGTTAAGTATCATGCTAGCTCGAGGGTTTTCATAAAACACCTATATCAGATTGAGAAGTTACCTTATATTTCCAGCAGTTTCATTTTTGAAGGATAATTTTGCTGCCTACAGAACCCTAGATCAGAGGTTATTTTCTCTAAGCACTTTAATGTTTTCATTTCACTGTATGTAGACTGACTTCTATCTTAGTGTTCTACTTTATATATAATATTTTTTCTCTGCTTTTAAGAGTTTCTCTTTAATTTTCAACAATTTAACTTTATGCTTTGGTATAGTTTACTTTGTATTTACTCTTCTGGGGGTTTACAGACCTTCTAAAATCTGTGTCTTTCATCAGATGTGGAAAATTCTTGACCATCATCTATTCAAATGTTGCTATTTTTGTAAAACTGAATCATAATTAAGTCTGAATCCCTTAAGCCCCCCCTTTGGCTGGACCACCCCCCAGAGGGTGTACCAAGTAGGCCAGCCCAGGGTTGCCATTAGGGAAAAGAAAGAAGCAACGTGGCCAGATATTGCCAAGGTGGAATCTGAATTTTCAAATCATGTCGAGGTAACCCCTGTTCTGTTCATCTTGTTCATTACCTAGGAAACAGGTGAAAGGGGATGGTCCCTTTCTGGGACAGCCACATTCAGTGAAAAAACTGCCTTACTAGGTACTGTTATAGACTGGATGTTTGTCCCTACAAAATTCATATGTTGAAACCCTAACCCCCAATGTGAGGGTGTTAGAAGTTGGGGCTTTTGGGAGGTGACTGGGGTTAGGTCATGAGAGTGGGGCCCATGATGGGATTAGTGTCCTTATAAGAAGAGGAAGAGACATCAGAGCTCGTTCTTTCTCCACCATGGGAGGACATGGTGACAAGGTGGCCATATACAAGCCAGAAAGAGAGCCCTTGTCAGAAACCAAATCTGCCAGCACCTTGATCTGGTCCACCTAGACTTCAGAACTGTGTGGGGAAATGTCTGTTGCTGTAGCCACCCAGTCTGCGGCATTTTGTTACAGCAGCCTGAGCAGACTAAGGTAGCTACACACCAGGAGGAGGGGAGGGAGATAGAGTCAGAAATCTTTCTGAGTCTATTTGTTAGAAGGGCACCCCAATCCTCAACTCTACCGGGTACCTGTGGGTGGTGGGGAAACTGGAAAGGCCATTGATTATCTCCTCTGTCCGCCCATTATTGAGTGGCTTTTTGATGGAATACACACCATTGTCAGACTAAAGATGGCCTGGAAAGCCAAAAACAGCACAGATTTCTTCCAAGGGTCATGACAGTGTGGCCAAAGTTAACTGAGGGACCAGAACTGCATCTCTGTTACCTGAAATAGTGTCAACAGTGGTGAGGCAGCACCGGTAGCCCCCAAAGTCAGTCTGTCCAGCGCAGACAGAAGCAGCATCCCAAGCAATGCATCCTCCCCCACCAGGAGACAAATGGGCCAACACAAGTGTGGCCTGCAGTGGCAGCCTCTGCATCAGAACTTGGAGTCCTTTACTCCAGGCCCCTCTGGATGGTGGGAGCCTTGCCATGTGCAGCCGGGTAGGGGTCCAGGCAGTAATGGTGGCATTCTGGGAGGTGTGGGCTCCACAAACCACTTGATTCATTCAGTCTCATCAGAGGACGGGCCCTCACCATGCACATGGACACAAGTGAGGCGGTTTCCGTAGTGTAGTGGTTATCACGTTCACCTCACACATTGACACAAGTGACCCAGACAGTTTGATCAGCGGCTGCGATTGCTGTCACACAAAGAGGGGTGTCATCCAAAAGACCACCAGGATGGCTAAGTAGTAAAAAAGGGAGCTTTATTGGTGATGTCAGTTAGCAAACTGGGAAGAGATAGTCTCTGGCGTGGATTGAAGGTGTTCTGTCTTCAAAGAGAGAAAGGGCAGTTTGGGTTTTATGCCTCACAGGGTCTTTATTACACCTAGAGTCTTACATAGTCATCAGGTAAGGGGGGAAAGATACACGTATTTATGAGGGGGCTGAGTGCATGCACGATGGTAAATACATGTGTAACATACATCCCATGTTCACTTTGGGGTGGGGTTTTAGCATTAAAATGAGATGGAATTTGGCTCTTCATGTCAAAAGCTGAACTATAGGACACAGAGACAGTTTGTACACAGTGTCTATAAGCTGGTAAGCTGGCTGAAACTGGCTTAAGGTCTGCGATTACTTGATTGCTTATCAGAAAAGGATGTTTGTGAGTCTGGTCCTGTGTCAACCACAGTTGCAGTGGTCTGTGTTGTAAATCAGAGTTAGGAAGGGTCTGACAATTTGCCTAATAGCTCCTACTGTTAGGGAGTTTAGCAAGGATGTGGCTTTTCTTGTAGCCATAGGAATATAGGCAGTTGCAACACCAGCCAAGCCCTGAACTCTTGGCTCTTGGCCATAAGTAACTTTTGCTTCCTTAACCTTAGGATCCATCTTAGTTGAAAAAGGGGAATCTATTTTGGTCTCTCAGATCACAGGGGTGTCTTTAATCTACCAGTCTATAGTTTTCCAAGTGGCAGACCAAATTGCTAGGCCATTGACAACAGCCCAATGGTCACTAAAAATATAATAATCTTCCTCAAGGGAAGTGTTGGCCAGAGCTATGAGAATAGCCTTGAGTCCTGCCCAGTGAACACAGCAACCAGGTTCACTTTCAGCTGTGCAGAGCTGGCACTGGGGCTGAACAGCTGCCACAGCCTAGCAGACACCACCAGGTTTCAGCTTAGCTGAAGCATCAATAAACCAGGCCCAGGCACTTAGGGGATTCTGTTATTGAGGGCCCCACACAGGCAGTGGTTTTACTGCAGGTGGCAGAGTGAGGCGTAAAGTTTCCCAAAGGGGTTAGCTCCCACTTTATGTAAACCCAAGATGCTACTGGGACCACACCAGCTATATTTTTGGATATAACATTTCCATTTGACAAATTATGCTTGGTGGGCCCTTCCCATCTTGTTAGTCATTGAGGCTGAGTCACCAGGCCTCCATGGCCAGGCATTCAGTTTCAACAAGGGCCCAGTAGCTGGGTAAGTGCTGCTTTTCAAAAGAGATGAATTTAGTAGCCATGTCAGGGAGATGACAAGGCTCAAACTCCAAGGGGCCCGTCCAGCTGGATGCTGCCTCCCTCTGCCAGAGGATCCAACCAGCAAAACCATCAGTCACACTTGTAGCTCACAGGGGTCACAATGGATGTAGGGCCTCAAAGGTAGAAAAAGTGCCAGAGCTTTCTGGGCAGCTGCCAATGAATCCTGGTGGTCTGGCTCCACACAAAGGATGCTGATTTGCAGGCTGGCTGACGTGAGAGACCAATATAATGCCCAAGTGAGGCACCTTTTGTCTCCAAAATCCAGTGTCTAATGGGGTGCTGAGCCTCCTTTTTGGGGTGGGGGTGCCAAAGAGACAGCAGTTTTTACTTGACTGTCAGAGGGCTTAAGCATTGTGAATCCACCCACACTGTCCCCAGACTTGGCCAACAGTCCCTGAATTTCTTGGTGTTTATCAGCTACCCCAGATGTCAGAGATGTAACACCACTGTAGTTAGGGCCCCTGAGGCTGAGGCTTCTGACTTGCCAACCAACAGGACACCATCTACAGAGTGACAGTTTGGATGTCCAAGGGTAGAGGTGCTCACACTAAATCTTGACCCCTCCATTGGTGGCATGTATTGAGAAGCACATCCCCCTAACTCTTCTATACACAGTTCTCCGTCATGAGAATCCCCCTGGAACTTAAGGAATGGGATGTACATGCCTATAACACCTCAGTTCCCGCTGTACATTCAGCTGTAGAAACGGCAACAAGAGTACGTTGAATTGACCAAAGGGCACCACACAGAGGGTCACGTTAGCTTCTATTTCCTACTGTGAACCCTGCTGGAACCCCATCAGTTGAATTCGGATGCCCCTTCTCCCATAACTGGGTAGGATGGGGATGTGAGTGCCTTTATCCAACTAGGCCATAGAAGTTTGAGTCCCTCCCCTCAATGCAGTCCCCTAGCACACTTGGATGGGTACATGTGGACTTTGGTCCCTCTTGGAGCAGGGACACCTGGGCCCCATCCCTAACGACCTTTCATAAAGACAGCTAATGTTGGGGTAGAGGAGAAGTAAGCAGGGCATATTTATTCTCACTTTTGAGATGCCCACTGGTTGCTCACAGCTGAAGCAAATAAACTTCTGATGTGTTTGGTCCAGCCAAAGCCCTATATCAGCACTGGGGTAACTTCTTGGACCTTCTCACATGGGAAGAGAGTGAACAGTGACCACTGTCTACCTGGGTGGCCTGTTTCAGTCCTACCTCTCACTGCTCAGCCTCTAAACCTTTGTTAACAGACGGGACAGTGGGGCCCTTACTCACTGCCCCTTTGCCCACCCCTTGGGTGAGAACAAACAGAATCCCAGGGAATCTTCTTCTATCCCCTAACCTAACCCGAGAAGCACCACGTCCTTTCTCTTTCAGAAAGCCATGTCCCTGTCGGCATCCCATCCTCATCTACAGAAACTGCCAAGAACTATGGGAGGTCTGAAATCTTACTCTGCTTGCAAGCTAACTAGTTAGCCTGCCACAGTTTCGTGGACACTGGAAGAAGACACAAGACTCCTCAGAGACAAAGGGCTTCATTGCTCACAGCACAGCAGGCAGTATGAGCTTCATAGTTATGTCAGTTCCTCTTGCTCCCCAGATCTCATGGGGGTGATGCAGAAGTAGGAACAGGCAGATATTGTGCCCTCAGAGGATTTGTGTCACAGCTGAGGAATCCCAAGTTTATGAAACCCTCAGCTTTTATAATGGGCTACAAGCAAACCTGCCCAACCTTTGTCCTGGAGGGAGACATTATCTTTAATATAGCAGGTAGTGAACAAACCTTCCCTCTGCCACACAGACAGTATCTCTATCTTCATACAAGAGCTTGCTGTGTTCTGTGGACCCTCCCTATGGTGGTTCCAAACTCTGCTATACTTACCAAGACTATCTGCTCATGTGTTTAGCCTTAACCACTCACCCTGTATTCAGCAAAGGACCTCAGGAAAAAGCCAGATACAACGTGCTTAAGGTCCCGCAAGTCTTGCTGAAAGCTTTTCTGGATTTTCTCTCTCCTTGAAGTGGCCCTCCATCAGGCTTTGCACCTACGTTTGTACTGTGTTCTCAGCCTTCTGCCCCTACTTAGATTTTGCAGATACCCCCAGGGTAAAAGCAGCCACAGATGCTGGCTCACTTCTCAGGTTTTTCTATCTCTAGTTTCTTAGCCCCTTTAGTTCTCAGTGCCTCAGCAGCTTTTAGCTGCCCTTCTAAAGATGATTTTTGTATTTTATCACTTTTCTCATAGGCAGATGGGAAGGTTTGCCATTGGCTACTCCATCACTCCTGGAAGCAGGAGACTGCCAATGGATTATTTGTGAATATTAATCCAATTCCTATCCCTGGAATAAATCCAACTTTAATATTGGCAATGTGGTAATTGTTTTATGTACTGCTGGATTTATGTGCTAAATATTTTATATTTAGCAATTTTGTTTGTAATTGTTATGTTTATTAATGAGAGAGACTGACTTGTAATCCACCTTTCCTGGAATGTCCCTGGCAGGTTTTGGTATCAAAGTTGTGTAGGCCTCATAAGACAAATTGGGGAAAGTTCTCAGATTTTCTATTCTCTGTTCTCTCCTTCAAAGTGTGGAGAAGTTCAGAGATAAAGCTATTTGGGTCAGGAGTTTACTTTGGGGGCAAGGTTTTTAAGTATAAATTCAGTTTCTTTAAAGGATAGAGAGCCATATATATTTTCTAGTTTTCCTTGAATCCATTCTGGTAAATTGTGTTTTTTAAGAAATTTGTCCGTTTTATTTAATATTTTCAAATGTATTGTCATTAAATTATAAGATGTATATTATGTTTATATACAGATTATATATAATGTCTGTAGAAAATGTAGTGATGTTTCATTTTTCATACATGATATTGGAAATTTGTACTTCTTTCTCTTTTTCTGGTAAGTCTTATGGAGAGTAACAGTTGTATTGCTCTTTTCATAGGACCAACTTTTGGGTCTGATTTTCACTCTTGTATGTTTGTTTTCTATACCACCGATTCCTTTTCTACTTTGGCCTATATTTTTTAGGTTAAATTGTGGTTGCTAGCTTTGTGGACACTTACAACATTTGTTTTCAGCCTTTTTTCTTTTTTAATATATGCATTTAAAACAATTATATAAGCTTCCCTGTAAGCATGGCTTTACAGGGAAGCTTATATATGTATTTTTGAGTTTATTATATCCTGCAAATTTTGATAACTCATGTATTTATCATTCAGTTCAAAATATATTCTAATTTCCTGTGTGATTTCTTCTTTGATTCATGAGTTCTGTGAAGGATTCTACATAATTCCCAACATATGGGGGGTTTTCTGCTTTTTTTAGTTATTTCTCATTGATTTCTAGCTTGTTTTTACTGTGGTCAAAGCACATACTCTGAATTATTTCAGATCTTTTGTAATTTATTGACACTTTCTTCATGGCCCCATCATGTGGTCAATTTTGGAAAATTTTCCCACATGGTTTGAAAAGAACATATATTTATTCTGCAGTTCACAGGTACAGTGTTATATATATGTCAGTTGGGTCGAGGCCTTTCATTATGTTTATTCTCTACTGGGGATTTTTGGTCTGTTAATTTTATCATTTATCAAGAGATTTCTGTTAAAATCTCCAGTTTTGACTCTGGATTTATCTATTTGTCTTTTGATCCTGTCAATATTTGTTTTATGTGTCCTTAGGCTAAGTTTTAGGTGTATACACATTTAGTATTGTTATATTTTCCAAATGAATTGATTAGTTACCATAACTCTTTATCAATTATCAACTGTTATCAATAATTCCTTAATAATGTCATCTTCATCCAATATCAATAGAGCCTCACTAGCATTACTTTTGCTTAGTTTTTGAATGGTATATCTTTTTCTACCCACATAGTTACTGTTAAATTTCTGTGTCATTATATTTATATGTCTCTTGTCAGCAGCATATAGTTTTTTTTTTAAGCAAGGCTGACAATCTTTATCTCTTTTCATGTACCTGTAACATTTTAAATTTTTATTTATTTATTTTTATTTGTTTTTTCCAGATGTGCAAGGTATAATTGAATTATACAAATATAGAAATAAAAATTGTGTATATTTATGGTATATAACATGATGTTTTGATATACATTATGAAATTATTACCACAGTTAAGCTAGTTAACATAACCATTACCTCACATAGTGATGGGTGTGGTAAGAACATTTAAGATCTACTCTCTTAGCAAATTTTAAGTATACAATATAGTATTATTAGCTATAATCACCATGTAATACACATTGGGTCTTCAGAACTTGTTCATCATGCATAAGTGAAACTGTCTTTTAACTGGAGTATGTAATTCATTTACATTTAATATACATACCAGTATATTTTGGTCTAAATCTATTATCTTGGTAAATCTAAACCAATTGTCTTGCTGTTTGTTCTGTTGTTGATGATGTTGTGTTTCTTTTTTCCTCTCTCTTGTACTCTTTTGAATTATCTAAGGATGTTTATCATTCTGTTATCCCTTCTATTAACTTGTTTGATTTCTGTCGTTACCCTACAGCTTGCAAAATGTATCTTTGAGTTATTAGAATTTACCTTAAGTTGGCTTTTACTACTTCCTGGTCAATGTAAAGACTTTAGAATTTGTGTCATTTATTAAATACTCCCATATTTTGTGCTATTGCTATTGCATATTTTAATTCTACATATAATTTAATCCCCAAAAGACACTACTACTACTGCTTTAAATAGTCAATATTTATTCATATTTACCAACATATTTGCCCTTTCAAATCTCTTTATTCCTTTTGTTTACTCTGCTTCCTTCCAGGATCATTTTTCTTCTGCCTTTTATATTTTCACTACAGGTCTAATGATAACAAACTCTCTCTTTATATTTACCTAAGGTACAGAATTCTGGATTGGTAATCATTTCCATTTTACAAAAAAACTTGCTACAATTTTGGTAGGGATTGCATTTAATCCATGGGTCAATTTGGAGAGAATTTATATCTTTACTATGTTAAGAGTCTTCTAATCCATGAACATGGTATGTCTATTTGTTTAGATCTTTGATTTATTTCATCAGCATTTTATAGTTTTCAGCATACAAATAATGAACATGTTATGTTAGATTTATACCTAAGTATTTAAATTTTTGAGTGATTGTAAATGGTATTATATTTTTAAATTTGGATTCCCATATGTTCATTGCTAATATGTAAAATACAGTTGACCCTTGAACAACACAGGTTTGAACTGCATAGGTCCACTTATACGTAGATTTTTTTCAACCAAACATGGATCAAAAATACAGTACTTCCAGGATGTGAAGCCCACGTATACAGAGGGCTGACTTCTTGTGTACATGAGTTTCACAGGGCTGACTGCAGGAGTTGAGTATGCATAGATTTTGGTATACGTTGGAGGTCCTAGAACCAATCCCCCACATATACCAAGGGATGACTGTACAATTGATTTGTGTATGTTGATCTTGTATCCTGTGACCTTGACAAAATTGCTTACTAGTTACAACTTTTTGGTAGCTTCCTTCTGATTTTCTATGTAAACTATTGTGTCCTTTGCAAATAAGGATAGTATTAATTCTTCCTTTCTGATTTGTGCTTACAGATTTTTTTTCTTTTTCTTGACTTATTTTACTGGCTAGGACTTCTAATACTATGTTGAGTAGCAGTGATGAGATTGGGCATTCTTGTCTTTTTCCCAAGCTTAGGGGTAGAGCATCAGTCTTTCACCATTAACTATGATGTTAGATGTATGGTTTTTGTAGATTTTTTTATCAAGTTGTGAAGGTTCTACTCTATTCCTAGTTTCATGGGTGTTTTTAATTATAAATGAGTATTCAATTTTGTCAAATATTTTTTCTGCATTCATGATATGATCATGTGATTTTTCTTCTGTGGCCTGTTTATATGGTAAATTATATTACTTGATTGATTTTCAAACATTGAACCAACTTTGCATCCCTGGAATAAACTCCACTAAGTCATGGTATATAATTCTTTGTATATGTTTGCTGTGTTCTATTTGTTTATATTTTGTTAAGAGTTTTGCATCGTATCCATGAGAGGTGTTGTCTGCACTTTTCTCTTTTTTGTACTTTCTTTGTCTGGTTTTGGTATCAGGGTAACACTGGGTATTTTCTGGAGGAGACTGTATAGGATTGGTTGTCGAGTGTATCTCTTTTTATTGCCTTTTTAGTGGTTGTTCTAGGTATTATTAATACATTATATACACATAATTTATCAAAGCCTACTAGTGTTGACATTTTAACACTTTTAGTGGAGCATATAAACCTTACTTGTCTTTTTGCTCCCTTATTTTCCACCATTTGTAATATAATTGTCTTAAATATTTCTTCTGTACACATCGAGACATATATACAGATAGATAATGTTATAATTTTTGCTTCAATCATCAGACATAATTTAGAAAACTCAAAAGGAGAAGGAAAGTCTATTATATTTCCCCATATTTTTGCTCTTTCCTTGTTCTTCCTTCCTGATGTTCCAAGATGCCTTCATCGATCATTTCTTCCAGAGAACTTCCTTTAGCTATTCCTTTAGGGTAGATTTGCTAGGAACAAATTCTGTCAGTGTTCATTCATCTGAGAATGTGTTGATTTCCCCTTTATTACTGAAGAATATTTTTGCTGGCTATGTAATTCTGGGTTGCCAGTTCTTTTCTTTCAGCACTTGAAAAATGTGTTGCTTCCTTCTGGCCTCCATGGTTTCTAACGAGAAATCCACTGTCATTAGAATTGTTTTTCCCGTATACATAAGGTGTGTTTTCTCTTTGGCCATTTTAAAAGTCTTTTCTTTGTCTTTAGTTTTCAGAAGTTTTACAGTGATGTATTTTGGCATGAATTTCCATGTGTTTTTCCTGTTTGGGGTTTGCTCAGATTCTCGAATCCATATGTTTATTTATTTATTTGCAAAGATTGGGAAATTTTCAGTGATTATTTCTTGGAATACTTTTCAGCTCTACTCTATTTCTCCTTACCTGTGGGACTCTAGTGACATGAATATTAGACCTTTCATTGTAGTCCCACATGCTCCTGAAGTTGTGGGTGTTTTTTTTGTTTGTTTGTTTTTGTTTTGTCTGATTTCTTTCTCTTACTCAAATTGGGTAATTCTTTCATTCTACCTTTACATTCACTGATTATTTCTTCTGTTCTCTCCATTCTACTTTTGAGCATATCCATTGAGTTTTCAAAATCAGTTATTGTATTTTTCAATTCCAAAATCTTCATTTGGTTCTTATTTGAATCTTCTATTGTTTAGTGAGCCTTTCTATTTCTTTACTGACATTTTCTATTTTTTCATTTGTTCCAAGCATGTTTGTAATTGCTGGTTGAAGCATTTTTATGATGACTGCTTTTAAATTCCAGTCAGATAATTCTAGCATCTCTGTCCTCTCAGTTTTTGTGTCTATTAATTGTCTTTTCCTGTTCTGTTTGAAATTTTCCTGATTCTTGATATAAGTGATTTTTTATTAAAAAGGGTACATATTGGGTAATCAGTTATAGGACTCTGGATCTTACTTAAGTCTTGTGTTTTAGCAGACCTCCTCTGACATCACTCTGGTGGATGCAGGGGGCCATTGCCTCACAGCTGCCAGAGGAGGGTGGAAGTACAGGTGCTTTACTCTGTCTCTCTTGATACCTGGTGTAGGATGGGCTTCTTGGTACTACTGGGCAGAGGTGGAAATTGAGGTTCCCTACTAGGCCTCTGATGATACCACCCCACTGGGAGTGGGTGAGGAGTCTCATTACCACCAGATGGGTGTGAAAGTCCAGGCTCCCCATTTGTCCCCTGTTGATAGAGGCTGAGGTACTTGTTACCACCCAGCAGGGTTGAAGTCCTGGCTCTGCACTCAGCTTTCTCTGACATTCCCCAGGCAGTGGGGGAGACAGTAGTGAGAACCTCATTACAGCCCTGCAAGGGTGGGTGTCTAGGCTCCCCACCAGGTCTTTGCTGGCAGGGGTGGTGGAGTGGTGAGGCTACAGTTTTTTCTGTAGTGTTTGGCTGGAATAGAGTGGTTAATGTCTAAGCAGTTACAGTCTTGCTTAGCTGCCCCTTTCCTGGTATTCTGTCTAGAGGGAAGATGCTTTTCCTTTTCCTTTTGTTTTTACTTTTCCCCTGTCTGCTGTCATTGGTATTTCTAGGTTGCCAGTATCTCCAGTCTCTAGCCTGAGATATACAAGAAATCCAGGGAACCTACTATTATGTTGTTCCTCAGGCCCTGGGGTCCCTAGCCAGTGTGCCACCTTCTCTCCACGTTTCAGAGTCTTCTTATATTATTTTATACATAATGTCTAGGGGTTTTAGTTGTACTTAGGAGGAGGAATAGGAAAACTACCCGTGTTCTATCTTCCCAGAAGTAGAAGTCTCTAGCTGTAAGTGTTAATGAAATTTAACATGACTACACCTAAGTAGCCATAATGGTTTTGATGTATTAATGAGATATAAAGCATACTTTCAAAGGTATGTATGCATCAAAAAAAGAAGGATGAGTGAAGGAAAAAATAACTTTCAGGAGGGGAAACTGTGTTCAAGGAAATTAAAGAGAAATTTTATAATTTGTGTAAAATATGTTCCCACATTCAAGGAGTGAAGGCTTTGGTTTTGACTTTCTTAATCCGATTGCTAGGTGATGGGAGGATTTAGCCATTTCTTGTTTCAAAGGGGAAAAGAAATCTATATTTTATTTGGAAAAAAAAGTAGCCATTACATTATACCTCTCTACTGAAATCCTCTAGAAAATATTTCACTGCTGTCTGTACCTCCTTAGCAAATACACTGCCAATGGTTCCTGCCTTTCCTGGGATTCTATTCTAAAGGGAGCTTCTGTTGCAGGTCGCCTGAACTGGTGGTCCACTGTGTGCACGAGCTGTAAACGGCTTCTTCCTTTGGCCACAACAGGGGATGGGAACTGCCTTTTACATGCCGCCTCACTGGGTAAGCTCCACAGCACAGACAGAGGGTGGCAGGGCTCCAGGCCTGCTCAGTGCATTATTAAGGGGCAGACATATGCAAAGTAGAGCCACCCATGTCACTGTCATCTGGAAGAGTCCCTAAGACATGGAGCCCAACGGTCCTGACCTTTTTTGTCAAGTAGCTTGCACTTGGTGGAGAGACAGAACACATATAAGCTGAACACATATGTCATGATAGGAGGAGGCCTTGAACCTGAGCCACAGGGTTGGGAATTAGAAATCGTGGCCTGGAGTAATCAAAGAGGACTTTCTGGAGGAGGTGGGATCTTTACTGAGATTTGAAGAACTTAAAAGAATAGAAAAGAAGACATTCCAGGTGGGGAAACCACATGGATAAAGCACAAAGGCCGGAATGCACAGGGCATTTGGAGGCAGGGCTGAGCTAGGTGAGGCTCAAGCAGGAAGTTTAGACAGCGGTGCATGAGGTTGGGAAGATGCAGAGCAGCCGTCAGTAATTGGCTTGGGCTTAAAAGGAGCAAGCGATTATGAGCTCTGGGCGGGGGATTCTCAGAGGAGCACCCCATAGCCCTGACTGAAAGACAGACGTGGGTACCGCTCAGGGGAATCACGAGGGAACCGGCACAGTGAGAATATATAGCAGAGAGTTAGCCACCTCTTCCGATGGAGAAGTAAGCTTTCTGGTAGCAAAAAGCCACACCAGCAGGCGTGGATAGCAATATCTGGATGACTGAGGGTCATAGTAGATTTTCCGCAATTTCCTCCTAAGCCCAGCCTCCTGGGTGCAAGGCAGAATCAGTTTTGACAGGTGAGTCTGGGTTTGTGCCAGGGTTCCTAACACCGGGGCCAGTTGTTCCTCATCATCCCTGGAGGGTAGAGTCTTTCCAGGAGACAGGACTCTCAGGAATGTGGGCCTTGTTGGTCAAACACGCTTCCCCAGGCAAACATGACCCAGAGCAAGGGCCAGTCCCCAGACCTTTCTTTGAACAGAGACAAGACTGTAAAGGGCTTCGAGGGAAACCTATCCTGATTTTCTCTGAAGGGCCCAGTGGGGCCCATAGGAGGGTGCAGACCAAGAGCAAGAGGAACATTCCACAGGCTTGACCCTCAGTGGGCAAGGCAGAGATACCCACTCACCTGCTTCCTTCCCGCATCAGAGCGAGCACATTCTGCTCATGGGCATTATAAAAGCACTCCACATTCATCACGGTAAGAAAATGAAAATCGATGATTTCACCACCCAGCTATGGCCGCTTTCAACAGTGTGGTATGTTGTCTTCCACTCTTTGGTCTGCTCTTCAAGTGAAATGATGATCTTACTGTGTTCACAGTTTGAATCCAACATTTTCCCTTTAAAATTTAATTGAGAATTTTCCGTGCTATTATCTCCAAATACATGATCTAGTAGTAAGGTTGTATTTCATCATAATAGTTAATACTAACTATTCCCCTATTATTGAACATATTTTACCAAAAGAAGAAATCTCTCATCTGTATCAAATAGCAGCCTCGTTGCTAGGTCTCGGGTGTGGAAATGCCTTTGTCCTTGAGCCACTGCAGCATGTAGAGTGACTGTCCCCATCAGCACCACAGGTTGACAAATCCATGCCACACTGTGGTGTCCTCTGACGGCAGGCATTTGCCCCATGAGCACAGTGGGCCCCCAGGCCTGCCTGGAAAGAGAAAGCCTCCCTCAGGCTGGACATGCTACACCTGCAGAGGCTGGGCCACGACTGACCAGGCTGTGAGGTGCTCCTCGAAGAATCCCCCGCACAGTGAGCCCAGAGCTCATCACCAGTTTTTCCTTTTATCCCAGTACTTTGTTTTTGTTTTGTGCTCACGTAACTAAATTCCACAGGACCAGGACTACCCAAAGCGGCCACGTGACACTCACTAGCAGTGCTTGTTGGAAAGCTGACCAGGCCTGCCATAGAGCTAGGTTTGGGGGCACACACAGAAATGATGGTAATCCTGGAGTCAGGCTTGTAGGCAGACATGTATGGGATAAGGGGCCTTCTCTGCAGGAGCCGAGACTGTCTGCAGAGTCCCGGGAGGCAGCTGACACAGGCCCGAGGATGAGCAAGGAGCAGCGATGGCCACACACCCGCCCCCAATCTGTCCTCTAGAAAAAGGCAAAAGCCTCGCTTGCTAGAAAGCCCACAGCAGTCCTTGGTGATTGCATATCTAAGGATGTACGGTCAGCACAAGCCTTTACAAATATCAGTCAGCTCACATCTCTCCTCTTCTGAAATGTTTCCTGAGGCTCCCAGCAAGCCCACCCTTTTATTCCTCTCCTTGTCCCCTGATCCCAGCTCTAGCCACCATTCCCTCTTGCCTTTTCTCAAGGCTGCCTGTGGGCTGCCTCCTCTGGGCCTGTCCCTGGCCTTTCCCTATGCCTGGGACAGCAACTCAGCTTCCTTTCTCACCCGTTGGAGCCTTTGCTCCAACTGATGACGTCTCCATTTAGGCTGTGACAGATACACCCGCTACTCCGCGCTCTCCGCCTGCTTCATCTCTCCTGACATCATACACTATGTGCTGACTTAATGGCTGCCCCACTTCCCACTTTGCTACAATGTGTGTTCCACGAGATTTTAGGAACTTAGTATGTCCTGGTCACTGCCATGCATATTCTCAGCACCTTGAAGAAGGAATGAGTGAATGAATGAATGAGTTCCCTGTGGCAAGGGCTGCACCTCTGTTCGGTGCTGCTCCCATGGATTGGGTTTGTTGACCGCATCTGAGCCACCCAGGGCACATGCTCAGAGACAGCTAGTTTGTCTTTATATGCACTCAACACCCAGCTCAGGGTGAGACCTTCTCATCTTCTTGGGCCAGATGTGTGCAGTGGTGGCCAGTGATGCTCTGCTTGTCAGGAAGCTGAGATGCCCCAAGGCTACAGACATCACATGTGGCAGACCCTGGAGAAGCCGGGATGCCAATGGCCCTATGTGAGGACACATCACAAACTTATCACCTAGGCAGTCTCCCACCCGAATGCAAGACCTGGATGGTGACCATTAGGTCCCTCAGGAAAATTATGAGCTAATGATGAAAGTGGAGCAGCCGATTAAGGAGGCCCCTTTGTGCGTGCAGACACGGGAGGCCAGCCCAGTGGGTCAGGGTAGTTTGAGTCACCTCTAGCTTGTCCCCTCCTCATGTCCTTTCTCTCCTCTGCTCCCCATGGCCTCCGGCTGCAGGAATGTGGGGCTTTCACGACCGGGACCTGGTGTTGCGGAAAGCCCTCTACACCATGATGAGGACAGGGGCTGAGAGGGAGGCCCTGAAGCGGAGGTGGAGGTGGCAGCAGACGCAGCAGAACAAGGAGGTTGGTACCTGGTGGTGTGGCGGAGCCCGGGACCCACACCAGGCGCAACCTCGGGCCCTGGTGGAGTCCAAAGTGTGGTCCCCAGGCCCAAGCCCACGTTTCGGCCCATGGAAGAGGATCCCCATCACAATAGCACGGCCCTGCCAGACTGCGATCCCATGTCCACTCACACCTCCTTGAGGCGTAATCGTGAAAGCCGCCCACCTTCATTCCCAAAAGTGCCCCAGCTTGGACAGTGAATTACATGGTCACCCACTGTCCATGCAGCCCACGGCCCCAGCCCCCACGTGTGAGCTCAGCCCAAAGAAAATCCCAGTCATCCGTAGCCATGGTGAATATTAGTGCTTTGCCCTCCTGGAAAAAGATTCTGCCTGCATTCTGATTGAAATTGGCCCGTTATCCCTGTCAACTTTTTAATGGGTAGCCCTGAGCTAGGTGCATGCACAGGAATGTTGGTTCTGTCCCACACCGTGGGAATGACCCTTGGTGGTGGGTGGACTCGCAGCAGCTTGGAAAGTAGAGATTAGAGTTTCTGAAAATATATTGTCCATAGCAAGGAGTGGGGAGGCAGTGGCCACTGACAGGTGTGCCCAGCCTGGGTGCTGGCGGGGCTTGGACCGAGCCGGACAGTCGGCCCAGCTGGCCCAGGCCCGCCCCGTGGGGAGGGCGAGGAGACGGGGCAGCGCTGCTGGGCCCACCCCCACCTCCTGCCCGCCCCCTTTGTGCCAGTCAGGGCTGGTGTACACGGAGGAGGAGTGGGAGCGAGAGTGGACGGAGCTGCTGAAGCTGGCCTCCAGCGAGCCGCGCACGCACGTCGGCAGGAACGGCGGCACAGGCGGCGGGTAAGTGCGGCCCCTGCTCTCCCCAGAGGTCACCTCGAGCTCCTGGCCCCCCAGGGCTGCTAGCAGCGCGGCAGGTGGTGTGGGCAGAGCACGGAAGCTTCTTCCCTGAGCCCTGGAAGACAAAGACTCCAGCTTTCGAGCGTTAGATTCCAGACGAAGACACGCGAGGGGGCTGTGGGCACTGGCTTGCCCCCGCCAGACGCTGGGAGAGGCGTACGCAGCCTCCGTGTGCATTTCGCGGGCAGAGGCGAGCTCACTGGGCTGCCTCTGGGCCCGTCTTCCTTGGACCTCGCTGTGCAGAGCGGGCAGTGGCAGGCTGTGGCAGAGGTTCAGGGCACAGCCAGCTCTGGAGGTCGTTCCCACACACCGCCACTGCACAAACCAGGCTCTGAAGGCTCAGGCTGCTGGGTTTGGGTTTTTTCCTCAACTGAATAACTAATTTGTGGCTTCAAGAAGTCACGTTGAAAGTAAAAGATCATTAAGCTAGCCTGGCGCTTCCCAGAGGGCTCCATAGATATTGTACGTGTTCCTGGCCAAAAGGCTTGGCAGCTGTGCACGTTGAGGAGTAGCTTGCTTCCGCAGACACAACTACGATGTTCTAGTCTGGAATGAAGAGTGTACCCAAATGAGGCAGCCACGGAGTCTTTGGCCACAGCATGTTCTTTGGCTCATACTGTTTTGAACCTGAAAGCAAAAGTGTTACTCGTAGAAAAGGTCTCAGCCAAACACGAGAAAGTGTGAGCACTGACACCAAGGAGACCCACAAAAGGACCAGAGGACAGCATGCAGCTCCACGTCACCCTCGGGCTCACAGGTCCCGCAGCAGCCATCTGGGTCCTCCCCACCCGCCTCAGCAGGGCCTGGTGGTCCCTCACTCAAGGCCCCTGGCTGTGGGACAGGCTCCAACAGGGCCCACAGCACAGCAGCACCTGGGACTGTGTCCAAAGATGAGACCCTCAGAAACCCACAAACCCAAGTGCACGATTCCTGCAGGGCTGTGTCGCTACTTTGTTTTAACGATGGGCATGTCAGCACCAACAGTCTCTCTTGTTTAGGATATTTGGGGACAAGCATTCTGAAGACTCCGTGGACTCCTGGAAACTCTGCTCTCTTCTTTTCCACGCCCCCACGTGGGTGGGGAACATGTGTCCTTCTGGATCCTTGAGTGCAGCCTTTTGATCGAATCCAAATTTTACAGAACAAATCCTCCTAATAAAGGGATTTGTTCTATGAAGTTTGGATTCAGTTGAGGGGCCGCACTTGGGGATCTGGAGGTCTGCATGTGGCCCCGAGGCCGCAGGTTCCCCCCCCAAGCCCCCGGCATCTTTTTCTCTGTTTCCTCGCCTGCTCCTGCCACAGGCAGATGCCCGATAGGTGCTGGTGGGTTGGATCCAGTCAGGATGTCTCTGCACGGGTAGGAGAGGGAGGAAAGACAGCAGCAGTAATGACAATGATAACAGGTGACCATCACCACATACACATCCCCTGAGTACCCCCATCCAGGAGGAGCTGTGCCCACAGTCCGTGGTTGGTCAGCCCATCTGACTTCTAAGGCCGCGGCTCAGGCCCTTGCTGCTCCCTGGGTCCTGAGAGGGTTCAGACGCGAATGGAGGGGGTGGAGGGGGTGTGTGGTGTCTGTCCCTATCTCCCCCTTACGGACAGAGCAGGGCCACAGCAGAGAGAGCCACCCTCGGTGAGGGTGGATGGCAGCTCTCCTCTTCTCTCTGTTCCTTCTCTGCCCCCAACCCCTTAAACCCTGAGGGGAGGAGCGGAGCTGAGGGCCTTGAGCCAGTGGCGGAAACCTGCCCCCAAGGCTTCCTCTGTCAGTCTGACCACAGCTGCCATGTGCTCCGGATGCCTTCCCTTCCTCTGTGGACTCCCGAAGACTTTGCTGTGTCCCCACCTCGCCTTCACCATCAGCTTGGTTTCAGTTATAACGATAAAAATGCTCCTAAGTCAGGGGCAATCAGTGATGGATGGAAGATGTTATTTTTTCCCAAGACATTTCTTGGTCATTTGATTGCCCCTCACTGTAACAGGGACCAGGGACCCACAGGTGTGGGGAACTGGATGTCAGGGCCGCTGGTGCCCTCCTCCCTCACGTGGGGTGGGGGTGTGGAGAGGGGCTAGACAATAGCCAGTGCGGGCGGGGACTCTGATTGATGCCCACCAGGGCCACAGGAGCACCCCCTCCTCTGTCACCTGCACAGACCAGGGCCAGGAAGCTCTGTCTGGCATGGTGCCCAAGCTCTCTTGGATTTTGAATGGTTCCAGGGGCTCAAATCCTTCCCCCATGGCCCTCCCCCGAGGCAGGCCTCAGGGTTGTCTGGCCCAGTGTCTGCAGCCTGCACCGGGTGGTCCCCCAGATCCCACAGCAGAAGGTAAATTCCAGAAGGAGGCAAGGAGCTCCTAGAACCAAGGCCATTTGGCTCTGTCATGCTATTGCTGTCAACGTGCAGGGAGCTTCCCCAAGACACGGCCTTTTCGTCATCTCACGTGACCTTCCCAGCCTTTTCCTCCCCTCTGGGTAACTCTCCAGGTGTTTCTTCCCCCCAGGAGAGGTTCCCCTGCTGTGGGCCCCAATTTCCCCACAGCACTCACAGCCTCCTGCTCCCCATGGGAGCACTGGGGCTGGGTCCTGGTGATCATGGTGTGCACTCGTGCCTGGCACCCAGTTCCATCTGTGATGACAGGTGGGCAGACAGTCCTTATCCAGGGAATACGTGTGAGGGCATCTCAGGAGCTGCTTGGAGCAGGTGGCCATTCACTCGGGTGCCCAGGCACTGTCAAACTTGTCCCCTTACCACAACCATCTCCTGTTTTTCAGCCTGTTTCCCATTATACTCTTTACATTTCTGTATTCTTTTTTTCATTTTACAATGAGCATGAATTTCTTTTGTTATTAAAAAATGGCATTGAAAATGCGTACTTACAAAACATTAAAAGGTAGGGTCTGAGTGATTAACCATAATCTGACTAAAGGATCTAGGTCCATTTATGAATCTCTACGATGGCCCAGAAATTGCCCCATCCTTGTATGAAAATGTGGGCCCTGGACCTGGAATATACAGTTCTGGTGACCACATCACAGGAGAGAAGGAAGAAGTTGGGGCAGTCAAGAGGGGAAACCAGATGGGCAAGGGTAGGATGGGCGCATCCCCATTTAAGAAAAAACGGAATCTCCTCATTCTGGAGAAAGAGGGATGGAAAGCGTGGTGGTGTTGGGGGCTGGAGGGAGGTGAGTGAGTCCCCAGGCACAGTGGGGTAGTGCAGGGGGACAGTAGCACCATGCTCAGGCCCTGCACTGGGCACTCCATACCCCGCAAGCCTGGAGTACCCCGTCCACAGCCTGGAAAACTGAGACCAAGGCGATTAAGTGACTGTCCCAAGACCACAGAATGATAAATGCAGGAGCCAAGAAGTCAAAATTTGTTCTAGTTATTGTTTCCTCTTTTGACTGGGCTCTACAACCCTCAGATACAACGGAGTCTGTAGAACCTCAGGCAATGGGTGAGCCTGAAACAAAGCCGCCACTCTGGGCTGGGGTGATGGGAGTGAGGACACAGTGCCTCAGTCCCCAAGCAGGGGCAGGTGCTTCTGAGCAGGGGTGTGCTGGGAACTGCAGGAGGAATCTGCTCTGATGTTCCTACTTGCAAATTCTCTGTGGCCAAAACAACTCAAAACCAGAAGCTCTGTGCCGGGGCTGCTGCTGCTAAGACCTCTGAGACATCACGTGGAGAACGTGCCCTCCAACGAGCACTGCCGCGGGGGTTTTACAGCTGTCTCCAGCCAAGAGTGAACTTGGCTTGCCCATCACCATGACTGCCATCCTGGGAGCTTGAACCCAGGTGAGGGGCCTTGGGGAGAGGGATGCTCCCCAGAAGAAAGACCTAGAAGAAGGAAGGAGATAACTGCACCCTGAGTTTTGCAGTTCAGTGCAGAAACCAGTACTGCGGCGAGGCTGCCCATCTCCAGTGAGCAGACACAGCCCCTGGCCCCCACGCCATGCATGCTGTAGGAAAAGAGGGTGCTGCACAGTAAGAGGAACCCAGTTACTTGCTCTGAAACTGATAACAACTCTGAAAGCAATTAGTGAAGGCATCGGGGTACTTGTTCTAATTTCAGGCCAACTGAGATATGAGAATAAGGAAGAGATCCTGCCTCGTAGACCCTGACCTGAGGCCCACACTTAAATGTCCGAGCTGTGGTCCCAGCTTGGGCATGTGATCTTGAGCATGTCTCGCAAGCTCTCTGAGCCTCAGTTTTGTTCATTGGTGACACCACTTGGTAATAACCCCCATGCCAGGCTGTGAGCTTTTGATGGGTGTGTAGCAAAGCACCCCAAAACCAAGTGGCTTAAAGCAGCAGCCATTAGGTTTGCTCATGTTCCGTGGGTCAGCAGTTGGGCCTGGAAGTGGCTGGAGCCCCTCATGAGATGTAGCCGGGTAACAGTTCATCTGGATGGGGCTGGACAGTTCCAGATAGCTTCACTCACAGGTCTGGGGCTGGGAACTGGCTCTCAGCTGGACCTCTCTCCACGTGGGCTCTTGTCCTTGCAGAGACCCAGGCTCTTTATGATACGGTCCCAGGGCAGCCCCCAATATGTAGGTGCATCTCAAGCCTCTGCTTGCACCACATGTACTGATGTCCCTCTGGCTAAAGCAAGTCCCATGGCCCAGCCAGCCTCAGGGTGGAGAGAAAGACTCTATCTCTTGCTGGAGGGAGGCGCGTCGCAACATTGCAAAGAGGCAAGCACACAGGGGCGGGAAGGGCTTGCAGCCCTGAAAGCAACCTGCCACGTGCTCTGAAGCTGTGGGTGTGGGGTGGTGAAATCACAGATTCGAAAATGTTTGGAAAGAGCTTTCTTACACCTGTGGAAGTAACGTTTATTAAGACTGTGTCGTGCTCAGCCCATGGGTGGGCGTGGGCATGCCTGCTGCCTACGTGGTGTGTTGTGAAGGCCCATCACAGGCTCGTTCCCATTGTCCCACAACCAGACTCTGAACTTAGAGCAGAAACGGAAACCTGCACCCTTGGCAAGTGCAGAACAGGTGTGAGGAGCAAGAATCAACAGCTTGAGATTCGTGGTGATAATGATCATTTGTGTTCTTTTACCCTTTAAAAGAACCACGTCCTTGTTTTCTGTTTGCTGAGACAAGGGAAGTGGCAGCTGAGAGGCCAGTGGGATGCAGAGCAGAGCAGAGCGGTGGGGACCCCCACACCCCCCACCCCCACCCTGCAGGGCATCTTCTGTCCCGGCTCCCCGCTGTCCTCACGTGCTTCCTGCTCTGCTGTAGTTGAGTATCTGTAATCTCACTGGCAATGTGTTTGCTGCATTTCTTTCTTATTGGCCTTTTTCAGAAATAGCTGGAATCTTAAATGATTTCCTGACTCACAGCCTGAGAGTCAGAAACTTCAGTCAGTCTTTTAAGGAAACACAAGTGGCATTTCTTTCCTGGGCAGTGCCCACACCACAGTCTGGCGCTCCCAGGCCGTGGGTAGACCCGTGGGGAAAGGAGGCATTCTGTGTGTGTTCCTTAAGGTGCTGTGACGTTCAGCAGCAAACTGAGCACAAAAAGCATCTGTCGTGTAAAGTGTCTTCACTTTGCAGATGTGGGATCCAAGTCAGATTTTCAAAGACATTTCTAATTGAAAATGAGACCAAAGCCGACTCTTTATCTATGAATGGTTCTCACGCAGGAGCCTTCCCTGACATTCCTATATGAAGAATCCATGTTTTATCACTGCTTATTAATAACCGGTAGTTTCTTATTTGACCATCTATTAATCCCCATCCCTAGACCCACATTCATGTGCACACATAGCACATGCGCGTGCACACAGAGAGCACAATGCTAGACCCACAATAGATAATCAATAAATATTTGTCACATGAGTGACCTCAACTTATTGATTCCAAGTAGGAAGATGAGTCTTCTCCCTCAGGCCACAATGGCCACTGCTAAGAAGCTCCTTCCAGAGCCCAAGACCCGTTCGGTCCTTTCAGGATGCCAGGGGAACCCACTCCTTTCATCCTGGCTTCCCAGGCCACAGCTCTTGGCAGGGCCCCTGCTAGTCTACACTGTGCCTTTGGAGAATCTGTTGTAAAAGCTGCCTGTCGGGGCAGACAGTGCGTGGCCAGGCGCAGAGGCCCATGGCAGGGCACAGGCTGGCTTCATCCCCATGAGCCCCTGAGCCTGGCTGTGTGGTGCAGGGCTGCCTGGAAGGAGATCAAGTCACACCGCTCAGAAAGGCCGCCCGTGAGGTCTGTGCCTGGGGAGACCACGCAGCTGTGAAGAGGGGTGAGGAGTGCCCCCATGTACCACACTGGAGGTGTCTTAGTGACACACTGGGAGGAGGAAACAGCAAGGAGCAGAATAGCGAGTGCAGCATCCTGCCTCTCCCCTAGGGGTGGGCGGATGTGTACATAGTCTAAATATGTGCATTTACTCATATTTATACATGTGTGCACACACATGCACTTACATTTAAAAATGAAAGGTACACCAAGAACCAATAACTGTGTCCCCATAAATGGGTTGACTGCAATTTATCATCCAAACTGGTTCATTTTGGAGACGGAAAGTGGACATTAACCACTCGGGATGTCCCAAGCAAAACAGGAGGTGTGGTCACCCCACCTGGAGGAGGGGGACGGCCAGGGAGGCTGCATCCAAGCTCCCCCACTGTGTGGCTGTGTGACTGCCCTTCAGCAACACCTGCCACCCCCAGACTGGCTTCCTTGTCTGTGACATGGGCTCTTGCTGAGGGTGGTCTCTAAGGTTTGTGGCTGCAACTTCAGCCAGGGCACCCCCAAATCTGCATCTTTCACTGTTTCCTGGGACCAGAAATACCATCTGGAGCTCACTCCCACAGCCTTTGCTTCTTGGTCCTGCCAGGAGGGGCTCCCCAGCCTGGCCTCTTCTCCAGGCACATTCCACCCCCATCCTCCTAAGGGTATTTTCATTGGGTAGACGGTGTGTTCCTGTTCCTGGAAATTCTCTCTCCTCAGGTGCACACTGAGGGAGAGGAGGTGGGTGTCCAGTGTGTGTGGCACAGCACATCTGAAGAAGTGCTCGTGGCATGCACATCTTTGAGGATGAAGTCATTGCATTGCATGCTAGTCTTCTTAGCAGTAAACAGTGATTATTAGGACTGTGTCTTTGCCCAGAGCCAGATCCTAGTCACAGTCCCAGATCTAGCATTTTCTCAATAAGCTCACAAGAAGAAAACGTGAAGCCTCAGGGCTAAAAGTGGGAGTGAATTTTCAGAATCAGTTTTTCTGGAGTTGATTTCTACCAGTGGGCTCTGATGGCAATAACTCACACATGCAGGTCACAGTTCCAAAGTTTTGTCCCAGACATGATCTCATTCTCCCCTCTGTTTGGGAGCCCCCAGCTAAATTGGGGTTCCAGTACCAGAGTGGCTAACAACCCTGCCCTAGTGGGAAATGAAGGAGAGCTGGACATGGTGTATACAGTGTGCTTTTCACAGGATACTTCATTCACCTGCAAATGGCCTAATGCCTGGTTGCCCTGCCCATGACTGGGGGTCCCCCACACCAGAATTTTTTTTATACTGGCAGATGCCCTTGTGGCTCTTGACTGACTTGTGTCTAGTTTATTCCTGCCAAACAATCGCTGTGGCATTGAGGCCTGACCTTGTGTTCTCCCCAGCATCCAGGGGAAAACCCAGCATGGGGTGGCCACTGGTTCTTCCAATTGAAGGCCCAAATTTAATACACCACCACAATGGGAAACGGTCCAGAGGTTTTTACCTGCAGATCCTGTGCAGAGAGGGAGGGCACAGTGAGTTCAGTAGGATACTTCTCCATCCCAGGTTCATGTGAGGCAGGAATGAAGAGTCAGGCAGAGAGAAAGGGAGAGCATGGCAACTAGCAGAGTCGATTTAAAGGACACAGCAGGGAGGTGGGGAGCCCAGCCTGCTAGGCAGGAGAGATGCCTCTAAGTTCTCATCTGTGGCCACCAGCTTGAGCCATTTGGGTGAGGTGTTCTACTTCCAACACCCAGGCTGCAAACTTTGCTGTGTCATTCCCATTACAATCTACTCTGTGATTCCTAAGCATTTTACCTTGTGCATAGTGACAGATAGAGTTTGAATAGTGCAGACTAGAAGCAAGTAGGAAAGGGCATTATGATGCTCAAGTTGTCCCAGGCTAAAACTGGGACCCTCTCTGCCACCTCCTGGGTCACTGAGCAGGTTCTTAGTTGCTCAGCTGGCTCCCATGCTCAATACCAAAACTGTAGTGGAGAAAGGTCACTTTGCTCCAGGCTCTCCTCCCTCACCTCCTCCCAGCTGGGCCTGCCACTCTATCAGTGCTGCCCATGTCCAGCCATAAGGCTCTATGCTGTGCATGGCCCAACTCCATGCCTTGGCCCTAGGACAGAACTAGGAATGAGAGGATGGGTGGACAGATGAGTGGGTGGATGGACAGATGGATGGATGGATGGATGGAAAGATGATAGACAGGTGGGTAGATGGATGGTTGGACAAATGGATGGATGGATGAGTGGGTGGATGGATAGACAGATGAGTGGGTGCGTGGATGGATAGATGGATCGGTGGGTGAATAGATGGATGGAAGGATAGATGGATGGACAGGAGGATGGGTAAATGGATGGATGGATAGATGGATGAAGGGACAGGTAGATGGATGGATGAATAGATGGATGGATCAACAAGTGGATGGATAGATAGATGGCCAGGTGGATGGATGGCTAGATGGAGGGAGGCAGGGAAAGAATGAGGTGTGGATGAGTACATGGATGGGCATATGGCTGGGCAGATGGGCAGAAGATGGATGGATAGGTAGATGTTATATGAGGGCAAGAGTTACCTGAGGGCCTCTGCAGTGCCTTTCATAGCACCAATATATAGTAAGTATATATTAATGTATAGTAAGTATAAAATAGATAAATATTTGCTGGTTTTCCAGTTTGAAATACAATGGCCCTGCTTTAAATTTTGCATGAGAAGAATGCCATGCCAGTACAATGGTGTCTAACACTTAGCCTTTGCACTGTTGTTACCATGGGTCCCTTCTGTGTAGCTATTCAGATACCAGAGTGTTCCATCAGGGAGAGTAGATGTGGCTCCGAATCCTGGACTGAGAGGGTCCCCTTCACCTTGCCCTTCCTTCTTCCCAGCATTAATATCTGACCCTGAGCAGCTCGTCTCTCTCCAACGTTGACCTCTCCATTCACTGAGTTAGAGAAGGAACAGCGCTCCACGTTTCTAATTGGGGTATTTTTCTCTCTGAGTGTGCAGGTTGTAACAGCTCCGTGTTCTCTCTGTGCTGGTTATTATCTTGTCCAACCATCCACTTGCCCGGCACTTAGTTAGTGCACACTGTGTGACAGGGACCATCAAGCAGCTTCCAGAAGCACTTGGCCCCCAAACACAGCAGCTTGGCTCTCAGGTGTGGCTGGGCAGGATAATCACCTGGAATGTTTGAAAATGCACACCCAGGAGCATTGTGCTTAGACTTGGCATGTGTGTGCATACATATATATATATATATATATATATATATATATATATATGTATATATAAAAAAAAATATGTGTGTGCATGTGTGTACACATATTCAAATCAATACATATGCCTCTTCCACTTCCCATCCCTTCCTAAAAACTTCCATCCTAAAGTCGTCAGGTGGGGCAAAGCAAGGTGGCCACCTGCAGTGAGGTGGGGAGTGGGAGGGCACAAAGGGCCATGGCTGGGGTGTCAGGGCCAGACAGGGCGAAGAGGGCAACCCCAGGGTAGGGGCAGCAGCAAAGGTGGGAGATTGCTTACACACAGGGAGACTAAGCAAGTTAGTGAACACTATAGGATTAATGGAAACAAAGTTTTTCACTGTTGGCAAAGAAAGTTAGAAGTAGAATGAATTTTGTGGGGTTGGATTGGAACTGGAAGTATTAATGAACTCAAGGTTTTCTATAATATAAATATTGAGATAGATAGATGGAGAGAGAGAAAGAGAGGTGAAAATAAAGATGCAAATGTGTATGCGAGTGTGAACTTGGACCATCTTCTTGTGCCAGGAAGCAAGGAAGTGCTCCAGAAAATGATGGGAGGATGTCATAAGGACACAGATCCAGCTGAAATACACCACACTGACCAAATCAAGGCGTATTTGAGCATCCAAATAATCACACTAACGGATTATAACCCATGGAATAAAATAGAAAACCAAGAATCCATAGTGATACTAAAAACCACGTAAAGGTTTGGTGAGGACTGGAGTATCTGCATAGGTTCAAAGTTCCTCCCCCCAAAATGCTTGTTGATTTCAAAGGGGGAATAAGGGGCTGCGCAGGGGCAGGGGCAAGGCCTGGCAGATGACTCCAGGGGCAGTCCACGTCAGCATCGCCAGGGACAGGACCATCTGTAGTTCCACACTGACAGGACGCTGCGAGGAGGGCTCAGCACAGCCCAGTCTAATCTAATTGTGGGCAACAGAGAAACCCAGATCAAGGACACTCTACAAAATACCTGGCCTGCAATCTTCAAAGTGTCAAGTCTACGGAAGTCAAGGAAATCCTGAGAAATGTTCCGAGACGAAGGAGACTAAAGGGACACCAAAACTAAGTGTAGCAGGTGATCCTGAACTGGAACCCCTGTCCTAACAGGCATTATTGGAACAACTGGCACACCGTGCATGGGGTCTGGTGATTAGATGTATCCGTGTGAACCCCTGATTTTCATAGCCGTGTTGTGGTTATGTAGGAGAATGTTCTGGTCATAGGAGATACACACTAAACTCTTCCAGGGTGATGGGGCTTCAAGTTGGCAATTTACTTTCAAATGGTTCAGAAAAATAAAAGCTATTTTCACTACATGTGTAACTGTTTTGTGATATTTTTGATTGCTGACGATTTTTTTGAACTATTAAAATAAGTAAGGTAAATTGAATCACAAAAGAATAAACAAGAAAAAATACAGGTAGTATAACACCAAAAGTCCCCAGGTGATCATGACACTTCCTCAGGGTTCACAGCCTTTGTTCTGGAAGTAACGGGAGCCGGGAGCGGTTGTCTGGGAACTCTGTCAGGGAGCTGCTTCCCCAGGCCACGCCAGCCCGCATTCTCAAACAGGGCCACGTTTTCAGCTCTGGCCCCACTTGCTCCAGTCCTCACAGGCTCCCTCGGCTCATTATGAACAAGCCCAAGAGCCACCTCTTGGGGGGTCTTGGCTGGGTATCGCCACCTCGACTTGCAGGCACTGTGGGTGCAGCGAGGCCCCATCATGCCTGAGGTCTGGCTCTCTTCCCAGTGCTCCTCCCTTTGGGTGCCCTGTTGTGCAGGGACACAAAGGCTGTGGTCTTCTGCCCAAGCGTCTCAGAGCCCGAGTGAAAGCAGTCCTTAGAGCCCGCACGTTCCCTGAGCCTCACACTTGAGCCAGGGGCACGGGCCAGGGAGGGTCAGGGCAGCCTGCATTGCACCCTCAGACCACTTCCCTGCCCCACTCTGAGGATCGGAATCTGGGCAGCTTCTCACCATCCTCAGGGTAAGTATTTCCTAGAAGGTTCCTTGGGTCTTGGTAGTAATGACCCCACCAGCCCAGCAGATGTGCCTGGGCCTCCCTGAGTCCCTGCGGGATAAGGCTTCAGCCTCTGCTGCTGCATGTGGAAATGCACAGAGAGGAACCCCCATCCCTCTGGCCCCCACTGCAACCTTGTTAAACACCCCCAGAAAACCAGCCCCCCCGTCACCACAGGCCCTGGTGGGCTACCTCTGCCTGCAGAGAGGCTAGCAACCCTCTCCTGCAGGTTCTCTCCAATTTGTCTTCTGAGACTGCCCAACCCAGGGTGAGGGTGCAGAGCTGGGACTTGTACATTTGCCATTGGCAGGTGGCACAGGAGGTGGCCTCGGATGGGGTAGCTGCCAGGGTCCATGGAGATAAGACCCAGAGCTCGGCCCCTGCACAGAGTATTCTCCATTTTCTCCATCCTCCATCCTAATTGAGTCCAGTGAAGGGCTTCTCTGTTTTGTCTCCCAGCGTGGACAACTCTGAGGACCCCGTGTATGAGAGCCTGGAAGAGTTCCACGTGTTTGTCTTGGCCCATATATTGAGAAGACCAATTGTTGTCGTGGCAGATACAATGTTAAGAGACTCAGGTGGAGAAGGTAAGTTCCTCAAAGAGAGATATTTTATTCACGACCCAGAAAGCGTAACATCCCAGTTAAAGAACAGACAGCATAACTTAAAGGGGGCCAGGAGGCCACGGAGCGTCCCTCTGTGTGGACGAAGATCGTATTACTTCTCCTCATTTCTCCTTGGCTCAATGTATTTCTTTTTCCTCCCTGATGGCAGCAGGGATTGCTCTTGGCCATCCGCCCTGTGTGTCAGCAGCAGGCAGACATGAGAAATCTGGCCATGTGAGGGTGGGGACTAACCCCCATCGTGTGCCCAGAGTGCAGCCGCAGCTGACAGCCCGTACCCCTCCAACAGCCCTCCGGCCGCTCTTCAGGCTACACGTGTTAAAGAGAAAAGAAAGTATAGAGTCACTTGGCCAGGTTGTGGTAGAATCAGAACTGGCAGAGAAAGAGGAACAGGCTGCTTATGGCCTGCCTTCCGAGAGCCAAGCACTGTGCATGGCCCCTCCTCAAATATTCCCTCCTTCAGCCCTCACCACAACCTCCCAGGGTGGACACTGCCCTCCCTGCTGTACAGATGAGGAAACTGAAGCCCAGAGAGCCTGAGCAAACCCAGAGGGGTTCATCCCGGGGCAGGGAGTGTTCCAAAGAAGCCTGTCCTCCCTCTGGCCTACGGCTTCCTGGAGTGTCCCTCCAGCCCAACTTACATTTTAACCTGCACCTTGACAAAACTTGTGGGTTTTCCAGGGAGTCCTGCAAATTAGGATGTGGCCCTTCTTGCTAAATTACAGCTGCCAAAGAAAGTCTGAAGTGGCCACGATGGTTACGTGGACAGGGAGCTGGTTGGATGAGGGCCTGCTGAGGTCCACAGCTCCTGGGTGCCGGGCCAGGACTCGCATCGGAGCCCTGCCGTGTAAGCCCAGGACGGAGCTCCCAGGGCCATCTGCTCCCCAGAGTGTTGGGGGGTGTCCACACTTCCTTCCATTCTACCTGGAGCCCTCTGGCACGTGGGCCTTCCCCCGCCACCTCTCAGCGGGATTCTCCTGTGGGCAGAGCCACACTGACCGATTTAGACAAAGCGAGGGTGGAGAAGGAATCCTAAAAGCTCATCAGAGATGGCACCGAAGCTGCTCTGCCTGCATTCCGCTCGAAGGAGTGCAGCCATCCACGGGCGCCGGGGCCAAACGGCCAGATTCCTTATGACCAAAGAGCAGATGCTGCTTTAGGGCAGGTGTTTCCAGAAGTTACTCTATTCTAGTGGGGGTTTAGGCTTTTCTTCCCTCTTTTTTATGAGTGAGGAAAAAAGCAAGATTGTGGGAAAACAATCACGGAAGGATCCGATCCCTTGCTTCTCGTTCCCCGTCTGACTTATGACTTGGTCCTGCAGCTCTCTGGTTGGCCCTGGTTGGTTTCTTTGGATTCCATAGAAGAGGTTCTCAAAATATAGAACAAACACACTCTCAAGAAGCATGGGTATTGTTTTGTATACAGACACTTTAACGAACACTAGGAGAGGAAGAAGTACCTCCAGAGAAACATGAGTTTCTGGCTGTGACTGCCGTCCATCTTGGGGGACCGTGTCATCCCAACCACACGGCTCTTGATCACCTGTGTGGGTCTTGGGGCTACAGGTGTCCCAGGGCAGATCACCATGGAAGCCCTCAGCCCATCCCTTGGCACTGTCTGTGTCCACTCCTCCCTTCCCTGTGCTCGCCACAGAGCCCCTGGGAGGGTGAGGGACATGCCCTCCTGGCTCAGGCCCTCCTGCTCCTCATGCCTCACCTTTGTCTGTCTGTACCTGCAGCATTTGCACCAATCCCATTCGGAGGGATTTACCTGCCCTTGGAGGTCCCTCCCAACAGATGCCACTGCTCACCTCTGGTTCTGGCCTATGATCAAGCGCATTTCTCTGCCCTCGTGTCCATGGAACAGAGAGACCAGCAAAGAGAACAAGGTATGCCCAGCTCCTGAGAGACAGTGGGTGCTGGGGACAGGGGTAGGGGCAGAGCCGTCAGTGGGATGTCGTTGGTGAGACATTGGTGGTGGGCATAGGAGGGCACAGGGAGGTGGCATGTGGAGAGCTCCCCTTAGAAACTCACTCAGCAGTGATGGGTTTTGCCTAAAACATTGAAAATAACAATGTTAAAGACCATGTTTCATTTAAAACACCAAACAAATGCATAATTCCACCACCCTGAAATAGCCTTTACTGTAGTTCCCTTTCACATGTTTTATATGGATGTAATTAGATGTAAATTGAAAAAAAAAAAAGCCCTTCAACAGCAGGGATTGGCAAACTACAGCCCACCACCTACTTTTGTAAATAAAGTTTTATTGGAACACAGCCACATTCATTCACTGATGTATTGTCTATGGCTGCTTTTGTGCTACAGTGCAGAGTTGAGCAGCAGCCACAGAAACTGTGGCCTGCAAAACCTCAAATATTTGCTAACTAGCACTTTATGGGAAAAGTTTTCCCATCCCTGCTCTAGAGTAAGCTTTTGAATCAAAAGGTCAATATTTCCTTTCAAATCATTACAGCTGAGTTTCCTACAAGTAGCCATTTCAGTGCTGCTGATGGGCTGGCTGGGCTGGCCCCATAGGCTGCACACTGCACAATTCCAGGACAGCAGTTGATGTCTTTGCTGGGGAAATAGGGGAATTTTGTTTGGAAGAGTTGCTGTTTTCTGTTTTCTTGTGTTAGCTACTGATGGATGTGTAACTAGCTGAGTGGAGAGGGAAACCCTTCCTGTTGTCACTCTTGTTTCTGGTCTAGGCAGAGAATCCCCCAGGAGACTGTAGGACAGGCAGGACAGACTAGTTTCAGGATCCGAGCCATTGGGTGTGGTCCCAGAGAATGGGAAGAGACTTGTCCAGGCCCACTACAGGGCAGGAAGCTCGGGGGTGGCTGGTTCTGACCTTTGACACTGAGTGTGTACCGTGGGAAGTAAATACAGCAACAAAACTGCCCCCATCAGGACTCCCAAATGCTGCCCCTTCCTGTGGACGGCTTGCGTGGAAGGAGCACAGACCAATGAGCAGAACCCAGCCTCCCTCAGCCCTCGAGAGGTGCAGCACCAGCATGGTTACTCCCTGGCATGACAGCGGAGCTGGGGAGCAAGGCCTGGGGCTGCGTGGCAGGAGCCGAAAGTGAGGGCAGCACGGGGCATTCGCTAACCCCTTCCCAGCGGCTGGTGCAGGACCACGAGGCGCTGCACATGTGGTGCCGTGGGCACGTGGGTCCCAGGAACGGAGAGCAGACCAGAAGCTGCAGCCAGCTGTGGTGGGAGTGTCACATCACCTTTCTTTATCATTTACAGACATCTCACTGGCCAGAGGAGGGCAGGAGGCGTTTCTGCCTTTTCTGCCATCTCTCTGTTTTCTGTCCAACAGAGCCTGCACCTCCTCTGTGGGTGTTAGCTCTTCTCAGGGCTTCCTGCAGCTCTGGGGAGACAAGAGGTGCCTTTCTCGGGACCTGGGATCCAGGCCAGGGCTGGGCCCTCTGTCTAGTGCCCAGGGGAGTCTCTGTGATCAGAGAAAGATGATGATCCCAGGGCCGGTTCAGACACCTGGCCCCTCCCCACAAAAGGCACTGAGCTGTCTTTCAGGCCTTCCAGATACTGCTTCCTGCTTTTCGGTGTTTCCAAGGTGAACATGAAGGCGTCCTTCCGTGAAAGGATGAATGTGGAGGGTGTTATCGCTTGGCCCCTCCTAGGGCGATATTGCAAAGGGTGCAGGTGGTGTCACCTGTGATGATATGTTTTTCCAAAAAGTGGGAGCTGGTCCCAGTGCATCATTCAGAGTGGCTGGTGTGGGCTCTCGTGGCTCCCCAGCAGCCACAAGCCATCCACTGGCTCACTCCTTAGAGAGATGTGGGTTTCTGCCTCCAAGACTGCCATGTGGCCGTGATGCACATTCACCCATACAGTCCCCACCCACCCCTGCAGGGCAGGTGCTGCGCCGGGCTCTTTGTCACAGACCTCTGTGCCCTCTGGGGCCGTCACATCTGCAGCCCTCCCTGGGTACCTTGAGGGACACTGAGGGGAGAGGTCAAAGGCCCAGGCTGTGCCCTCAAGTCACACTGCATCTCAGCGAGGACAGGGACATGGAAACCACAGTAATGCTGCAATTTCCAGGATGGGACCTGGCATCTTCCAAAGCACAAAATAAGAGACTGTCAGACCACAGTCGGAGGCTCGGGCCTACTGGAGCGAGCTGTCTGGACTGCAAAGTAACGGAGCCTGGAGGGGGGCAGGAGATGGGAAACACAGGCACACTGAGACCCAGGACACCCTGGGGCACTGGCCCCCACTGCCAGGCTAGGCTGTCACACAGCTGCCATGGTGCCCTGCCCCATGCGAAGGGTATGTTGTAGGGAGCGCCCCATGACAGAAGGCCCCAGAAAGGGCAGACACTGTGTCCTTGTGTGTGAGGAACGACATTCTAAGAGCCTGGAAATGAGAGAAAAATGTATTCTAGGCTGTGAGATGACACTCCCTTCTTCCCACTACTCCTTCCCTCCTTTTACATGGTCCATAGCATCTCGTCTGCATGCCCAAGCTCCTGGAGACTTAAATTACATGAAGCATTCTTTAAACTTCTCATCAAAGTGCCTTCCCTGCATTGAAACACCCTCTGGAAGGACCTAGGTGTCCTCGTAACTCCCACTGCCGCAACCTGGCCACTGCCGATGCCACCACTGGCGTCTTCAAGTCCAGAGATCCCCAGGCCAGGCATGCACATGGGAGAGGGAAGGGCTTGAGGCGGAAGGTCAGGAGCTAGTGGGACTGGTCAGCTACGGGCAAGCTGAGTGAGCAAGGCTTTGCGAGTTCATTTTAGGACTTGGAAATAAAACTTTTGCATACTTCCTTGGTAGTTTCCACAAATAATGGTCACCTGCTTTCTCTAGGGGAGGATATTAGTCCTTTGCCCCCATGACACCCTGGGCCCTGGGCCTTCAGCTTTTTGCAGGAAGCAGCCACATCTTCAAATGGCTTCTGAGGGGCTCTCTGTGAAACGCAGATCTGGGCATTCTCTCAGAGCCCCAGCTCAGGGCAGTTCATACTGGCCGCTGAGCAGATGTGTGAGTTACGAAAAAATCAAATCAATTAGTGAGAGAAGCAGAGGAGCCGCTTGGCTTGAAACACAGAACCTTGAAAAGAACTTTGGAAATCATGTAGCCCAACAGACCCAACTCCCTGCCTTTTATAACTAACATTGTCCAATGTGCTCTTTGTTATCCTGAAATGAAATTCATGGATAGATAATATTACCTATTTTGGAATAAAGTCAGTTTAATACCCTAACATCAGGAGAAATAAAAAGAAACCAGTCTACACTAAAACAGTCTCCATTTCAGTCTGTAAATGCTCTGGACAGCCACACAGCAAGAGTCAGTGAAGCAGTCAGCCCCTCACACCTGTCTGTGGCACCCTGTTTTTCCTAGCGCTGCAGGACTTGGTAGGCAGGACTCTGGGTCCACAAAAGCAATGGCGGCTGTTTGCCCGTGTCTGGGTGGGGCGTGCTGCACGAGGCCACAGACTTGCCAGCCCAGAGCAGTGGAATTCTCACTCCCTTGTCCCTGCTCCCTCGGCAGTGCCACATTTTAGGAACCAAATTCCATATCCTTGGGAGGACTTACATTTATGCAAAAACCTGTACGTGCCTGTCTATGGTAGCTTTGTAATAGCCAAAATGTAGAAACGACCCAAATGTTCTTCCTAGGCAAGTGGTTGAACAAGCGGTGGTACATCCACACCATGGACTAGTGCCCAGCAGTAGAAAGAAGGACTATGACACACACAGTAACCTGGATGGGTCTCAAGGGAATTATACTGAGTGAAGAAAGCCAGTCCCAAAAGATTACACACTATATTTTTCCAGTTATGTAGCATTCTTGAAACGACAAAATTCTAGAGATGTGAGGACAGGTTAGTGGTGGCCAGGGAGTAAGAACAGAGAGAGGGTGGTGGAGGAAGGTGGGTGTTTATAAAAGGGAAGCATAAAGGACCTTTACAGTGATGTAACTGTTCTGTGTCTTGTTTGAGGTTATTACACAAGTCTACACAAGTGATAAAATTGTATAGAACTAAACACACACAAATGAGTGCATGTAAAGGTGGTGTCATCTGAATGCCATCAGCGGAGTATATCAAAATCAGTATCCTGGTTGTGATATTGTACTATAATTAGCACGATGTCACCGTTGAGGGGAGTGGGAGATGTGTACACAGGACCTTTCTGTGTTCTGTCTTACAACTGCATGTGAATCTACCACTCTCTCACGAGAGAAAGTTTAAAGTGCTCCTAGGTGTGATCAACATGTATTGACTAGCAGGAATATTAATGGCCTAAAATTATTTAAAAGCCTAGTTTATCATTTTTCCTAACTACTTAAAATACAGATTTGGGGCAGCAATTTGGATAATCCATTCTTTTTTATTCGTCTTTCCCAAGAACCAGCTTTTGGTCTCACTGATTTTTGTCTACTACATTCTGTTTTTAGTTTTATTGATTTCTACTCTTTTTGTTACTGTTTCCCTCCTTGCTTTGTGTTTAATTTGCTGTTATTTCTCTAGTTTCTTAACGTAAAAATTTAGATTACTAATTTGGGACCTTTCTTCTTACCTGATACAAGCATTTTAATGCTATAAATTTCCCCCTAAGCACTGCTGTAGCGACATCACACAAATTTTGATGGGTCATATGTCCATTTTCATTCTGTTCAAACTAGTTTTTAATTTCCCATGAGGCGTCCTCTGACTTGTGGATTATTTAGAAGCAGGTTAAGTTCCAAATATTTGGGGATTATTAAAATATTTGTTATTGGTTTATATGATCTGAGAACAGACTTTTTATGATTTCTATTCTTTTAAATGTGCTCAGATTGGCTAAGCATATTTTCTAGCTTGATGAATATTCCACACGCACTTGAAAAGAATGTGTATTATGCTCTTGTTGAGTTCTACAAATGTCAATTAGCTCAAGTTCTCTGACAGTGTAGCTCAGGTCTTCTATATTCCTTACTAATTCCTGCCTCCTTGCCCTGTCAGTTACTGAGAGAATAGTGGTGAAATTTCTAACTGTAATACATTGTCTGTTTCTCCTTTCGTTTTTGCATTTGCTTCGTATACTTTGAAGCAATGTTGTTAGGAGCATGCACGTGTATGGGATTATTGTCTTCTTGGAGAATTAACCCCT
This sequence comes from Daubentonia madagascariensis, assembly GCA_023783475.1. Classification (NCBI taxonomy): domain Eukaryota; kingdom Metazoa; phylum Chordata; class Mammalia; order Primates; family Daubentoniidae; genus Daubentonia; species Daubentonia madagascariensis. The sequence continues at coordinate 28,810,834 of JAKFHU010000144.1, read as the reverse complement.
TTATCATTATGTAATATTCCTCTTTTTTGTTGGTAACAGCCCTTATTCTAGAGTCTACCTTGTATGATATTAGTATGGCTACTCCAGCTTTCTTTTTATTAGTATCTTTTAACCTATCTATTTCTTTATATTTATAGTGAGGCTTTTATAGACAGTACATACTTGAGTTTTACTTTTTAATCCAATCTTATAATGTATCTTTTAATTGATATGTTTTGAGCATTTACATTTAATGGTTAATGATACTGTTGGATTAAAATTCACCATCTTGCTAGCTCTTTTCTATTAATATTTGTCCCATCTGTTCTTTGTTTTTGTTTCTCTTTTGCTGTCTTATTTTGGGTTAATTGAGCTTTTTAGTGCTTCTATTTTATCTCCACTATTGACTTACTATATCTCTACTTTTAATTGTTAGTGGTTTCCTAACCACTAAGGTTTACAATAAACATTTTCAATGAGACAATGAGATTCTATTTTCAAGTAATATTATTCTGCTCTATGACCATGTATTCTCAGTCCCTGCCTCTCATCCTTTGTATTATCAGACATATTTTTACATCTGCTATAAACACAAAATGCACTGCTGCTCTCTTTGCTTTAGACAGTCAGCCATCTCTCCAAGCAATTAAAAGGAAGAAAAAAAATGAATTTTATTTTCACATTCATCAATTCCATTTCCATAACTCTTAATTGTGTAATCCAAGTTTCTACTGATAGCATATTTCTTCCACCTGAAAAATTTCCTTTAACATTTCCTATAGTACAGGTCTGCAGGCAATGAACCTGCTCACTTTTGTTTGAAAAAGTCTTTATGTCTCCTTCATGTTTCAGAGATATATTTGCTGGGTATAGAATTCTAGATTAGCAGTTTTTTTCTTTCAGCACTTTAAAGATGTCAATCCATTATCTTTTGACTTACCTGTTTTATCATGAAAAGTCTGCCATAATTCTTATCTTTGTTTCTCTCTATATAATGTAATTTTTTCCTCTGGCTGCCTTCAAGATTTTCTCTTTGTCTTTGGTTTTCAGAAGTTTTAAGATGCTGTGTGTAGGAATATTTTTTGTTGTTATTTTTCCTTCTTGGTGTTCTCTTAGTTTCTTGGGTGTGTGGTGGTGTTTGTCATTAATGTTGGAAAATTCTCAGCCATTATTTCTTTAAATATTTCTTTTGTCTTGTTCTCTCTCTTTTCTCCTTCTAGGATTACCTTTACACAGAACTTGGGCTGTTTGATGTTGCCCCGGAGCTCTTAGGTGCTCTGTTCTGTCTCCCACTACCTTTTTTCTCTTTGTGCTTCAGTTTATGTAATTTCTATGGCCAATCTTGATGTTCACAGGTTCTTTTCTCAGCTGTGTAAAGTCAACTGACCAGCCTCTGAAAGACACTCTTCACCACTGTTATTGTGGGTTTTTTTTTTTTCATTTCTAGCATTTTCATTTAATTCTTTCTTACAGATTTCTTCTCTCTGCTGAAATTAACCATCAAATCCCGCATAGTATCTACCTTTTCTATTAGAGTCTTTAACTTATTAATCAGTTGTTTAAAATTCCTTGTCTGATAGTTTCAACACCTGTGTCATATCTGAATCATATTCTGTCAGCTGCTTTGTCTCTTGTCAACGTGTAGGGTTTTTGTGTTTTCTTACTCCTCATGGTTTTTGGTTGAAAGCCAAATATCTTGAGTAGGACAATAAAGATTAAGGTATATCACTTTTATGCTGGAAAGAGGCATGCCTTTCTTTTTTCTAGGTCTTTAGAGTTTGGTTTGAATCAGTCTCATCAGGACAGCTGGGGGAGATCACACCCCTTCCCAGATGCAGGGGTACAGTGCCTGCCTAAGACAGAGGCTCAATCAGAGTAACAGAGATCATTGCCCTTAGTGCACCCAGTGTTTGTTGCCACCCTACTCTCTGCAATTTAAGCTTTTGTTCCTTAGTAGAGATAGGAGAGAAAGATCTGTGGAGGATACTTTCTCAGCATTCTTGCCAATCTTTTGGGGGAACAGTAGGTCAGGTCCTGTGGAGAGGAGCCTGCAGCACGTGAATTTCCTTTATATCTTCAGCCTCCAGGTTTCTATATTATTTCACTAGCTGACACTCTTCCTTTACCAATTTAACAATTTTAGCTGAATTCTTCTTACTAGTGTCCAGCTGAGTCAACCCCTCTTAAGCTCATGTCTGTGTCTCCTTGGAGGCGCCTGTCTTCACTTAGATGTGGAGTTAGTTGGTTCCCCATGACTTCAGCTCTCTGGTGGGTTAAAGATAAGTTGTGAACTTGCAGTTTGTGTGACTTCTTGTTGTAATGGTGGAACAAAGTTCTTTCAGCTTTTCAAACCCAAACATAAACCAGAAGTCTCCATTCTTTGTTAGAAAATAAATACTCAAAATATGTCCAAGCTAGTGTGAGATGGTATCTGTATGTTCCCTGGCTAAAAGGTAGGAGAGAGTGTTTTCAAAACAAACAGAAAACAAACAAACAAACAAAAAACCCTACCTTTCAAGGCTTATTTTGAAAAGCATTTGCTGTTCTTGGCATGTACCACCAGAGGGCAACCCGCTCAAGGCTCCCCATCTCACTGGGTATGGCCAGGCTTGCAGTAGGGAAATGTCAGTGTGTACAGCGAGAGGCAGAGGCATGCAAAGCAACGGATGCTCCCAAGGAGGGCCTGTTTCCGCAGCCTCCCTGGCCCGTACTCTCCCTGGGCTCTCCATGCCCTGAGGCCGCAGCCCTCTCCACAGGCTGCAGCTGATGCTGCCTTCCGCCTAGCCCTGGTGTCTCCTGTTGGGAGCAAGCATGTCCCTAGAGCCTCTCTCAGTGCCTGGCCTTCACCCCACCAAGACCTAGGCTGAGCGCCTGCCAGGACCCTTCTGCGTGGTCAGGCACCACCTTCAGGTGCATTCCAACTGCACACTCAAGCCGTGGGCAGCCCAGGGGGTCAGTTCCAGCCCCACCATGGAGGGCAGGAGTTTCCAGGAGCCCCACGGTAGGGAGGTGAGAGTGACAGGGCTGTGGTGGTGTCCTAGCTCAGGCAGTTTATCTGAAACAAATAAGCCACAATCACAGTGGCTTAACACAATAGAAGTTTGCTTCCCATGAAAATAAAGTCTCAAAGAGGTGTTCCTGATTGGCAGGCAGCTCTTCTCCAAGTGGGGATCCAGGAGGCCACTCCTGCCATCCTGTAGCTCCACTGTCTTCTGCAGGTGCTGCACATGGAGGAGGGGCATGGGGGAGGGAGTCCCCCACACCTAACCACATCACCCGGCACTTCCCACATTGCTTCTGCTCACAGCCCATGGGTGCAGTTAGGCACCTGTTCCCTCCCAAATGCTGGGGTAGGAGGGGGGGCTGGGGAATGTAGTCGCAGCTGGGCAGATGCTTTCCAATGGCAACTCCATCCTAGGAAGGGGGTGGATAGCCAGACCCGAAATGCCCAAGTTGCACCCACAGGAACTGCTTCTAACAGATTATTATTATTGCTCTAAAACAATATTTTCCAAATCTGCCTGATCTTAAGAACAACAGAGGAAGCTTATTTAAAATGTACTTTCCCTGAACACTCTGGTTTGGCTCATCTGTGCATGAGGGCCCAGAACTCCAAGGAGCTGCACTAAGCTAACAAGCCTGGGAGACAGTGTCCCGATGGGGAGAGCCTCTGCCACACCCACCCCACTGGTGGGAAGCCAGGCCAACCCCCTGTCTGGGTGGTGACTCATGGAACTATGGGACAGGCTGCTGGGCATCACCCAAGGGAGGCCTGTCCCTGAGCCAGCCCTGCAGCCCTCCCTGGGTGTGTCTACCCTGCAGCTCAGCCCTGGGAAGGCAGCCACGTCAAGGCAAAACCCAGCAGGCTGTAGCCGAAGCAGGCCAAGCCGCCCCTGACCGCCCAAACCAGAGCACTGTGCTGCCCAATCCCAAGCCAGATTAAATGAAAACCCTTGAGCCGGTTGTTGGTCAGCAAAGCTGTGTTTCCCTTATAGGGGGTGGGGGGTTGAGGGGAGCAAGGACAGCAATCATTCCCACTCACATTTTCTCTAGCAATGCTGGAGGGCAGCGTTGAGTCAATTTTTCCAATTTCTTAGCAGAAAATCAATGGTATTCGCTCTTAGATTTTATGTATTTCCTTGCCTTTTTCTTCTTGCCATGGCACCCTTGCCATGAATCCTAGGCTCCAGCAAAGGAGTGCGGCAGCTGGCCAGAGGCCCTGGGCTGTGCTTCTCTGCTGTGGTGTGATTCTTATGAGTGGGGCTTGTAGGGGAGCCAAGTGGAATGCAGAGAGGAGGCTGCTGCTTGCTTGGAAGGTGGAATTGGGGGTGCCATCTCCCCACTTCTTCCTGCTCATCCCTGGCAAGGTCCTTAGGAGTAGTCAGCGGTGTCACTAGGGACCCCTCTCACGGGGTCCTGCAGCAGCTCAGAAACTCCTAGCAGATCCCAAACAAACCTGTACATACACCCCCGCCCCAGCCCTTCTGGGGTGGGCCCTGATTTCCCATGGGTGGTGTGTTTCACTGAAGAGGTTTCACGGTGAATCAATCCCTCTGAGAAACGACTGGCCAGCTGCTCCTCACTGCAGTCTGCACACCTGCATGTGGCCTTATCGAAAGCCTTCCCCATCACTGCCTTCTGCCTGCTGTTTACCCTTTCGGGGCTCATCACTACCTGACATTATGAGGTGTTTGCTAACCTGCTTATCTGTCCTCAGCACATACGCTCCCTGTGGGCAGGGGCCGGGCGGATCCTGGGTCCTAGGCACTGATACAGACTTGTTGCAAGAAATCTCAAACCAGTAGAGGTCAGCAACACCCTTGCTCACCCGACTTGCACACTCGCCCTTCTCTGGGATGAGGCGGGGTGGCCTCACACAGTGCACCTAGACGGCCTGGGTCCTTCCTCAGAAATAACAGAAGCAATAGCTTTTTCCTATCCTGATACCCCATGGGCTATCTGCCATTGGACAGACCTATAGAGACCCAGAGTCCAGGTGATACCGCTAACTGCTCTTCAATGTCCACATTAAGTATGAAATTTTAAAAATCATCAATAGTGGTTTTGAAACTTACGGTCTTAATGCTCCTGCTGGCACAGATATTCTGCATGTATCTCCATTTGGTTTACTCACTGCCCAGACACCTGGCTTTGGAGTCCCCTTCCTGCCTTCCCTGGGGATAGCTGGGGCTCCCAGCATGGCTCTCTCTCTTCTGTTCCAGCCGTGATCCCCCTGACAGATTCCGAGCACAAGCTGCTGCCTCTGCACTTTGCAGTGGACCCCGGCAAGGACTGGGAGTGGGGGAAAGACGACAACGACAACGCCCGGCTGGCCCAGTAAGACCCTGCTTTGCAGCCCTCAGCACCGCGTGGGGCGGCTGCCACGGGGGCTTTCTGAGGCGGGGCTAGAGCCCCTTGCTCCTCCTGGGACAGCTGGCATGCAGGCGGGCGGGGTGCATGTGAGGGCCAGCTCAGGGCCCTGTTCACTAGGTGTTCTTCTTTCGCCAGCCTCATCCTGTCTCTAGAAGCCAAGCTGAACCTTCTGCACAGCTACATGAATGTGACGTGGATCCGGATCCCCTCCGAGACCCGGGTGAGCCTGGCATGCACTGGGACCAGAACTGTGGCGGGGCCAAGGCCACTCAGCTCCAGCCTAGCCGGGGTGCACCCCCTAAAGGCTCCCAAAAGCTTGCCTGCCCTAGGCTGGCTGCCCAGCCCCAGCCGCACCTGCAGCCTGGGAGCCCCTTGTCCTAGCTGTCCCAGCCCCACGTGGCACACCCTGGCTCTGGCTTGAAGTAACTCTGGTTGGGCGTGGTATGTGTGTGCACGCGTGTGTAGGCGTGTGTGCACCCAAGTGCACACTCCAGTTAGGGGATTTTTGTCCCCATTTTCTGCAGGAGAGGAATAAACACACCCACTCAGAAAATAAACCGTAGGCAAGTCACAACACAAAACTATCTCTGCCGAGATCGGAACACGATGTGCTGCCGCAGAGCGGAATTAATTATAAACTGTGTGGGTCCTCGGAAACGCCAGGGAACTGATTCCTCAGCGCCCCCTCTTCCTCCCCGCCCAGAGGTGGAGGCAGCACTGGTGGGTAGAGCTGGCAGGGTGGTGAGGAGAGAGGCCCACCCCCCCAGAAGGCCACCTGCCCCCCAGGAAGGTCGGTGCTGCCCCTGCTTGCAGATGCCAAGAGGGATTCATTTTAAGCATGTGACTGATTGATGTTTTTGTAATCTCTGCCAGGGAAAAGGATTTGTAAAAAAAATTGCTTGCAAATAATTGGTCCTCCCCAGACATTAGTTTATTTAGGCATAAAGTGGGGCTCACAAGGAATTAAGGGAGTGACATGAGTAGTGCAAGTCCAACCGTGCCTGGCACGGTCAGTGCCACACAGAGAGCTCTCAGACTTCAGCCTTTGCCTGGACTTCATCTTCACAGGGCTCCACGAGGCAGGTACTGGTACCCCATTTTCCTGATGGCGTAACAGCCAGTCGGGGGCAGAGTCTGAATCCTGCCTTTCAAAGGCCTGGAGTATGCCAATGATGCTATGGATGTTCTTTTTCAGCACCCCTGTGGGGTGCGATGGCAGCAGCTCTAGGTCCAGAATCAGAAGGCTCTTGGGCTGAGAATGGCTCTGCCCTGCAATGAGCAGGGCCCCTGGCCAAGCCTTGGTGGCCTCCAGGTCAGATGCAGGGCTCTCAGCAGACAACCCTAGCAAGAGTCTTCCGGCCTGAGGGCTCTTCAGCGTGAGCTCCTCGATCACTGTGCTCCCCCTGGGCACCTCCTAGCACCAAGCACACCTCCCTTCCTGGGCCCAGACCCTGCCCCTGTGTTTCTGCCCTTTGGTGTCTCTGGCACTCCGGTTTGAGACCTTTCCCTCCTTCCAAACCTAGGTGGGAAGGGGAAAGAAGGAATTTCAGAATGGGAGGTGTTGAGGGCCAGTTCTGCCCACCTTTACTTCTGGGTGACCTGGTTGCAGGAGGGTCACTGTCTCTTGGACCTGCTTGGCAAAAATCAAGTCTGTGAGAGGGACATTGGGCCTTCCCCCAGGCCCCTCCCCGGAGGCCAGGAAAGCCCATTCAGGCGTGAGCACTAGTTCCTGCCGCACCCAGCTGTTGGAACGAGGGACCCTGCCCTTTGCCCAGTGACAGTCAGAATTCGCTCTACTCACCCAGGAAGGTCTCTCCACAAAGCAGCAGTAGGTGCTGCCTGTCCTGTCCTCCCACCTCCGGTCTCAAGCTCTGCACCTGCCCCAGATACGGGTCCTGGCCATGTTCCCACATGGCCTTGCCCTCCTTTAGCTGCCCCAGTCAGTGGGTCTCATCCAAGGTGTGCACAGAGATGATCCCTCCCCAGTGTCCCCCCGCCCTACCCCATACCCCTGCAGAACTTTTCTAGGAATGGGAACATCCTTTCTGCTGAGCCTAGGCCTATTTCAGAATCCTTCCCAATTTAGCACTCTGCATTGCCAAACTGAGAAAGGAACCCCTAAGGTGATCTGTCATCGCTGAATCAAGGGGGTGCTTGTTCCAAAATCCAGTGGATGAGGTTGTGAGGGGAAGGTTTCTGTCCCCTGCCTGGAGTGAGTAGGTGAGACATCTTTGTAGGAGAGACACTTTCGTGCAAATAAGGTGTCCTCCCCCACACCCCCCAAAAGCCTCCACTTTTACAGAGAGGCCAGCCTGGGACCTGTGTCTGGTCAAGCAGGCAGCTGAACCAGGGTCTGGGCCTGGTGATTCTTTCTAAATTGTGCTGAGACCATGGGGCTCGAAGCCAGGTGAGGTATCCGCACCCTGCCCCACTCCCCCACCACTCCGGGTTCTAGACTACCAAGTACCTGAGTTCACCAGAGAGAGAGAGAGTGCACGCAGGTTAGAGGTCCCAACCAAGCCTTCCACAAACCCCTTCAGGTCTGCTTTTCATTACTGCAGCAGACCGGAGTCCACATCTGTCTGCTCCTTTCCCTTAAGCATCCCCCATCCCAGTCAGTTTCGTAGTCACCGGAGCGGCAGTCACGGCTGGGACAGTGAGGCTCAACGGCCCCAGCAACACATGTGCAGGGTCTGTCTTCCTCGGCCTATGCAGGGACAGCTCTTCTCTAAACCACCTTCCTTCCCTGCCCTCCCTCTCTCCCCACAGGCGCCCCTGGCGCAGCCCGAGTCCCCGACGGCCTCCGCGGGGGAGGACGTGCAGTCCCTGGCCGACTCGCTGGACTCGGACCGCGACTCGGTGTGCAGCAATTCCAACAGCAATAATGGCAAGAACAGCAAAGACAAGGAGAAGGAGAAGCAGCGCAAGGAGAAGGACAAGACCCGCGCGGACTCCGTGGCCAACAAGCTGGGCAGCTTCAGCAAGACGCTGGGCATCAAGCTGAAGAAAAACATGGGCGGCCTCAGCGGCCTGGTGCACGGCAAAATGGGCCGCGCCAACTCGACCAACGGCAAGAACGGGGACTCGGCTGAGCGCGGCAAGGAGAAGAAGGCCAAGTCGCGCAAAGGCAGCAAGGAGGAGTCCGGCGCGTCGGCGAGCACGTCGCCGTCGGAGAAGACCACGCCGTCGCCCACGGACAAGGCGGCTGGCGCGTCGCCGGCCGAGAAGGGCAGCGGGCCACGGGGCGACGCCTGGAAGTACAGCACGGACGTGAAGCTGAGCCTCAACATCCTGCGCGCCGCCATGCAGGGCGAGCGCAAGTTCATCTTCGCCGGCCTGCTGCTCACCAGCCACCGGCACCAGTTCCACGAGGAGATGATCGGCTACTACCTGACCAGCGCGCAGGAGCGCTTCAGCGCCGAGCAGGAGCAGCGGCGCCGCGCGCCGCGCGGCAGCCGCGGCCGCGGCCGCCGCCGCCTCCACGGCCAAGCGGCCGCCGCGAAAGCCGGAGGCGGAGGGCGCACCGGGTCCCGAGCGCGCCTCGCCAGGCCCACCGGCCGGGCCGCCCACGCAGCTGGTGCTCAAGTTCAAGGAGCGCCCGAGCCCCGGGCCCGCGGCGGGCGCGCGGCGGCGCGGGCGGCGGCGGGCGGCGCGGCCTCCCCGGGCCCGGGCGGCGGCGCGCGGCGCGCGGGCGCGGGTGGACAGGCCCCCGGCCGCAGCCCTCCGGCGCCGGCGCGCCAGAGCGTCATCCACGTGCAGGCGGCGGGCGCGCGGGACGAGACTTGCGCGCCGGCCGTGGGCGCGCTGCGGCCGTGTGCCACGTACCCGCAGCAGAACCGCTCGCTGTCGTCGCAGAGCTACAGCCCGGCGCGCGCCGCCGCCCTGCGCACCGTCAACACGGTGGAGTCGCTGGCGCGCACCGTACCCGGCACCCTGCCCGGGACGGCGGGGGCCGCGGGCGCGGCCGAGCACAAGTCGCAGACCTACACCAACGGCTTCGGGGCCGCGCGCGACGGCCTGGAGTTCGCCGACGCCGACGCGCCGGCCGCGCGCTCGAACGGTGAGTGCGGCCGCGGGGGCCCGGGGCCGGCGCAGCGGCGCTGCCAGCGCGAGAACTGCGCGTTCTACGGGCGCGCCGACCGCGCGCCGAGGCGCGCGGCGCCCGGCCCTGAGCGCGCGGCGCGCGCGCGAGACGAGGTTTTCCCTGGAGGATTTCTTTTCCATTCTGTCGGTGTCTTTTTTACATGCCCTGGTCAACCGAAAGGCCGGCGCCTCCTCTGTCAGTGCTGTGTACGTGTTTGGTCAAACGTTCCTAATGGTGCCTGAACCTACACTGACGCCACTCAGGTAGTAGATGGATAGGAAACAAGTCATACTGTTGGAAGTGGGTGTGCTAGCCTAGCATCTGCCTCGTACCTGTGGAAACTCAATAGCCATTGCAAGAGTATTTTTGTTCCTCAATAAGAGAAATAAAGAAATTCGCAGCCCTTTGTTTTTAGAAGGGAGTGTTTTACATGCCTTTTTTTTTTTTTCTTTTTCCCCTAATCTAGCGACTGACTTCTTCCAGGTAGCGGTCACTTGTGTGCGGTTGGTACCACCCGGGATGTAGGAGCGAACGCGCACCCGGGACTGGTGGAGGCCCGTTTGCGGGCTCCCACCTGCTTCCCGTCCCGGGTCTTTGGAGAGGGCAGGCACCTTGCCACCCGCTGGCGCTGTGGTGGTCACTGTGGCCCTTTAGAAATACACGGCTCCATTTCATAAGCGAAACCTCCTCCCGCAGCCCCCGGCTCGAGCAACATTCACACTGCCATCCACGCCGCGGGCGTCCGTAGAGAGGGCATCGGACAACCTACCTCGCAGGGCGCAGTGAGGTATAGCGATCGCTCTTGGTGCCGGTACCAGGCAGCTCAGGTGACAGGAGCTTTCCAAAGACACCTTGGGTCTAAAAAGCAAGGTTCTGCACTCACAATTTGGATTTGCCCATGTTTGAGCAAATAGGACAGCCTGCTCACATTTCTCCTTTGAAGACACTTCCACAGTGGACTGTCGCTGGAGGGCTCCTAGGAGGTGACCATCGGTGCCCCAGGAGAGAGGCAAGGAATTGACCCTTTGGTCACTGTGTAAGCCCCCACTAGGCTGCGCCTCTTTCTAAAAGGAAGGGGCTGAGGAAAGCCGGGAAGGAAGCCACCCACCCCCCACACAACTGCATCTGTCTGGGTTTAGCCAGGTAAAGGGGCTCAATGGGATCGGGACCCCTCCCCAGGGCGGGTTGACCCTGTCCCTGGCTCCCTAACACATTGAGGGAGCAGCCTGATTCCTGAGCAGTCTCTTTTTTGGTGCCTCCTACATTTCTTGAGGAAAAAAAAAAAATGTGTCCTTAGCTACCCTGTTTTGAGCAGCAATATGCAGCCTCTTCCTTCCAAGATTACCTCTGGAGAATACCATTCTTGGCCAGGGACACTGAGGAGCTAAACCTGCCTCACTAAGGAGCAATCTTATTTCCAAGAAATGTGGATAAGCTGGGTAAAATGCTCACTAACAAAAGAACACTTTAAAACTTGTGAGAGCCTTAGAATAGCCTCTAATCCTAAGAAAGAAAGGAGAAAGTGCCCAGCTTTGCTGTGAGTGTATCCTCAGAAAATGCAGGAGGTAGACCATCTCTTCATTGGAGCCAGCTTCTCCTCCAGAAAGGATGCTTTTTCCCCTGACTAAAGAACAGCAAAAGCAAAAAAAAAAAAGGAGAGGATTTTTTGTTACTTGTTTGAAGAATTATAATAAAATAGAGTATCTCCTATAACTCCTTTTTGTTTTTAATTATTCCACAGCACGTGGAGTTTTCAGTAATTTATTCAAGTTTTGCATAAATGGTTCCTTAAATCAAAATTATTTATTAAGTAGAATCTTTAAGAAGTTTTTTGAATGTTTTACTTTTCCTGCTGAACAATATTTTCAATGTGTGGTAATTACTGTACTAACATCCATGTCCCTAGTATTGCTGGGGTTTCTTTTTACTCAGAAAAAAAAAGTGGTTTTTAAAAAATCTCTCATTGAGAGGGTCTGTGGCAGCTTTTTGGACTGATTCTTTATGTCTCGCTAAGCAGCTGCTTTGCCATCCAAAGCTGTGGGGTCACAGAGGGTTTTGCTTCAGGCGTAAACACCGGCTACTCCCCTTGCTCATTGCTCTGAGAAGGTTGAGACACCCAACCTTAAAAATGCTTAAATGTGCATTCAGAAACCAAACCCATATGCACAAGAAGTCAACGAGGCATAAAGTCAATTCCTGTTTGGTTTTTTTTTTTTTTCATAATGTTAAAACAGCCAACGAGAAATTTCTGAAACTGGCTATGCAAATCTTTTCTCTTTCTCATGCTCTCTGCCAGATTAAAAAGAAAAGAAAAGAAAAAGAGGCAAACTGGGAATAAAAATGGTCCATTGTAATAAAGAAAAACCTTCTTAACTTGGCAGAGTAATATTGTCAAAAAATGGGGACCTATTCTCTCCTTGCATTTCCAAGTTACCTCCACCCACTGCCATCTGATGACAGATGTAGCCTGAGTAAGAGCCTGAAATACAGCCACTGGCCGCACCGTGGGCCCCAGCTTCTCAATTTGGTCACGAGGCAGGCTAGCCTCTGCATGTCGGTGCCTGCTGCAGGCTGACACATTACCCCTCGGTCCGTATCATTTAAGAGTAGCCATTTCCTTTTGTGAGAAATCTGGATCCATCCTTCCTCTAAACCATATTTATAAATACAAAAGGGAGAGAGCCTCTGGTTATATTAAATGTATTAGTCCTGTGCACCAATAGCATGCTCCATGTTCAGAACTCTTTAGACCTGGTCCCTGCCCAGACACCAAATTAGTTCATCAAGCTGGACAGGAACTATTAGAAACTGTGTTGATTACATGTGGGCCAAGGGGTTCCCTCATATTTTGTGACTTGGGGGCCCTTTGTGGGCAGGAACAAAGAGGGAAGAGGGTGAGTCCCTCCAGGACACAGGGCCCTGCTGCTGCCACTGCCTGGGAGTGGCCTTCCCCATCTGATCTGGCCAGATTTCCCTTTCTGGGAAGGACAGATGTCTCTAAGTGACAGCAAGTGTCCAGAAGGATCCCAGATACTTCTAAACCCCTGTGGAGGTTATTTCAGAAATTCACTTCACATTTCCTGCACATGGTATTACCTGGGTAAATGATTTTTTTAAAAAATTATATATTGTTGAGGGAAGGTGTTTTTCAGTGTACTCTGTTTGTAGATTTTATGCTGTATTATGTTGAAATTTTACAAGCCAAGTTTAAACTGTACTATAGAAATTATTTTTATATTATTTTCAGAACATGCCACAGAGCAATATTTTGCACCCTTTATTGTCACAGGGTTGTCCCTTGGAAGGGTAACTTGAGGTGGGAAAGGGCTCTGCCATGGGCTCTTGGGATTCAAATGTTTTTTGCTGTTTGTTCAAATACCCTCTGATAGTGGGAATGTATAAATGTCTTTTTTTTTTAATTGAAAGCTTGATTTCCTTTTTTCTGTTCACGGATTTTGGTACTGCACCTTTCCTCTTAAATGAATACTTTATATTCACTAAGTTACTGTGGACTTTTTCTTACCTATTACCACCCAGTGGCATTTGAACTTATAACTTTACAAATTGAATGTTTTCCCAAATGATTTTATTTGTTAATTCCAGTAGTTACTGTCAAGAATTGGGTGGCTTGAGATAAAAGGACTCTCTGTGCCCCCCAGGTGCACACCTTAGGGTGTGGAAATTCTCCATTCAGTGCCCACTGTGTCTCTGGGGAGGGTCATGGGTACATAGTCCCCCCACTTAGTGTCCACAAGCCTATTTTGCAAACTACTCTAATTTGCAAAAATAAACTGAACCTAGCAAAATATATTTCACATTAGTTAAGAAAAAAAGGGCTGTACGTATCAGCGGTGGGAAATGTTGCAAGAAAAAAAAAAAGAGACTTTGCCAAACCCGCGTGTGTAGTTCCTTTCTATGTGAGTCTTTTCATTTACTAAGACCCTGGAGTAAAAGCTGAAGGCATCTACTGCATGTTTGGGGTTTCTTTCTTTATGACATGATTCTTTTTTTCCTCATCTTGGTGTGGACTTTACAAATTAAGTTCCTCCGGTGTTCTGTTCTTTTTCTTTTCTTTCAATGCTTCTAATAAATATGAAGCAAATGTGTTTGCATAGCTGAGTGAGCCCTGCCTTGTCAGACCTCACTGGCTCTGGCCTCAGCCCCATTGGGCTGCTCTGGCGGAGCATCTGGTTCTGTTGTCACCTGAGGACAGGCATGCCGTATGAAGGGCCCAGAGATGACTGGCACACCAGATGCCAGGGAGCAGGCAGTCCCTTCCAAAAAGCCTTAAAGTGGTGGCTCTCTGGAGATCTCTGGGCACCACCTTCCCATTTACTCCTGACTTCAAACTCTCTTTTCTACCCCACCTGGCCCATTTTGGTGTGGCTGTCCAGGGCAGTGACCAGGCACTCAGCTTGGTTCTTGTTTAATTCAAGTCCATCCCATTGGCCGTGTCCACTCTGCAGTGCTGGGTCCATTGGCCTAGAGAGCATTTCTGCCAGTGCTGCCTCGCTGACCTGGGGGCAGGGCCAGGGGCCAGATCCAGGGTAGTTTGTCCTAGAGCAGCCAGCACACACGAAGGTGAGGGCCCCCCACACTCAGCCCAGGGGGCCCCCACAGCACTTCCAGGGTGGACTGTTCTTCAAGCCTTTCATGACAGCTCCAAGGCAGTGTGCGAAATGGTCTGTTAGCAGTTACACAGGTCACTTCTTTCCCAAAAGACCTGTTGTTCCTCCCTACTCCACCCCCAGCAGAGAAGAGCAAGGGAGATGCCTTGCAGGGACCCCTCGGGAACAACAGGTATGTGCAGTCTGTGCAGCATGAAGAACTTCGCTCGACCAGGCTGAGCTGAAAACATGCTTAATCACAGCACAGAAGCCATTATCTCCAAACCATGCTAGGAATATTACCGTTTCTGTTTATTTTGCCAAATAATTTGCTGAAATTTGCATTTGTACTACTTTAGTCTTGAAGAAAAAGGGGCCCCACCAACCCTAATTATGTATATACAAATGATGCACATTGTTTATACCTTTTTATTCCTCCCAGAGAGTATCTCAAGGATATATATACATATTATATAAAATTTGTTAGTTTAATATAAGATGAGGAGTAACGGTTGGTTTTAAGAATAAATATGGGCTGAATCTACTCAAGACCAAAGCAACCTGTTAATTTAATGAGGACAAGTTAGTGAAACCAGCTGTTTCAGAATATATCTGCAGACACTGGAGGACTACTATCAATGAAGCAACAGCCTCCCATCACAGAGAAAAAGCCAAGTCTTGCAAAGACCACTCCCATGCCAGTATTTTCCCCACCAACTGCTCTGCCCTGGGACGTGGGCCTTCCTGCCATCTCTAGTCACCAGGCACCCTCCTGCCTCAGGGCCTTTGCACGTGCCATTCCTTTGACCTGGAACATTCTTCCCCCAGAGAGCCACCTGGCTCACCCCTCATTACCTACTAGTCTTTGCTCCAATGTTACCTTTCAACAGGGCCTTCCCTGACTTCTTTATTTAAAAGGACAGCACATCCCACCCTCCCTACCCACCTCTCTGTGCATCTTCTTCTTATGCACTTACC
Organism: Daubentonia madagascariensis; assembly: GCA_023783475.1. Classification (NCBI taxonomy): domain Eukaryota; kingdom Metazoa; phylum Chordata; class Mammalia; order Primates; family Daubentoniidae; genus Daubentonia; species Daubentonia madagascariensis. The sequence goes on along the minus strand of JAKFHU010000144.1, from coordinate 28,795,813 downwards.
ACCATCTGAGTGCAACATAGGTTAATTATTCATTTATTTCATGCCCCCCCAGCCTCCATAGAATGTAAGCTCCATGCGGGCAGGGATTTTTGTATGTCTTGCTCACTGCTGTATCCTGGTGCCTACAACAGTGCCTGACATGTATATTAGGCACTGGATAAATATTGAAGAAAGAAAATGAAATCAGTAATTTGTAAGCTATTAAGAGGCCAGAAAATGTCCATTCTAGCCTTCATCAAATCTAGATTCTACCACTGTCCCTAATTGTGGAGAACTTTAGCTGATCTAGTGGCCTGGCTCCTTCTCCAGCCTTTGGCACAAGATGGCTCGATATGGCAGTGAGCAGATGCACCTGGTGGCGGCAGTGCTTCCCGTTTCTGTGAACACCTGCCCTGTGGCTAGGCCTCCCTCACAGATATGAGGCTTAGCTGTTGGCAAGGGAACACTCTGGAACAAGCTGAGGTGAAAACGGTTTCCTACAGGGAAGCTGTCATAGTCGGGTGCACTGTGGTGGGCTTCTGTTACACCCCTCCATGAGGTCATTGTGGACCTGAACCATTCTACAGAATCCTTTGTAATTGGCCCTTAGGTTTCTCCTGGTCCTTTGTAGCTCAAACACAGGCGGCTGTGGATGGCCTAGCCCAGGGAAAGGAGTCTACCTGACCACTAGAAGGACTCATTCTCTAGTCACCAAAGCAGAGCTGCAGAGGAAGAGGAGCTCGTCACAAACACTAGCCAGGGCAGGGGTGGGTGACTGTGTTGACAAATTTGGAAACAGCAGGGCCAGAGAGCCAAGGCCCCCTGGGTCTCCTCTTTGGTCATGGGTGGATGTGCACGGGAGGATCCGAGCCTTGACATTGCAGAGCCAAACCACACACACCTCCTTGGGCCCAGGCCCCAGAGTGGTGGCCCTTCAGCGACGGCAGGTGGCTTCACCCATAGCAGCGGAGTCATGGGTCCTCCTCTGAACTTACTGCCCTTGCTGGATGATTTTCACAACTACCTAACCTTGGTGTTTACTTCTAGGTCCTTTGGCCAAATACGCTTTCCTCTAAGAGTTGTTGGCAAAATACTGTTACATGCTGCTTATAGGACCTTTGTCTTCCTGTGGCCTGGTTAAAAGGCTTTGTCCTTCTTAATCCTCAGTGGTTTTTGCCATCATCTCTCTGGATGCCATATTTTGGGGTCCCTCATAGTGCTCCTCTGCCACTGTCCAGTAGGTGGGGAGTAGCCCACACATGTATGACCCTATGCTTGAATTGCCAAATAAACAATGTCCCTTTCATTGCCGCCCAAATAGACTGGAAGCGTGCTGCTGCCAGCACTCAGGGGGAGAGAGTGTGCTTTCCGAGGGCCTGTACCCTTGGCCCACACACACCGTTCTCCGTGGCAGGAGCCCATGCAGGTCTCCCAGGCCCTATGAGCTGTCCAGCCCTTGCACACATTCTTCCTACTTACAGGAACAGAATGGAAACACCTGGTTTGGCATGATGATTTGGCAGGTGGGAGTGGGGCAGCTCGTCTCTGCTGGCTTATGACCAAAACTAGTAAACTCACCATGAGCATGTGTTGGAGGTCAGCGGTGGCCTCCAGCCCTGGTACACACAGAGGCAAAGCCCACCTCTGACAGAGCCGGGCACCGTTCAACAGCAGCTTTTCTTCCTGGGGCCCCCAGGTGGGAAACGCTGGGCACTTAGTCATACAAATAAAGGTGAGGTTGGGGGCAGGCTTACCTGAGTCTGCACAGGGACTAAGCTCCTTGGTGGTCAATCACTGCCTCATTGCGGAGCATGAACTCCATTCACCACCACCTTTAATAAATTGGTCTCATTTTAACTGAGGATCATTGAGGTTAATTACAACAAGGGACCATCCTCACTTTGTGTTTGCCCCGTTCCTTCAGACGTGCATTTGGCCTAAGGAAGTCAGTGAATGTTGCTCCTCTTTTTTCTTTTTTTGGTTTATTTGACTGATTTTTGGGTGAAATATGTTGCTTTGTTTCTCTCATTTATTTGATTACTGTGGACAAAGGAAAACATTGAGGCAAAAATGGGTCATAAATCACATTACTTTGACCAACTTGTCAGAACCCTTTTCTACCTGCAAGTGTTCATTCTGATTCAGCGCAAATATTCTTTTCAATCTGGTCCATTCTTGGAGAAGAAACCCGTTGTAAGAGCTGTCTTCGGTGGTTGGGTTGTTACTTTGTAAAGTATTAAAGCACTAAACCAATTTTTGCAATATGTAGTAAATCTTGCTTTCATTTTGGAAAACTTCCAGTAATGACTACTGCACTTTTTATAGAAGAACTGTATTTAATTTCTTTCTTTTATGAAAGATTATTTCAAGTAAAAATAGCTCTGTAATCTGTGTGACACGGCTTCTCCGTTACTTGACACAGAGAAGCTTTGATGCCTACTCAATAAAATTAACATGTTTGTAAAGCATTGGTTTGTCCAATTATTTGCCCACTCATTCCTGTGTTCTTGGTAAAATACCATCTAAGAAAAGCTTTACGGCCAAGAGGAAGAGGATTCTCTGGGGCATGCATCCACACTAGTTTAAAAAAAAATGAAAGTGTTTTTCCAGTCAGATGAGATGCAAACCCAGTTATCACAGTTTCGTTCATATGAGAGGAATAATGGTTTCTCTCCTTTTTAAAATGGCCATGACACTTTCTGTCTGAATGAAAAGTGAATAGGGTTTTCTTTAACATGTCTTTGCCAGAGGTTGCAACCTTAAGCACGAGGACAGCAGCTGGGAACAGGGCGGAGGAGGAGGGTTTTGTCGTGACTCTTCCTTGTGCCTGCTGTTCTGTGGAGGAGAGTCGCTGCCTCTGTAAAAGAAAGGAAGAGACTGTGCTCATAGATCGAGCACCTGCTGTGTGCTGTGCACTGTACTGGGCGCTAGGGACAGTGACAGATGACAGGGCCTCATGCACTGAATGGACACCATGCGGGGGTGGCAATTGAATTCAATCCATGCAGCAACCCTGTGAGTTAGATATCAAAATCCCCATCTGTAGACAAGAAAAGTAAAGTTTGGCGAGGTAAGTTGTGAAGCCAGGATTCTGACACAGGGGCCTACACTCCCAGCCGCAGAGCACATGGCAGTATTTTGCCATCCCAAGGAACCGGCAAGGCCCCTGCCCAGGAGGAGCTCGTGGTCCACGGGAAGGTGACACACAAGACTTCATCTTGCTCGGGGTGGGGGGAGGGTGGGGGGGTGGATGAGGTAGGGGGAGTGAACTGGCACAGTTGGAAGAAGGACAGGGAAGATGCTCAGCTGGCCTGTGGGATTTGCTGGGGCAGTGGCCTCCACACCCTCCTGGGATCATGTTAAGGCCAATGAGACACCATCCATTTCTGGCTCTGATGTTCTACACAAGGAAATAGGAGACTGTTCTGAGTTCTTTCAGGACAGGCAGAGAATCCCACGTGAAAGGCAAATTTCTCCATTTGAAGCTTTGAAAGGTACTTAAAAGTCTGTGCAGAACGGTGGCATACACCCTGGGTTGGGAGATGGAAAGTCTGGCCCACAAATTGGCCTTGAGAAAGGCATCTCCCTCCTCCAGGGCCAGGTTTCTGTTCTGCATGATGAGGGACTCAAGGGAAGGCTCTCGAAGTTCCCCACCCAGTCGAGGAATCTGTGTATCATTCAGGAAAACAGAAGTCACCCCAGCTATTTTAACAGAGAGAATTCAGTTTGGGGAACTGAGCAAGCAGGTACTGGAAGACTAAAAATCACTAAAAGGAGACACAGAGGTCACACGGGGAGGGAACCTGCCAGAAGCAGCTCCATCACAGGCCGGGGGCAGAGCGAAGCTGCAAGCCTGGAGGATGGGCTGCACAGACAGGGCTCAGCCTCTGAGAAGGGAGCTGTGCCCCACTGGTGCTCAAGCCTCAGAGCCCAGAGGACGAGGCTCACAGAGCCAGGCTCGGATCCCCAGGACGGGTTGCTGGTGTCTCTGAGGGCGGCACGATGTGGCAGGTTCTTCCATGTGGGAGAAAAACAAACTGTAGCGGCAAGTGAAGAATTGTTGTTAAGACAACGTTGAGAGACACTAGAAGCAAAAGGAAACAGCAAGTCCTCTGTGTGTGTCTCAATCTACCTACATACACATGCATGTGTATGCATATCTGCATGTATGTACGTATGTACATGTGTGTGTGTATACACACACACACACACGCACTGAGCAAGGAGGAAGATAGGCCTCTCTGCTGCAGCCCCCATGGAACTGGGACTGGCCGTGGACCATGACTGATGTTCAGAACTTTCTTCTTCCATAACCATTTCATGTTTCCTTTCCTCTCAGCCACACCCTGGCTCCTTGGGATTCTTTACCTGACGGATAATCCAAACTTTCATTCCTGAAGGTTCTGAGTCCTCACAAGTCCTTTTTGTTGGATGCTGTAGTTTACCATTAACTTTATTTGTTTATTTTTTGAGACAAGTTCTTGCTCTGTCACCCAGGCTGGAGTGCAGTGGCATCATCATAGCTCACTATAACCTCAAACTCCTAAGCTCAAGCGATCCTCCTGCCTCAGCTCCTGAGTAGCTGAGACTACAGGCTTGCGCCAACGTGCCCAGCCTACCATTAACTTTAATGTTTGGATGTGGACATAATTAAAGGCACCTCAAAGAGCCCTCTGGATTTCAGACATCATCCCCTCAAGCCCCCCTGTGTAGCAGCAACTCAATATTTCATTGACAACAGATTCAGTCACACAGCCAGTACAGCAGCAACCTTACCTGTGTTGATTCAGTAGCTTATGAAGCCCAAAATGGTCAGGCCTCAGCTTCCGGTTCAGTGAAATCACTGTGCTGCCTATTGGAAGCTCTTCCTTGGAAACTGAGAGCTACAAAACAGATAGGCACTAAGGTATGGGGCGGGGGAAGCACAGGTTCTTGGTTGTGAGGCATCATGGTGACAAGAGCTACACACATGCCCACCTCTTGTTTCCCAGACCGTGTGTTCTGACCATGGGACCACCATATGGCAGACCATATGGCAGTTGCTAATTCAAATCCCAAACTCCATCTGTAAGCTAGAACTCTGACCTTTCAGGGGGTCATCTCTCTGCTGGCATCAGAACTGAATCTGCAGTGGGCAGGTCCATTGCTCTAACAGGCCAGCTGCTTCTGGGTCAACAGGATGTGTAGTAAGTGAAGTTGCTGTGCATGATTTCATTGCTGCAAAATTGAAATTCTTAATCAGAAGCAACACTGTGTAGAATCATGGTAAATAAGGTGTTCTTGAAGTCTGTGATGGCAGCTTTTGGCAGAAGCACTGCAGGCAGGGAAGGCAGATCTGAATCTAGGGTACATCTATTTCAGTGAGGGAGAATTGTTTTCCCTCCCTAATGGAAGGGGTGTAGTGTCATCAGCAAGCCATCAGGGTCTGGCTGGCTCTCCCCGGGAATGCATCATATGGGAGGCTCCACAGAGGTCTCTGCTGTCAGAAGGTCACTTAGGCAGAGCAGTGGTGGCCTCCAGGCTCGCCTTGGTGAGAGGAAATGTGTGGTTTTTTGCTCGTCCATAGCCCCATCCCTGCAACCATGGCCCCTTTGTACATGGACCCATTGGGTAAACATGATGATGGCTGGTGGAAGGGTGGACTGCTTGTCCACCTGAATCCTAAGAGGCTTCTCTGTGCAGGGAACTTCTGGTGAGCATGAACATGCCACCCAAATATCTCTATGATCTTTACACATTCTGAGAGATCCATCCACATACGTCTTCCCCACACCTTCCTCATACAGACATCTGTTGCCATGCCTCCTTGTCACCAGTCTTTGAATCCTATTCTTTCCAAGGTCCTCACCATCCAGTCAAGCTATATGTACCTGCCCATAAATCAATGTAGGTCAGGGTTTCTCAGCAGTGGTACTGTTGCTATTTGGGGCCAGATAATTCTTTTCTGTAGGGGACTGTCCTGTGTGCATTGTAAGATGTTAGTAGCATCCATGGCTGACTGTGATGGTTAATTTTATGTGGCAACTTGACTGGGCTAAGGGATACCCAGATAGCTGGTAAACCATTACTTCTGGGTATGTCTGTGAGGATGTTTCCAGAAGAGATTAGCATTTGAATCTGTAGACTGAATAAAGAGCTGCCCTCTCCAATGTGGGTGGGCACCATCCAATCCATCAAGGACCTGAATAGAACAAAAAGGCAGAGAAAGGGTGAATTTACACTCTCTGCTTGAGCTCAGCCACCCATCTTCTCCTGCCCTCCTCCTGGTTCTCAGGCCTTTGGACTCAGACCAAGACTTACACATTGGCTTCCTTAGTTCTCAGGGCTTTGGGTTTGGACTGGAACTATGCCACTGGCTTTCCTGGGCCACCAGTTTGCAGGTGGCAGATCGTGAGACTTCTCAGCTTCCATAATCACATGAGCTCAATAATCCTCCATAATAAGGCTCTTTCTGCATATCTATATATATCCTGTTATGTTTCTCAGGAGAACCCTAACTAATACACTGACCTCTACCCACTACATGCCAGTAGCAACCCTCCCCAGGGTGTGACAATCAAAAATGTCTCCAGGCATTGCCATATGTCCCCGGGTGTGTGCATGGGGTCGTCCACTGTTGAGAAGTACTGGCGTAGGTCCATTCTTCTGGCTGTCTTTCAGCCCAGAAAAGTGATAGCCGTTTGCTCTGCTCAAGCTCCATCCACTGGGACAATTTCCCTTTTCCACCATATTTCAAGGACACTCCAGACTGGAGTTGTGATGCTTCCATATCCCACTCTCAGTTAGTACCAGCATATCCTGGAGAACCATCTGAATGTAGCTGTCCTGGGCCGTCTGGTTGTGGGGAACTTCCCATGAGCCACAGGTATAGACTGAGGGAGAGGAGGCAACATGAGCAGGAGTACACAGAGGAGTCACAGAGGTCTGTGGCACCTGCTCACACACTGACATGTGCCTTCTGGGTTTTCTCCAGCCCACCCTCTCATACCCTCTCCACCTAATGACAGATTGCAGCTGCATATGCCCAACCTGTGGATGGGTGGGTCAGATGACACCCAGTCCCTATAGCCAGCTCAGGAGCGCACAGAGTCAGTTGATGTCCCCTGGTCATCTGTTCAGGCCCTACCATAACCCAATAGTATGCCAGGAGCTGTTTCTTAGAAAGAAGAATAGTTACATGTAGAAGGCATGGCTTCGTTCCAGAACCTGGAGTTCTATACTATGATTCGCCTACTGGGGCTCTCTGCCACATTGCTGTTGGCCACAAACGCTTGAGCACCATTGTATCTGTTAGGCGATGAGCCCAGAGGACCCCACTCGCAAGTGGCAGCCTTCAAGGCTCCTTGGTAAACACACTGGGATAGCACACTCAAGTAGCATAGGGTGCCTTCAAAATGCAAAACACTCAGCAAGCATCATGCCTCATTTTTGGGTGTTAACAACTTATTGTTCACTTTGTTGGGATGTCTTGAAATGCTCTGTAGGATCCCCAGAAACCTCACCAAGATGGTGGCCCCTGAATATTTATGGGGTCAATCTCCTACTTTCACGTCCTACCAAGGCTCCTGATGCACTTGCTGCCCCCACTTACCTGGTGCAGTCAGTGCATCTGGTCAGTGGTGTGATCCAGTGTGGTGCTCTGTGGCATCACTGCAAAGAGCAGGAAAACCAACATAACCCTGAGGCAAAATGGGAAGGTGTGCCATTTGCACTCCCAGACACAAGCAAACTATTTCTGCTGGTCCTTGCAAACGGACATAGAGATCAAGAGCCAACCCTCAGGTCCCCCGGGCCACATCAGTGGCTCCAGTAAAAGAAGCTTCATCTAGAACAGCAGCTTCAATTGGAGTCAGCAGTTGCTTACGTTTACTGTGATCCACTGGTTTTCTCCAAGATGCACCTGTCTTCTTCAGGTCAAACAGGCAAGTGATAGGGGGACATAATAGGATCTTCCGCCCTCCTAACCTCCGCAATTTCCCTAAGATTCAGAATTAATTACCTTTGATTTACTATCATGGTATGGAGGGGAAATTCTAGGACTTTCACTTTCTTTCCACTTCGTACCAAAATAGCATTCACTCCATCGCAGAAAAGCCAATGTGGAGAACTGTACGTTCGGAAATTGGGGAAATGACCCCTGGGGAGCCCACAGACACACCAGTCCCATGGATCCACACTTGGGACCAAACTCTTTATCATCTGACCTCCATAAGTCCCCACTTTGACTACTGGGCCATGGTAGTGTTTTTAAGTCCCCCGAATTAGTGACATCTCAGAGCCAGGGCTGAGTAGTCCCCAAATTATCAAGATATTCCTTTCCTCCAGCCCTTATGCCAGAGGAGACATTTATCAGAACAAGCCTTTTTGTTCCAGGGCTCAGTCACCCTGGAGAAAGGCCACAGGCCCCAGGGGGAGGTTTGCAATATACAACTGGGGTAACACAGCAGGGTCTCTTCTTGAAGGGGCCTGGCTCACATTTACTCAGGGGGCTCCGTACCTGTCAAGTGGCTCAGATCTGGAAACTTGATGATTTTCTGTGACTCTGCATTGTGGCACCTAGAGTAAGGAATGTTGCCTTCAAACCTGAAGTGCTTTCTAATAAAATTAATTCTAGTGATGTACATTTTATACACAGGAAAATGCACAAATATCAGACATACGGTTCAATGAGTTTTGGCAAAGGTATCCCTCCTGATCATCACAGCCAAGATTCAGAGCATTCCCACTGCCCCAGAGACCTCCTCCCCTCCCCACGGCCCTCCCACCCCCAGGGGCAGCTATTGCACAGGTTTTGCTCCTTTAGATTTGTTCTGTCTGTTTTTAAACCTCATACAAATAGAATCATAATATGTACTGTTTTATGTCAGTTTTCATTTGTTCAACATGATGTTTTTGAGATTCATCTGTATTGTTGTGGGCATCAGCAGTTTGCATGTTTTTTTATTGCTGAGTAGTATTCCATTGATAACTATGCCACCATCCTGTTACTGGACCTTTAGGTTGTCCAGTTTTGTTGTCGAAACCACAAGGGGGTTTCGATCTAGGTCCAGTTCCTCATTGCACAAAGATCCAATTACTGAGGCAATGAGGATTGCCCAGGAAGAAAGTAATTTTTAATATGACAGATGTCTTGTCAGGAAAATGGGAGAAGCTGCCTCAAACCTGTCTCCCCAACGAATGGAGACCATGGCTTTTTAAGGAGGGGCCATGTACTTTGGGAAAGGTTGAGGGGGATGGTGAGTCCTGGCAGCAGGAAGCCTTCAGAGTCTCAATTCCTTTGTCTTACAGAAAATCCATCATTTCTAGGAAACAACTCAAAAGGTTAGGTAGTTAAGGGAGAGGATTATAAAAAAACGTATAGGGGTCCTTGAAATTTGTTCCTGGAGCCAGTTACAGTTTGGGAACAAAGCTGCTATGAACATTTGTGAACATTTGGTAGACATAGGCTTTTGTTTCTTCTGGATAAATACAGAGTAAAATTGCTAGATCAGCAAATGAGTGTATATTTAACTTGATTAGAAATTGTCAAACAGTGTCCCAAAGAGCTTGTATGGTTTTACATCCCACCAGCAAATGGTTTCAGTCACCTGAGACAGGAATACACCTTCTCCATTTTTTCTGGTGCCCATGCAATAGCTCCCACAACCTTACAACAGTTCCCCCTTACCTGGAGCCCAGGTGGATGTCTGTTGCACACAAGGCTTTCTTTACGCATCTGAGTTAGGCACTTGTGTAGAAGCACAGAATCCCGTCATGCCCTGTAGTATGTTTTAATGCCCTGTAGTATGTTTGTGCATTGGTTTTGAATCCTGAGACTTTGCTGAATTCATTTATCAATTCCAATAATCTCTTGGTTGAATCTTTGGGATTTTCTAGATATAATATAATATTGTCCACGATTAGTGAATGTTTGACCTCTTCTGCCCCCATTTGGACACCCCTGATTCCACGGACCTGTGCCGTGTGTCCCTCCTCAAGGGACCCTGCCCTGTCTCACACCTCCTCTCTGCTCCCTTCCTCTTGGAGGCTGAGCTTGCATTCTCTCCTCTGTCCCAGTCAACCTCACGTGTGCCCCAACTGCTTGTGTGGGTGTTTGCTCCCTGGATGTCAGGATCTTTGATCAGCCCCGATGCCCACAAAGACCCAGTTGATGGTGTGATCAGTACCTTTGGCCTCCTCTGTGCACCCAGGTGAACTGTGCAAACAGCCCCAACCTGGGCATGCCCCTTGCCCAGGATAGAAGGTGACTACCTGCTGTGCAATTCCCAGGGAGTGGCTGGGTGTGCCCTGGGAGAAGGCTCACAAAGCATTGGGGCTCAGCTCCACCCAAGGCAGGGACTGCTGGGAAGGAAGACTTCTGAGGAGGGTGGTGAGAGCTGCACAGGGCCTTGACCTTGTCAGACAGAGAAGGAGCGAAGGGGTGCTCAGCAGATGGAGCAGGCACTCCTTCCACCAACAGTGACTGGAGCCCTCTTTGTGCTGGGCTCACTAAATGCTGGGGGTCTGCCCAGGAATAACACCGGCCATTTTCCTCCCTAGTGAGAGAGAAGGCAGGAAAGTCAGCGTAGGAGCTGCTGTACCAGGAGGGGCAGGGTCAGTGGGAGCCAGGGCAGTGGTTACTTACCCCTGGGGCTAGGGCTGGGGAAGGCTCTGAGGAGCTTCTGCGGTGGCCTGGGCTGGCCCGACACAGCTACTCTTGCAGCCCCTACAGGAAGGGTGCCCACTGCAGCCTTGTAGATGAGGAAACTGAGGCTCAGAGGTGGTAAGATCATCTTCCCAGGTCACACAGCAAAGAAAGAGCCAAGCCAGGCTGCAGGGCACTGGGCCTGGCCCCTGAGTCTGTGCTTGTCCCGGACATGCCCGCATCCGACAGCTGGTGGTGTTGGCCAGCCCTGGAGGTCATCCAAGCAAGACAGGGAGAGCCCACCCCCTCTGGCCCCTTTACCTCCCCCTTGTCATCACAAACCCAGGGCAGGGCCGCAACAGGAAGTGGAGTGTGACAAGTGTGGTCCCTGTCCCCTAGCGGGCTGCCCCTGCAGGAAGATAGCATGGTCTTCCTTGCACTCATGTCTGTCCCTGCCTCACCACACCTTAGAGCTGGGCAGCACTAGGATGCCTATGATGACCACTGTGCTATTTCACTTTCCTCCATGGGCCAGCACCCGCACCCGTGGTGGCAGCACAAGGGCTGTAGAACCAGCCTAAGGTAGTGACTGCAACACAGTGGCTGCACCTGCTTAGGGCAGCCTACTGGCCATCTGTCTCAAGCGTGGGCAAGGAATTCCAGCCCAGCCAGTCGGTGAGGAGGTGTCCAACAAGTGCCAGGGTCAGGGAAAAAGAAAAGCCATAGACTTTTATGAAGTACACCAGTGAAGTTTTCATCTCTGTGCTAGCACTGGCTCACTTCTGAAGATTTGAAGCCTGAGCCATGGGGACCTGGGTTGCTCTGTCCTGACAGAGTCCTCGGGACCGTCCTCTCCCTGGTCCTTACATCCTGACACAGTCCCAACATTCATCAAGCCCGGATTTGTGGTATGTTTTTGACGTTCCAGATTTCAATCACAGCATCCCAGCCACAGGAAGGAGAGCTCCAGTGGGGTCTGGCTGGGGGGTGTCTTCGCCTAAGCATGGTGCAGCAGGGTGGGGGAAGCTTCCTGGAGGAGAAGCCGGTGGAAGCCCAGCCCTGTCCACTGGTCTACTGTTGGCCTCAGGGGACGAGAATGAGCACCTCCGAGGATGGTTCAGGGCTAGGACCTAGCAAGTATCCAAATATTTCCCACCAGTTCAAGGAACAGCCACTATGGGAGCTCCCGAGTTTGCAAAACATTCTTTGCCCTGAGAGGCTGAAGACCTGCTTGGTGAGCACGTGGAAGAAGAGACCCCAGGGGCATGGTGTTTGCAAATGCATGCAGTGTAGGCGAGTGGGGGGCTGCTAGCCTGACCCACTGATGCAGCCTCGGGTCCCTTTGAAGGAGGATGGGACCCCGGGGAAGGGCCCAGGGAGCAGAAGGAAGAGCTGCAGGCTCCAGAGGGTGTTGGATTCATGAGGACAGAGACACCTTGGGGTTGGGCCCAAGACAACTTAGAGCAGACTCTGTGGAGACCAGCAGATGGTCCCCAGAAAGGAAGCCACACAGGGCTGAGGCCTGTCACTGGGGGCATGTGGCCGGCAGCATCCCTCTCCACCCAGGACCTGCTGTCTACAGGGCTGACCATAATGCCTGTGCAGCACTGTGTCTACCTTGTGACATCACGAGCTGGGGCCAGCACAACTGTCAGTAACTGGTGGCAAGTCCAGAGGAAGCCAGACCCCTGGGTGCAGCCAACGCTAACCTTAACACAACTGCGTCTGGGGCTCCGTCCTTGGGTGGTCCGGATGTGAGGTGGTCGGCTCATCTGCTTATAAAACAAGGCTTTGCTGCTTTCTGGGGACTTGTGCTTTGTTCTCTGTTAGGGTCAGTGAAGCTGCGTTTAAATTGTGGGGGAAGAAAGTTCCATAGAATGACAAGAAAATTGAGAGTATAATTTTATTTTCTTAGACTGAGTCTTGGAGGGCTTTCTGTTTTCTACATATTTTAAGCCAGTAAAGAAGAATGTTAAGAGTCAGATAAGGTGTGGAGTACGCCTGTTTCAGAGTGACTGAATGGCATGGTAACTTTTCCTTTGCATTTGGTGCTAATTGTGAACCTGTTGATTAGTAATTTTACATTTCTACTGTAGTGAGTGTATTAATTCTGCCCTTCACATTTAACCCTAATTCCAGACCACCTGTGATTTTTGTATTTGCCCTCTGGGCAGAGGGAAGATAAAACTGCACAGTGTTGGAGCCTGGTCGGCCACCTGCTGCCCCCAGGCCAGGGCCGCCCTGCAGGGTCTGAGGCTTTGGGGGGGCCTGTGACTCATCCTTCATGCTGTCCTTAGGTGTCTGGAGCGCCAAAGAATCCAAATCAGGGTTTTCCATGTTTTGTTCCTCTTAGGCAGGAGGGAAAAAACCACTCAGTTAAGTTGCCTCCAGCCAACCAGTGATTTACTTCACCTTTCAAATCTAATATCTTGACCAAATACTTAATTCTGTAGTTACTGCAGTTTTTGATCTGTAATCCGCAACCAGAAATCCATAACTTACTGTGGTACCCCCGAGGGTAGTCCGAAGCTTGCGCTGACACTCGTTCATTATCAAATAAAGCCCAGCGGTTCCTTTTCCTTTGCCACCGGCAAGCAGTTGGAGGGAAACACTCAATCCATATATTTCCCTGCTGAGAAATAGAAATGAATAATGATACCAAACACATCAACTTCAAAAACAACTTCTTCTTTAAGAGTAATCAACTCCATTAGTTGTAAATATATATTACATATATACATATTTATATATACACACACACACACACATATATAGTACCATGTTTTAAAAAATCCTCTTCTGGGTGCCTCAGCACTGCCACCGTGAGGAGAATTTCACCAAGAGAGATGCAATAGACAGAATAACCACCCACCCCTACCCCAGGAAAAATGCTTTAAATGTGGCTTTGATGGCCTCAGGGTGAGGGCCCATTTGAATTGTTTTTTAGGACACCTTCCCCCCTCCCCCCAAAAAACGTTAGGGCCCGTTCCTGTTCGGTTAGCGCTCACGGTTATTTCCTGCCGTGGATGTTGCCATTCCAATCAGTGTGCAATTGCTGCTCTGTCACCATGGGTGGGGAGCCAGGGGCACCCACTGCTTTGGGGTGCCAAGGCCCATCAGGCTGAAGGGTGGATGGCAAAGGACAGCGAGGAAAGGGAGGGCAGAAGGCCCCGGGCAGAACCTGGCTGTGATCTGGAACGCTGTGTTCTTGTCCCTGTCCAATAGCTTTAGGGTAATAGTTACAGTGCTCTGCCATGTTTCCCTTCCAAGCCTTTAAGAAATGGCTTTGTCATTGTCACTCTGACTTTGAACTCGTGAGATAGCATTCTGTAGTATCATTTAAAGCTATACGTAGTAACATAGTGGAAATATTCATTCCTTTCCATTTAGACACTCAAATATTATTTTATTTTTGCATCTTCAAGTATCAAGCAAATTCAAATATTATTAATAAATTTTCTGGAAAAAGAGAAACAAGCCCTGAGAGGGGCCACCATGAAAGCCAGGAGGGAGGTGAGTTGGCGTCTGTGCCAGGACCCACTCAGAGCACCCCCAGAATGCAGCCCACGCACACCAGCGGTACAGCCACAGGGCACCAGGGTATCTGGGGCACCTTTGCAGGAACGTCCCTCAGATTCAGTTCATGGATCTCTCTCGGAAATAGGTCTCAATGGTCCAGAGTGAAGAGCAAGTCCAGATCCCAAGCCTGGCCAGTGACTATGGTGGGAAGGCTTGCCTGAGAGAGGTACAGGGATCTCCACTATCAGGAAGGGTGAACTCAGGCATCTGAATCAACACACCCAATACATCCATCCATCAGTCCATCCAGCAACCAGAAAAACTGCTAGAAACATGGGAAACATCTGCTAAGATATCAGATTAGCAATAAGGTTACAAGGAATGACCTTGTATTTGGGCCATTTTTAGTCTAGAGGTGACTGCTGATGCTGAAAGCATGACAAAGAAACGTGAAGAACATCTGTAGGATTAACGAGACAAAAAGCAGTATTCAGGGCCCATTAAGAAGAGAAGCTCTGGTGTGAGGAAGGAGGACACTCTGGGTGGGGATACTACTTGCCTTCTAGGAGAAAACAAGAAAATTAACCCTCACAGGGACTACAGCCTGGTTTCTGCAGACCTCAATTTCTGAATTAGATCAAAGAAAATTTGAGGGAAGCAATTGAGAATTCTCTATTTAAAAAAAAAACTCAAAAAACCAAAAACATTATCCTATGCTTCAAAGTATTTCTACAATATTCCTACAAACAGTTTTGGACATACAATATCCAACTCACAATAAAAGATAACCGGGCATTTAAGAAGACAAAGCAACACAAATCAAAACTAGCAGAAACAACAGGCAATAAAAATAGACCCATGCAAGCCCTAGGTAGTGAAGATATCACATAAAGATGTTTAAGTAACTATGCTTACTACTTTCAAGGAGATAAAACATATCATTAAGAATTTTGGTGAACTTGAAACTGTTTTTTTAAATAGCATAGCATAGCACAGGTGAAACAAGCCAGACCCAAAAAGCTCTATACCACATGAGTCCATTCACATGTCATTCCACAAAAGGCAAAATTTATAAGGACAGAAAACACATTGGTGGTTATAAGGTGTAGAGGATGGGGGAGTGATTGACTATTATAAAGGGAAGGACAGGGCAATTTTTAGGGTGATGGAACTGTTCTGTCTGGTACTGGAGTAGCAGATACAAGAATCTCCACATTGGTCAAAACCCACAGAATTGTACACATCACAAACAGTGATGTATGGAAATTACAAAAAAATCAACAAGGACGTTGCAGGATTCCAGGATGGAAAGCAGACTGTGGTAAAAGACTCTCATTGTATGACAAACCTGTGACGTGGCCTCTGAGAGGGGGTAGGCAGTAGGAGCTGACCTAAGTAACCTGGGAAACTGGTGTTTGGACTGGACACAGACTGCACACAAAGGAACTGTGCTGTACTTAGCACATTCATTTTAAGTGGAGTAGGATAGCAATTCCAAAACTGCCTCACAGGTACGCGGGGCTTGAACAAGTAAGTGAAGGCATGTTGCAGGGTGAGAGCAAGTGTCTTACTGTGGGGGAAGGGAAGATGGATCAGCAAGGGAGGGAGGAATGAGTCCTCAGGACGGCCCCCAGGCTGAGATCTCAGTGTGAATCCAGGCTTAGTTCAGTGGACATACGGAGGGACAGAGAGAAGTCCCTAAAGGCACAGGATATGGACATGGGTGAGCGCACACACATACATCTCCTAGCTGTGTCCACTGACAGTGGCTAGAACAGTGACACCCCAGTGGCAAGGAGCACACCCACACCCAGAACCTGGGTTCTAAGACCATTTTCCAAGGAAAGGAAACAGGTTCCTGGGAGAAATGGCTGATTCCGTGGCACAGAAGCTGGGGCAGCAGCCAGCCTGGGCTCCAGCATCTCTGGTTCTGGGAAGCCATCCAGGGAACAGAGGCAGAGGCTGTAGTACATCTGTCTGCTTCCCTTCAGCCTGAGATAGGGAGACCCCCGAGGCTGCCCTGAGCCTGGCCAGAGCTCACTTTCCCTTGTTTCGGCTCAGATCCATCCCATAAACGCAAGCGACAACACCCACCTCTGCTGGCATCATAAAGACTTTGACAAGATGGGACTAGAGCTACCCTGAGGCCCCCTGACCTAGCAAATCCCCCCACCTCCACCCCTGCCTGCAGGGTCCTAAAGCTGCTAGGCCTGCTCTGCATGGGTCACCAGGCCACCCAGTGGGGCAAAGGCTTGCATGAAGTGGCCATTGGTTTTCTTCCTCCACCGTTGCCCCTGGAATCTCTGCCCACGAAGACCAAGGGGGAGAAAAAGGCCAGTTCTTCGTGTCTCACAGTTGCAGGCAGAGACCCTGGAGGCTCTCCTCTCTAGCCAAAAGGCATCCTGGGGGGCTCCTTTCAGTCTTGGGGTGCCCAGAACCTCCCCACACAGCTGCACAGGTGGGGGAAAGTAGGTCCCAGGTGAATCACACTCTTAGCACCAGCCCAGACAGCTCCTTAGGCCAAAGCTGCTGCTGGTCGGGCTGCATGGTACTGGTTGGAGTCTGGGTTTGTCTGGAATCCGTGATAAATAAATGAGAAATTCCCAAGCAGCTCATGAATAAGACTTGCAAATACTAGAGTGAAAATGAATAGTCTTAAGGAAGAACAAAATTCCTAATTCACATTTTCTTCCCAGGCTCACTTTTTCCCAAAAAGAAACTTTATAAAGTTGTGCATGAATTTTAAACACATGTAAAAGAAGCACAGGGAAAGCAGGCTTAAAAGGGACAGAATCCTGATTTAAAGAAAACAGAGTGATGCCGAGAATTGGAGTCTGGACACCCACACCCGAGGCAGCCACAGCCTGCAGTGTGCTGTGCGTCTTTCCGGATGCCCAGGCGTATGTGAGCATGCATGAGGATATTTATGTGAATGCTTTCATACACGTGGGAGCTTACTCTGCACATATCAATGTTGATCCTCGGAATCCTGTTTTCTGGAACAGACATATGCCATTGTGTGAACTGACACCACTTTACTTTGTTTGGTGGGCATTATGTGTTTCCTGACTTCTGTCACAAGCACCACTGCAGTGAACACCGTTGTCATTGTCTTCACTCAATTGTGAGCACACTTGCAGGATAAAATCTTGCAGAAGAAATCATTGAGTCACATGTGTGCAAACACACATTGAGTGACATTGCTGGTGCCATGGGGAGTGGAGGTGGGCAGAGCCCACCAAGGGGCCCGCATCAAGAGTGGCCAGACACCAGCCACCAGGCCACTGACCTCAGCCACACACCTCAGTGGGGACCACAGGAGCAGGGCCAGCATGCCCTGAGGAAGTGACGGGTGTCCACCTGCACCCAGCGCCACCTTAAGGAGGAGGAGGCAAGGCAAGTGGGGAAGACCCTCAGTCATCGAAATGAGACTGAGATTCCCATGAAGCTCGTTCACCCAGGACCAGGCTGAGAGGACTGGAGGGGACGACGAGTCCAGTCCCCTCGACCCTCCGGCCCGACGGGTGGGATGCAGCAGGTGAGGACAAGCTGTTCAGGATTAGGAGAGGGAAGAGGCTGCATTTCCCTCCCCTAGAAGACTGGAGAAATGTGCAGCCCAGCCAGAGCATGATTCTTCAACCTCAGCCTCTTTCTCCTCAAGCTCCTGTTCGTCCCTCCCAAAGTTGGCCTCAGTAACCAAGCCTGTCTTCTGTGCCCCATGTCCCACATGCTTGCTGGGACCAGGCTATCCTAGCACAGGGGATACTTCCCGTGGGATTCCCGGGGGGTCTGGGACCCACCTGCAAACCTATAGGGTAGCTGAGGCCTCCAGCCAGAATGCAGGGTGCCTTCTGCTGCCTCGGGGGGCTGTGGGTGGGCTCCTCCCTGGGACCCGGGGCTGCTGTGGGGCTCCCTCAACTCCCATGTTCACCTATTAGTGAATGTCTGCGAGCATGGACAAGACCTGAGCGAGCTGGAGTCTGGTGCACTGCACCTGCAGAGGGGCCCCCACCGGGATAACAAGACACATGGTCTGGGACCCCATCACCCAGGGTTCTGCCTTTATCTGGGGTTATCTGGGTGATACTGAGAAAGGACATGATGACAGTTCTAGCTTCCCACCCCCTGGACCTGGAACCTCCTCCTACAGAACATGTGTCTGCCCCTCTTGCACATTTGAACAGTGAGGGAGTTGTTGAGATGAACAATCTGCTTTTTCAAAATTCATTTTTGAAATTTTGAATACAATCATATAGAGTATGTTCTCTGACCATAATGGAATCCAAACAGAAATCAATACCAAAAACACAACAGGCAGACGTTATAAACACTGAAAATTAAACAATCCATGTCTAAATTATCCAGGCATCAGAGAGGAGGTCTCAAAGAAAAATTTTAAAAACATGGGACTGAATGAAAATTAGGATGGTTAATTTTGTGTCAACTTGACTGGGTCACAGGATGCCCAGATAGCTGATTAAACATTATTTCTGGGTGCTTCTGTGAGGGTGTTCCTGGAAAAGACTAGCATTTGAATTGGCAGACTGAGTAAAGCAGATGGCCTCCCAATGTGAGTGGGCAAAGTCCAATCCAGTGAGGGTTCTGAATAGAACAAAAAGGCAAAGGAAGGTGAATCAACTCTGCCTGGCTGCTTGAGCTGGAATGTAGATCTTCTCCTGCCCTCGGTGCTCCTGGTTCTCAGGCTTTCAGCCCTGGACTGGACCTATAGCATTGGCTTTCCAGCTCTCAGCCCTTTGCACTGCACCAGTGGATTTCCAGTCTCCAGCTTGCAGATGGCAGATTGTGGGACTTCTCAGCCTCCATCATTGCATGAGCTAATACATTGTAATAAATTTAAATGTAAAATAGACCCCCTTATCCACAGTTTTGCTCTCCATGGTTTCAGTTACCCATGGTCTACTGCTGTTGGAAAACACTACATGGAAAATTCAAAAAATAAACAACTCATAAGTTTTAAATTGCATGTCATTCTGAGTAGTATGATGAAATCTCACACTACCTCACTCCATCCTGCCCAGGACATGAACGTCCTTTGATTCATGAATCACACTGTATATGCTGCCCACCCATTAGTCACTTAGCAGCTGTCTTGGTTGTCAGATCAAAAAAAACATGGTATATATAGGGTTTGGTACCATCCTTGTTTTCAGGCATCCACTGGGGGTTTTGGAACATGTCCCATGCAGATGAGAAAAGATTACTGTATCTCCTGTTGATTCTGTTTCTCTGGAGAACACTGCCTAATATAAAAATGAAAATATAATGTATTAATATCTAAATAAATGGGATCCAGCTAAAGCAGTGCTGAGCAGGAAATTTATAGCACTAAATGCTTACATTAGAAAAGAGAGGAGACACTTCTAGCATGAATACATGAGGAGCTCCGTGGACCCACTCTACAGTGAAACTGGTGAAAATTATTTTTAAAAACAACCACTTAAAGCATCTTTTAATGGCCCTAAAGATATACAGCAAATGAAAAAACATTATTCAATAAAATCTACTATAATTCAGTAAGAAGAGTGAGAGTCTGTGGTGTCTGAACTAAGATTTGCTCCCTCCATCCCCCCCTCACCCCAGCAAGACAGAAACTCCACTCCAGATGGGTGCAGCCAAGAGCACAGGGCTCCCTCTTCCCTGGAGTCCTCCCCAGTTGGAGAGCTACAGTATCTTTCCAGGAGGGCAGGTCAGCATGTCTTATCCTGCCTCTGGCTGCCTGAGGCTAAGTTCTAGGTGACTGTGACCAAGAGCTGAGGGCTCCCTGATGCCCAGCCACCACTCATAGGAAGAAGGCTCTACCTTGAGTACAGTGCTGTTGAGAAAAGTGCCCCCACAAGGAGAGGCAAGCTGAGAAAACCCGAGGCTACTGCCCATGCTCATCCATCAAGTACCCAGCTCCTAAAGTGGGACTATCACCTGGAGAGAAGTATACCATTGTCCCCACCCCCAGCTCAATAGCCATGGCTCAGAGATTTTTCCCAGGAGGGGAAGTGGAGAACCTGAGAAAGAAACCCTGGGAGGAGCCCACCTGGGATCAGAACAAATATCAAACACAGCCATCACCCAGTACCCAAGGAGGATTCGTTCCAGGATTCCCCTGGAATACCAAAATCCATGGATTCTCAAGTCCCTTAACCAAATTGTGTGATTTTGCATATAGCCTAGGCACATCCTCCCATATACTTTAAATCATCTCTAGATGACATATAATACCTAATACAATGTAAGTGCTATGTAAATAGTTGTTATACTTTATTGTTTCGGGAATAATGTCAAGGAAAAAAGGACTGTACATGTTCAGTAAAGATGAACTGAACATTTTCTTCAAATGTTTTCTACCTGAAGTTAGTTGAATTAGTTAGTTGAATCCATGGATGTGGACCCTGCTGATATAGAGGACCAACTATATTGGCCTCCAGAACCATTCCTTCAAAGGAGCCCACATTTGATTGGATTAGTCTGTAGAGTGATTTAGGCCCAAGGGCATTATTAAGAGCAACACAGCAATCAGCCAGCAATTAATAAAGCTTAAAGCTAGGTGTGGTCAGGAAAAGAGACAAAAAGGGACTGTCAAAACCACTGTCATCACAGGGACTGTGTATATATCCAAAGCTGCCTTCCCACCACCTTAAGGGGCAATATCAAGTGTTTAACACTGCACTGGGAGTAGATTCCACTTAAGTAATTTAGCCATTCACTAAACAAATAAGAAAATAGCAAGTCCTTTGGGGGAGTTGGGGACCAGTACCTAGAGCTGCCGCAATAGATTATCTAAAATATTCCAGCGGGCCGGGCGTGGTGGCTCACGCCTCTAATCCTAGCACTCTGGGAGGCTGAAGCAGGAGGGAGGATTGCTTGAGGTCAGGAGTTTGAGACCAGCCTGAGCAAGAGTGGGACCCCGTCTCTACCAAAAAGTAGAAAAAATTAGCCTCTACCAAAAATAGGGGAAAAAAAAAAATTAGCCAGGCATGGTGGCACATGCCTGTAGTCCAAGCTACTCCGGAGGCTGAGGCAGGAGGATTACTTGAGCCTGGGAGTTTGAGCTTGTGGTGAGCTGTGATGATGCCACTGCACCCTACTTGGGGCAAGACTCTGTCTCAAAATAAATAAATAAATAAATAAATAACTTTTTAAAATATCCCAGCAAAAAATAATGAAACATGCAAAAAAAAAAAAAAAAGGAAAGCATAATCCATACACCAGGAAAAAACCAGCAACTGAACATGCCTGTAACTGATGTCAGATTTTTAAAAATAAATTGTACTGTCTATATTTGAGATTACAACATTGTGTTATAGGATACATGTAGAAATAAAATGGTTACAGTAGTGAAGCAGATTAACATATCTATTATTTCACATAGCTACTTTTTTTGTGACAAGAGCAGATAAATAGATTTCAGATTTAACAAAGACCTTAAAGTAGCCATTATAATATGTTCAAAGAACTAAAGAAAACCATGACTAAAAAAGTATGATGACAATACCACATCAGATAGAGAATATCAACAAAGAGAAAGAAATTACTTTTTAAAAAAGGAAAATGCTGGAATTGGAAAGGACAATAATGGAAATAAAAACTTCATTAGAGGGCTCAACCGTAGATTTGAACTGGAAGAAGAAAGAATTAGCTAACTTGAACATATATCAATACAGAGTATGCAAACCAAAGAACAGAGAGAAAAATAAATGGAGAAAAATCTACAGGGCCTCAAAGATATGTGGGACACCATTAAGCTCACTAGCATGCACATAAGGAGAATATCAGGAGAGCAGAGAGAGAAGAAGGAAAAATATTCAAATAAATGATGACTGAAAACTTCCCAAGTTGATTGAAAAACAATACACATCCAGGAGGCTCAACGAACTCCAAGCAGGATAAATGCCAAGAGATCTACAAACAGTAAAATGTACTATGTTACAAATAGTAAAAATGCTGAAAGCAACACATGTGGAAAATCTTGAAAACAGCAAGAGAAAAACAATGGGGAAGAATGGTGCTGGGACACCTACATATCCACATGTAAGAAAATGAAATTGGACACATTCTTCATGTTATACACAAAAATTCACTCAAAATGAATCATAGACCTAAATGAGACACCTAAAACTCTTAGAAGAAAATAAAGGAATAAATCCATGTTACCTTGGATTAGGCAAAGGCTTCTGAAAAATAACACCAGAAGCAAAGGCAACAAAAGAAAAAATAGGTAAATTGGACTTCATCAAAATTAAATACTTTTGCCAAGAAGCAAGTAATAGACAACCCACAGAATGGGAGAAAATTTTTTCAAATTACTTCTGATAAGGGGCTTGTATTTAAAAGACATAAAGAACTATGACAACTCAACAACAAAAAGACAAATAACCCAATTGAAAATGGGCAAAGGATCTAAATAGACATTTACGCAAAGATACGCAAATGGCCAATAAGCACATGAAGAGATGCTCAACATCATTAACCACCAGAGAAATTCAAATCAAATCCACAATGAGATACCACCCCACACCCACTAGGATGGCTGGAATAAAAAGGTCATCCTGCAACAAGCGTTGGTAAGGATGTGGAGAAATCAAGCCCTTATACACTGTGGGAATGTAAAATGATACCACCACTTTGGAAAAGAGTCTAGCAGTTCTTCAAATGGTTAAACATAGAGTTACCATATGGCACAGTAATTCTACTCCTGGGTATATCCCTAAGAGAAATGAAAACATGCCTACACAAAAACTTGCACACTAATGTTCATAGCCACATTATTCATATTAGGCAAAAAAATGGAAACAAACTCATCAATCGATGAATGGGTAAATGAAATGGGGTATATCCATATAATGGAATAATATTCAGTAATTAAAAGAAAGGAAATGCTGACACACGCTACATGAAGAACTTTGAAAACATGCTAAGTGGAAGAAGCTAGTTGCAAAGGACCACGTATTCTATAATTCCATTTATGTGAAACGTCCAGAATAGACAAATCTAAAGAGATTAGCGGTTGTCTTAGGGCTGCAGGAGAATGTGAAAAATTGAAGTGACTGCTAATTGGTATGGTATTTCTTTCTGGGGTGACAGAAATGTTCTAAAATTGTGGTGATGGTTGCACAGTTCAATGAATATGTTAAAACCATTGAACTGTACACTTTGAGTGAGTGAATTGTATGGCATACAAATTATATATCAGTACAGTTGTTATGTTTAAAAATCAATGAAATTGAAACAGGAGAATAGAAAAAAACAATGAAGTAAAAAACTGGTTAATCAAAACAATAACATTGACAAACCTCTAGCATGCTTAGTTTAAAAAAAAAAAAAAAAAAGAAAAAAAAAAAACCCTGCCAAACTGCATCCTTCAAACATTTAAGCAGAAAACAAAAATGAAAGTCTCTGTATAAAGAAATAAAAATAAGATGGTTCTCAGACTTCTCCATAATACTAAATATCAGAAGACAGTGGAGTCACTTCAAAGAAATTTTCAAAGGTATGCTTATGATGCAAGAATTATATGGTTAACTAAATTGTATCTCACATGAAAAAGTCAACTGATAGACATTCTTAGATATGCAAGGACCTGCTCAGAAAATATGCCACCAAGAATTTTTGAAGACACAACCCTAATTGAATAAATATGAAGCAACTTAAAGGCTCAAAAGAATAAGAAAGATACACTGTTAAAGATTAGTGGTAAGCAAGTAACCAGTTAAAAGACGAGATCAATCCATATTGGTGCTGTGAATCTGGTTAAGCAACTGAATGTGAAGGCCAAGAATTATTCCTGAGACCAAAAGTACATAACATCATAGCAATAGTTCCATGCCAACGGTCTGGATGTAAATGCTAGTTTATTTTGTCAAGGACCAAGAAGTGACTGGATAAGAGACCAGGTGAGGAGGAATCTTTTCTAAACTTATCATTTTTAATACCATCAGTAATCTAAAAGAACACTACTAATAGAATAAACACAGAGAAGATGCCTTCCAAAACACAGGAGAAAATAACAAACAAAAATAACAAAATCCAGATAGTGAAACACAGAAAACAAAGGAAGGATAACTAAGCCTAAAAATCATAAAGCATAAAACAACATGACAAAAATAATACTGAAAGTATTAGTTATGATGACAAATGTGGATAGTTCAAATACCTCTATAAGAAGACATAATCTGTTAGTTTAACTCAAAGAACAATATCCAAATACATGCTGTATATATGAGACATGCTTAAAATAGAATGAGGCATGACATGTGATTCATGAATGCAAGGACCATGTCCCCATGGCATTCTGCAGAGCCCAGTCCTGAGACACCATGAGGTATATACAAGGTGCTCAATATGGATTTGCTAATGAAAGCAAAGGGATGAACAAAAATATACTAGGTCAATGCAAATAAGCAAGTGAAAAAATCAGGTCACAACTTTAAAAAAAAACAAACCATGGAAAATAGAATCCAAAACAAAAACTATGAAAATAGGGCAAAGGAAATAATTTTATTTTTCTAAAGGAATCATGAAATGGTAACTTCCACGATTCTTCTTACATGTGAAATATTATTCCGTGAAAATGTATAAAGCTAAAAGTTTAAATATACAGGGAGAAATTGGCAAAAATGCAACTGCAGTGGGACGTCTCACACTTTCTGATAGAGGCAGTGTATTGAAAATCCACAGGCACGTGGGAGCCTTGAATAACATGATCAATACCGCTGATTGAACAGACACTGCCAGTGACGCCACCACACCTCCCCTCCCAGCACAAGCGTTTGTTCAGCGACATCACTTGTCACGTGAACTCTTCCTTTTTTTAGGGGAGCAGTCTTTCGGGGACCAGATGCAGACTGGTGGGTGGGTGGAGTAGAGGGGACACCGTGGCAGAGGTTCTCTCTCGGGCCCCTTGGACTGGGTTTCAGCTCCTCGGATTGGGACCGAAGGCCCAAAACTAAGAAATAAGGTTTTCTTGAGCAACCCAGTCAATTTCTGGGCCATGGGGTCATAGTCTAAGGTCGCCTAACTATTGAAGAGAAAGTCTCAGAGGTCAGATTAGGACACAAAGGAAGCTCTGCTTGGTCCCAGTGACAAAGTGTGGCTTAGAGTTGGGCATGTAGCCCTCGATCTTCCCACTGCTGCAAGGAGATGGGCCATACTCCGTGGAGGACTGTACCCTCGGCAACAGCGCTTGGGGTTGGGGGTCTCATCACGCCTTCAGAATTGGGGTATAACACGGATGTACATTTTACTTTGTGGTCATAGGCTAGTGACATGTGAGCCATAGCTACATCAAATTTTATATAAAAATAGCACTTTCCTTTCTAGCATTCGAGCAATATTTATAAACACTGGTTATGTATTGGGCCATGGAGAAAACCTCAATAAATACCAAAAAGCAGAGAAGGTAATAAGGCACTAAAACCTCAGCACGATGAATGTACAAGTCTATAACAAATGTTTAATTTAAAAAACACCCCATATGTCAATCACACTCCGATTTTTAAAATCCAACCCCTTGAAACTTAAAAGTAAAATCACTTTCCTAAAGAAACATCAGCTCACAGAGAAAAATGAAACTGCAATTCCATAGGCAGGAATGATGGGCAAGTGCCCAGCAAAGCTTACGGGACGTAGCCACGGCCTGTTTCCACCATCAAGCAAGAAGGAAGGAACAGAAATGAGAAGAGCAGTCAACAGGAGAAGTCTGCAAAACAGAAATCAGATGTGAGGAACATGTTTTAAAAGACACACGGGTCAGGACAGAAACAAAAGTAGTAAATGAATTTGATGAAAACAAAATGTCTAGTCTTGATGAATAAAACCAAAGCCTGCTCTGAAAAGAGACACATCGCCCTACAAGCCACGTGGTGGGGGGACTAGGATTCCCGTCCCGGCTGTTGACATCTGGGCCTCTCTGAACTTCCTGTCTTCTTCCATCTGCTGGGGCCCAGCAGGGGTTATTTGAGGTCGAGTGTGAAGGACATTGGCGCTTCAGGATGCCCTGGTGAGCCATGTTATGAAGAAGCCTTTGGTACCAATTTGTCCCTCCTTCTATGTAATTTTGGATGACTTAGGCAGGGTCATTTGTTCCTTGTAGGTCTCGGCCCCCCCCCCGGTCCACACTTCCTCCAGCATTAGGGTGCAGAATTACCAAACAGTGTGGCTCACAGGTCCTGGCGCCCTCTACCCTCCCACCCCCAACAGCCAAGCCTGGGAACAGAGAATGGAAGAACACCTCCTGGGGGTAGGTGGGGCCTTTAAAACAGCTCCCCCAGCTGAGCCTGTCCAATTTGCAGATTCATGACAAAATAAGTATCGTCATTGTCAAGCCACTAAGTTTGCTACACAGCCACAATGACTGGGAAAGTGCATAAAGGAAGAAATTAAAGAAAAGCAAGCGTGAAGTCTGAGGCAGAGAGACTGCGCCTTCGACGAATGTATGTTACACCTCAGTAAAAAAGGTTGTTCTCAAGGTAAGAATGAATATATACCCCTGGGGTTGTGGTCAGGATGAAGAGAGTGTACATAAATTGGTTGGCAAAGTGCTGGGCACATAGTAGGCGCTCAGAATATAAACAGTGGCTACCATCATCATCATCACCACCACCAGCAGCTCTTCACCCAGTACTGGCAAGGACGTGTCCAGCCCCTGGGATTAGCGCGAATTAGCTGCCCTGCCTATTTAAAAGTCATGGAGGACGTCTGTGGCCAACAACTCGGCCTACACTAATGCCCCTTGCTTTTCCTTTTATTCATGCATCTCTTTCTTAGTTAAAGGGCTTTCTTTGCAAACTGGTCCCTAGTCAGCTTCCAGGTTTGACACATTGACTGCCACACTAGAAAAAAAATTTTTTTCCTTGGGGCCACAGTGTTTTATTATGAAAATAGAATAAAAACTTGGAAAACAAAATGATCCTTTCTAATTTAATGATAAATTTGTTATTTCTTATTGTTTTCTGTATGTGAGTTATGTGCAACTTGAAAAATAGTTCACGGGGCTCCCAAGGGGAAGAGACGTGTGAGTCACATGTGCTTCATGAGGCCCCGGGCTCACAACTAGCGTGAGTTAAATACAACTCACATGGCAGCTAACGTGTTAAAAATAGGTTCTGGCTAAAGCCCAGGCCGGGGGTGGTTGCGTTGCGGGAGGTGCGAGCTACCGGCAGCCCACTGCGCCCTGGGCCGGCGCGGGGCGTCACCCCGTCGGGACTGCAAGCGCCGCCTGGTCCCCGCCCGCCGCCGCGCTCCCTGGCAGGTCACCGTGACCTCGACTCCCCGCTGACTCTGACTGGCGCTTTCCGCTCACTCCGCGGGGGCGGTTCCCGAAACAGCGAAGGGCCGCGGGGTCAGTGCAGGCTGCCTTGTCCCGCTGCCTGCCTGGCGGCCACATGGCCCCCAACAGGGGCAACTGCGCCGGGGGCGCGGCTCAGGGTGTCCCAGGCAGTGCGGGCTCCCCTCCTCCCCGCCAAAGACTGGGGAGAAGCGGGGCGTCTTAGTCCCTGCTGGCGTAGAGCAGCGACAGTTCTGCTAAAGTGGGATGGGGCGCAGGTGAGAGGGCGCAGGTGAGAGTCTGCAGGCCGGGGCGAGGCCGCACTCCCCACCTGTCCTGTAGGAGCCCCCAGTCCGCATGGAGGTCGGCAAGCGCGGAAGCCATTCCGAGATGAAGCTGCAAGTGCATCCGCTGCTCCGGGTCTGGACGCTGGGAAAAGTCCTCCAGGAGCAGGAATTCGATCCCGCCTTAAAGGATTGGGATGGTCTGCACCTGAGCGCCAGAGAGCGCGGCCCCATGCAGGGAACAGGACAGCTCAGGTCCAGGACAGCAGTGGTTCAGGGGAGGGACCCCGGAGGAAGCGCAGCCTGTTAAGTTTAAGAGTAAGGCTAACCCATCGCTTAACAGGACTAGCCCACATCAGCCATTAAGGCCTTAGCTGGTGCGGCGGCAGGGATTGGGGAGATGTTGGTTCAAGAGACTGAGGGGATGGATGAGCAGACTAAGCCCAACCCAGGGCCTGGAAGGGCCTCAGATTCGCCAAGGGACTGCTACGGTGTCAGAAGTAACAAACATGCTGCAGCAACAAACAGCGACAAATCTTAAGGTCTGAGCACAGCAAAGGTATATTTCCCCCTTACAAAAAAGGTGCACTTCAGATCTGGGCAACTCTCCGGGGAGCAATTGCCCTCCTGGCAGGCGGAGTCCGGGCAGTGGCTCTGTCTCCGCCCAAGACCTCCTACGTGGTCGTCGCGATAGGGAAGACGTGAGAGGACCCAGAGAATCAGGCTGGCAGGTAAATGCCTCCCCCTGGAGGTGACAGATGGTCCTTCAGCTCACAAGTCCTTCAGGCTGTCACATGACCTCCCTAACTGTGAGGGACCCAAGAGTGTCATCTCCCACAGGCCTGGAAGGAGAGAACCAGATGGGGTCAGTGCTGCAAGTCTCCACCACCAAAGGGCGGGAGGCCCGAGGAACAGCTCTACCTACAATCTGCTTTGGCAAGAGGCCAGCTTGCTGCCCAAGGCTACCCCAGTGTCACCTGTCAGCTTCGTACAGGTGATCCTCAACTCACTTTGGGGTTATGTCCTGATAAACCCGTCATAAGTTAAAAACGTATTTAATACACCTAAGCTACTGAACATCATAGCTTAGCCTAGCCTACCTTCAACCTGCCCAGAGCACTTGCACTAGTTGGGCAGAATCATCTGGCAACATGGTCCACTGTAGAGCAGGGGTCCCCAACCTATGGTGAATTGTATAATTATTTCATTATATATTGCAATGTAATAATAATAATAGAAATAAAGTGCACAATAAATGTAATGTGCTTGAATCATCCCAAAACCATCCCCCTCCTCTCCTGGTCTGTGGAAAAATTGTCTTCCATGAAAACAGTCCCTGGTGCCAAAAAGGCTGCTATAGAGTATGGGTTATTTACCCTCATGATCGTGTGGCTAACTGGGGAGCTGTGGCTCAATGCTGCTGTCCAGCACTGCAAGAGAGTCTTGCAGCACTTGCTACTGAATGTGTATTGCTTTCGCACCACTGTAAAGTCAAAAAAGTCGTAAGTGGAACCATTGTAAGTCAGGGACTGTCTGTAATTGCACAGCTTTCTGATTGGCTTGTTAGAGGTCACAATAATGTGTGCTCCTCAGGGTGGTGTGGAGAAGAGGTTTTATGTGAAGTACTTAAGATTAGCTGAAGCCACCGTCAGACAAACCACCCTCATCCCAGTGAGGCCACAGTTAGCAACACATGCACTCGGGAGGCAAGCAGAGAATTTAGTCTAGGAGTGGACTGCAGAGGTCTGAGGCTGTCTCCTCAATGTCCCCTTCCCCGTTGGTACATGGACCAACCTGCACCCAGGGCTGGTCAGAGCTCTGCCTCCCCAGCCACGGGGCTGGGCACGACAGTCTGTGGGGGCCAGTCAGAAGGACCACAGGGACTTTGTCTTGAGCCCTCTGCCCCGGAAGTCTAGCTTCTCTGAACTTGGAACTGTTGATGGTCAGCTTCCTACCATGTAGGGGAACTGGCCTGGGAAGAAGCCAAAAAGGTGGAAGAAGACAGAATAATAGAATCATGGAGGGAGGGAGACAGAGCGAGAGAGAGAGATTGAGAGATTATGGGTGGAATGTGAGATCCTGGATCCAACTGTGCCTAAAGGTATGACCCAGTTACACAGCCAATAAATTCCTTTCTGTTTAAGCTAGTTTGAACTATATCTTCAATTACAAATGAAAACATCCTGAGTAATACCCAACATAGAATTCTCCTAAACTGGGCAGTACCACCAGTATCCCTCCTTCAGCTTGGGCTAGGATTCCAGGAGGCCCCCTTTCCCCTTAAGGCCAACTTATTAGCGAAAAATGCAAGGTACCTGGCCTGGGTGTGGGAGCAGAAAAGACATAGGCCCTTCTACTGAGGGTGTGTCTACCCCTAGCACTTCCCTCTTACTGTCAGCGTTCTCCTTTCCCTTCAATCTCACGTCCTGTGGATCCAGGGGTCGGGCATGACAGAAATGCGGTACACCCAGGACTGCAGGAGACCCCCATCTCCTCTGATGTGGGGTGACACAGAAGCCAGCTCATTGAGCTTCTCTGCACCCTCGTGAAAGAGCACCTGGGACCCACGATCCACAGCAGGGGGGGCTAGTTGGGCTCTTGGGTCCTTAGGAGCACATGCAGCTTCTCTCTTCTGGGCTGGTGGGGTCTGGCTCCTCCAGCTCATTCTTTCCACATCCATCTTGCATGTGGGCTCTGCTGCCCAGCGGCCTGGCTTGGCTAACCCGGGCCAGCAGCCTCAGTCCCCGGCCCATGCACACTTGAGGTTCACAAGCCCAACCACAGATCCCAAGATCTAGGAGGCAGAGTTGCCAGATAAAATGCAGGACACCCATGCAACATACGGGGCTTGCTATACTAGAATCTTATTTGAATGCTTACTTGAAATTCAAATATTAAATATAACTGGCTATTCTGTATTATTAGTGCTAAAACCTGGCAACACTAGTGGGAGGAAGCCCCAGCAGAGAGAAGGCTGAAGTGGAAAGGGAGATCCCAGGACTTGCCTCCTGCCCACCGGGCACTTGGGCTCTGAAGCAGGCCTTGGGCCAGCAGCACCCCATCCCCACTGGGGGAGCTGTAGGGGCTGCAGGGGCACCCAGAGCAAACCTGACGTGGGGCACGGTGGAGAAGAGGCACCCGGCTGCTCCTGCCCATTCCCCATCCCGGTCACCTGTGAGGCCACTCTGATGACAGCATTCCAGGATCCTCTCCCTGGGAAGCAGCCGATCCCGGCAATGACTGTGTGAAACCTCACATGGCTTTGGGGAGGGTATTGAACTGCCAGGGCTGACCTCTAACCTGGTCAGATGACTGTCTTTCCACAGAAGGAGGATAAACACCCACTCCCTCTTGCCCTTGCCCACACTCCATGTAAGTGTCCAGAGGAAAATCAGCCCTCCTCAGGTGGCCCTGGGATTCAGGGCTGGGGCCCACACATTGGGGGGAGGGGGTGCCCTGCAGAAGGTGAGCCAGCTGGCAGCCTGCACTCTGAACAGCTCCTCCCACCGCGGTGGTTACCTGCTGACCCAGAAGCCTGGCCCTGCAGCAGCACTTGAAGCTGCCAGTGAAGGTGCAGTCGAGTCCCTGTAGGCTGGTGGCCTGAGCTCTGGGAGTGTGGGGGGCTGGATATTTAGCTCCTTCTGTCCATACTGGCCTGCCAGGATAGTGACTACTAAAAATGACTCATTTGGCTCTTTCCCAGACAGAGCATTGTCACTTGGCATGGAGTCAAGGGGGCCCACAGCCCGGTGGGGCGCGCATAGCCCCAGGCCACGCCTCTCTTAGTGGAGCTTCCTGGTCCGACCACAGCCTGGGCAAGCAAGGGGTGAACGAGTAGTGCACAGGGCGCAGCTGTCCCCACCTCCTGCCACCCCTCCCACTCACCTATGTCCTATTCAGGCAGAGCCCTGCAGTGGGAGGGGCCGCAGGGCCAGAAATGTCGCAGGAATTAGGAGTACTTCTACCCTGCACACCTCCTGCCATGAGCAGTTTCGTGATAAACACTCTCCAAATGTGCACAGAGCCACTGGCTGTGCGTGGATTATCATCGCCTACATTTAGAGGAAAAGTGGGCTCAGAGGGCCTCAAGTACAATAGCTGCCACACGGACTTACATCCTTGGAGGCATGACCTTGAGTTCCTCCTACCTGGGTCCCCAGAAACACTTCGTTCCCTAAGAAACTCCAGAGTCCCAGGGTGGTTCCAAGCCACTGGGCCATGGTTTGGCTCTGAAAGGCCCTGCCATCCGAGGCAGAGGTCTTCCTTCCTTCCTTCCTTCCTTCCTTCCTTCGGGGCCACATGCAGGCGTGTGCCCAACTGGGTGAAGCAGAGTACGCAGGACCGAATGCCAGCCCATGGGGGCCCCACAGGTACAACTCCTTCCTGTTCAGTGTTTGCCAGACTTGGATTGTGATCCGATAAGGTCTGAACATAAGCTCAGTGGTGACCCGAGGAGATGGGAGCATATTCACATGTGGGGTGAGTGTTGTTTCATGAAGACTGTGTCAGTTATAGATATACATATATGTGCATGTATGTATATATACGTACACATATCTAGATACATGCATACATACAGCAAATGTGAATGTATCACATGTAAGGTGAATATCATACACAAGGGTGTTTTTTCATGAAAATAGTATCAGTGATAGATACATATACATATGTTTATATATGTACATACACATTTGTACATACATGTGCATATACATATATATGCAGAGGGGGTTGCCACACAGCTTGTATCACCTCCTGTGGTTCACAACCAAAGATGGTTGAGCACCTCTCTTATTCTGTTTACTTCAGGAGAAAGAAAAATTAATAAGCCAGAAGCCCCTGGGCTTCTCAGGAAACCAACTGACATTTTCAGCACAGGATGGGAAGGTAGGGGCTGGAGACCACATCCCCGCCTGCCACGGGCACTGGAGGGCATGTCAGCACTGCCTGCAGATGTCCAGGCAGAGCTCGGGTTCCGTGACCTTGGCGACTTCTTAGCTTGCCCAGTCCTCCACCTTCTTTGATCCTCGTAAAGGATCAAGAGCCTCTTGAGGCCGTTTTGAGATTAAACACGACATCACAAGGGGAGGGTCCGAAGCGTGGCCCCAAGGGACCCTTACTCCTCATTCTCACAGCCAGAGGTTTTTAGCTTACAGAGAAGCCCAAGCTGTCCCCAGCATCCTTTATAGTGACAAAGGCCCCTCAGGACCAGCCACACCCTTGTAGCCTACAACTCACCAAAGGAACAAAACAGACAAAAACTTAAAAGAAGCAAAAACACACACGCCGAGCCCGCCCCGTCCCTTAGCGTGCGTAAGATATACACAGGAAGGAAGTGGCCGGGGTGATTCAAGGAGGCAGAGCTGCAATGTCTTGAGGAAAGGAATATTTTCCGATAAGCCCGCCCTGGCTGTGGTTTTGAACAGGATTTCAGACGTAGCTCTGGCCAGCGCCCCTGCCCCCACTGTCCCCGCCCGACCCCCCACAGCACTCGCAGTGCCTGCAGTCTAGACACGGGGCCAGGGTGGACACCCGGCAGGAAGGCGCCCTGTGGGCGATGTCTCCAAGCCGTGGTGGCTTGAACAGGATTGCAGCTAGCTGCCGCCCTGGGCAGGCATGGGGCTGTGCTGCAGGGCTGAGGGGACACGTGGAGTCCGGGAGGCCTGTTCCTCTGTGTGTTCCCAGATACTGACTCACCAACAAACCTGTTTTTGATTTCTGGTCATGACCAGCTTCAGGCCCCGGCAGGTCCAGCCCTGTGGAAGCAGGGTAGCTCCAGGCATGTCACTCCCAAACTCCAAAGTCCCTTCCACGCCCCTGACCGTTGATAGGCCTACCTGAGGACGCACGGTTCCTGGACCGTGCCCGCCCATCCCAAACCTCCCTTCCAAGCCTTTGCACACCCCGTTCAGAGCTCCATCGGAGGCAAACACCCCAGATCACAGCTCCCTTCACCTTGTGCGCTGGTCCCCGCCCTCGGCTCCCGTCCTCTGTCCCTGCTGCTGCCTTCCCAAAGCCCAGCTCATCCACGCTCCTCTGTTCACCTTCCCCACCTCTCTACCTGCAAAGTCTCTCTCCGCCACTGTTGGCACCGATCCGGCATATTACCGTGTCAGCAGCTACATGTCCAGCCGGAGCCAGTCACTTCACCTCTCTGAGCCTCATTTCCCCATCTGTAGAATGCAGACACTGAGAGTTGCCAGATGAGATGAAGTCATGGATGCAAAGCAATGAGCCTGGCACATACTACCGGCTCCGTCATCATCATAAGGCCACCTGAAGGATTCCACCAACTATGATGATGATGATGGGCCTTTATCCTCCACCATGTGGTAATCTCTCCAGAGTAGGACTCATCAGCTCTCTCTCCATCTTCCCTTAGTGCCTGCAGAATCTTTCCTGCATACCACACGTGCTCAAAAAGAAATGTGAGGGGCGGTGTCTCCAGAGATCTGGGGCCAAAGGATTCTCTGCATGGTGGAGGGCAGCTAAGAGCTCAAGCACCTTTGCGGGGGGGCAGGAGCAGCCTGTGGGAGGCTGTGGCCTCAGCTGCCAGGGACTGGCCTGGGACGTACAGCCACTGCACGGAGCCTGTGAGCCCACGGTGCCAGTCAGCGTCGGCCCACACAGGGACAGTGCTGCATCCAGACCAAAGGCTCAGGAAAACCTTGCAGGGCTGACCTCTCAGTGTAGGTATGTCTTTGAGATGATGCTACCTGGGGCCCACAAAGGCTCTGTAGTCTGAGCCCACATGTCTTTCCAGAAAGAGGAAGGGCTGGGACACAGGTCAGCCTCTGTCCTGTGTTTCATGAAAGCACAGTCACAAGAAGCCTGGCCACCACCCGGCAGTGAGGCCAGACACCTCTCTGGGGCTGCCCTCGGCTTCTACATGCACAGGCCCTCAGTGTCTTGAGAGACTGATACACAGAGTGGAAGGGAGGGGGAGACAGGTCCAAGCTGTTCACTGGAATATTCCACTACTGCTGCCAGCGGGGTTGCCGAGTTTCTTAGTCCATGTTCTGTTGTTTATAACAGAAATACTGAAAGTGGGAGATTTATAAAGAAAAGGAATTTATTTGTTACAATTATGGAAGCTGAGAAGTCCAAGGTCAAGGGGCCACATCTGGTGAGGCCTTCTTGCTGGTGGGGACTCTCTGCAGAGCCCCGAGGTGATGCAGGACACCACATGGCAAGGACTGAGTGTGCTAATACGCCAGCTCAGGTCTCTCTTACTCTTCTCATAAAGCCACCAGTACCACTCTCATGACAACCCATTAACCCGTGAATGGATCAATCCATTCATGAAGGCAGATCCAGTCACCTTGCAAAGTCCCTGTCTCTCAATACTGCCACACTGGGGATTAAGTTTCAAATTGAGTTTTAGAGGGGACAAATATTCAAACCACACCATTGAGGTCACTTTGATTTTCCAGACAGAGGTTCATGTTCCTCAGTCAAAACAGACACATTGTTCTTGAGAATTTCAGGACAGAGATTTGTCGAGTGTTTCTGGTTTTTCCCAAACAAAAAGGATGTTCTCAGACCTGTTTGGAAGAAAGAGGCCTGTAGACCAGGGCCACGAGGGGGTGCCAGGCCCTGAGCAGACCAAGGCTGACCTCGGCTGATTCGCCGCACATTGGGGCCCAAGGAAAGGGGCACCTTCAAAAGTAAGTATTGTGAAGGTGATCCGAGTGGGTGAACAAGGGGCTCCTCTGTCCATGGTGATCGTAGGGGGGACCTGAGCGTGTGGCCTGGGCATGGGCAGCTGCCTGAAGCCAGAAACAGACCACAACGGGCCCTCGCAGGTTCGGCACTGCTGGGCATCATGGAAACCCCCTGGCCATTAGTGCTCCACTTTTAGAGAAACTCCAAGACTTCTGCCAGCCTGCCCTTTGCCCAAAGCTTTCTCTCCTTTCCTGCAAATAGGTGGTCCCTTCCCCAGGGTATGGCACCCCCTCTACTGGTGTACCCAACCCTGCCCCTGTCCACTCAAGGACATCATTCGCTGGTTCTCCCCCCCGTCTTCTGCATTATCAATTTTTTTATTCCTACCAGAGCATTCCCGTTAGTATACTCTGTTTTCATTACTCCCAGATTAAAACCAACCCTCTCTGCCTTCCCCTTCTGCTGGATTTACCCACCCTCCTGGAGCAGCCAACACAACCAGCCAAGATATGAGAACAACAGGACATCAGACAAGGAAGGATGGTCCCTGGGTGATGGGAAATGGATGGGGTGAGGCCTTTAATGATCCTGGCTCCCTGCCCCGAGAGCATTTACAGACTGCAGAACAGGGCTGGGGGAGTGCAGACCCCGGTGGAATAGAGTGGACTCCATAGGCGGAGGAAACAGAACTAAAAGTCCAGGGAGACCGAGGTGACTAGAGTTTTCGGGACAGAGGACCAAAAAGGAGAGAGCTGGCAAGGGAGAGCCCTGGACATCTGCAGAGAGTCCACTTGAGCATTCAGTGCATGTGTGTAAAGAAACTGCCTGGAGCCAGGGAAAAGACACCCTACTCAAACAGTGAACAGTGGCTAGGGCTCCCATGGTGCTCCCCCAGCCAGACTACACACCTTCCGGTCCACTGGGCATTGTGCAGAGCACTCAGGGGGTCACCTAGACTTAGCCCTAGACTGAGCACTGCTCCAGATCCACGTAACTAATCATACAAGCAAGATCCAACAAGATCAAATGGCTTCTCAGTAACTTCACTGCATCTCAGGACAAAAAAAAAAGCTTGAGATTATTTATAAAAATACAAAAATACCACATGTGATGTGGTAAAATTCACAATATGCAGCATCCAATGGAAATGACCAGGCATACAAAGAAGCAGGACAGCAGTCCCTACAGTGAGAAGAAGTAGATCTAGCCCCGTTGGCTGGTGTGGAGCTTTCCACGCAGGGCAGAGGCTGTGTCTATGCAGCAAAGCAGAGAGAGCAGAGAGGAGGTCAGCAAGGGCCTCCCTCCCACTGCAGAGCTCCAGAGAAGAGCTTGGGGACAAGGGGGTGGGGGGTGAGGGCAGATGTCATTAAACACACAAAGAACCAGGAAAAACACTCAACTCCACTTCCCCCTGCAACAACCTTTCTTTTTCAGCAAAATGACATGAAAGGGCTTTAGACTTGCTCTAATTTCCCTCCTCCTTTACCTCTCATCTTCCTCTTTATTGTGAAATATAATATACATCCAGGAAAATGTTTAAAATGTAAATATTCAGCTTAGCAAGTTATTGTAAAACAAACACCTGTGTAGCCACCACTGGGCTCCATCCAGATCACACCTCCTCCCTCCCGGGGCCCCTCCCTGGCTCTCGGCCACCTGGCATTCCCAGTCAGCACTTTGCAGTTTCCCACGTAAGCAAGCATTCTTAAATGATAAGGGCATATCTGCAGGTCTGTGCAATGTATAAAAATGGAATTGTGCAGTGTATGCATGGTTTGAGATCTGGCTTCTTTCTCTCAATATTATGCTTTCGAGATTTAACCATGTTGCTGTATGCACCTGTAATTCATCTTTTTTGCAGTGTAAAATACATTGTATGAATATACATTTTTTACTTGGCTCTACTGTTGGTGGACATTTCTGTCGTTTCCATTTGAGGGCTGTCTTAGTCACGTTGTGCTGCTATATTTAAAAAAATTACTGCAGACTGGGTAGCCTAAACAGCAAACACTTATTTTTCACAGGTCTGGAGGCTGGAAGTCCAAGATCAGGGTGCCAGCATAGCTGGGATCTTGATGAGGGCACTCTTCCAGGTTGCACCCTATCACCTTCTCATTGTAGCCTCACATGGCGAAGAGAAAGAGGACGCGAGCCCTCTTGTGTCTCTTCTTGTAAGGGCACTAATCTCATATGATGGCTATACCCTCATGTCTTAATTGCCTCCCACAGGCCCCATCTTCAAATACTATTACCTTTGGGGTTAGGATTTCAAAATCTGGATTTGGGGGAGACACATACATTCAGTTCATGGCAGGGGCAATGATAAACATATTGTGAAGAATACATGTGTATATGTATTTAGCTGCAAAACACATGCTTACTAGTAGGTATATAACTTCTAGTGGAATTGGAGGCTCATAGCTGTGCATATCTTCAGCTTTAGTAG
Source organism: Daubentonia madagascariensis (assembly GCA_023783475.1). Lineage (NCBI taxonomy): Eukaryota > Metazoa > Chordata > Mammalia > Primates > Daubentoniidae > Daubentonia > Daubentonia madagascariensis. The sequence goes on along the minus strand of JAKFHU010000144.1, from coordinate 28,758,020 downwards.
ATATTGCTACATCATTCTCCCAAGGGATTATACCCCTAGCAGCGCTGAGTTCAAATACTTACTAGCACTTGGTATTGTCAGGACTTTAGGCATATGGAACTATCTCGTTGTGATTTAAATTTGCATGATTAAGGAACATTTACATGTTTATTGGCCATTTGAATATCCTCTCTTTTGAAGTACCTCTTTAAACACCTTGCCCATTGCTATGATTTGAATGTGTCCCCCAAAAAGCATGTGTTGGAGACTTAATCCTGAATGCAATAATGTTGGGAGGTGGGGCCTAATAAGTGATGATTAGGCCATGAGGGTAGAGTGAATGAATTAATGGGAGTGGGTTTGTTATAAAAGGGAGAGTTCAGCTCCCTCTTACACACACACACACTCTCTCTCTCCCTCTCTCCCTGTCTTTGTCCATCCACCATGTGATGATGCAGCAAGAAGGCACTAACCAGACACCAGCCCCTTGATCTCAGACTTCCCAGCCTAAAGAACTGTGAGAAAATTAGTTTCTGCTCTTTACGAATTACCCAGTCTGTAGCATTCTGTTATAGCAGCACAAAACAGACTAAGACACCCATATTTTCCATTTTACTCATTGAACTTTATCTTATTGATTTTTAGGTGTACTTCATATATTCTGCATATGAGCTCTTTGCCAGGTATATGTATTGCAAATATCTTCTTTCACTCTGTGATTTAGATTTTCACTGTCATTTGATAAAGAAAAGTTTCTAATTCTAATGAATCAAAATTATCAAAGGTCTTGTTTCTCATTAGTGCTTTTTGGATCCTGTTTGAGAAAGTTTTGTCTGTGCTAAGATCACAAAGTTATTCTACATTTTCTTCTACAGCTACAATATCTCACTGTTAATCTTTCTTTTAATTGTGGTAAAATAAACATAATAAAAATTTGCCATTTTAATAATTTTTAAGTATACAACTCAGTGGCATTGAGTTCATTCACATTATTGTGCAACCTTCACCACTATCCATTTCCAGAATGCTTTCACTTTCCCAAAGAGAAACTCTGTACCCATTAAAAAATAACTCCCTATCCTCCCCTTCGCCTATCCCTTAGTATCCACTATTCTACTTTCTGTTTCTGTGAATTTGACTATTCTCAGTATTATATACAGGTAGAATCATACAATATTTGCCATTTTGAGTCTGGCTTATTTCATTAGCTTAGTGTCTTCAAGGTTCATCCATGTTGTGGCAAGTGTCAGAATTTCCTTCCTTTTTAAGGACTTTTCATGTGCTTTTGTTTGTTTCTTTGTTTTTGAGATAGTCTCACTCTGTCACCTGGGCTAGAGTGCAGTGGCATCATCATAGATCACAGCAACCTCCAATTCCTGGGCTCAAGTGATCCTTCTGCCTCAGCCTCCAATAATCAGGGCCTGATTCATGGGCATACAAAATGCAGAGCTGCACAGGGCCCCATGCTTAGAAGACTCCTGCACTTGATTTAATGCTCTAGTGTCACTGTCCCAAAATTCTTAATAATTCTTTAGCAAGGGACCTTGCATTTTCATTTGGCATGGGTCCTGCAAATTATGTAGACAGTCTTGCCAATTACATCTCTTTTAAATGATTACAGTTTTATAAAAGTTTGGTAAAGCAAGTCTTGTCACTTTCTTCCAATATGTCTTCAAGAATGTCTTGGCTATATTTGATCCTTGGCATTTCCTTCTAAAATTTAGAATGAGCTTCTGAAGTTCTACCAAAAAAATGTTGGGATTTTCATATAATCTATAAATCAATTTATGAAGAATTGACCTTTAAAATACTGAGCCTTCCAATCCATAAACATGGTTAATTCCTCTAAATACTTAGATTTCTTAACATTAAAAAAAATTTGTACTTTCATCCCATGCACAAGTGTACAAGGGACTTGATTTTTTTTAATTGTGGAAAAAACATGTAACATAAATTTACTATCTTAACCATTTTTAATTGCACAGCACTGTAGTGTAAACTATACATACCTTGTTGTGCAACAGATCTCTAGAAATTTTCTTGCAAAACTGAAACTCTATACCCACTGAACAACAATTCCCCTTTTCCTCTCTCTCCCAAAACCCTGACAACCACCATTTTACTTTCTGTTTCTAAGAGTTTGACTACTTTAGATACCCCATATAAGTGTAATCATGGAATATTGATATTTGTCTTTTTGTGACTAGCTTATTTTGCTTAGCATAATGTTATCAAGTTTCATGCACATTGTAGTATAAGACATTATTTCCTTTTTTTAAAGGATGGATAATATTCTATTGTACGTATATACCACATTTTGTTTATCTATTCATCTGTTGATGGACATTCAGGTTGTTTCCACCTCTTGAGTATTGTGAATGATGCTGCAAAAAACATGGGCGTGCAAATGTCACTTTAAGATCCTGTTTTCAATTCTTTTGAATATATACTCAGAAGTGAGATTCCTGGATCATATGATAACTCTATTTTTAATATTTTGAGGAATCTCCATACTGTTTTCATAGCAGCTGTACCATTTTACATTCCTACCAACAGTGTAGAAGGGTTCTAACTCCTCCACATGCTTGACAACACTTTCTGGGTTTTGTCGGGCAGTGGCCCTCCCAAAGAGTGTGAGGTGGTATTTCTCTAGAGTTTTCATTTGCATTTACCTGATGATGAGTGATGCTGAGCATCTTTTTATATGCTTATCGGCCGTTTGTACTATATATTGTATTTGTTGGGATTCTCCAGAGAGACAGAACCAAAAGGAGATAGATAGATGATAGATAGATATGCTAGAGATTGAGATATATAGATATATAAGAGGAGAATTATTAGGGAAATTGACTCATGCAATTACGGAGGCTGAGAAGTCCCCTGATGAGCTATCTGTAAGCTGGAGATCTTGGGACACCAGTAGCATGGTTCAGTCCAAGTCTGAAAGCCTCAGAATCTGGGAAACTGATGTGTAATTCTCAGTTGAAGGCTGAAGGCCTGAGAGCCCAGGGGACCACTGGTGTAAGCCCCAGAGTGCAAAGGCCAGAAAGCCAGGAGCTTTGGTGTCCATGGGCAGAAGAAGAACAATATCCCAGCTCCAGGAGAGAAAGAGAGAAAATCATCTTTTTACTGCCTTTTACACTCTACCCAGGCTCCCAGCTGATTGGATGGTGCCACCCACATTGAGTGCAGGTCTCCCCACTCAGTTCACTGACTCACATGACAATCTCCTCTGGAAACACCCCCACAGACACACCCAGGACTAAATGCTTTACCAGTTCTCTACATATTCCTTAATCAGTCAAGTTTACACCTAAAATTTTTCACCATTGGGTACGATGTTAGCTGTGGGGTTTTTGTATATAGCCTTTAATACGTTCAGGTAATATTCTTCTTTACACATACTTTCTTTGGAGAAATGTCTATTCAAGTCCTTTGCCCATTTTAAAATCCGGTTATTTGGGGGTTTTTGTTGTTGAGTTGTGAGGGTTCTTTATATATTCTGGATATTAACTGGATATTAAGCCCCATCAGATAAATGGTTTGCATATATTTTCTCCTATTTTGTAGGCTGCCTTTTCACTCTGTTGATTGTTTTCCTTGATGTACAGAAGTTTTAAGTTTGATATAATCCCATTTGTCTATTTTTGTTATTATTGCCTGTGCTTTTTATATCATTTCCAGGAAATTATTGCCAAATCCAATGTCATGAAGCTTTCTCTCCATATTCTCTTCTAAGAGTTTTATAGTTTCAGGTCTTTTATCATTTTAAATTAATTTTTGTATGTAAGTTAAGGGTCAGCTTCTGTATATGAACATCCAGTTTCCCCAACACCATTTGTTGAAAAGACTGTCCTTTCCTCATTCAGCTGCCTTGTTGCCATCGTCAAACATCATTTGACCATATATGTGGGAGTTTATTTCCAAGCTCTGTCTTCTATTCTATTGGTCTATATATGTCCTTATGCCAGTACCACACTGTTTTGATTACTGGAGAGCAGTAATATATTTTGAAGGTGGGAAGTATGAGATTTGCAGTTTAGTTTTTCTTTTATAAGATTGTTTTGGCTATTCAGGGTCCTTTAGGATTCCATATGAATTTTAGAATTGTTTTTCTATTTCTGCAAAAAAAAAAGCCATTGAATTTTGATAGGTATTGCATTGAATCTGTAGATTGCTTTGGGTAGTATTTTAACAATATTGAACTTTTTTTTTTTTTCTGTAGAGACAGGGTCTCACTCTGTCACCCAGGCTGGAGCAGTGGTGCAATCATAGCTTACTGCAACCTCGATCTCCTAGGCTCAAGTGATCCTCCTTCCTCAGCCTCTCACAGTAGCCAGGACTACAGGTGCATGCCATCACACTGGCTAATTTTTTTTTAACACACAGGGTCTGGCTATGTTGCCCAGGATGGTCTTGAACTCCTGGACTCAAGCCATCCTCCCACCTTGGCATCCCAAGGTGCTGGGGTTACAAGCTTGAGTCACCACGCCTGGCCAATATTGAACCTTCTAATCTATGAACATGGGATGCCTTTACGTTTATTTCTGTCTTTAATTTCTTTCAGCAATGTTTTGCAGTCTTCAGTGTATAGGTCTTTTATCTCCTTGATTAAGTTTATTCCTAAGATTTTATTCTTTTTGTTGTTATTGTAAATGAAATGTTTCTTAATTTCCTTTTCCAATTGTTCATTGTTGGTGTACAGAAACAAGACTAATTTTGGAGTGTTGGTTTTGTATCCTTCAACTTTGCTGAATTTTTAAATTAGTTCTAAGGGGGATTTTGTGGAATCTGTATGGTTTTCTACATATAAGGTCATGTCATCTGTGAACAGAGATAATTTTACTTCTTCCATTCTGATTTGGATGCCTTCTATTTTTTTCTTGACTAATTGCTCTGTCTAGGACTTCCAGTAATTTATTGAATAGAAGTGGCAAGAGTGGTTATCTTTGCCTTGTTCCTCATCTTAGAGGGAAAGGTTTCAGTTTTTCACCATTGGGTATGATGTTAGCTGTGGCTTTTTTGTATATAACCACTAATATGTTCAGGTAATATTCTTCTATTCCTAGTCTGTCCCGTGTTTTTAATCATGAAAGGGTGTTGAATTTTTTTCAAAGGTTTTTCTGTGTTAATTGAGATGATCATGTGGTTTTTGTCCTTCATTCTTTTAATGCAGTATTACATGGATTTTCATGTATGTTGAATCATCCTTACATTCCAGGAATAAATCCTAATTGGTCATGGTGTATAATCCTTTTAATGTGTTGTTGAATTCAGTTTTCTAGTATTTTGTTGAGGATTTTTACACCAATATTTATGAGGGATATTTGTCTGTAGTTTGTTTTCCCTGTAGTATCTTTATATAACTTAGTATCAGAGTAATGTTGACCTCACAAAATGAGTCTGGAAGTGTTCCTTCTTCTTTAATTTTTTGGAAAACCTTGAGGACTAGTGATTTTATCTCTTTACTAGTTGTAGATTTATTCATATTTTTATTTCTTCATGATCCAATATTGGTAGATTGTATATTTCTAGAAATTTCCCTATTTCTTCTAGGGAAAATGTTGGCATATAATTGTTAATTTTATGATATTCTGTATATATGATTGTTTTCCTGTCTATGGCATCAGCTGTAATGAATGTGTCTTCTCTCTTTTTTTCTTAGTCTAGCTAAGGGTTTGTCAATTTTGTTGGAAAAAACAATCCCAACTCTTAGCATCATTGTTTTCTCTTACTGTTTTTCCTCTTCTACATTTCATTTATTTCTGCTCTAATCTTTATTATTTCCTTCCTCCTGCTTATATTGGTTTTAGTTTGTTTTTTGTTTTCTAGATCTTTGAGATTGTTGATTTGAGATCTTTCTTCTTTTTAAGTGTAATTATTTGCTGCCATAAACTTCCCTCCTAGTAGTACCCAAAATTTTGGTATGGTTTGTTTTTGTTTACATTTGTCTCAAGATATTTCCTAATTTTTCTTGTGATTTCTTCATTGATCCATTGATTGTTCAGGAGTATATTGTTTAATTTCCTCATACTTTTGATTTTCCAGTTTTCCTTTTGCTATTGATTTCTAGTTTTATTCTACTGTGATTGCAAAAGATATTTGGTATGATTTCAATTTTCTCAAATTTAATACTTGTTTTTTGGCCTAACATATGATCTATCCTGAAGAATGTTCCATGTGAACTTGAGAAAAATGTTTATTCTCCTCTTGTTGAGTATTCTGTATATGTGTTAGGTCTAATTGGTCTATAGTGTTGTTCAAGTTCTCTATTTCCTTATCAATCTTCTGTCTTGTTGTTCTATTCATTACTGAATGTGAGTTATTAAAATCTCCTTCTATTATTGTGTTACTGCCTATTTCTCCTTTCACTTCTTTCAATGTTTATTTGAGTGTGCTGCTGTTAGGTACATATATATGTATTGTTATACCTTCCTGACAAATTGATCCTTTTATTATTATATGTTTGTCTTTGTCTCTTGTCTTAGACAAAAACTGTCACAACATATATTTTGTCGGATATAAATTGGCCACCCCTGCTCTTTTGGTTAAAATCTGCATACAATGTGTTTTCCCATCCTTTCACTTGCAGCCTATGTGTGTCTTTATTTCTAAAGCAAGTGAGGCTTCAAAACAAATTCATTCAGCCACTCTACTTCTTTTGATTTACACATAAAGTAATTACTGACAGGGATGGACTTACTATTGCCATTTGGTTAATTGTTTTCTGTATGTCTGGTAGTTATTTTGTCCTTTGTCCTTTCTTGCTGCCTTCCTTTATGTTTTGTTAATTTTTTGTAGGATCATACTTTGATTCCTTTCTCATTTTCTCTTGTGTATCTTGCACAGGTATTTTCTCTGTGATTACCATGGCGATTAAATGAAATATATTATCATTATATTAATCTATTTTTAAATGATAAAAACTTAACTTTAATCACATGTAAAAACCATACTTTTCCATATGCCCCCCATATCTATGTTATTGATGTTACAATCACATCTTTTTATATTTTGTGTGCATTAACATAGTTTCATAGTTACAGTTATTTTTTATGCTTTTATCTTTTAAATTCTATACCAGAATTAAAAGTGATTTACATACAACGATTACAGTGATACAGGATTCTGTATTTTTCTATATGTCTCCCTTTAGTGAGAGCTTTTTATTTTTGTATGCTTTTGTGTTGCTGTCTAGTGTCCTTTTGTTTCAACTTGAAGGACTCCCTTTTTTATAAGGCATTTTCCGTAAGGCAGGTTTAGTGGTGAAGAGCACCCTCAGCTCTTGTTTATCTGGGAAAGGCTTTAGTTCTCCTTCATTTCTGAAGAACAGTTTTGTTGGCTGTAGGTAGGTAGGTAGGTTTTTTTCTTCCAGCACTTTGGCTAAACATGTCACTCCCTTCTGGCCTGTGATGTTTCTGCTGAAAAATCAGCAGGTAGTTTTATGGTAACTCCCTTGTATGTAACAAGTTGCTTTTCTCTTGCTGTTTTCAAGATTCTTTATCTCTGACTTTTGATAGTTTGATGGTAATATGTCTCAGTGTGGGCATCTTTGGGTTCATCTCAGTTGGAGTCTTGGAGCTTATTGAATTTGGATGTCCATTTTCTTCCTAAGATTTCAGAAGTTTGGGGCTATTCTATTATTTCTTCAAATAAGCTCTCAGTCCCTCTTTTTTCTCCTTAGTGCACACAATGTGTATATTGATATGCTTGATAGTTTCCATAAGTCTCTTAGGCTTTCTTTACATTTCTTAATTCTTTATTCTTTTTGTTCCTCTGAATCAATAATTTCAAATGACCTGTCTTCAATGTTGCTGATTCTTTCTTCTGTTTAATCAAGTTGGCTGTTGAGCACTTCCAGTGAATTTTAAAATTCAGTTATTGTATTCTTCAGCTTAGAATTTCTATTTGGTTTTTATCATAGTTTCTATCTCTTTGATTCTATTCTTATTTATGCTAATGCATTGTTTTCCTGATTTTGATTAGTTGTCTGCGTCATCTTGTAACACCTGAACTTCTTTAAAACAATTATTTTGAATTATTTTTTCAGGTAATTCATTGATCTATGTTTCTTTAGGGTCAGTTTCTGGAGATTTATTTTGGTCCTCTAATTGGGCCATGATTATCTGTTTCTTTATATGCCTTGTTATTTTTTCTTGGGATTTTTGCATTTGAGAAACAGACACCTCTATAGTTTTTAGGGACTGGATTCATACAGGGAAAGATCTTTACCAATCAGCTCAGCTAGGGATTCTGGGAGCCTCTCAAGTTTTTCTGGGGGATGCATCTTCTTTGGGCTTGTGTGTGTTTAATTTCCCAATTAAAGAGGTTTGCTGGTTTCTTTTGGAGGATCTTGTAATTCCTTGCTCCCTTTTATGTCATTCTGCAGTACTGTGGGTTCTCTGGTGCTGCAACAAGCCACTGAACTCTCGTTTATTCTCAGTAGCCCTCAGACATCAAAAATATGCCAGCTCCATCAGCACTCCAAGTCAGGTGAGACAGAAACTAACTTCTCAGGCAGCCCCCCAAAATTCTTGAATGTTAGATGCATGTTCCATTCTTGCCTTTCCCTTCCAAGAGAGAAGCTGTAAATTGAGCATTTACTCCTAGTTGCATTGAACTATGCAAACTTGGGGGAAGGGTTATGGCACGTGAAATGAAAAGGCTTACCTGTTTCACCATGGTGTTCTTGGTTTAGAGCTTGCCTGGGGTGCTGTGGCTGGTTTTGGAAGTTTTCATAAAGGCTTTTTGGACCACATATCGTTGTTAAGTTGGTATCACTTTTGGTGAATGAGATCTAGGGCTTCATGTCAACAACACTATGGGACTTCATATTTTTTTATGCCATTGTCATAAGTATCATTTTAAGAATTCATTTTTAACATCTTAAAATTTTATATTTCTCATATTTAGATGCAATTTGTTTGCTTGTTCACCACTTAAAAATTGAATGTGTTAAATATTTCTATTAATTTGCCTTTAGTTTTTTTGTAGGTAAGCAAGCATATGATCAGCTCAACTCAGTCCCAAAGGTGAAGTTTTCCTCTTTCCACCACTAAATATCTTGACTATAGATCTTTTATAGATGCTCTTTATTATATTAAGTATATTCTCCTACTTTTTGTCATGAAGAGATGCTAAGTTGCATCAAATGCTTATTCTGCATCACTTGAAATGACTTTATAATTTTCCTTTGAATTGAGTAATAATCTTATGTAATCTAGGTAATGTAATAGTAGTATAATAAAATGAATTGATTTTTCTAATGTTAATCCTTACATTCCTTTGGTAAACCCAAGTTGGTAATCTTATACTATGCCTTTTTTATATATTGTTGATTTTATTTAGGGTTTTTACATCTGTGTCCATGAGTGTAATTGACCTATATATATTTTTTTCAAATTGTCCCTTTTGTATTTTTATATTAATGTTGTTCTGGACTCATAAAATGACTTGGGAAATATACTCTAAACAATTTGTTCAAAATTGGCCATTTTTCTTCCTTAAATGTTTGGTAGAAACTTCCAGGAAAGCCATGGTAGCTTTGTGTTTTCTTTGTAGAAAGATTTTTGCTTATAGATTAAATTTCTTTAGTACTATTTCTATTGTATATATTTTAGTAATTAGTATTTTTTCCAGGTTCCAATCTTTCACAGTTTTTAGTGTCAAGTTGTTGAAAATGTCCTCTACTTATTATGTTGTTATCTGTAGGATCAATAGTGATGCTCCCCTTTCATTCCTGATAGTGTTATTCATGCATTCTCTCTTTTTGTCCTTGAACGGTGTTACTAAAGGTATATCAATTTTATTAATCTTTGCAAAAAGTAACTTTTTATATGGTTGATCTCTTTTGTTTGTTTATTTTCTATTTCATTAATTTCTGCTCTTATCATTACTATGTCTTTTGTTCTACTTTCCTTAGATTTAATATACTATTTCTGTTGAAATTTCTTTAAATGCATTAGCTCATTGATTTTCAGCCTTTATTCTTTCCTTATAGATTTGAAGGCTAAAAAATTCCTCTAAAGTATGACTTTAGCTGCTTACAACAAGATTTGATATACAGATATATTGTATTTACAGTATTATTATATACAGTATTTTATATACATTATTATAAACAGTAACATCATAGGCAGTATTTTTATTATAATTGAGTTCAAATTTTTTATTACAATTCTTTAAACCTTGGGTTCCTTATAAGTGAAACTTTGTCATAAGCTCTCTTTTGCCTTATTATCTATACAGGCTGCTTTGGTTAGTATTTCCATAGTAGATTTTTTTTAGTCATTTTATTCTCAAGCTCTCTGCATACTTGTGTGTTGAATGTGTGCTTTGTCACTAGAAGAGAAATGAGGTTTGTTGGGTTTTTTAAATTTTAATACATTTTAACAGCCTTTATGTTTTAATTGGGTCACTTAGCATTGTATTAACTCATTTTGTGCTGCTATAATGAATACCAGAGACTACATTACTTATAAAGAAAAGAAATTTATTTCTCACAGTTCTGGAAGCTGGGAAGTCCAAGATCGAGGAACCAGCATCTGGTGAGGGCCTTCCTGCTGCTTCATAATGTGGTAGAAGGCATCACATGGGCAAGAGAGGGAGAGAGGGGAATCAAACTCATCCTTTCATAAGGAACCCACTGCCAAGATAACTAATCCATTCACATGATAATGTAATTAATCCATTTATGAGGGCAGAACCCTCATGACCTAATCACCTCTTAAAGCTTCCATTTCTGAACACTGTTACATTGGGGATTAAGTTTCCAATACATAAACCTTGAGGGGCACATTCAAACCATAGCAAACATATTTACATTTGATGACATTTTGCATATATTTCAATTTAAGTCTACTATCCTACTGTGTGCTTTCTAATTGTCCCACCTGTTCTATGTTAATTTCTCTCTTTCCCTTTTCTTGCCTTATCTTTGAGTGTTTTTGGTCTGTTTTCCCTTCTGTTTCTTTAGAAGTTATGCCCTTTTTTAATCTTTTAGTGATTACTGTATATGCTAGGCTGTATTTACAAGGTCAGGCATTTTACACTTAATAAGTTACTTACACAGTAATACATTCCTGAAAATTAAAGATACTGCATAAAAATGCTATCTGGAAGCCTTTTTTTTATTATTTTAATTGAAATAATGTGTTGCATATCAACCCAAACCCCCAATTAACTTTCTAAAGCATAAGTAGAATGCAATAAAATGCTTATATACATCACATACTAGCATGCTAGAATGCAAAATGCTCAACACATGACTAAGTAAGAATATCATCATGGAATCACATACTGGACAAATTCAGTGACAAAGGATGTTTCTCACAAAGAATGATGTGGTGATACCTCTCATAGTTGATACTTGGCATTCTTTTCTTCCTTCTGCTTGCTTTAAGCTTGGTGTATTAAGTTAGAAAGTGAGATTGTTGCTTTAAGATCTTTCTTCTTTCTTCATATAGGCATTTACAGCTACAAATTTCCCTCTAAGTACTGCTTTGTCTGCATTCCGTTAGTTCGAGAGTATTGTGTTTTCATTTTAACTCATGTCAATGTTTCAATGTTTTTCTGATTTCCCTTTTGTTTTTTTTCTTTGACCCACTGGCTATTCAGAAGTGTTTTGTAGAATTTCCACATATTTATCAGTTTCCCAAATTATTTTCTTACTATACATTTCTGATTTCATTCCATTGTGGTCAGAAAACATATTTTGTATGATTTCAATCATTTTAAATGTATTGAGGTATGCTTTATAGTTTAGCATATGGTTTATCCCCGAGAATGTTCTATGTGTATTTGGAAAGAATATGTATTTTGTTATAATTGGGCAAGTTTTCCAGAATTGTATAAATTATCCATCTGATCTTGCTGAGCCTTCAACATATTAATCATTATTATTTTAAATTCCCTGTCAGATAGTTCCAACATCTTTTGCTTTCTCATATGGCTCATATTTTTGTTAAAAAAACATAGACATTAGGCAATAGAGACTGAGGTAAATAATTTTCATGCTTGGAAATGAGCACACCCTTCCTTCTGCTAGGTCTTTAATGTAGGGGTTCTGTTAATCTAGTCATAAGTTGGGCTGCATTTGAGATTTAATGTTGCAATGGTTATCCTCATGTTATAACAGACTTCAAATTCTAGTCTTACCTTGTGTTTAGGATGGGGGCTGTTTTGCTAGAACTTTAACTTCCACTTCTCGTGGGGATGACACTATTTGTAGCCCTTCTCCATCCCCACCGTTTTAAGGCTTTTATTCCATGGGTGGTAGGGATGGGGGAGGAGAGGGGAGAAGTGACCTGCAACACTGGGACACTTTCTCAAGAGTCTCCTTGGTCTTCCCTGTGAATATCTGGTGGGGTACATTTCACTTTTAATTCATATGCACAAATTATATAATATATGTAACATATGAAGTCTGTTAATTACTGCCTATTAATTTTACAATCTCCTGTCTTAAAGAATTCTTTTATTCTTTAAGGGTAGTTTTACCAACTGTTCTCTAGGGTTTTCCAGGCACACTGTCTTGTCATGTGCAAACAGAGATAGTTCTACTTCTTCTTTTTCAAGTCTTACATCTCCAGTTGTTTTCTCTTAATCTGATTGCATTGCTAATACGGTAAGTAACAGTAGAATTTTAAAAATTCTTGCTTTGTTTCTGACCTTAGTAAGAATGTTTCTATTGTTTCCCCAGTAAGAAAATAACTGACTTTAGGACTGAGGTGTATGTGTATATACATATTTTTTATTGTGGTAAGGACTTATCCATCTGTTTTTTTAAGACGCAAAGTTTTAATGGGTGTTAAATGTTTTCAAAGGCTTTCTTGGCATCTGCGGAGATAATCACATAACTCTCTTTCAACTTATTAATGTCAATTTTAATAGTAGATTTCTTATTATTGAATCATCTTTGTATTCCTCATATAGAATTTCTTTTCACTGTAATACTGATTTAGTTCTACAGTTTGGGAAGTCCTTATTTTTCTTTTCCTTGATTTCCGTGTCCTTGTGGCCAGGGTACTTCTCACGTTATATTTCCTCTGAATAAGTTCATGGAAGGTTAACTTTCAAAATCCTTTCTTATACATCAAAATTTACCTGGCTTTCATACTCTGTGAATAATTTGGTTGGCTCTATCATTTCAAGTCAAGATCATTTTCCCTCCAGTCTTCTGTTTTTCTCTAGCAAACGCTGCTGCTGAACTCTTCCTTGGCCAGTGGCCTGAGCCACCCGCCCCCCAGCTTTCTAATGATGCACGACGGTGTGCCCAGGTGTTGATCTTTTCTCAATCATTCTGTTAAATAACTTCAGGGAATTTAAATTTTAAAATTTTCTCCCCTTTTCAGCTCTGAGAGGTTATTCTCCCACTGGGTCTTTTTATCCCACTATAGTACACAAAGTGATGGCCCACCAAAGGAGTCCTGGAACCTATGAATATGTCACCTCACATAGAAAAGGGGGCTTTGCAGATGTGACTATGTTAAGAATCTTGACATAGGGAGATTTTCCTGAATTATTTTTGTGACCCCCAACCCAATCCCAAGGGTCTTCATAAGAGGGAGGCAAGAGGGCCAGAGTCAGAGAAGGATACGTGACAGAAGCAGCAGGAGAGTGGGTGATGCAGCGATAGAGGCAGGGGCCGCAGGCAGAGAGAGAGACTGGAAGATGCTACACCCCACTGGCCTTGAAAATGGAGGGAGGGGCCATGAGCCAAGGAATGCAGGCAGCCTCCAGAGGCTGGGAAAGGCAAGGAGACAGATTCTCTCTTAGAGCCTCCAGAAGGAATGTAGTCCTGGTGACACCTTGATTTGGGGAATTCTGGCCTCCGTGGCTGTAAGATAATAAGTTTGTGTTGTTTTAAGCCACTAAGTTTGTGGTCATTGGTTACAGCAACAATAGGGACCAACCCCTCCATTCTTATTTTTTTCTGTTTGTTCTCTCTGAACTCCTATTAGACACGTTTTGGACACCCTGGATCAATGCTACTCAGCTCTTAACTATCCTCTCAGACTCTTCATCTTTTTGTCTTCTTGCCCTACAGTCTGGGAAGTTACTTTGACTACGTTTTCCTGTCCTTCTCCTGATGTGTTTTTAATTTTGACAGTCATATTTTTAATCTCTGAACTTTTTCTTGTTCTCTGATTTTTCCTTTCTCTAGGTTCCTGTTCTTGTTTCATGGATGCAACATATCCTCAAACATCCCAGAGATGTTAATTATGAATTCTAGCTTCTATTCATTGCCTTTTATTATCTACTTCTCCCAGGGACAGCTGTTACTTTTGTTCATCTTGGTCCTGCTGTCCTGTGGTGATTATTTTCCTTGGTTGCTTGTTTACATACACAAATGAATGACAAGGCTGGTGCATGCACATAGCTGGCAAGGGTTCCCTTTGTGGTTCTGGGTCTGTTTACTCAGCAGGCCTCTCCCCTTCCTGGGAAGTCTGGCTTGAGCTCCGCATAGAGGGGTGAGTCATAGCACCTGGCAGCCTTCACAAGAGGGTGCCTGGCTTCCTCATTTCCACAAAATGACCAAACTAATGAGGGCTTTATTCTCATGGATACTAACCCTCCTCCCAGGTTGACTTCAATTTCTCAACAAGATGTCTTAGTCAATTCGGGTTGTTATAACGGAATACCATAGATTGGATGACTTATACACAACAGAAATTTATCCCTCACAGTTTTGGAGGCTGCAAAGTCAAAGATCAAAGTGCCAGCAGATTCAGGGTCTGGTGAGGGCTTCCTGGTTCATAGCAGACCGTCTTCTTGCTGTGTCCTCACATGGAGGAAGGGGTGAGTTCTCTCCAGGTCTTCTTTATAAGTCACTGATCTCATTTATAAGGGCTCCGCTCTCGTGACCTAATCACTTCCCAAAGGTCCTACTTCCTTATACCATCATATTGGGGATTAGATTTCAACATATGAGTTCTGAGGGGACACAGACATTCATTCTATAGCATGAGCATATCATTAATTCTATCCTAGTACAAACACAGCACTGAAGCATGGTGGAGCCTGGGGTTAGAGGCAAGTAAAGAGCTTATTCTGCTGTTGTGTGGCCAATCCCTACCTCCATACCTCTGAGTAAAGTCCCTGGCCTGCTAGTCCCAAACTGTGGACCCTGAGCTTATAGGCTCTCCAGGGTGCTCAGGGAGGGTAGCACCTCTGCCCAAGCCCCTCGTCCCCGCCACATTCATTCTCTTCTGCACACTCACTGGTATGTAGTCACTTCTGCTTTGGTTTATAAATCAACATGGTCATGTCTGTTTTTATCTTCTGGAAGTCTGTGAAAGCCATGGGCCCACTGATACTCCCCCCTTCAGCTCTGCTTGAAATTATGCTATTTGGCCATTTCCAGGGAGTTTGGAAAGGGGAAGGAAGCAAAACTGCCCTCTGGATGCCTAAGCTGACAGCTTCCGACACACTCGGTTATCACCATATGCGTGGTAACATGTCTGTGTGTGGGAGGAGTCCTCTTTCTTGACAAGGACAGAGCCATCCCACAAATGAATTGCCTTCGTTCAGCTACAGTGCTTCAGTCCAGCAAAATCACTTACAATCACTGACTAACGTTTTTCATGAGAAACATAATTGACTGCAAACTCTCTGAGAGTGGTGAATCAGTTAGAATTATCTCTGGTGATGGGTTAAAGAAACCCTAACACAATAGTGGCTTACACAACACAGCAGTTTACTTAATATAAGACGTAGGAAACCCAGGTCTGTTACAAAGGCTACATTGTGATGGGGACTCAGGCTCTATCTATTCTGTGCTTGTCCGTGTGTGGCTTCCATTCCCAAGAACACCTCATGGTCAAAGACGACTGCTGCAGCTCCAGCCATCATGTCCACATTCCGGCCAGCAGGAAGAGAAAGAAAGAGGAAGGGCTCACCCACTCATTTGAAAGTTACTTCCTGGGATAGAAGTTGTTTTATGGCACTGCCACTCACACCCCATTGGCCAGAATTGGTCCAGATAGCCACGCACCCAGCTCAAAGTCAAGGGTTCCATTATTAAAGAAGGGAACATATATGGTGGGGCCCCGGAAGGAGCCCAGCCAGGGGCCATATCTCCTTTGTGATTTTATTTCCCTCAGTCTGGAGACAAGAATTCTGGAGTCATGGTTCATCAATTATTTGCTGGACACCCAGTTTCACTGTAGCCTTTAGCTTTGAATACGTTGTCCAGAGTCACCCAAACCAGAGCAAAGGTCTTGCCCCAAATTGGTTCAGAGTAGAAAGGACACTAAAAGAATCAGGGGACTCGGTGGACATATCTGTACTCAAACATTTTGGGGGTTGAGAAAGACTGTCAGTTTGAACCGGCAGCAGAGTTGTAGAGAGAAAGAAAGTGGAAAACAACTTGGTCCCCATGACCTCGGCCACACACCCTTCCTCTCATCCATTTTCCCTGCTGCGTCCCGAGGGATCTGGCCCCGCACATCAGTTCTGCTGCAGCAAGTGACGCCAGCAAGGCTGTGTATGAAAGAAGAAAACAATTCATGAGTACTCTTGCCAGTCCCTCCAATGCAAACATTTTTAAAAGTATTTTTCCCCCACATGTTAGCATCTCATGTTTTGATAAGGCCCATTTACTGCTGCTGGCTGAGCCAAAACAGCCTACTCAGGCCCGGGGAGGGAGGGCCTGCCCCACAGAAAGAATTCCAGACTAATGAGCTGCAGAAATAAGTGTCTGGTGCCGAGCAGAGAACACTGGGGCTGCCTCCCCGAGCCCCACCCTGGCTCTGTGCAGCTGATGCAGCTGGAGATGGCTCCTTCTCCACCGCTAGCAGGTAGCACAGTGTGGTAGCCATGTGGCCCAGGCTGCTGACAGTCACGCGGGACATGTGCACTATGCCCTGCTCCAGGTGGGGACATTCAGGCTCAGTGGATTCCTGAGTGTCTTCTCCGAATTAAGCTGTCACTCCTCCCCTTGGTGGAATTACCTTTCCAGGCTTTGGTTACCTGGGACCACCTGGGGAACCTTGGCAGGGAGTTTCAATCCAGCTTCATCTCCAGGGCATCTGAGGTGTCCCAAGCACACTGCTTCTGTCCCCCAGCCCCAGAGGTGCCCCCAGAAGAGTTCCCCCAGGGAGGCCACGGGCCGACTCAGGGTCAAGAGCTGGGAAGTGGCAGAGCCAGGAGTTGAACCTGCATCTTGGGATCGTGGATCTTCTCCACCCTGCCTGACAGCTTTGCTCAGGATCACCCTGAGGGCACCTTGAGGAAACCGCAGGCGCAGAGAGGTCAGAGGTCATGTCCTTGACAGACTTCGCATTCCCTGCTGGGGTGGACACTGGTGCCATTCGCTTGGATTCCACTTCTCCTCTGGGGTGGACTGCATCTTCCGATGTCCACGGCAACAGCATCTCCCACCCAACTTGCTCTTCTTACAAGGAGACTCTGACAAAGCTTCAGAGAGATGGGGGCGATTTCCCTCCTCCTGACTCCAGGCAGGCCTGCTGCTCTGGGGTAAGTGATGCTATGTGACTTCTGAGGCTAGGTCACAAATGGCGAGACGGTGTCTTCCTGGTTCTCTTGGGACATTGCCCTTTGAAACTCAGCCACCATACTGAGACAAAGCCCAAGCTGGCCGTGCAGCCAGAGAAAGGCTAAGGGAGCTTGGAGCTAGACCACTGAGTTCAGGTGCCTGTACTGGTGTGGCCTTGGGCAAGTTCTCCATCTCTGAGCCTCAGTTTCCCCATTGGTAAAATGGGCATAATATAGTATTTCCCTCTCAAAGTGATTAGGAGGATCAAATCCCACATAAAGAGCCCAGTGCAGCCCTGCATGCAAGGTGGCACCACGCAGTGCTGGTCTCTGCTCTATAGCATGGGCTCTTACCTCAAGCACAGGACCCACATCTAGAGGGTGGAGTGCTAGCCCCAGGCACAGGCCAACCCCTGCTCCCCTCAGAGCAGGCAGCCCATTATCTCTTCACCCCCTACGCATGCCCTGCCCTGACTCAAGCTAGCCTGGACATGACACAGGAGGGACCTCAAATGAGTGGGCAGTAACTTCGTGAAAACAGCATAACTTTGCAAGCTAGAAGATTTGTCTCTTCATCAACCCATGGGGCCATATTACAGCACCTCCCTCAAAAAGTCACCTGGAGACATGAAAAAGATGATGGCAACTCCACGCTTCTGGGTGCTCAAGCCCAAATCTCGAAGTCAGCTCATCCTCCCTCTGTCTCCCACATACCACATGCCACATCCATCACATCCAACCAGCCATCCCTTCACAGGTGGTCATCATCCAACCACTGTCAACCCCCCCCCCCCAAACCTGCAGCAACCACCCTGGTCCAGGGCGCAGCCGCCTCTCTCCTGGGTCATCCCTCTCCTGGTCTCTGCTTCCACTTGCCGCACAGCAGAGCGGTCAGTTAAAACCCAAGTTGGGGCCTGCCCCTCCTCTGCTAGAAGCCTGCCCAGGGGCTCTCCATTTCTCTACAGGGTGCCTGCCCCGCCCCCACTTCCAGACTCTTCTCCCCTCCCCCTCTCTCTGCTCCAGCCCCAGGCATCCTGCCCACACCGGGCACCGGGCACTGCCATCTCAGGGCCTGGCATTTGTGTTCTCTCTACCTGGAAGATCCTGCACAAGGCTGTCAACGCATCTTTTTCAGGACTTTATTTAAATGTGTCTCCTGCTCAAGGAGGCCTCCCTGAGCAACCTATTTAAACTGCAGACCACCCCCTTCATTTGGGGTCCCCCTCTGTTCATCAGTTTCCTATTTCTCTTGATTGCCACCTGACACATGCACTTAACATGTGTTTCTTACCCCTCCCCAATTAAAATGCAAGCATGAAAGTGAGGGCGGGGCTTTGCCAGACCTATCGCTGCCTTTACTGCATGGATTCCTGGGAGTAAATGGGTGCAGGAACGCCCCCTCCCCACTGACGAAGGCTGAGTGTGAGGATGGAAGGAGAGAGCAGGACTTTGCTCCCAGCAGGCTGTCTAGAACCTGGGTTGTGGGGGAGGGAGGCCTCAGTCTGGCTTGGTAGGAGACCAGTCACTCCCAGCCTCTGTTGGTCCAAGCAGTGCTGATGGCAGCTTTGGTGTCTGAGTCCGCCTCCCCAGTGGGAAGCCCCTGGTTGAAGGGCACAAGCCAAGTTCAAAGGGGGATAGCTGAAGCTTTCAAGAGCCATCCATCAAAGGGGCCTTAGAGAGGACAAGGCACTGAAATGTGGGGCCCAATGTAGCAGAAGCCCAGAGCCCAGAGCCCAGAGCCAGGCTCTCAGCCCTTCCCCGTGGCCCACCCTGGCAGACCGGGTGGGGCAGGTGCACACATGCACAAAAATCCCCTAAACTGTAGGACCTTCCCTCCCAAGGGCTGGTGCCCCTCTGCCCCCAACTGACCCCACCCTGGCACATCCACCCAAGGTGAGCCAGCCTTGACTCCGACACCACAGCCATCGTCCCAAACCCAGCCATGGAGGGACGGCAGCACAGGTTTCAGCACCCTTGAAACTCATCTGGGAATAGAGGGCACAGGCCTAGGCCTGGACCCGGAGGAGTGGGTGGCAAGGAATCCCTGGGGGTTGGCCTTAGCACCTGCATGGCAGGATAGTTCTGGGAAACCAAGGGGATTATGTGGTGGCTTGGCACCACTGACTGTAGAAAACTCAGGGATGTGGACACCCTGACAGGTGGGTATCCCCCACACCTTCAAGGCTAAGGGGCCCCTGGCTTTCCGAGGGAGTCTGGTTCCTCCCAGAGGGGGATTGGCACCTGAGGCCCCGGGTGGGGAGCAGGGGGAGGCTTGCTCTGCTTCTCCATCTGGTGCTGACCTCCTCCAGGGAAGCTGGCACCATGCTCTCCACAAAGGCAGGGTGAGGGGGCTTGCACTCTGCCAGGGACACTCTGGCCAGGGTGACGCTGAGCTTCCCTGGGCACAGTCTCTAGGGAAAACCCAGCAGATGATGTGGCCCAGCTGGGTGGATAAAGGGAGATGCATGGGCGAGTGTTAGTCCACAGCAGTGCTTGCCCAGCGCTTCCAGGCCTGGTTGAGGGCTCTTCCCACCCACAGGGTGCCTTTGGCTGCCCTGGGGAGGCAGGGGAGAAGGGCACCCATGGCATGCTTGACTCTTCTTGCTTCTTGGCTCCAATAGCCTTGGCTTCCTGCTTGGTCTCTCCAGGGCCTGGGGTCCTGCTCCAAAGTCAGCCACTGGAGACTACAGACTCCTGATGTGCTACTGTGGCCTGGGGACAAAGGTGGCTTGGGGGCCTGGTGGCCACATAGGCCTCAGAGCACTGAGCTCAAGCCCTGGGATGGGGGATTGCTCCTTCTCTGTTGGGGCCCAGGAGCCGGTTGGACCTTGCTCCAAGGAGCACCCTGGGGGCAGGGGCAGCAGCACTGAGCACATCCCTGGAACAGGTGCTGGACAGGAGCCTGGGTGCAGGCTGTGGGGTTGGCTCCGGGGCCAGAGCTGCTCCCCCAGTGCCCACTGTGCTCTGGGCCATGGCACACAAATGCCAGCAGCTGCTTTGGTTTGGCTGCTTCTTTCTAATGTTGTCAATGCAACTAGTGTTTGACCTGTTCTGTCCCAGTGCAGCAAGGTGGTCATGCCTCTGAGGCGGGGCTCCCTATGGATCAGGGGTTGGGGGAGCAGTGAAAACACCACCAATTACCAGCCCCACCCAAGCCTGAGCACCGTGTGCTTTGTGGTGGGGAAGCTGTCCGGGCAAAGGCCTTATCGGAGAGATCAGGCAAATTAGTGGGTAGCCATCCGAGCAGAGCCTGAGCACAGACATGCGTGCAGCAGGCACCTTATTAGGCTAATTACGGGCTGCCTGGCCCACAGATACTGTGTCAAACTAAGATAAACTCAGGGCGGAGAGGCAGCTGGGAGGTAGTGTTTTCCCGGGGAGACGTGCTTGGCAAAGGTCCTCAGGCTGAGCTGAGGGGGAGAATGATGGAAGAAGCGATGGGGGAAGGGGACCCCACAGCCAGCTCCAAACTCTGCCCCTCCACTTCCCCATCTGTAAAGTTCATCCCTGACATTTATGTTGTGTCAGGAGCTGCTGGCCACTGGGTATGGTTGGCAATAATAATGTCACTAATAAGATCGGCTTGGCACTGTACACAGATTAGCTCATTTAGTCCTGGAAACCAACCCATCTTCATTTCATAGATAGGGAAACTGAAGCTCGGGGATGTTAAGGGACCTGTTAATAGATGTCAGATCTGGAAACCAAGCAGCAGCCCTGGCCCTACAGGGAAAACAGGTCCAGGAACCTCCCAGGACAGGAAAGCTGGTGGGATGTGGAGCACTGGGGAGCCTCGGCACCCCGCCCGAGGGCAGACAACAGACGACTCTGGCTGGTCCCCACGGCCCCCTCCCGCTGCAAGGCGGCTGAACCTCTTGGCACGCAGCCTCGGCGCATGCCTCCCTGAAGAGGGAGCGCCACAGCCCCGGGCCTGAGCGCGTCACTGCGCCGCCTGGAGCGCACGACCGGCGGTGGGCGCGGCTCCCAGTCGGGTGGTTATGCGCGGGCGGGCGCGGGCAGGACCGAGGGCAGGGAAGCCTGCGGGGCCCCCACCCTGCGCCGCCACGCGCGCCCCCGCCCTGCCCGCCCTGTCCGCCTCTGGGCGCCCCGCGTGACCCCTCAGCCCCTTGCCCCTGTCAGTTTCAAACAGCATGGAAAAGGACCTCTGGGACTGTTCCAAGGGCAACATCAAAGGAGAAACGTGGAGGGGAGGAGGGAGGATGTCCACCGGGTGTGGGGGGATGGGCACGGGTTCCTGCGCCACCCTTCCCCCAAGCACCGCCCAGGACTTTCATGGGCGTACCTTCCTGTCCAACCGGCCCCCTCTTCCATCCTGCAGCCACTGGTTCAATCTGGTCCCTCTGGGCAGAAGGCCTGCCACACCCTGTCACCTGGTCCCCCTCTTCTTCTAGCACTGGAGTCACTCTCATACCCTAAAGTCTCCAGGGCCCTGCCCTTCACTCCCACCTAGTGTCCCCTGGGCTGGGAGGCTGGAGGACAGGCATGGGACTACCGCCACCTCCGGGAGCCTGGCCAGGCTGAGACAGGGCCGAACGCTGGAGACGACAAAGGGCCTCTCCCTTGGGGGCCATCCAGCATCACTCAGAAACGCCAGGCCCTTCCCCAAGGTCCCTGAAACTTCAGGACCACCACCCAGACCTGGGTTTTTTAAGGAACAGGAGGGGGCACATCAGGTTACAAATGGGACCCCACAGACTTGACTGCACTTGCCCATCTCCTTTCATGCCTTCCTTTTTTTCATGAAATTATTGTTGAAGCCACAAAGGGGTTTCGGTCTACGTCCAGTTGCTCAGTTGCACATTTATACCCCCTTAATATTTTGAAATTTTAAAAAATCTAATTATTGAGACAATGAGGGCTGTCAAGGAAGAAAGGAGTTTTTAATACGAACAGATGTCCTGCCGAGAATGGGAGAAGCTGCCTCAAATCCATCTCTCCGACTAAGGGCTATCAGGGGCTTTTAAAGGAGGGGACATGTGCCTTGGGGCAGGTGGGTGATTCTCACAAGGGGCTACATGCATTGGGGGCAGGTGGTGGGGGATGGCGACTCTTGGCGTTAGGAAGTCTGCCCTGGGCCTTTCCAAATCTCCGCTCCTTTGTCCCGTAGAAATTCCATCATTTCAGGCCAGGGGCATTCGCTCACGCCTATAATCTCAGCACTTCGGGAGACTAAGGCAGGAGGATCTTCTGAGGCCAGAAGCTGGAGTCCATCATTTCTGTTAAACGACTCAAGGGGTCAAATAGTTAAAGGAGAGGATTATAAAAAACATATAGGGGTGCATGGAGCTGGTTACAAACTGAAAAGAATGAAGGGACGTAGCCTTGGTTTATAGCAGTGATTCTCTGGGTGTAGCAGCACCTGGGCACCTGCTGGAATACCTGGGCCCTTCCCAGACTTACTAAACTCCATACTCTGTTTTAACACGCCCTGCAGAGGAGCCTGGTGCCAGCAGGTGTGTGAGACCACCCCGCCCTGCATCCCACCTCTCACTTCCTCCACACCGGGAGCTCAGCAGCCCGAGGCTTCTCCCACACAAAGCCGCTCCTGGGCTCCCCCTCGGCTCCCTCAGTCTATAAACGGCACCCAGGCTGCGCCCTGGAACTCCTAATCTGCCAGAATGAGCCCCCTCACCAGTGGTGGGACTTGGGCGTGTGGGCAGCTTGGGGTCAGATCCCCTACCCGGCTCACAGGCTAGAAGCCCCGGTCCTGTGTGAATTATCCGGGCTGGGGTTACAGGTCTGTCTCAGTATCTGGTCCCCTTTCTCTAAGCCATGCCAAGTGTCTAAGCAGGGACCGAATAGGGCACCCTGCAACCTTTGCCCACCAGAGAGATAAGGAACAAAAAGGCCACATGGAGGTGGGGTGACTTCCAATAATTCCCAGACCAGCACAACAGGTAGCCACCACACTCTGCCTCCACTGCCTCAGCTCGCGTGTCAGTGCGGATGGGACGGCCTCTCATGGCCCAGCCTGGGCCCCTGCCCAGATAACTGGCTGAAAAAGGCTGCAGGTGCTGCCTCGCCCTACTCCCCAAATCCCAGGGCAGAGCCCCAAGTCCCCCTTGGCCCCACTGGGCCCCACCACCTAGCCCACCTGCTCTGTGTCCCCATGTCCAGCCAAACCAGCCATCAGACAGTGTCAGTCCCCCACACCAGGCATGCCCTCTGCCCTGGAAGCCCACAGACCTTCTCTACCAAGTGCCAACTCTGTGCATCTCCTGGGTCTTGGTGTCTTTTCCTCTGGAGTACCTCGTGTCCCTGTGGTGTGCCTGTGGTCTCCCCGACAAAGCCTCCCTCCATCCTTTGAGGGCAGATCGATGAACTCACCCTAATGTGTACTCCCTCTGCCCGCCTCCCAGCCCCCGCCACAGGTCCAGGTACATGGGGTTGCATGAGTTAGTGACCCCAGCTCTGCCGAGTGAGCCTGTGAGCCTGTTTTCTTATGTGTAAAACGGTGCTTCTGACGGTGTTGCTTGCACTCAATGACTGAGCACCAAGGCGCACCTACCAGGTGGGGTGTCAGAAACTGCTTCAGGCCTGGAGGAGGCATCTGCACACACTCAACGCTCTGATGGAGGAGACGCTAACACCCAACAATGACAAAAAAGACAAGAAGTGGAGGACAGAGAGGAGAGAGGGAAAAGAGGACAAAAGGATATGAGCAAGCAACAGGGGCTCCTTCAGCCCCTCAAACTGCTACCTAGCCCCTCTACCTGCTACCTCAAACTCCTGGGCTCAAGCGATCCTCCTGATTCAGCCTCCCGAGTAGCTGGGACTACAGGTGCATGCCACCACACCCAGCTAATTTTTTCTATGTTTTGTAGAGAAGCAGTCCCGCTTTTGCTCTGGCTGGTCTCAAACTCCAGTGCAGTCTGGAGCCCCTGAATGAGCAGCCTGTGCAGTCTGGAGCCCCTGAACGATTCCAGGGACAGATAAGAAGGGACGCTGGATGGTGGTGGGGGGGGGACTAGAGGCAGGGACAGATGGCCAGAGAGGGCAGTGGAGTCAGGGTGCTTGGGCCATCAGAGCCAGTGTTTATTCTGAGGGTAATGAAAACACGGTGGAAAGAAGCAGGGTGACATTTTAAATAGACCTCTGGCCGCGATGGAGATGGACTTAAGACACAGCCACAGTGGACAGACTGCTGTGGGCCAGTGCCCGTGGCCAGGCAGCCCTGGTTACCCTAGGGCCCTCCCCAGCACCCCCTATCAGGTGTGCCAGAGCAGTGAAGGGAATTTCCTAACCGCCCCCTCCAGCCTTTACTGCACCCCAGTTCAAGAGGAGGGTGTTGATGTCTTCTAAGGGCATGCTTTGTGCACAAAATTCAGAGTCTATTTTATTTTAAATTTAAAAGTTTTTAAAATTAACATTCAATTCATAGGCCCAGCTCGATGGCTCACGCCTGTAATCCTAGCACTCTGGGAGGCCGAGGTGGGAGGATCGCTTGAGCCCAGGAGTTTGAGGTAGCAGTGAGCTATGATGACGCCACTGCACTCTAGCCCCAGAAACAGAGCAAGACCATCTCAAACAAACAAAAAAACAGTCATTCATTAAAGTTACAAATGTAAATTTAAACTTTTAAATTCAATTTATTAATATTCTTATTTTATGAAGAAGCCTAGCAAATTTTAACCATCACTTCACAAGGGAGTGGGGAGACACTGATTTATGTTTGGTCCGTCCACATATTTTGCTAATTAAATCTCTTTAAACACCGTTAACTACATTTGAACATTTAATTTTTAACTTGCTTTTTAAGTACAGCCCTTCAATAGTTTCAATGACAAAAAAATCTTCCCAAGCACTTAAGTACTATTTATAAATCTAATACATTAAAATATGGTGACTCAAGTTTTCTACGTGTTCCAGTGTTGTATAAGAACTTAGATTTCAAGTTAAAATCTCAAGTCTAAATTAATTACTCAATTATAACTTTAAATTCTCATTACAAGGCTGGTCTATGACTCTAACGGGCCAGATAATCTTAAACATGACAAATGCCGAAAAGACCAAACGCACATGTTTAACAATGTTAAAGTTATGAGTTTGATTCTCGTTAACATCTGGATGAACAATTCTACGATTTTGTCACCCAAGATGATGTCAGAGTCACCTTCCAAGGAATGCTGCAGTAGGTTCTTGGCTGGCGGAGCGTTTAACATCTGGAGTGGTCCTGCCTGGAGCCAGCGGAGGCTGGGCCTGCAACCCGGTTGCTCTGCAGGTCCCTTCCATGTGGCAGGAGAGGCCAAGTCCTCCCATGCCATTCCCTGGACACTGGTCATGTGTCACCTAATTCCTATTGCTTTTCACAGATGTTCCCTGTCCTTGCTCTGGTGGCTCCACACTGGTCTATTTACTGCTTTATTCAATTCTGGATTAGTTTCCAGGACTTCCTGCCTGTTAGCAGAGCAGACAGGTGTTTAAATGGCACCTGGCTGACTCTCCTCCCACCTGGTGACACCTGACTGCAGCTGCTTGGTAATGCTGGTCCCCTGAGCCCTGGTCACCTCTCCCTACCCAGGCTGTACCAGTCTAGAATCGATTGTGCTGTCTGGTGGCCCCAGCCTTCCCCAACCAGATGTCCAGCAGCACGGACAGGATGACAGAGGTATCCTAGTCCCTCCCTGGTCCCCAGTACTAAGCTGTGTAGAGAGCAAGCCCCACTCACCAGCCATGGGCTCTCCCAGAGCCAGCCTCCCAGCAAACCCCCTCTGCACCTGCCTCACCTCAACTCATGTTCAGAGACATCCCTGTATCCCTCCCTCCAGCACTTCCAATGTTGAGCTGGGGACAAGAAAAGCCGGTTTCATCAGGCACCAGCCTCTCAGGGGTGCTGGGGAGCTGTGGGGAGGAGACTCTCAGCCTGACCATCCATATCCAGGCAAAGAAGGTGTGGGGAGTGCCCAGTCCTGGACACAGCCTACAGTGACAAAGAGTAGATGTCTTCCTCCTAGGCTGGAGAAGTTGCCTGGCAACAGAAGGAGGAGGCCTGGGAGGGCTGGTTTAACCAAGTCAGAGGAAGGTGGGCCCAGCCCTGGGACACTTGTATCAAGGACCCTGATGAGACAATGGCCAAAGAAAGCTGGAGAATGCCCATTAGGCAGAGGGTGGAGGCTCAGAGCTGGGACTCTGAGGCAGATTCCTGGGCTGGAACCTTCGCTCCACCCCCAAGCAGCACGTCTTGGGGGACTCAGTTCTTTATACCTTGGGGGCTCCCCACCTCCTCTACTTTTATTTAATTTTATCAAATTAATTTTGATGTGATATTATTAAATTAAACTAAATGTTAAAACTATAGATAAAATGTGCACCCTAGCCATCAGGGGAATGCAAATCAAAACCACAATAAGACACCTCTTCACATCTGATGGGATGGCTATTATCAAAAAGACGGACAATAACAGGTGTCGGGGAGGATGTGCAGAAGTTGGCCCTCTCATAGACTGCTAGCGGGAGTTCAATATGGTGCAGAGGGAAGCAGTCCGGCAGTTGCTCACAACTAAACATAATATTACCACATGACCCAGTAATTCTACTCCTAGGTACATGCCCAAGAGAAATGAAAACGTGTCCACACAAAAACTTGTACACAAATGTTCATAGCAGCATCATTCATAGTAGCCAAAAAGTAGAAATAACCCAAAATCTATCAATTGATGAATGGACTTTTTTAAATGATATATCCGTACAACAGATTATTATTCAGCCATAAAAGGGAGTGAAACACTGACACATGCAACAACATGAGGCAAACCCATAGACACAGAAAGTAGATTAGTGGGTGCCCAGGGCTGTGGGGTGGGAGGGGAATAGTGGGGTGATAGCTAAAGGGTACAGGGTTTCTTTTTGAGGTAGTATTGTATAATGGACTGTGACAATTGTTGCACATATCTGTGAATATACTTAAATCCATTGATTATATACATTCAATGGCTGCATTATACGATATGTGAATTACATCTCAACTAAAGTTACAGAAAAAATGCACCTGGAGAAGTCTTGCTTCCACCTCTATCCCAGCTTCCCATATACACATGGCTTCTTTTTGTAAAAATAAGTGTGTGTGTGTGTGTGTGTGTGTGTGTGTATATATATATATGCAATTTTTTAAAAGTGCCCCCTTTCTTACACAAGTAGTAGTGTCTTCTATGTACTATTTAGCACCTTCCTTTTTTCCTTTAACTTAACAGTGCACTCTAGCGCTGACTCTCTTTCCATCTCTCACCTTCTTTTTGGTGGGTGCACAGTACTTCTGGCGGGGGGGATGTTAGGCATCACAACATGCCCCACCAGCAATAACTTTGCCTGCATGTTGCTCCTCTATGCCCAGGTGGTTCCCCGGGGGCGGCTCCTGGGACCCAAGGGCAAATGCGGGGCAGGCTTGGCAGATGCTGCCGTCTGCCCCCTCCCCCCAGGCAGGAGCGGAGCCAGGGTGCTCTCTCCCGCCACGCAGCTAGTCCTCGGTTCCCCACAGACGCCTCCACTTGCTCCCCCGTGAGCCAGGCCGTGGTGGGAAGGAAGCGAGTCGATACAGGTCCAGCACTTAGAGCGGTGTCCAGGCCAGAACGAACACGATCTCCGTGGGAACTCTCATTATCACCACCCTCGCCTTCAAGGCCAGGCAGCTAAAGCCTGGCTGGGAAAGCTCTGCCCGCTGCTTCCTCTCCGGTCCTGGAGGGCGGAAGCAGCTGTAGCTGTGACCCCAGAGTCCAGCGGGGTTGAGCCCGGTGGGGGACCGAGGAAGAGAGGGTGCTGGGAGGGGGCTGAATAGCTGGCACCCCTGCCCTGGCACTAGCGGGTCAATGCATCCTAGGTCCGGGGGTGACGCGGGGAGGGGCCGGGAGTGATGGGGTGGGTGCGCTTTAGCGGGTTTCAGGGAAGGCCTCCGATGAGGCGCATCTGACGGAGGCCCGCAGGCAGGGGGAGCACACCTCCACACCCGCACCACAAAGCGCAAAGGCCCGGCCGGCCGGGCTGCTTACTGTGCGCAGGAAGCTGCGGGGAAGTCCTGTAGCTCCAGCAGGGTGGGGGCTGGCGGGAAGGTAGAGCAGGTTCTGACTGCAGCCAACCACGCATCTAGAGCTGTTAGCAACAGGCCCGCTTCTGCCGCAGAGAGACCTTCTGGAAGCATCTAGGCTAGGGTAGGGGTGGGGGGATTGAGAAGGCAGTTGCAGAAATGAGTGTGGGTCCCCAAATGGGTTCATGTCTGGAGCCAATGTGGAGGGCCCCGCTGCTAAAATACTATGAGCACTCTACCCTAAATTTCCAAAACGTCACCCAAGTCACTCTGCTTTGTAGCCCTCCTAGGGTTACTCCCCCAAGATATTTCCAGAGATCCTCCAGACCCTCGGAACCTCCCCCTCCCCCGCAAGGAGCCCGAAGGGGTTGGGGGGGGTAGCAGCAGAGCAGCAACGGCCTGAGGGGACAAGCAGGAAGAGACTGTGTCCCTCGTACACCCTGCAGGGGCAGGACGCTCACAGGCGTAGAGGACAGAGGATACGTGGTCACGGACCACAGGAACCCGCGGAACCCGGTTACAGGGACGCGGGTGGTGGCGGAGAGGGGACTGGGGCCACGTCGGGAAGGGCGGGGCACGTTAGGGGCCGGGTGGCCCCAGGCTCGGCCCCGCCCCCGCACTCACGTGACCTGTGACCCGCTGAGACTCCGTCTCTCGCTGTAAAGGAGAACGGGGGAGTCTTCCTCCCTCTCTTTCAGGGTCATTGTCTGAATTAAATGAAGTCGTGTGAGTAAAAGTACCTTAAAATTACAAAGTGCAAAGAACAATGTGAGTGATGACCGTTATCATTATTACCCGAAACCACAACTTCGTTTTTCTATCGTAAGTTACTGTGTGTGTGTGGGGGGGGTCTCTCAAAGTGCATCCAACGTATTCTCCGAACCAGGGCGCAGAAAGACACTGGGAGGGTGAGAAATACGAAGTCCAGCGGCAGCAGCGGGGTGGCCCCCAGGGCGCCTGCACGGAAGGCCCTTGGGAGCGGCCGGGCTGCCCTCGCCTGGGCTTGGCGGCAAAACACAGCACGGCGGGCAGTGGCGTTGCGACGGAAAGCAGAGCGCGTCCGACCTGGACGGTGCCGGCCAGCGCGGTTTAGAGGGAGCGGCCGGTCGTCAGGACCCCGCCTCACCCGGGGGTCTCCCTGCCTCTGGCCCTGCTGCCACCAGGGCTGCCTCAACTTGTCAGCCCAGACAGGAACACCGAGCCTTCCTGGTTTCCATGGAAAACCTTCCTCACTGGCAAGCAGTTCATGAATTCCAAGAATTCGCCAGGAAGGGCCTCCCCGCCCGGTTCCTCTCCCTTCCCTCCCCTCCTCCCCCCACCCCTCCCCCGACTGTCCCTGGGAGCCCCTGATGGCCCTGACAGTGCAGTAGCCCAAAGCCCCACTCACTGCCCGCAACCCACCCCCAGCCCTCCGCCTCATAGAGAAAGTCCATGCATTGAGAGTGGTGCGTCCTTTCCTGTTTCAGCCCCCTTGTGAGGGTTAGGACAAGGTGCCACGAACACTGCCTGGGGACAGGGATGCCAGGAAAGGCTCCAACAGGACGAGATGTGTGGTCTGGGTTTTAGAGGATGAGTGAGATTTGAGTAAAACAGCTTGTTCCGGCTGCAGGAGCAGAACAGGAGAAAGAGGGAAAATACACACAGGGCTAATCCTGAAAGAAGAGATAAGGGACACAGCAGGCTGACTCAGTAAGTCCACCTTCAACTAGGATGAATCCCAAAAAAGAAATAACGTGGAGGGAGGGCAATTAGCAATAAAATGACAGAAGAAAACATTCCAGACCTGAAGAGACACAGTATCTTCAGGTGCAGTGGTCCATGGAATGCACGATGAAGGAAAAACGACCTGCCCTTGGAAATATCTGCATGAAAGTGCAGAGCAACAGAGCAAACAGATTTCAGAAAGAGTTAAAAATAAAATGTTCACTGCAACGGCTGAGAACCGCAGTGCATCAGACTTCCCATCAGTAGCAATGGATGTAGGAAGATAATCGGAAAGTAATTCTGAACCTAGTTTTCTACACTGGGCCAAATTATCAATCATTTATGGGGCAAAATAAAGATACTTTTTTTTATTAACTCCAAGGACTTCATAAAAAACAACCCACCTCCCATGCATCCTTTCTTGGACGGTTACTTGAGGATGTATTCCAGCAAAGTGAGAATGAAAGCTAAGAAAGGGAAAGACTTGGGATTTGGACTACTATGTGATCCACCAGGGGTGGTGAAGGCAGTCCCAGGCATGTGCAGGCCCAGAGGCAAGAAGCCAGGTGGATGGGGTGGAGAGGGCAGGGGAGGAGGTCTTGGGAACAAAAACAGGGTAAAACTGAAGTAATGGCAGAGGCACATTATTATTCTGTTAACAAAGAGGAAGAAAACCAATTAAAAGCTACAGAGAAAAAAATGTATATAACAAAATTAAGCTTCAACTATAAAGCAAATTAAAAGGTGATAGGATTTTCAGCTACAGATAGAATGTAAAATGGGTTCACCCTATTTGCTCTTGATGCTAAGAATATCTTCCTTGAGTCGTCAGAAGAGGAGGTGATCACTTTAGGCCCACAGAGAAGGAACTGTCCCCTGGCCCAGGGTTTAGCTGTGTAGTAACATGTAACAGTGACAAGCTCAGCTTCGGGGGTGTAGAGGCTCCCACCTTTGCAATAGTCAAAGTTTCAAAAGAGAAGGCTAAGGAGGGCTGGGGTGGATGGGGGGCAGAGAGAGTGGAGGCAGGGGCTACCCAACCCTGGAGTCAAGACACAGAACAAGAGTGTAGTAGCAGACATAAGGCAGTAAGTGTGTTACCTAAAGTTTCAGAGAGCACCTACAGGAGAGTTAGAACACTCACGAAATGTAAACGCAGTGGGGAGGGGTGGGAGCAAGGGGGTGGGGAGAAGGAGGTAATTACAGTTGACCTTGAACAACACTGGGGGGTAGGGGTGCCAACACATCCACAGAAGCAAATAATTCATTTATAACTTTTGACTTCCCCAAAATGTAACTACTAATAGCCCACTGTTGACTGGAAGCCTTACCAATAACAGATAGTCGATTAACATATATTTTGTACGTTAGATGTATTATATACTGTATTCTTACAATAAAGTGAGCTGGGGAAAGAAAATATTATGAAGAAAATCATAAAGAAGAGAAAATTTATTTACTATTCATTAAGTGGAAGTGGATCATCATAAAGGCCTTCATCCTCATCATCTTCACGTGGAGTAGGCTGAGAAGGAGGAGGAAGAGAAGGGGTTGGCCTCGCAGTCTCAGGCGTGGCAGAGGCGGAAGAAAATCCACATATAGATCAACTCACGAAGTTCAAACCTTTGTTGTTCAAAGGCCTACTGTATTCATCTTTCTTATTAGGAAGCCAGCGTATTTTGTCAAACATTCATAAATCACAAAGCAGAAAGACAAACATTTCATTAAGGCTTAAAGGAATAACCAATAAAGTATTTAAAAGCAGAAATGATTAAAAAAATAAAAAGATTTAGCCTTGGTGGTAGAACTGGTTGGAGGGAGCCAGGGGTGGGAGGGGGTGAATAGAAACATTCTAGCATTAGGGGTTTTTTGGTATTATTTGGTTTTTTAAACTGTGTGTGTATGTATTACTTTGAGCGGAATTCCTCAATTTTAAAGATAAAACCAATAATCAAATGACTTCCAAAGTCTTTGAATACCATGACTCAACACTCCATAAAATAAACATATTTTGCTGTTTCATTTTTTAAAGCATTATCACTGGTACTTTCTCAATTAGTTTTATAACCAACTGTATACAGAGCATGTGTTCTTTATTGTGTACATGAAGAAAAAAAAGTTTCCAATGCTTACCTAAGAGTACAACGCCAGCTGGTGAGAAGAATAACAGCCCACCCGCACCGTGTTCAGGTGCCTCTAGGTACCAGGGTAGGTGACTCCGACCCCTGCCTGCGCTCAGGGCAGCATCCTTCCGTAGTCTCAGATCAATGAAATCTGCTCTTGTTTTAGATGCTTCCCAGCGAGGAGCTTGGCCCCTTCTCCTCTCTGGCAGGAGCAGTTCTATTTTTATTCCATGTTGTTGGATGGCTTGTGTCCAAGCCAGAGGCTGTGCTCCACGTACCAGACTCGCTGGCAGTGCCCCTACTTCGGGGCAAAGCTCTGCCCAGTGCAGGGAGCAGCACCTGGTCACAGCCTGGTCAAACCGGGTCACAGCCATCTGCATACACTTAAGTCTGCACTTTGGAAGGACAGTCTCCAGGCCTGCTTGGACGAGCCCAGATGACACACAGGAGTGACATCTGTGGGCCATGTCACCGACTGTCAAATTGTCAAACATTTCACACCTAGAGCAAATACAGAGAAAGGAAAAGCAAACGCTATTGCTCCGGTCACCCAGTTCAGATACAGACATACCTCAGGGATACTGCAGGTTTGGTTCCAGACTACCGCAACAAAGGAAATATCACAATAAAGTGAGTCACGCAAATTTTTGGGTTTCCAGTGCACATAAAAGTTAACTTTACCCTATACTGTATTAAGTGTGAAATAGCATTGTCTAAATAAAGGTACACACTTTAATTAAAAAATATTTTTTGCTAAGAAATGCTAGTGATCATCTGAGCCTTTGACAAGTTGCAATCTTTTTGCTGGCACAAGGTCTTGCCTTGATGTTAATGGCAGCTGACTGGTCAGAGTAGTGGCTGCTGAATGTTGGGGTGGTTGTGGTCATTTCTTAAAGTAAGACAACAATGAAGTTTGCCTCATAGATTGGCTCTTACTTTCATGAAAGATTTCTCTGTAGCATGTGATGCTGTTTGAGAGCATTTGACCTACAGTGGAACTTTTTTCAAAATTGGAGTCAATCATCTCAAACCCTGATGCTGCTTTATCAATTTAGTTTATGTAATATTCCAAATAATCCTTTGTTGTCATTTCAACAATGTTCACAGCATCTTCACCAGGAGTAAATTCCATCTCAAGAAACCACTTTCTTTTCTCATCCATAAGAAGCAACTCTTCATCTATTAGGTTTTTATCATGAGATTGCAGCAATTCAGTCACATCTTCAGGCTCTACTTCTAATTCCAGGTCTCTTGCTATTTCTACAGCATCTGCAGTGACTTCCTCCACTGAAGTCTTGAACCCCTCAAAGTCATCCATGAGGGTTGGAATCAACTTCTAAACTCCTGTTAATGTGGCTATTTTGACCTTCTGCCATGAATCACAAATGTTCTTAATGGCATCTACAATGGTAAATCCTTTCCAGAAGGTTTTCAATGGATTTTGCCTAGATCCATGATAGGAATCACTATATATGACAGCTATAGCCTTATGAAATGTGTTTCTTAAATAATAAGACTTAAAAGTCAAAATTGCTTCTTGATCCAAGGGCTGCAGAATAGGTTTTATGTTGGCAGGCATGAAAACAACATTAATCTTCTGCATGTCTCCATCAGGGGTCTTGGATGACCAGGTGCTTTGTCAATGAGTAGTGATATTTTGAAAGAAATCTGTTTTTCTGAACAGGTTTCAAAGTGGCCTTAAAATATTCAGTAAACCATGCTATAAACAGATGTGTTGTCCTCTGGGCTTTCCTGTTCCATTTATAGAACACAGGTAGAGTAGATTTAGCATATTTTTAAGGGCCCCAAGATTTTTGGAATAGTAAATTAGTGTTGGCTTCAACTTAAAGTTACCAGCTGCATTAGCCCTTAATAAGAGAGTCAGCCTGTCCTTTGATGCCAGGCATTGACTTCTCTCTAGTTATGAAAGTTCTCGTACTGTGTGCTCCTTTTGCAGCTTGCTATCGTGGTGCAGCACAGTTTTTGGATGACCACTGGACAACTCACTCAGCTCCCCATCATGCCTTTGCACTGATGTGCGGGCAGCCATAGGTGTGTCTGTCCTCACATGAACACATTGAGGGCATTTGGGGTGTGTCCGGGTTTGCTCTCCCCAAGGGCATGGCCATGACACTGTAGGATGTCTCCCGGGGCTGGGGCTGGAGGCACACACAGCTTACCTTTGGCAAGCTCTCACTCTTGAAGAAGTGCTATTGTAAGTTTTAATGACAAAAGTTATACCTGAGTAGTTTTGAAAATTTAGAAAATATACAAAAATAAGTAAACAAAAATCATCTGTGTTTTCTACTACCTAAAGATAACAAGTGCTTGAGTTTGTTCTGTCTCTTACCTGCCCTTTTTCTACTCATATAAATATGTAACTTAATATAGCTATAGAGAAAAATATTTTTATAAAATGTGATTATATGTTCCTACTGTTTTGTAACTTGTGTTTCTCACTTAATAATATATTGGGTATTGGTGATATTGGATGCTATATAGTTCATTGAACTAATCCCCTATTCCTGGACATTTAAGCTGTTTCAAACATCTTGATATTTTTTCACAGATAACTTTCTTTTAAATTTTTTATTATTTAATATTTGTTGCATTCACAAGAATAAATGTAATGGAAGTGTGAGTTCTGCCCTGCCCCCAGCACTAGACTGTCATCATTGCTGACACGGCTGTGTGTGCCTCCCCGGCCCCAAGTCTATCCCCCTGATTTGGGCTTTGTGTTTCCAGTATAATCCAGGTTCTGCGAACTAGCAGCTGGTCTTCCCAGAGTGGAAGGTTCATGAAAGGAATTCCCTGGTCCGTGGTGGGGAGAGCACTGCAGTGCTTGGGAAGGAGGCCATCCTCCCTGCCTTGAGAGCGTCCAGCCCTTGCATGCTAGCAGTGGATCTCAGAGAATCCACTGGAGTGTGTTTATGGTTAAAGAAGCAGGAGACAGACAAGAGATAGGGAGTGGCTCTGTTCATCAGGGTAAGCATGAAATAACTATTTTCCAAAAGCACAATGATAAATCAATCAGTGACCCTTGTGTCGTTGGTGTCTATGATGATGGCTCCTCTCTGGAGGTGCAAGGGAAGCCTGCTGATTATACAGATCATATTGATATTTATTGTTGATTCTCCCTGCTGCTCCTGGGGAATTCATAAGTAAATCATTACCCAATCGTGAGGTTGGGAATGGAAGACATTACGATGGGGCAGGTGTCAAGAATGAGTCCAGGAGTTGGGGTCGGGAGACCCAGACTGAGCTCCTGGGGCCTCTCACATGTTCGTAAATGAGGGTGATGACCATCACTACTCTGTGCCGCCGGTCTCTGGGTTTCAGGAAGTCTGGTGCGTGGATGCAGCACCCAGATGCACTGCAGCCTGGGCACAGGGAGTCACAGTTATGCAGGGGAAAGGCTTGGCTGCTTGGAGGGCCCTAAAGGAGGCCTGAGCCTCACAATGCCTTGGACTGGGTTCCTCTGGGGGCAGCTGGCTCACCGTCTTGGAAGACACTGCATTGGACACAGTAGGCTGCCAGGTGCAGGCCCACAGACTGGCTGGTGTTCTGGCCCTAGAAATGCAGCAGCCAGAAAAAAGCTGAGTGGCCAGCCCTGTGTCATGGGGCCTACCAGCCTTCTGGGCCAGCCCTACGATGCCAGAGAATAGACGAGGGTACTCCAGACAGGTTAGAATAAGCCTTTAATTAACCCAGAGTTTAAGGCAGCTGTGATCAGTGGGCCAATCAGACCAGACCAGACTCTCCCTGACTTTTGCCAGCTGTGTGACCTTGGGAAGGCCACTTTTCCTCTCTGAGCCTTATATCCTCTATGCCCCTAAATTAGGACTACTTATACCTTCCTCTGAGACTGCTCAAAGGGCATGACTCAACAAGCAAGTTCCTAGCGCAGGACCCGGCCGAGCCACAGCTGCCCTGCAGGCCTCTGGAGCAGGGAGCTGCAGTGTGCACTAGCCTGTTCCAGTGTCCCAGGTCAGTCCCAGGCCCGTCCACATAGAGATAGCTCAACAGGGCTGGCTCGCTGGGGACCCCTTTCCCAGCAGTGTGTGGGAGTGAAGGTCAGGCCCTGGGGGGCTGAGCGTCTGGGCATGGGCACAGTTCCTGCTGACCCAGCACCTGACACCCTCTGCTTCACTGCCAATTTCACAACGACCCTATCTGGACCATGGCCAAGGCTGCTGCCCCAGTGAGGAAGGTGAGGCTCTGGGAAGGACTTCCCCAGGGTTGCACGGCAGTCTGCTCAGAGCTGAAGGCCCAGGCTGTTGTTTCTGTGCTGATGATACCCAAGTGTCCCCAGCACCGCATGGCCACTGCCCCAGGTGAGGGTTGTGCGAGCAGTGGCGGGTCAACTGGGTTGCAGGTCTTTGAGGATTGATCTGTTTTTAAGACTGTAGCAAAGTGATGATTATTTTCATGCTTATTTCTACTTTTCAAAGCTGAATGATTGAAGGGAAATACTATGAAGGACAACAAAACACAGGTGGAAGGAATGCTCAGTCCAGTTTAATTCAACCAGGTTTTGCTGCCCTTGTGGGGGATGCTGTGGGGCTGTCCTGCCCATGCAGGAGTCCACAAGCCCTGTACTTCTGTAGTTGCAGCCTGACTCAGGGGGTGCAAGAAGGACAAGAAGGCTGGGACAGGTGGGGAGCTTATCCTGGACTATCCGGGTGGGCCTGATATAGTCACAAAGGGCCTTATTGGAGGTTGTTAGGAGGTCAGAAAGGAGAGAAGATGCTATTCTGCTGGCTTCGAAGATGGAGGAAGGGGCTGCAAGCCTAGGAATGTAGGTGGCCTCTACAGGCTGGAAAGGAAAAGACTCCAGAAAGAACCAGCCCTGCTAACACCTTGATTTTAACCCTGTGAGACTCATTTTGCATTTCTGACCTCCGGAGCGATAAGAGAATAAACTTGTGTTGCTTTAAGCCACTGTTTGTAGTAATGTATTATAGCAGCAATAGGAAATGAATACAGGCCCTGTGCTTACAACGCCTTCTGTCCAAACCTGCACGTCCTATGGACCACTGCTATGGAATCCCGGCCTCTGATCCATGACGGTGGAGGACAGTTGGTGCAGAGATAGTACCCCTGCCAGGAGTAGCTGGGTGCTTTTCCTGGGTTAAGCTGCTTTCCACTTAGAAGACCGTAGGAGTGGTGCCGATGCAGGAATTTTATCATGGCACGGATGGGGTTTGACTGGGGGAATTGAGCCACCTGTGTCCCCAGAATAAATTACACACTGCCCAACCTGTTATTCAAGGCCCTCTGCAGCCAACCCTGCCCCCCAAAGGCCAGTCTACACTCCAACCTGACCAACAGGCTAGAAGGAAAAGTTTCAGAGGATCTTGGTGATCATGCCCCAGTAAGTCCCCTGGGAAAATAGTGTGGCCCCTTCCTTTGCCTCCAGTTACTGTGCTCCCTTCCAGAACACACTCCCTTGGTGGCATTCTTGGCAGGCAATGTTTTAGCCTCTGCTTGAATACCTCCAGCAATGGGGTGCTCACTGCCTGTAGGCCAGCACCAAGTGACAGTAAGTCCTTTTTCAAGGAGGCAGAGGTAGTTGTGAGCCTTGGCCAGGCTCTACCCTCTTGGATGACTGGAGGACACCCCCTCCCTCCACCAGATGCCATGCTTCACCTGGTCAGGATGCAGCCAGTCACAGCACATCCACCTAACTGCCACA
Source organism: Daubentonia madagascariensis (assembly GCA_023783475.1). Lineage (NCBI taxonomy): Eukaryota > Metazoa > Chordata > Mammalia > Primates > Daubentoniidae > Daubentonia > Daubentonia madagascariensis. Next base: position 28,719,988 of record JAKFHU010000144.1, on the reverse strand, counting down.
AATTTGACTTTTGAATCCAAGTCCTGATAAAAATGCAGAGGAGTTAGGAGTGTCCTGAGGCTGACTGCTCAGGCCTGTCTCCAGGGCACCAAGTCACTCCCTGCTCAGCACAGAGGTCCTGTCAGCCACAGACCCTCCCTGCAAACCACTTTATGATTCTGTCCACCTTTGTCACCTAGTCCAGGATAATGAGAAGAAAATGTGCTATGTGCATGCCACACAATTACATTTGTTTTTTAAACACCAGGAAAACCTATTGCTTGTGGTTTTATCCTTCTACATGACTGATGGCCTCTCGAGGCCTCAGGAGACCCCCAGTTCCTGAGATGGGAGCCCCATGAATGCTGGGCTCCCCAGTCTTCTGGAAAGGAATCCCTGCAGAAACTCATAACCTCTTCCAAATCTCAGCAGTGACATCATAACTGATGGGCTGCTTTGTTTTCCTGTCAATATTTTTTAAGCATCTGGGATCCTCTCAACACACAACTATTTATGGAAGTGGATCCGTGCCACAGTCACTCTATCTGGGGAAGTTCCTGAGCAATAAGGAAACGTCTCTGAGAAGGCGGAACAGTGGCTGTCCTGGGAAAATACTCCAACCAAGAATGGGCTCCAAATGTTTCAGCACCAGAAAGACCTTTGTTTGAAAATGTGTGCTTGTTTTCATAACTGTTCAGTATGTCTTGGGTGCATTCATTTCCTCCTACTAATCTATGATACAGAAAACAAACACTTATCAGGGGATGCCTGCCAGTGTCCATGTGGCTTCAGGAAAAAACCATCTTGGATCAACGGCATTGCCTGCATTTGTTAGTAATATAATGTAGTTTACATGTCTTGGTGGTTTATATTTACCCTATGAACAACAGGCGATCATGTAAGAACAGTGTATGGCCCAGACGCAGCCCTGGGTCTATCCTTGGGTGGGGCTGAGAACACAGGCCATGACTGCACCTTCCTTCCACATGCTGTGGTGGGCGCAGGGCACAGCCAGACCCCCTCCAACCACCTCCCCCTGCTAGCTTCGCGTTTCCCGTTGCCTCTGTTGTGGACATCATCTGCCTTGGGGCAGGCAGGGGCAGTTAATGATCACAGAGGACTTAAACAGGCTCTGGTATCCACACAGGCCTTCCCACTCTCCAGACCCCCCGGACCTGTCCCTACTACAGTGCACTTTGGGGTCAGCGCCCATGGTCGCTTGCAGGAATTTCACTAGCTAGAACTGGGGTGTTTGCTCGACTCTGGGCAGAGACGTGAGGGGGGCAAGCATCTGAGGTCGAGAGAAGATGTGGCTGCTGCCCAGGGAGAGGAAGTTGAGATGTTTATGGGGGTGTTTTAGGGAAAGGTGCAGTTCCCTTTGGGGGAAACTGCCATGGCCATCTCCCTTTCTCTCTGGGATGGATGGAGTGGTGACAACGGGATGAGCTGAAACAGCCTCCCACAGGCAGGAGTGGAAGCCAGAAGAACACCCACTCTCCACAAGAGCTCTTCTGCAAAGCCTCCTTCTAACAGAAGGCCTACAAAGTTCCTGCGGAGTTCCTGCCCCTGAGCCAATTACAACTGCTTGGGTTTGTCCATTTCAGTTCCCTTCCCCTCCCACAGTCTCTGCAAGACACGCCCTTCCAAGAAACCAGTTCCAGCAAATACAATAATGAATCATAAATTTTATTTCAAAATGTAAACGTCACTAAACATGCATACACGTTAAAACAATAAAATTTACAATTTTGTTAATTTTTTTGTTTTTGCATAGGACATCATTACAATATAGAATCTATGCCATACAAAATACATACAAAGTTTTATCCAAGCAAGCCAAGGCCAGACTGGGAACTGTACAACTGTAATACTTCACTGTAGTGATCCAGGAAAGATGAAACGTGGCCTTCAGAAGCATGGTTGAGTGCTGGTTAAAAAAAAAAAAAAGTTCCTATGGAAAAGGAAAACATGAGCTCCATGGAAATGGTCTTGGACCCTTGGATTCTGCCTTGGGCTTTTGGCAAACAATTCCAGAGAAGCTCCACCAATGGCTTTGGATGGGAAGGGGTTGCCTGTGGGACCTCGAACAGGTGAGACCCCACTGCATGCACCTAACACATCGGCACAAGCAATTCCTGGCCACCAAGGAGCCACAGCAAGCCCCGGCCCTACACTACACAGGTACTCAGTAGAAAGCCCTCCTCCTGCAGAGGCTGAGAAGCCCTGGGTCCCCAGCATTCGGCACAAGGGGTCTCTCTAAGGTGAGGCCAGGGAGCAAAGTCTCCACTTACATACCCAGAATCAGGCACCCTGACCTAGGATGGACCTGGGGCCATGACCCCACGTGGGGTCTGAGGCATGCTAGGAGGCCACCCCCCCCCTTGCTCCTCTGGGAGGGCAGCCTGGGGAGGGAGCCAGCTGTGCTTGCTGAGTAGGTGTCCTTGTAGGCATTCAGCTCACACACTCGGTTTCCAAATGAGTGTGCACAGTGGCCTGTCAACAGGTCCTCTAGGGACTCCAGGGAACAGGGCCTTGAGCCCTGAGGGAAAGCTGTTTATGTGCCATCCCCAGGACTTCCTGCCTCCACTCACCCCCACCCCGGAATGTATGACTTGCAGGGCAGGGGATGCTACTTCTCTCCCATCCTGTTTATTTTTAAATAAAAGTAGTAAAGTTTTAAAGCTGTATGAGAAAGGGAGAGGCTGGGCAGGGCCAGGTAGCCACACTACAAGTCATCTTGATAAGGTGTCAGTAGAAACCAAGTGTGGACACAAGCTCCTGTCTCCTGCCACATTCAACTCTTCTGACGGGTGAGGGATGGGACAGCAGGCAGGAGGAAGGGCCTCGCCCTAAAGGGTGAACAGGCCTTTATCAGTAGTAAGCTGGATTATGCATCCAAATTCTGGTACAAAATTCTCTGGAATGTGTGTAAGACAAACCTTCAAAGCCCCAGAATCAGGAAAATCAGTCATAGGACCTGGCTTTTCCCGAGGTGATCCTGATTTCAAAAACCATCAGCCTACATCTCCATTTTAGCTTTGGAAAATATGGTCACCAGAATCACATATGGAAACTTTGGACAGCAAAAGATGTGGATAACTTACAAAGCATTTCTTACTGGTTACAATGTGACCAACACATCACACCCTTTAAACCTTCTAGCACTGTGTCTTTGACGAAATGATCTTTTTAAAATGGTGGGTTTTTCTTTTAAAAAACAAAAACAAAAACAGTGACACCTGTCAGAAGTCAAAATAATCAGGTAGCCTTGTAAACACAGCCACAACCAGGTGCCAAGAAATGAGGCCATGCTATTGCTCAGATGACATCTTCCTGTTGGGTGGCACAGCTGAGGTCCTGAATGAGGTCCCTAGGGAGTGCTGGGACCCGGTGCAGTCCATCTTAGCAGAGACTAGCCCTTGCTGCCCCCCCAACCTCTGCATCTCCTCTCACTGGGCTGAGCAGTGGCCCAGGGTGTGGTAAGGCCTGGGGTCACAGGGCCACAGGTGCTTCTACCTGAAGGCTGCACCATGGCGAATCCTACACCTACATGGATGCATGGCCTTGGAATAAAGGTGGGGGGAGGGGATTTTGCACCTTGAGTGCTGTGGGTGCAGCGGGACACAGGTAGGCACCTCCAGGACCACGTTCCCTTCAGGGGCATCACTGCCCGTTCCTACATAGCACCCAGCAGGAGAGGACTCCAGAGCTCTCCGTGGAAAGGGCTGTGTCCATCTGTGTTTTTCTGTATGGCTGTAGGATTCAGTAGGCATTTGGGGAGCTGACAAATGTTCCCCTAATATGGCTGATACAAAGGGGGGCTTTCTTGTTTGGGACATGAGCTGAACACCAGCCCCATGATGGCTGAGCCCAGAGTCAATTTTAGGCCTTTCTGTAGGGACCTCTCCCTTCACTCAGGCGACCTTCATTTTGAGATGTCTGCCCCTGTGGCCTGCTAGAGCCAAAGTCTGCCCCAAAATAAAGATTTGCATTTTCACTATTATTTCTACCAGCCCTATGGGTTCCTCAAACTCACTGAAACTGGCAAGCATGGCCATAAACTGCAAAAATGAAAGATCCTGAAATAGAGCCAGGCTGGGAAGACATTCTACATGTTAGAAGGAAACAAGGCTGTTTCAGGAGGGTCCTCCCTGTGTAGGCCCCCCACCCTTTCACACAGGCACCCCCATTTCATGATGAGATGGAAACCCACTAGTGAGAAACCATCTGAACTGAGCCTGAGATTCATGGATTCCCCCCTCCCCCTTTCACGTGAGATGAGTTTAAGCCCCAGATGATTCAGGAGGGTCTGGCCAGTAGTGCCTGGCGGGAATTCCCTCCTGGTGCCCTAGCCCCACTTCCCAGGCCAGGCTGGGCCTAAGGACCGCACTGACCGCACCCTGCCATTACACGAGAACCACTTTGGGAATGAAGACACACTCATTTGCCAAAAATAGCCAACTCCTGCATATTTCTGTTTTAAGGCAACGTTACCCTTCCATCTATCAGACGGAACAGCCCTGGGTCATTTAGAGGAAAAATTAAATTAAGTGCTCTCTTTGGAAACAGCCAACACCCACTTCCCTCCCCCACCCCCCACAAACCAGCTCTTTTTTTTTTTATTCCAAGATGACTGGGTTTGGAGTCCTTTCCCTTACTATGTGCAGGCAACGTGGAGTTAGGAAACCTCCTTCCGAGACACCGTGGGCAGATCCAGATCTCAAGAGCATTGGTTTCTCCCTTGGAGATTGAATCGCTGGCCTCCTGGGGACAGGCTGCGCTCTCTCTCCCTGCCTTCGGGAACCCTGGACGGTGAGTGCACCAAAGGACTTTGGAATAAAATTCCTGAACCTGGAATGTGAATTCCTGAGACGTGAAATGTGTTCAGAGTGTGGCTTTCTCTGCTTCACACAAAAACAACTTTGGGAGGGACCTCACTTTGGAACCGGGCATGAAGATCTTCGCACCCCAAGCACCCAGGGCTCCCTACTGCATATGCACTTTCTCTCCCAGACCAAATGCAAGCAGGGCTGTCCTAGAGCCCCAGTGCAGCAGGCACCCAGGGTGGCCAGCTCTACATCTGACCAGGGCAGGGGCAACCCCTCCCCACCAGCATATAGCCTTAGCAGGAACAATGCTACTCCCAACTCAGTGCCCACTGTGCTACTCAGAAGCCACCACCATGCCATTAGCCGATTTCAGCTGACACATGGTAGTTAGAAACGGGCACCTGGAGCGACACAGATGGCACACTGCCACCTGCACAGCTGCTGTGGACAGAGGGCACCCATCCACTCTGGAGCCAGCCAGAAACAGCGGCTGAAACAGTGGCCAGACCCTGGCTGGGCCTGGGTCTCTGGTGTTTCTCTGTGCTGTACCCCATGCCGTGGCAGGGCCAGTGGAAGCAGGATGGCCACAACCAAGGCACTCTGGGCCCAGGAAGCCCATCTATGGCCCTCTGAGGTCCCAAGGGCCATTTCTCATCAAAATGAGTACCCACCGAAATGGGTATCTCTGCAAGATAACCCGAGTCTGCCCCAAACCCACCCACCCCCACCAACACACACGCGCACACACACATATATACACATACACACACATACATACTCTGTCCTGGGACCTTGTATGCATAGGCCCCAACTCTCCAGAGGAAGGGAAGGTGGTGCCTGAGCCACAGGCTGGGGTGGACACCTCAGGTGTCTGCAGAGGAGCTTGCTGGACCTGGTTTGACTGACCTGGCCCAGGGCTTGAACCCCAGCCCAGCTCAGGCGGGGGCTCCAGGAGCAACCGCCCCAGCTGTCTGCTCCTCCTCTCCTACCAGAAAAAGGCTGGCCATGGGGCACCATCAGCAGTCAGCAGTCTTAATGCACAGCACACTGGGTGTGGCCCGGGGCCTCCAGGCAGGGCAGGGAGAAGCAGCAGGGAAAGGGAGGAGGGATCCAGGGGACACGGGGAGGCTGGAGGTTTGCTAAGTCTGTCCTGGGGACATGGGGGGTCTGAGAAAAATGTTTCTCACAACTTTGTCTGCTGTTCCCTGGGGAGGAAACAGAACGCATGTTCCCCGACAGCATTTCCCATAACATCCACTGTGCCACTCCCGAAAAGTTCCAAGTCACAATGTTCCGGTCTCTTGCTACAGAAGGGTCTCTATGCAGTACCGAACGTGCCCGCTGCCACAAGCTTGGCCGCTCACACAGACCCTCCGACAGGCTGCCCCACGACCTCACCCATGGTTTCAAACAAAGATGCCTGGACAGCAGCGCCGGTGTGGGAGAACTCCGGAACTGGACGTGCCAACGAGACTTTCTGCCATGTTTTTAGGAGACCAGAATCCCAGTCGGAGAACACGGTATGATAGCGAAGGGGCTCCGCGTGCCTTCTGCAAGGACACAGAGCAACGGGGTCCCGGGCAGGCATGGCCCTGGCCCCTGCCTCGTCGGGGCAGGGTCGGGCGGGGGTGCCCGCAGCCAGGCTTGCATCTCTGCTTCCAGTGCTCCGAGGGGCCGCGGGGGGCCTCCTGGGGGCAGGGAGCAAGGCAGGCGGGGCCCCGGAAGGCAGCTGCCTCCCGCCACGGTCCGGGAAGTGGGGTGCTCCTCCGCGCGCCGCAGCTTAAGGCATCCCTCCGAGGGGGCCTGCTTCTCGGGAACAGCCGCCTCGTCAGCCCCGCCAGGCCGGCGCGGCAGAGGCCAGAGCTGGGCGGCAGGCAGGAAGGGGGACCGCCCGGGCTGAGCGCCCTCCGCGCACGCACAAACGGCCGCGACCACGTCTGCTCCCCGCTGTCAGCGGCCTGCTCCGTCCGCAGTATGTTCCCGGACGGGACAGAAAATTCCAGAGTGCAAATCTATGTACAGAGTAAGGCGGCAGGAAGGGGTGTCCTCACTGACCTCGTGGAACGTGTCCATCCCTGAGAAAGGGGGGTTCAACACCGCTGAATCTCAACTTCGTGGACGTGTCTATTTGTGCAATTTGTGGATGGTGTTTTTTGAAATTTTTTTTGTTTTTTGTTTTTTTACAAATTTACTTTGACACCTGAGGTGAGGAAAAGCGTTCTTGTGTGGACGCCTGGTAAAGTTCGCTCTTCTTTCCTATCACGAGAGGGCGGGGCGGGCGGGGCGCGGCGGCTCAGGGCGAGCTGGCGGGGCTGACGGCGGGGCTGCTGGCGTCCGAGCGGCTGTAGTCGCTGAGCGAGCCGGTCCTCGAGCCGCCGCCGCGCCGCTGCAGCATGCCCGGGTGGAAGTTGGCGTGGCGGCGCGCGTGCTTCGTCAGGTGGTCGCTGCGCATGAAGCGCTTCTCGCAGATGGGGCAGCTGAACTTCTTCTCGCCCGTGTGCGTGCGGTAGTGCCGCGCCAGCTCGTCCGAGCGCGCGAACTTCTTGTTGCAGTCCTGCCAGCTGCACGCGAAGGGCCTCTCACCTGCAGGACGACAGGGCGGGCACAGCGTCAGTCTCAGCCGCGGGGCGCCCCACGACCCCTCACCCTGCTCCCCCGCAGCCACCCCAGTCTCTCATTAACCCGCTCCCCCGTGCGCCCTCTCCGCCAGCCTGTGACAAATCCATGAGGGCGAAGATGAAGGTGGGCCAGTGCCCTCCTGCCCACATCTGGGATAGAAGCGGACAATCTCCTAGGATGACACAGCACTTCACGTGCTGAAGCAGCAGGGCCTATGGAGTGGGTGTGGGCCAGGGCCCCCTAAACACACCTGCACAACACGCCCATGCAGGGCCAGCTGTCCCCTGCCCGCGGAGGGTACAGCCCCGTGCTCTGGCTCCGAACACCCACCGGAGTGCAGCCACCCCACATGCTGGTCCCACGGGAGCCACACTCTGGATCCCTACATCCTGCAGGGCAGGGAGGCAGTTCCCAAACCCGACCGTCTGCCTCCATTCCAACCCTCCTCAGTCATTTCTGTAACAAGCGGGGGTGGGGGTCAAACTGGACCATTTGCAGGGCCTGAGATTCTGCAACCAACTGGTCTGCTGCTCCTTCTCTCACAGAAGTCCCAATGTGGTCAGCCAGTATGCCAGTAGAGCAGGAGACTGCAACAGGATCCTGCAGACTCAAGCATGGTAACAGACAAGGGTGGCAGCCAGAACACCTTGTGAAGGGTGTGCAGGTAGGGAGGAGATGGGACACGGTGGGGGTGGAGGTAATGAAGGCCAGCTATAGTCAGGACCCTGCCCCTCCTCCCATCCCATGCTCAGAGTGGTACAGGCTGGCCAGCATTTTTTACCCAGGCAAACTGAACCACAAAAACGACATCAACTGCTTAGGGAGAACCGGGGGAGGGAGAGACTCTGGCACCCCAGAATGCAGCCCTTCTGGCATTGGGGGTGGCCACACAGCTACCCTTCCTACCCTGGCTTGCCCCCTCCCCCATATAGGCCCTAATGCAGACTGCCAGTCCTTGATGCTGGCCTACCTATGCCTAGCAGAGCGCATCCATACCACCCACCCACTGTGAACATAAAGAGACACCTAAGGATGGCCAAGACAGCCAAGGAAAATCCAGCGGCATGAAGGAGAAAGGCCAAGTACAACAAAACCACCAACTCCAGAGGAAAAGGAGTGGAGCCAGGGAATGGAAGAGAATGTTAACCGTTTTAAAGCTTCTAATTAGTATTTTTGGAGAAATTTGAGACAACACTGGATGCATAGACCAAACAGGATACCATAAAAAGGAAGTTCAAAGAACAAAAAGTAGCATTTAGAAATTGAAAATATCATTGCCCAAACAAAAATTCCATAGAAAATCTGGAAATGTACTCAAATATCCCAGAAAAATAGAATGAAAAAACAGTTCTAGAAAATCTGTGAACATTGCAGTGCTGTGTCTTCTAGTACTGCTGAAGCTGAAGGCCGGGTGTGTCCGCATTTGCTCTTCTTATTGATCTTTCATTTTGGGGGAAAGGGTGTTGGGGGGGAGATTTGAAATCAAGTAGCCACCACTGTTTCTCAAACCAACTCAATAGACAGTAGAAGTGAAAAATTGAGAGCCACAGAAAATCAACCCAGGGAGTTCCACATTTAACTATCAGGAGGTGTCAAGTAAGAAAACATAAAAAATGGAGAAGAAATTACAAAAGAAATAATAAAACAGTATCTGTCAGAGTAAGAAAGAAGAAAAAGAAGATAGACTAACACGGAAAGGCTGGCACAGAAAAGGGCTGGGTAAGTGAGCAAAGGCCCATGATGTCAGAATTTCTGCAGTGTCAGAACACAGTAAAAACAAGAGATCCCAAAACTTAATAGAGAGGGAGGGGAGAAACAGACACCAGGTCATCCACAAAGGAACAAGGCGGGGACAGACACCGGACTTCTAAGTCACTCTGGATGCTAGAAGAAAAGGAACAGAGCCTTCCAAGTTTACGTCCTTCACACTGCAGCAAAAATGAGAAACAGACGAGAAGCCAGGGACATGAGTGAATAGGGAAGGGTCATCTCAGGACAAAAGCGAGGCAGAGGCCTATGAGGCCACCGGAGCAGAAGACCACGGCTCAGAGGGGACAGTTCCCGGAAGAGAGTGAGTTCTGTGCACCAGAGAGAATGATCAAGAGCCTGGATAAACGTCAAGACACCGTGAAGACATATTACTATTCTTTGTTTAAAAGAAAAACGAGAGGCAATTAGAAACTCCAGGAAAAATAGAAGACATACAAGAAAATTGTGGTCCAAATTAGACGCAAACTAAAATGCCACATGATTATGAGCAATCAGTCAAGAGCTATGCGCCAAGCACGGTTCTATGGGCCTTTCCTATGTTATATTATTTATCCTTCACAACAACCCCATGGGGCAGCAGAAGGAAATGTAATCCCTGCACAGGCCCCCCTGGCTGATGGAAGCAAACTTTACACAGGCACGTAAGTCATGTAAGCCTCAGCACTAGTTGTCAGCATTTAGAACTGATCATATAGACAAAGCCCATGCAACTGACTCACCGGCCCCGGCAGAGAATGTGGATTTAAGGGAAAGGTGGGAACGCAAATAGTGTACAGTCAAAGGATATATCTAAGTGTAAAATACAGGTTTAAAGTTATAAAGATAGCCAATAAAAGAATTAAAATAGTAATACATCTATCAATTCAGGAGGAGACAGACAGAAGGGACAGGACAGGTAGGAGTGAGGTAAATCCTTAAATTTGATGGCAAGAAGATAACAGAGAATATCTAAACTTCATGAATCAAGAAATAGCAATAAAATCATACAGTTCATTTAAGGCAGTAACCACCAAGACAGTAGACAGTTTAAACCAGAAAAGAGAGGTGCTGGTCTCTGGGGAGTGGAACTAGACTGGTAAGAGGAAGTTTTGTTGTCAGCTCTTCTGTATGGGTCTTTTTAAAAAATCATATGTATTTATTTCTTTGACAAAAATGAAAAGGAATGTTAAAATATATTCTAATCCATTATTTCCCAAACCATGTTCAAAGAAAAGTTATCACTGAATAAACTGTTAATAGGTTCCAGGAAAAAAAAAAAATCTCATTAACAGGAAAGTTTGAAAAATGCCACACTTTGAGATACACAATGCCCGAGTCACTGACAGCCTGGAAAGGTCTGGCATTAAATGGCCTAGCATTAATTGTGTCAGGTCTGAAAGATGAGGCACCATGCAGTGACGGTATGGCCTTGATCAAGCTCCTCTCTGCCTCTGGTAAGGTGGATAATGGTCCCCAAAAAGATCCAGCCACGTCATAACTCCCAGAACCTGTGGATGTGACCTTATTTGGAAAAAGGGTCTTTGCAGTCCTGAGATGAGCTCACGAGTGTGAGAAGAGACAAGAATGGGAGGGAGGCATGGAGTGGATCCTCCCTCAGAGCCTCCAGAAGGAACAAACACTGCCAACACCTTGATTTTGGACTTCTGGTTTCTGGAACTGTGAGAGAGTAAATTTCTGTTGTTTTTAAGCCACCCAGTTTGTGGTAATGTGTTATAGCAGCCACAGGATATGAATGAATACGCTGCCCCATCCTCACAGTGGGGTCCACGTGGCAATTCCATGGGGTTGCACACGACCAGCCTTGGCACTATGCCTGGCATGCTCCCAATGTCCACTCCTGAAATGTTATCTGTTGTTGTTGCTCTCATGCATTAGTTCTGCCAACTGGGTCTTCTCAGATTTGGGCCTGTTGGGGAGGGGAACCAATCTAAATTCAGACTCAACCCCCTTGCTTCCTCATAGCCCTTATTTGGGGCTTTGCCCTTTTCAGGTCCTTCTCGTTGCAATCCTGGGAAGCACACGAGGTAGGTAAAATTACAGGTGGGCCACATGATGTTGGGGCCGCAGGGAACTGCAGCATCCAATGGGACGGATGCTGGTACCAGGCAGCCTGGAGTGGAGGAAGGTGGAAAGCCCGGCATGGCCACTGGGCCAGCACACAGCTCTTGGCCTTTCTGGGTGTCAGCAGCTCCACACTTTGAGCACATAACCAATGTCTGGCCTAGGGGACATGGTCCTGACCCAGACAGACACAGTGTTCCCTGCTCCATTCTCTATTCCTTTGTCAGCCTCCTTCAAGAGAGGCAGCAGCCAATGAACTGGTCCACAAACAGAAGTTATGATTCATGCTGGCAAGGGGCAGCACCAGCTCTGGCCAGGCAGCCCCTGAGTGGTGACATTCGAGCAGCCACCAGAATCGAGAATGGGTGGGGGAGAGGGGGACAGAGTACAGCATATTCCAGGCCACTTTCACTCACACTTTTTGCAAGGAGTCCCAAGTGCTTTTGTTTACATGGGTTATTGCCACTGATATTTATTGCATTAGAAATTAAAATGGAAAAAATCCCAAACCCAAGCACATATTCCAGTAGCTGTCAGAGTGATGATGCCATCACACATCTTGTAGCATCTGGAATATCCCATTGTACTCTTTTGGGAGAATGAAGAGCATATAATGTTATTGTTATGAAAACAGTTTTGATTTCATGGCCCCCGAAACGGTCTCAGGTACCTGCAGGTATTCTCTGGCCTCACTCTAAAAACCACTATTCTGGGGACCGACTCCAGGGTGATGTGTGTGGCTGAGCGGACTGGGGTGGGGGCACCCAGAGTAACGGCGGGGAGCCAGCCAGGCCTGATCCTGCAGGGAGTGAGCCTACTTCCTATTCTAAGGCAAAGGGGTAAAGGGAGCCCAATGGACTAAACAAACCCAAGCGTCCTCCTTTCTGGGCTCCAGTCCTACTTCTGCCTCTCCTGGGCACGTGACATGGAGACAACAGTATGACAGGACCTCACAAGGAAGGGGCTCAGTCTAGCTCAGAACTGGCACTCTCAGGAATGGAAACCAGTCCGACCTTCCAGACCCCTGCAAGGGAGCTTCTAGCCTTTTCCCAGAATACCAAAGCCACTCTGGGTCCCACCCTCAGAAGTCGAGAGGGCAGGCCCTAGCTGTGCAGTGCCTATGAATGGGGCTGGCAGGGAAGTGGGAGGGCCCCAGCCACTGTGGGAGGGCTGAGGGAGGGGCCAGGTGGTGCAGGGTGGGGGTTGGAGGGGCCTGCAGGTGCCAGGCAACAGGGTCACAGGATGGGGGCTCTTAGCGTATGTGGCTACTTGTCCTCCGGTATGTAGGGTTTGGGGTGCCTGCAGAGTGAGGCAGGGGCGCATGGAGTAGGGTGGGGCGGAGCCAGGCCATGCAGGGCCGAGTTACATAAATGTTCCCTGGCGCCACAGCGAGGCCGTGGTGAGCAGAGCAGCAGCCGGAGTACGATTGCCTCATCTTATCAGGGAACAAGGAGTCCCAAATGCAGCTCTTGCCCAAGCCTCGGGCCCAGGCGGGGACAGCATGTTCCCTCCATGAGGCCGGGCAGGAGGGGAGCACAGGGGCTCTTTCCTCCTCCTGAGCCCCCGTCTCAGCGCCCACCCCTGGGCCCTGGGCACCCTCCCCCGAATCAGCCACATGCAAGTGCCGCAGGCTCACAAGCCTGCATGCCTCCTCAATCCCAAAGTCTAGGCTCAAACCTGGGCTGTGGCGTGAACTCCCTTCTGCTCTGTCATCCTGTCCAAAGGGCGCTCTCCCAATTATCTCCCGCCATCCAGCCAAACTGTCCCTCCCCCCAAGTGAGTGGGCCCCTCCTGGCTCCAACAGCACGTGTCCAAACCACAGTGCAGTTCTTTCTGTTTGTGAGCCTCTTGTACGCACTCTGAGGAGGGGTCATTTCTGGCTGTCCCCTCAGTGCCCAGCACTGAGCGGGCAAGAGCCTTTTCTGCGGGCCTCCTGCTTGGTCAGCTCGGGCTGACTGCCCTGCCCCGGCAGGCTCCAGGAAGCCTGGCTGAGTTCCCCTCTGGCAGGGAGAAGGGAGGGCGTGCATCTTTGACCATGGGGTCCCTGGAAAGGCAGATGGATCTATCACCTTCACAGGGGTGTCCTGGATCACAGAAGCAGACCTCTGTGGGCACAAGGAATCCATGCGGGTGTGTGTCTGCAGGGATGGCAGGGGCAGGGCTGGTCAGGCTCAGAGGCAGGCACAGGGAGAGCCCTCCAAAGAGAAACGGCTTCTCCCAGGCTCCCAGGCCACAGCGCCCAGCCCCTGGCCACTCACCACCAGTGACTGGGCTGTCATCACTCATTAATAGATAGCTGTGATCTGTGGGTGCTGGCCTGGGGCCGTTGCCAGCTCCCAACCTCAAGGCTGCCATGTTCTTCACCCCAAGGAGCCTTATTCACCCTCCCGCTCTGGGGCAGCTCGGCAGACAGCCAAACACGGGGGCTGATCAACTGCTGGCCTCCAAGGAAACCCAGGCACACAGCCCTGGGGGTGGCAGAAAGGCCTATCCTCTATGGTAGGGAGTGGACTTTCCTAATTCCTTGGCTGCCCTACTGGTTACTACAAATGCTGGTGGTTTATTAACCCACATGGAGCTGACAGACAGATGACCTGTCTCCCAGGAAGTCTAGTTGGAAGCTCTCACCCACCCAGGGTAAGGGAAGTGAGACCCAGGAGGAGAGGGAGAGCTGCCACTCAGCTGGCTGGTGGCAGAGCCAGAGCCACATTAGGGGCCCTTCCTGCTCTGGAACTCAGCCTGCAGCAGGGAGTCCCAGAGCCCACTCCCTGCTCCCCCACTTGTTTGTTGATGCCTGAGGAAGGGGCTGTTATCCAGCCTGTTTCTCAATTACTGTGAGGGTTAAGTGGGACAATATACTCAGGGCACATGCCTGCTGTGCAGCAGTGCTTGGAGGAGACACGCCATTATCACCCGTGGGCCGAGGGGCCCCTGGGAGGTATATACATGAGCCAGACCGTGGCAAACAGGACACACAGCAGGCAGTGCTCACTCTTCCTCCTGAAGCTGCCTAGGCGGGGCTCCTGCCCTTGCCCCAGGGTGCTCCAGTCTAATGCTGCTGATCACACTCTGCTATCCATTCCTGTACATGCGAGAGCTGGCAGGCATTGAGGGGACAAGGGCACATACAGCACAGCCTCGGATGGAATGCTGTTTCAACAAGAGAGTCGGCCTTAGGCAAATGTATGTCTGCAACTTTTTATGTTGGATGTAAAGATACAGTAGGCATTTTTGTGTTGTTTTGCTTTGTTTTGTTCTGGAATAGGATAACTTCATCCTAATATTCATACAGAAAAATAAACAGAAATAGCCAGAAAAGCTCGCAAAAGAATGATGTGGGGGAACTAGTCTACCAGTATCCAACATACCATTGCATAAGCTGACAACCGGCCAGTGAAGTGGAGCAGAAACACCAGAATTAGACCCAAAGGCAGGGGCAACTGTGACATAAACTGTGACATAAAGTGACATCTCAACTTTGGGGGTGGGAGTGGGTGTTCAATAAATGTATTAGGACACCTAGGCAGCATCTGGAACTTTCCTTCCAGATAGGCCAGACCCATACTTCACACCTTACACCAGGATAAATTCTAAATGAGTCAAGAATTCTAATATGAAAAATGAAACCACAGATGAGAAAACAAGAGAAAATTGTTTTATAATGCTAGAAGCTCTTTCTATGAATCAAAGTCCAGAAGCCATAAAAGAAAAGGTTGATAAATTTGACAATACAAAAATATGAAATACTTCTCCATGGACAAAGTCGGCATAAACAAAGGCAAAGACAAACGAAAGAGAAAAAAGTACTTCCCGTTCCCATCGTTAAGGGCTCATCTCCAATACAGAAAGAGCTCATAGAAATTAAAAAAAAAGACTAACAACATCCAATAGAAAAATGGGCAAAGGCAGTTTATAAAAAAAGGAAACACAAATGGCTCTCAAACACCTGAAAAGATGCTCAACCTCACCCATCTGGAGGTAAAGGCAAGTGCACCCCCACTGGAATACTCCTTTTTACCTACCTGATTGGTGAGGCCAGGGTGAGGGGGACAGGCGTTCTCTGATGGGAGTAAAAACTGCCACAACCTCTACAAAGGGCGATTTGGCAATACCTGTCAAAATTACAAACGTGCATATCCTTTGACCCTGCAACTGAACTTTTGGGAACCTATCCTACAAACGCACCTGCATACCTACAAAATGGGATATATGCCTGGTTATCCAACACAGCAGGAGCCTGAAGAAAACTATCCATGCCCTTCCACTGGGGCCCATTAAATAAATTACAGAACACCCATGTAAGGGTACAGAACACCCATGTAAGGGAACAGAACTAGAATGAATTCTTTATGAACTGATATGGAAAGATCTCTAAGCCATACACTGAGTGAGGAAAACAAGGTTCAGAACAAAATGCATGAAACAGGAGGGTAGACACATAGTGAGGCTCTGTGTGTGTTTGCCTGTTTGCACAGAAAGAGGCTCTGGGGGATCCCTAGGAAATTAAGAACAGAGATTACCTGACCCCCACTCTGTATTTGATACTCCATAGCACACTTCCTGATACTACCCCAAGAGCTCTCTTAAAATAACTATGGCCGCCCAGGCAGACTGTCCTCACAACACACAGGAGAGCTGCTTCCAGGAAGAGAAGCAGCAAAAGTAGCAATAAAGACCAATCTACCTTTGTAGGAGATGCCTCCAGGGCAGGGCTCCGGGCCTCAAGAGCCCAGGGTCACACTGAATGGTTCTTTTGGAGGGCCCTCGATAAACCCTTTGAAAGGCCCAGCACTTTAGACCAGGTCACACTTAAAAGGCTGTGGATGACAAACATTCCACAAAGAATTTAAATAGCAACAGGTCCCGGGTTGTAATTATGTGCCAGCGGCCCCCTCCAGGATCCTGAATACCCTGCTCTGGCCATAAAAACCGCTTGGTGCACCCTCACATGCTGAAAACAGACTGGGGCAGATGGGGCGGGCGCTGGTAGCTGGCAGGCCAAGTCCGTCCAGCCACCAGAACACAGACCCCAAGTTCAAGGGAAGTGAGTCTGTCCCTCTGCAGGGGCTGGTGAGGAATGGGAACCAGGGAATCTGCAGACTGCTGGGAAAGAAATGAAGAGGGGCACAGTACCGAGAAGCCTCTTGCTCCTGCTTCTGCCAGGCCACGCTGAGCTGTGACATCTGGGGTGGCACAAGCCATCGCAGCCACAAGGGGAGGTCTGCAGAGACTCACAGAGAAGTCCAACAGCTCCTTGACAGGGACAAGCCCTCAGCCAATCTGGGGCTGCCCACACCTTCCCTGCCAAAGAAACAGCCTCTCCAAGGTCAGCCAGGGCCTCTGGGAGAGGGCATGGCGTGGTGGGGGTGGGGCAAGCAGACCTCTTCCCACCGCCACCTGCCAGTGTGCACAGCCAGCCCCTGCTCTGCACCCCAGGGCCCTGTGCCCAGGCTCTCTGGGCAACTGAGGGAGGGGCCCCTCTCCACAGAGCCTTTGGCAGCCATTGTGGCCCACTTCCTCTTCCTGTGTCTTCCCCTCCCCCACCTTCATTTCCTCCCCTGCCCAGTCCCTAGGTACCTCCCAGGTGGACCTTCCCTGCCCTGCTGCAGACGCTCAACGGCAGGACTAGGAATAGTCTGGGCACAGACAGCTGCATGCGCACACTGCACACTGCTGTGGCTTTTACTTTAGGCACGTGCTGGCCCATCTGACTCTACCAACCCTGAGGGACAGGAAGGTGTCCATAGGAAATCCACCTAAGAGAGGAGGAGCTGAATGACCTCACCGAGGTCACAAGCCCAGAATGGCTGGGCTTCCCAGGCTAGATTTCACCTAGAAGGAAGACGTTTCTGCAGCCTTCCCATCTCAGCCCAGGGGGTGAGAGCAGAGGAGGAACTGTGGGAGCCATGGCTCCATGTCACAGATTCCACACTGTGAGGTGTGGTGTGTCGCCAGCACGGTGAGGTCCCACCCTTCGCACCCTGGGGCCTCTGGGCTGATTTCCCGCTGGGGACCTCCAAGATGGCCAGTTCCCCTGCAGCAGGAGGCCACGCCTAGGAAAGGAGCCAGCTGGGCAGCTCCAAACCACAGAGCTGAGAGAGGGCCGTGGGAAGTCAGGTGGGTACTCAGCCACCTACCACCTGGCCGGCTCCAGGTGCACAGCAGGCTCCGTTTCCTCAGGAAAAAAGTCAAAAAGGTTCCAGCAGAACATAACAAAACAATCTACTTTTCAGAGTTGGCTTTATAAAGCAAACAAATCAGAAGGAAAATGAGTATGTCATTTTGACAATGGGCCTAAAATACCTTTAGTTTTTGAGTGAGCTGAGGCAAAAAAAAAAAAAAAAAAAAAGTCAGACAGTGACCTGTCTTTTCTAGAACAGTGCTAGGAACTTCTGCTCCAGACCCCAGGGAGGAGTGGGAGACCCCGGGGCCTGACGTCCTGCAGTAGCTCAGGCCCACTGACTGGGTGCCTCCCTGAGCCCCCAGTCTCGCCCACTATGAGCGGCTGACATCCAGTATCTTCTGGGGAAACCCTCAGTTTCAAAAGCCCTCCAGCAGGGCACGGGCACCCACGGGGCATCAGCAGCCCCTGAATTCTAAGAGGAGGCCGACCAGGAGGATGAGGCCTCGTCACCCAGCCCTCTCCTTCTGGAGGAAACCCACACTGCCGTGTGGAGAGACCACACCACCAAGCAGGGGAGACAAAGCCCAGCCCCTTCCTGTCACTGGCCTGCCCCCTGCTTATCCACCAACACCCCTTCCTCCTTGCATCCTGCCTGGCCCTTCACCCTGTCTCTTATGCCCTTTGCTGTCCTAGCCCAGAAAAGGACCCTGAGAGAGCCGAACCCCAGGGACGCCAGCCAGGAAGAAAAGTGGATGCCATCCTCTGCACTAGCCCCCCCAGAAATCCCAGGGTTGGAGTGACCCCTTCTGCAGTAGCTTTGCAGGGGACTCCAAGACCTGAGGCTACCTGGGTCTGCCTGATGCCAAGGGAGGGCTGGGGAAAGCTGGGACAAGCCAGCAGAACAGGATTTCCATCCTGTGCCCTTTGTCCCTGCCCCAGGCCCCTAAGGCAGGGGGGTTGGGGACTCAGTGCTCCTTGGTGTCACCCCCAAGGTCACTGGAACCAGGCTTCATCTGTTGGGTGGGATGGGGTGGACAAAAGAGGCAAGCACATGAAGCCCATCTGGCTGTCTCTCTCTAATGTTCTTGTGAGCACAGATGGGGCCACTTATAAACAGGCCCATTCCCAAGGATGGCTAAGAAAACAGACTACCAAGCGGCTGAGCACCACCATGCAAGAGCACTCATGAAGTGTATACACCATGGAGCTATAACTGCAGGAAGGAAATACAGAGGTTGTCTTGGGAAGATGGTATTCGTGTGTGATTGTCCTTTCTGCATTCCTATGTTTGTTAAGTGAATTGCTTTGCAGAGTCAGGAAGAATGCAATAACATATTACAAAGTTGTATATACACACACACTTCACCCAAGCCCAGCTCACAATGGGGACTGCTTCCACAGAACCCAGCTCCCCTGACCTCTGATAAGGAAGGAACACTAATTTGCACACACCAGTATACTTGCCTGGAAAGGTCAAAAGGACCACATACCAGGAATTTCATAAAGGTGTTTTCTCTCCTTTTGCTAAGGGTTACAAAACACATTTGAAAATTTCCGTTCCCAAGGTCCCTTTTAAAACAGCAATAAAAAAATACTGATGGTTTCTGCCAACAGAAGGCCAGAAGCCAGCCCAGACAAGGGCTCTGGAGTCTCTCTTCTTCACTAGCTCTCTCGTTTCACACACACCCCACCCGAGTCACACCCCTTGTTACTCCTGAGAGGAGAGGCTATCTGCCCCCTGCCCCAGAAGCTTCCAGATCATGGACTGCTACATGCGAAGGCCTTCTCCAGGTGATCAATGCTGCAGTGGACTCACGTAAGCTGAACCCAAAGAGTAGACGTTGCCATTTCTTTTCTCTCTATTCTGAGAATCTCGTCACCAACTGTCTGCCAGGGGAAGCTAGGAGCATTTTTCCTGAGCTGAGTGGAGTCATGCATGTCCAGTACCCCGGCCCCCTTTCCTTTGCCGTCCTGAAGGGAATGTTCCCTGGCTTCAGGAGCCAACATGCTGTCGACTACACCCTCGTTCTGGGTACACCCCGCGTCTGCTGCACACCAACACCAAGCCCTGACGGCTGGTGACAGCTCAGGAATGGCATTTCTATCAACTTTATCAGAGATTTTCTGAAACACCAAGGAAAGACAGGAACACAAGTTTGGAATCCACAATTAGAGACTGAAGTTTATTTACCTGGTAAAAATGTTCTTCAGTTGAGGCTGATCAAAAGTAAAGGTAGCTTGTTTCCAGAATATAGAAAGAACTCTTAAATCTCAGCAATAAGCAAACACCCAATTTTAAAAATGCACAAAAGATCTAAACGCTCAATGAAAGAAGATAAAACAGACGGTAAACAGCTATGTAAAAAGGTGCCCAGTGTCATTTGTCATTACAGAAATGCAAATTAAAACAATGAGATATCACTATACATATTTACGAGAATGGCTAAAATCCAAAAAGCTGAGAATACTAAATGTTGATGCAGCAACTGGAACTCTCACTCATTGCTGTCTAGAACACAACGTAGTACAGCCATTTGGGAAGACAGTTTGGCTGTTTCTTATAAAGTTAAACACAGATTTACTATACAACCCAGCAATCCAACTCCTAGGCATTTACCAAGTGAACTGAAAACTTACCTTCACACAGAAACCAGCACACAAACATTTATAGCAACTTTATTCATAATCATCAAAAACCAGAAGGAAGCACTTTCTGCAGATGAATAAACACTTTGTGGTACAGCCATACAATTGAATACTCCTCTATGATAAAGAGGACACAACAAAAAATGGATAAATCTTAAATGCATTTTGCTAAGTCGAAGAAGCAAGATGGTAAAAGCTATATATCATGCTATTCCATTCATACAACATTCTGCAAAAGACAAAAAACTGTAAGGACAGAAAACATACCACGTGTTGTAGAGGTTGGGGACCTGGCAGTAGTTGACTATTATAAAGGACAGGGCAACTTTTAGGGTAATGGAACTGTTCTGTCTGGTACTAGGGTAGTAAATACAAGAGTTTGCATTTCTCAAAACCCATAGAACTGTACATGTCGCACTTTTAACATATGCAATTTACAAAAAAATCAGCCAGGAGGTTAGGGGATCCCAGGATGGAAAGCAGACTGTGATAAGAGACTCCCACTGTATTACAAACATGTGATGTGGCCTCTGCAAGGGGGTGGGCAGTAGGAGCTGACCTAAGTAACCTGGGAAAATGGCGTTCTGACTAGACACTATAAACTTGCACACAAAGGAACTGTGCTGTACTTAGCACATTCATTTTAAGTGGAGTAGGATAACAATTCTGAAACTGCCTCACAGGTATGCTGGGCTTGAAGAAATAAGTGAAGGCACGTTGTGGAGTGAGAGCTGGTGTGTCCCACTGTTGGAGAGGGGGGTACACACCAGCAAGGGAGGGAGGAATGAGTCCTCAGGACGGCCCCCAGGCTGAGATCTCAGTGTGAATCCAGGCTTAGTTCAGTGGACATACAGAGGGATGGAGAGAAATCCCTAAAGGCACAGGATATGGACATGGGTGAGCACACACACATACGTTTCCTAGCTGTGTCCACTAACAGCGGCTAGAACAGTGACACCCCAGTGGCAAGGAGCACACCCACACCCAGATCCTGGGTTCTAAGACCATTTTCCAAGGAAAGGAAACAGGTTCCTGGGAGAAATGGCTGATTCTAAGGCCAGGGCAGGAAAAATACAAGATGAGCCTGAAGCATCTTATAATGCCAGAAAGTCAGGAAGTATACAAAAAACCAAAATGATGGGGGCATGACAAGGGACACAGGAGCCAGCCTGAAAGAGTTCCTGGCCAAGGTTGGGCCATTTGAGCAATAACATAAATAACAGTGACAAGTCATGTGGCTATCACGCCACCACAGATACGAAGTGATGAAAAGGGCATTTCACCTCTGCGGTATTTTTCCCGAAAAGCCATAAACCCAGTCTAATAAACAAATGCAAATTGAGGGACATTTCTACAAAATACCTGCCCAGTATTCCTTAAAACTGTCAATGTCATGAAAACCAAGGAGAGTATGAAAAACTCACAGCAATGAGAAGTCTAAGGAAACATAACTATAGTTCAGATAATGAAGTACAGAAAATCTATTTCACTTGCATTTTTTTTGATCACTGCAACAAAGACCACGTGGCTGATTTCTGAGTAATAAACCAATATTGCTTAGATAGTGCAAGTGGCTGATAGAGACTCAATTGTTGGGAGAAAAGTAAATTCCAGAGAAAGTAAGTCATTTCTGAGGTTCCTCAAACATGTTGGGAGCATTGGCTCACACAGTGGTTTACCTTTGCCAACTAGACACCTCCCTGTCAATGACTCCCCACCTTGAGGACAAATGCATGGGAGCTGTCTGGTGACTGCAGCAGCAACAGCAACAGCAAAGTGTCTACTGGCCAAGCAGCCGCACTCCCTGTCCTCTCTCCCCAGAGAACGAGACTTTAGTTTGTAGTAGCAATGCAGCAGGCAAATATGCTCCCTTCCTGACTCCCTTGCAGCTAGGGTGGGCTTTGTGAACGATTCTGGTCAACATATTCTGCAGAAGCCACTGAGTGCATTTCCCTGATAAAGAGGGCCATGGCCCTTTGGCCTTCCTTCTTCCCCTTCTATCTGCCAGATTATCTTCTGATGCTGTAGAAGCAGCAGCCATCACGCATCCACGGGGGGCAATGGTCGAGTCCGCACATCAATGATGACTGAACAGAAAGACAGAATGAGCCTCCATCTCTCGTGGCACCCTGGGGCTGCTATGCCAGCCCTAGAGTACCCACGTCAGGCCTCTAATCAGAAAAAGAAAACCTGCCAGCCTTCAGTTTGGACCCTCTCCTTGCCCTGCACAACTGTGTTCTTGTGAGCTACCTTCAGACACTTCCAGAATATCACTCGGCGTAGCTCCGGCTAATTCCTGGGTAACATTGCTGGGCGAGAAAGAACAAAAGAAGGAGGCTGGCTGCCTGGGGAGACAACTGGGCCACCCCCTGCCTGGTACTCCTGTAACCCTCTCACCCCACCCCCAACCTCCTGCATTGGGCCAAAAGCCAAACTGGAACTCTGGATAAAGACAGCAGGTCAGTCACAAGCATTCGCCAACTTCCTGGCCCCAGATCCCACTACAAGGAAAGAGAGGATCTTTAACAAGGAACACGAAAGGGAAAGGGGATGACAATAATAATTTGGAAGCTGGAAATTAGAAAGACAGCAGAGAAAGCAAAAAAGCAATCCACATTATCCCCCAAAGGCTTGGGAGCCTCTGGCGGAGACCAGGGGACTCAGGTGGGCTGGAAGTTGGGAGGGAGGGAGGGGGCAACTGGACATTAGATAAGGAAGCTGTGCACGCAAGGTCTGCCCCCCTTACAGACACTGCCTTCCCTTTCTGCACCTGCCAGAGACCAGAGGTTGACTGGGAGGGTCAACACTGGAGGGGCTCTGGACTGGGGATCTCGACACGGCCTGGGGCGGGAGGCCTCCGGAGCAGGGGCTTGGGGAACAGGGGCTTGGTTACTGGATGTTGCTGTCCCAGCCCTCTTACCCAGCCAGTTCTCCTAATGCTGCAGCCAGGGCCATTTTCCCCCCACCCCCCGGGCAGGGGCAGAGGATTCCTCTCTGTGGGGAACCCCTGAAGGAAATGGCCCAGTAGACCACCCGCAGGAGCGCACTGTCACAGAGCCAGCTAGGGCACCTGGGACTCCCACCCAGCTCCCAGCCCTCTGGGCAGCATCAGCGGACACCAAGGATCATCAACTTGGGCAGGCGAGAGGTCCAGACCCAGGAGCGAGAAAGGCACCTCAGAGGAAGCAGGGGCCACGCGGGAGGGGAATACTTCCAGAGCTGTCACCAGTATCCTCACAGATAAGATAGGGCTTGCCAAAAGCAAGAACTGGATGCGCCTTAAAAAAAAAAAAAAAAAGAGGACTAGAAACATGAGTTTGAAAGCAAAGACACAGCAGGGAAAAATATGGCAGCAATGAAAATCCTAATAGCAGGGTTGGGAAAGCACATTGAGAGAATTTCACAGAAAACAGAGCAAAATGACAAGCGGATGATAGGAGGGAAAAGATCAGAAAATGCAAGATGAATCCAATAGCTCCAACTCCAAATAAAAAGAACTACAGGGAGCCCTGGGAACATAGGAGGCGAGAAGACCATGAAGAAAGTGGCAAGGACGTTTCCCAGATGCCGCAAGGAAGGGCCCGTTGCAGAAAACAGATAGACCAGGCACCTCCACCATGTCCACACCTCAGAGCCCTGGATGAAGGCACGAGCCCAGAAGTTCCAGGAGGACAAGAGTTCGGCAGGTCCACATGGTCAGAAATCAGAACGGCTTCAGTCCTCTCCATGGCAAGGTCAGAGGCTGGGGACAGCGCAGCAAAGCCTTCAAAACCCCACGAGAAAACCATTCCAACCTATGATGTGACACTCAGCCAAACATGAATCAAGTGTTAGACTAAAGTCAAGACATCTTCAGACCTGTGAGCTTCAAATCACTGGCCTCCAGTGCACCCCTCCCAGGCAGCTATGCAGGAGAGGCTCTACCAGAAACCAGAGGCAGGGGCTGGAGGAAATGGGGCCTGGATGGCTGTGAGGGGGTTTCAGGATGAAAGCTAGGCCCCTGGGGACGATGATGCACAGGCCACACTGGGCAGGCTGCACACAGCCAGGGGTGTGGAGAAAACTAAGCAAAAAAAGCAACTATTAACTCTAAGGAAAAGAAATGTGTGTAATGTATGGGTCACCTGCAACTAGTATTTACTCAGTCATGATCGTGGAAACACTGCTGACGCAATCCTAAATATCCCATTATCACCTGTGGGAGGGTCAGCGAGGGGTGAGGGGGGCAGCATGCCTGCGGTGGGGGCAACAAGGAGCTACATCCTCATCTGCCATCGTGGGAAGTCAAGAGATAAGGCCTAAAACCAAAATGTCAAGAAGAGCCCCTAAGAGCACATTATTGAAAGACAGGAAGATAAACAGAAGCAGCAGCTGGAGTAGGTGGCAGTGGTGGTGGTGGTGGTGGCTGGGGGCCGACGTGGCGAGTGACCTGTTTTATCATGATAAAATGTACAGAGCAATTTGATCCTTTAGCGCATAAGCTACTCTAACACAATTTTTAAAATAATTTACAAAACAGGATGGGTGTAGCATTCTCAGGGGCCTTTCTTCAGAAAATCTTTCTTTGTTAGCTCCTCTTCAAAGCCCAGGGTGGGTGTGGGCCCTGCCACCCCTCCAGTGTGTGGAGGTGATGCCTGCCCCTCTGCTCCAGGAGGTGGGGGACTGTCCAAGGGAGACACACCCTGGGCAGCTGGGTCTCTTCCTTACCTACCTGAGCCACCTTAGTAGCACTTGTGGTTGTTTTTGTCACTTTTGATTTCATAAATATCTATGTCCCCGTTGCCTTTTTTTTCCCTGCAACTACTTATAACTCAAGGCTGAGGGACAGTGAGATGGGCCCCATCAGTCACACCTTTAAATGGTGGCTCCAACCTCGAGCTGAGGGGCTTTAGGGCTGGACCCACCTCACTCCCAACTCTAACGGGTCACGTGGGGATGACTTCAGGCTTTGCCTTCTTTGCAGCATCAGAATCAGACATATTGGGCTGTCATTTAAAGATACACGGCACCAAAATATTTATGGACAAAATGATATCGTGTCTGGGATTTCCTTCAAAACAACCGAGGGAGGGGTGGTGGGGATGCTGGGAGAGGATAGAGGTGAGACAAGATTGCAGTGGGGTGGGGGCTGGTGCTGGGACGGGGGGCATCTATCTGATGTTCTCCACAATAAACATTTAAAAACTACACAGATAGGGATTGCCATTGCAGGCCCTGGGCCTGGCCTGGAGGCCACTCTTCCTCACTGAACTTCATCCCATCCTGCTTCTTGCTCTCCCAAGGCCCACATGCCATGGTTTGGGGGTGGTTTGGGGTCTGGTCAGCTGCTTCTCTGTCCACCCTCCCGGGGGGCGCCCATCCTGCATGCCTGGCTCGATGTCCTGGACATCACTGTCAGTTAACTCAGGCCTGCCGCTCACTCCCACCTCAGGGAGGGCAGAGCCTTGCTGGGCACCAGGGCCGAGCTGGGCAGGGACTGGACATGCCTGGGCCCTCCAGCCTGGCACTGTCTCCTGGGCCTGGCTGCAGCCAAGCACATGTCTGACCCCAGACTACAACTTGGGTCCTGGAGGCTGGGGGTCTCTGGGGATTCAGTTAGACTCCCAGGGGTCTGTGAGCTAAGCAGGGCCAGTGGCGGGGGCACTCTATTCCCGGAAGCGGCCTGTTCTGGTTTCTGTTTAAAAGGAGAAACAAACTCAGGAGTCCCCCTTCTCCTGTGAGGCAGGTCAGCGCCCTGCGGTGCAGGGTCCTCGGTGAGAGGGGATGGTGGGGGGGGGCAGTGAGAGGGGGTCCCTGCCTGCCTGCTGAGAGCCCCAGGCCCCTGTGGGAGCTCCCCCGCACGTCCTGCCAGATCACTGTGGGAACTCTGGCCACAACCCCCGCAGCCCCCCTTCCCAGCAGCTATTCTTGGTCTGTGTCTCCCTTTGGGGGGGAGGATAAGGGTGGAAATGATCAGAAGCTAAAATTAGCAAACAGCAAACAATTGAGGCCAGGAATCTGAGGTCAGCTGAGGATAACAGTTTGTTCTCTGCGCCCTGAGGTGGTTTTAGCAATAAAGGGAATTGAAAATGAAAACAGATCTGGAAGCAGCCCAACCCCTGCCAGGACCGGGCCCAACATGGCCAGCCCCAGGTGGGCCTGGCCAGATGGCAGGGACTTCGCCCAGCCTAAGACACCCCCCCACCGCCCCGGGGCTCCCCTCCTTCACAAGGGGGCCTTGGAGGCAGCACTCAAGAGCACCTGCAGCTACACTTACAGAAAACTCAGGCTGGGTTCCCCAAGTACTAACCTGGTTGTGACTTCCTTCCCTGGGTCGGCAGGCATGGTGGCTATAAAAGCGCCCATAACTGTACCACGTAACCAGGGCTACAAGCCCCTGATCAGACACTCGCCTTGTAACATGACCCAGTAAAACTCCCTAAAGAACAGGCCAGGATATCAGGCCCGAAGAGGGTCTGAGAGAAAGGCAGGCCACACAACCAGCAAATGGTGGAGCCATCCTTGAGTCCACCCCCGGCCAGGCTCCCTTCCCTGTCACCACCCTCTGCACCCCTCCTCCTCTGGAAGGCCCACCCAGAGTCTGAGCCAGCCGCACACTCAGAGGAGGCGCCAACGGAGCCCACAGCTCAGGCCAGCCGCATCACATGGTGGCTGCAGACAGACGGGGGAGGATGGCCCAGCCTCATCACGCTCCATGGTCAGGGAACTGTCCTCCCCACAAAAACTCTGAGTAGCCACTCTGAGGTCCCAATGCTCAGTGGCCTCTGGGTTCTATCTGATGTCCATAGCTTGGGGCCTAGAAAATGATGTCCTCCCTTCACTCCTAAGGGAACTTGGTTTGGCCTTGTGATGGACATGGTTTAACATAGCCTTTTACTAAATTTCCATTCATTGATGCCTGCCACCTAACAGTTTGCAAATGTCAAAAGAAATAAACCAGCCCAGTGGTCACAATTCAGAGCTGGGAAACACTCAAGGAGGCTAGAAAGGCACCAGCTACGGACGTAGGCCCTGGCTCTGAGATGGTGCTCCTGTCCCTAGGAGAGAGCAGATGCCAAAAGGCCCTTCCACAGGGCCAGAAGCCAGGGCCACACCAAGTAGCACTGCACATGGGCACTAATCTCAGCAACCGATGAGGCTGCTGCCAACCTCATGGCCTATGAAGAAGGTGGGCGTACAGCCCCTGTCCAGCCCACATCTAGGCCAGAAAGGATTCACACAGCCTGTCCTTTCTCACTGGTGCCACCAGGCCTGTGCATTCCAGAAGGACAGAGGATGCTGGGAGCCCAGGGAGCCTGCAGGGCAGACACACAGAGCCCAGGGCACCTTTCCTTGTCTAGTCCCTCGGAGAGTGTTGAAGGCCTCCTGCAGACACTGGGGTGTGGCCAGCCCCAGGCCATGCCTTTGCTGTGAAACAAACTCACCTTTCCCTGGACTGTGAGATCTCAGGACCCTGGTGTCCAAGACCAGACCACAAACCCTCCAGACCGGAGGGTCCAGAGGAGGCCTAGTCAGTCCGAAGTTCCTGGGTAAGGAGCAGCCTGGGGCCCCCTCTGTTGCGTAAACTCCACTTAAACAGTGACTTCTGTTATGCTGCAAAACCCTTTTAGACATCTAATAACAACCCTCCTACCCGCCGCCAGGATGATGAACATGGGCACTCTCATGCTTTGCTGGTGGGTATTAGATTCATCCTTCCTTTCTGAAAAGAAGGCAATTTGCCCCTAAAATGCACATTCCTTTGGTGGCTCCTAGGAGTTCACACTGAAATAACCAGGATGCACACACCATGGGTGGCTATGACAGGCTGCTCCAGAAGAGTCAATCACTGGAGACACTGTGCGAGATGAAGGTACCCCAGGCAACCGTTATGGCCAAGTTAAAAGCCAGTTAGTGCCTTGGGGAATGTGATAATAGAATGTTAAGACAGGAAAACATGAGGCATAAAACAACTGTATGAGATGATCCCAAATTTTACCAGTGGTGACGTGTGGACAGTGGGATTAAAGTTATTGATGTTTCTCCCTATTAATTTTTCTCTTGATACTTCCCTGTTTCCCAAATCTCCCTTAATTAACATGCTCAACTTTTACAATTAGAAATAAAAGCAAAGGCAAGGCACTCAAATCCCGGTCTTTTGGCAAGGCACCTTCTCAGACAGGAACACAGACCTGCCCCTGCCCCGCAGCACCAAAAGCAAGTCCGTGATACGGGCTGAACACACATTTCCAACTGTTGACTGGGGTTTCCCAGGCTTTGACCCATCTCAGAATCTCCACCAGGTCCAGGGACGGTGGACTTGGGTCAAGTTAAAAAGCAAGTCATTCCTGCAGACAATGTGGAACCCTCTACTTGGATGTCCACCAGCGCTCTGCGCCCCCGCCCGAGCTTCCCTATTCTCATCATTGTCATGTTCTTATAGAAAGGCCATTACAAGCCAGGCTCCTTATTTATTCAAAACTGCTTCAGCCCTGCAAGGACCCTGGGCAGTGAGTGCCAGGCCTGGCAGTCTGGCCTGGCCACAGACGCATCTCAGAGTTCCCTGGGCCTCCCCTTCTCCACTGGCTTGGCTACCTCTAAGGCCCTTCTAGAGGGCTGTACCCACATGAGAGCTGCCCTGTGCAACCTTTGAGGTGTGAAAGCCGGGCCACAGAGCTAGTTCCCGTGTAAGTCCCAGACTCCACAAAAAAGTGGAGGAAGTTGGACCAGAGACCACCTTATGTACCAAACTGCTTTCTCGAAATACTTGGCGAGTGAAACAGGTGCAAAGAACCAAGCCCTGGGTCTCATTTCCTTTACCCTAAACCCTGGAGGGACATAATTCTCTACACTGCAAATTTTAAGCATCTGGTGGAGACAGAAGCTACGTGGAACATCCTTGCCTGGAACCACACATACTCCCTCCTTTGAGATCTATAATGAGATGAAGTTCACAAGTGTTCCCCTGCCCAGCCAAGACACAGTCGTTCTCATTCAACCCAGGCTGGGGAGAGGCCCAGGACAGGTTCTGAACAACGGGCTTATGTGGCTGGTGAGTGGGCATCCAGGGGCCCTGTGCCCCAAGGCCCTCCCCCATCCCACAGCCTCTTCTCCCTGTCCAGGATCCCTGGGTCAGGGTGCCCAACATCCCACTGTGACTCGGGCAGACCCCGGCCCCTTCCTAGCCTGTAAAGTGCATATTGACTTAAAAACAGAGGTCCAAGGCCGAACCACTCTCTAAGTTCTGGAATGGCTGAAGGTCGGGGGGATTCTCTCTAGGGCTTCACGTGGTGGAGAAGAGCACACCAACCCATGAAACATTCACAAATTCTACAAAGGCTACTCCGAGGACTTGGCAGCTTCAGCAACTCTCTGAGTACTTTTGGTTCAGCCAAGAACACATGGCTGATTACATTCTACCATTTAACTTCATGTGGAATTCCAGGGACATTTGAACTCATCTGCTTTTCATTAATTCACACCCACATTCACACTGGCAGGAGGGACACTGGAAGCTATGACCCCCGCCCCAGGGAGGCCTCTAGGTCCAGGTCAAAGAGGCTTAAAGCAGCACCAAGGACCTGAAAGCCCCCCTGCTCCCGGCTTCCATCCTCCCCTGGCCTGGGTCACAGCACGGCAGCACGGGCTTGGCCCAAACCTGCCTCATGGGTCCGGTGGGCCTTTCCCCCTGCAGCCATTAGCCTGTGTCCTCCCCACTCCTGTTAGGCACTAAGAAGAGGGCAGCACCCTCGAACTCAGGCATCCAGGAGTTGTGGAAGTATCAGAGGTGAGGTGACTATGCAGAGGCCAGCATGTGGCTGGAGCCAGCCTGGTCCTAGAGACTTGGGTCCAGGGTCAGCGCAGCATAAGGAAAGCAGGATCCTGAGCCCAGTCCCCAGGTGTGGTGGCCATTCGACCAATGAGAGGGCTGCTGCACCACTGATGCATGACAGGGCACCCACCTCCCACATGGATCGGCCAGTGTCAGTCCATCCCTGGCTCTGGGACAACAGTGTCGAAGTCATGACCAGCACAGGCCTGTCACTGGGAAGGCAATGTTGGCTTCACCTCCCCTAAACAGGCAGCAGCAGCAGCATTTCCCCAGGTCCTAGGATTCCCCCAGATGGGGTGACAGTCACAGACCACGACCCTCCCAAGTTAGGGGACAAAAAGCCCCTGCGAGTAGAGGGAGTAGGCCTGCAGAGGACACAGTACCCCCCCACCCCCTCCCCACTGTCCACACTCTGTGGTTCAGAGAGAACATGGGGTACTACGGTCTGAATGTTTGTGGCCCCTCAAAATTCATCAAGTCAAAGCCCTAGCTCTCAAGGCAATGGTATTAGGAGGTTAGGCCTTTGGGAGGCGATTAGGTCATGAGCCTAGAGCCCTCATGAATAGAATTAGTGCCCTTAGAAAAGAAACTACAGAGAACTCCCTTGCCCCTCCCCCCATGTGAGGTTATAGTAAGAAGACAGCTGCCTATGGACCAGGAAGAGGGCCTTCAACACGAATCTGCCACTGCCTTGATCTTAGACTTCCAGCCTTCAGCACCGTGAGAAATAAATTTCCGTTGTTTATAAGCCACCCCATTACAGTAAAACCATAAGTGCCAACACTGCAGCCATGACTGAGGCAGCCCCACCCTGCAGCCTGCACACAGCCACCCCAGAGGCTCGGGGTGGGGGGCACAGAGAGGTCGGGGTCCCTCAAGCGGCACATGGCAGGATGATGCCTTCAGGCCCAGCCACCACAACACCCACTTCCCCTTTGGCCATTTCTTCCCTCAGCTTCCGGAGTCACGCTGCCCCTTCCCTCTCTTCCCTACCTTGGTGTCCTCCCATCCTGCCCCCACTGGCTAAGGGCTCTCTCTCAGGAATAGCACTTCAAAGTATAATGACTCCTGGATCCCACACCCCCGTCTCTCTCGTTGCCCTGCCTCAGCCTGGCCTCCTGAGGGTCCCCTCTGCCTTGCTGGTGCACACCCAGTACCAGAAGGTTTGCCACCCCCAGGCAGGAAGGCCCAGGTGCACCTCCCTGCCTTGAACCTCCAGAGCCCACCTTCCACCACCCTTGTCAGGGAGGAGCCTTGTCCCAGCTCCTGCGACTCTCTTTCACCTTTCCCCACCCATGGCACTTCCAGAAGTGCAAAGAACCTGGGGCTTGGGTCCCCCACGTGGTTCCTAGGCTGGGCCACAGAGTCTTTTTCTGGGAAGGCTGGTGCTGCGGCAGAGCACTGTGGGGGACAACTGCTGGCCTGGGAGGGCGTCCAAACCCAAACTCACTGCCTGACCTTCTAGTTTCACAGGACTGCAAATCCTCCCACCTGCTGAGCTCGGCGCCCTGCCCTGTCACAGACCTGACCTTGCCATAGCGATAAAGGCCAGCAGGTGGGGGGACCGAGCTTCCCACCCAGGCCTGCCTGGTGCCACAGCCTGCTCCTGGCCCCGGACTCAGGACCCCCAGCTGCCTCTCTTCCCTGCCGGCCCATCCAACCCACCTGCCCAGTCTGCATCTCCCCAGATTCTCCCTGACGCTGCCCGCCTGGAGGGGCGCAGTGGCGGAGAGGGGTGAGCCAGCCTGCGCTGACCCACGCGGGTCCCCAGAAGCCCTGGCCCTACCACCCAGCGCCTGGGATGTCCCTGTCTAGAAACTGAAAGATTTCGAGGCACAGGTGGTATTTTCATTTCTTCTACTTGAAGGTGATGCCTTTGAAAGAGAAAAAAAGATAAGGAAGTGAACAGCCGCTGAGTGTCACAGGGCAGGCTGACTGGGGGCCTGCGCGGAGAGGGTGCCCCACGCTCTCAGAGAGCTGGGGGGCAGCTGAGCCTTGGGGCCCTGGCCTGAAAGCCCCCAGACCCTGAGAGGTGGGGTCTGGGCAGCAACTGAGGAGGGAGCAGGTGGGAGAGGAAAGCTTGCTAGGCTGCAGCCCGGGGGCTCCCTGAGCAGCCCATCTTGTCACCCCTCGCCAGAGGGGAAGGGGCAAGTTAGAGAGAACCAAAGGCAGGAGGGGAAGGGCCAAGTTGCTGTGCGGGAGCTTGGGCCCGTGGCCAGGGTGAGAAAGGCCACAGAAAGGTCCCCTTCTGGACTCAGAGAAAAACAGATGGTGGGGGGAGGCTGTGAGTTTCAGAAAAAGGAAGAAGGTGCTTTCTGGAAGCCACGGACGGGTGAGCTTCCCAGAAACCAAGTTGAGATCACAGACCTGGTATTCTGTGCAGAACAGCCCTGGGTTCCCATGGGGACCTGCTGGGGGCTCATGAGGGAAATGTCTGGGCTGTGGGACACCCCGACCTGAGGAAGGCATCTGCCAGTCTGGGGCTCGTGCACGCCTGCGCCTGGTGCTGGCACACACAGGCACTCCATCAGGCTTGGCTGCTCTTCCTCCAGAGCCAGGAAAGGGGCACAGCTACTCCCCATCAGTGGTGCAAACTGTACCCACAGGGCCACAGAGGCAAAGGCAGCAGGAGATGGAGGGCAGCTGGAGCCCTCCCCAGGAGGTCGCCATTTGCCCTTGGTAAACTGACTGAGCAGACATGACTCCACATGGCTGGCAACGCCTGAAGGCTCTGCACCAGGCTGGCGTGGTCAGCCTTGGGCTGCTGCATCAGCTGGGTGAGGACAGCAGGCCTGAAGCAGGGGAGGAGGCCTTGGTGAGAGGCCGGGCAGCCACAGGCCATCTCGACCCCACTCCACCTCTCCTCACTCAGGATTCCCTGCCAGTCTCAGGGCAGGATCCTGCCACACTGCCCGCGGGTCCCCTAGCTGCCCGCTGCTGGCACGTGGCAGTCACTCAGGCCAGACCTGCCCCCACTCCCAGTGCTCTCCAGGCAGGCACCAGTGGACAGGGAAGGCCCCAGGCCAGGGAGGGGCGCCACCCCGACTGGAGCAGGGTGAGGGCGCAGGGCTGGGGACAGGGCCCAGGCCTCCAGGCCCACAGAGCAACATATGGGGTGGGCCACACAGCACTGCCCTCACAGTCACCACGTCCTCAAGGGACAGAAGCACCAGCCAGAACCAGGCCCCTCATGACACTCAGGAAACAAGTGAAGAATCCCCATGTCCCCCACCCCCAGCACTGCCTGCTGACACCCCACAAACACAGTCTTACACAGCCGAGTCAGGTGTGTGCCCTCGGCCGGGCCAGCCCCCACCTCACCACCTGCCTCAGCCACCACACCCTTGACCCCCAGGGGGTACACCAACCCCACAGCATGGAAGCGCCTGCCCCAGACCAAAGGCCGGCCTGCACCTTGCCTGAAGCATCATGGCTGAACACCTAGGATGATTACAGGGGGCTGCCGGGCTGGCACCTGGGCCTTCTCCTGGTTACCCGCGGCCTCTCATCCACACTCCACTCAGCTGGCTTCCTCCTCTCCACATCGGGGGGGTGGTGGGGGGAGAGGGAGGACCCTGTGCTGGCCTCGGGACAACACAGCTACCCTGCTGCGGGCTGTCCTTGGGGTACGCATGGAGAGTGTCCAGGCAGGTTGAGGCCAAAATCCCTCCCACCCTCGCTCCTGCCCCACTCCACATCCTCCGCAGCTCTATTGTGCACTGGATTCCTTGAGATTTTTTTTTTTTTTAAAAAGAAACGTCCTATTGCCTTTAGAACAGAAATCTGCAGACCCAAAAACCAGGACTCATTCTCCACATTCTTAGAGCAAATCCTGAGCTAGCCACATTGGGAGCGCTCCCTTCCCACCTGCCCAAACCCTCCCCAGGCAGGAGAGAAACCTGCCCTCAGCCCAGCCCAGCCTCAGCTCCTAAGAAGCAGGTGAGCCCTTCTGCCATGGGCCAGGCCCGTGACAGTGG
Organism: Daubentonia madagascariensis; assembly: GCA_023783475.1. Classification (NCBI taxonomy): domain Eukaryota; kingdom Metazoa; phylum Chordata; class Mammalia; order Primates; family Daubentoniidae; genus Daubentonia; species Daubentonia madagascariensis. The sequence continues at coordinate 28,686,172 of JAKFHU010000144.1, read as the reverse complement.
GGTTAGAGGCCACCCCAAAAGGCAAAGGCCACCAGCCAGGGCACCGAGGAGGCACGTCTGGCCAGTGTCTGGGTGGCTTGGGGATTCCTGGCCTTGGTCCCCGGCACCCCTGCCAGCTGGATGCACGGAAACATCTAGCCACAGCCCATTCTCAGGCTGTGCTCCAGTCTGAAAATGCAGGTAAAGGCAGGCAACGGAGATGCGCAGGAGACTGCTCTCTGCTGACACTCCTCCAGTCCTGCCTCAAGGAGGGGCATGAGACCAGGCGCTTGCTCCCCTCCCGGCGTGTCCACATCTGCATGGGTGTGCGCACAGGCATGAGGGGCACACCACCTCTGGACCTGGAGAGGTAGGCCCAGGACAGTGTAGGTACCAGGGTATAACAGGAGGTAGTTGGGGAGGTGGTGGTGGGTGTTTGTCCCAGGGGCTTAGGGAGCATCCCCCAGGGCCAAAGTCACCCCTGATAGCCAGGCTGTGTGTGTGCACAAGTACTTACTGAGTGGCAGCCAGGCAGGGGCCACGTACAATGTGTGGCTCTCCTGTCTCTGCCTAGCGATGATGGGCAGTCTCCCAGGGAGGAGGGACACTAAACACATTATTACACAGAGACAGACGAGTAGCACACCAAGGGAAAGTGTAAGTGGGGGCAGGGAGACAAGAGACCTCCCCAAGGAAGAAGTATTTAAGCCTGACAGCCACATGGGGCCCCCAAAGAAGACTAAGGAGGCAGTTAATTCTGTGCACGTGAGGTGCCCTAGGGCCTTTCCAAGGGAATCTTCCACATAGAGTCACGGTGACCCATGGTCAGTTGAAATATCCCCAACCCAGGACCCAGCTCGGCCTGCTGAGCCATGTGCACTGCTGGGAAGCTGGAACGGGCCAGCTCTCAACAACGGGTAGTTTAAGCAGAAAATGTTTCCAGGTCATTTCCTGCAGTTGGAAGTCGTCTCCTAACATAAAATTCAGTTTGCATTACTGTGGTTCAGGATGCTGCCAGCACAGGTGGGCACAGGGAACCTGCCAGGGCCCATGAGCACCCAGGCCACCCACTGGTCCCCACGGAAGGCTGGACACACCCATCAGGTCTCCTTGCCTTCTCCCTGCAGGTGAGCAGCCTCAAGGCTGGTCTCCTCCCACTGCTGGGCGTGAGGCCTGGGACAGTGCACGTGCAGACTTGGGGTCCGCAGGAGGCTGCTTGGGAGGCTGCGTGCACCTGGCCCATGAGAAGGACCAGGGGCATGCCTGGAGTCCCAGAGGCATCTGCCTCTGTAGGCCTTGCTGCTGTTTTTCCTGGGGTGGTGTTGAGCGGATGCCTGAGCTGGCAGGCCCTGAGTAGGGGTGCAGGACAGCCCCTGGCTCAGCTCAAAGCAGAAGAGGGAAGAGACCCACTCAAGGCCACATGAGCAGGGCACAGAGATGGCATCTGTGCCTCAGCATCCTCCTCTGTCCAAGCAAAGGGGCCAGGCCAGCAGGAGGATGTGGAAACCCCAAGCCCAGGAACAGCCCCCTACCCCCACCCAGCAAGTAGGCTCTGCCTCTTGGGACATTCACCAGTATCCTCTGGAACAATTAGATGTCAGGAGAGAGAAAAGAAGGCCACACTCCTATTTAGAGTCATTCAAAATATTCACCTCAGACCACACAGGAAGCATTTTGATGCCAAACACTTATAAGAAGATGGAAAGAAAGCAGGAAAGGGGTACAAAACCGTGCTTCAACAGTAAAAAGCTAGACTCAAGAACGCTTCCGTGCTTCCCTTTAGGAAACAATTCTTGTATTTGCAAACACAGAATTGCTGTCCCAAAAAAGAAAGAAAATAAAGGAAAAAAAATATATCCGCAGATGGCCCAAAGCTCATGAAGGCAATCACTCCTGTAAACAAGAAGTGGAATGCCTGCTGAAACAAGAGAAGCCAGGCAAGACACAAAAATAGCAGACGTAAGTCCTGAGTGGGATTTCTTGGGCTGCTGACGTCTAAGATGCTGACAGCAGCCACAGGCTCACTCCACTTGAAGGAGCTGTTATAAAGTGGTCGAGTGAAGCAAGTTTTTACGCAAACAGGATTTCTGTTGTTCTGGGCTGAAGAAGGGCTGTCAGTTATGAAACCCATCATGGCACCTGGGCCTCAGGAAAAGCTAGGTAGCAGGGCACTGGCCTCCCCGAGGGGTCGGTCGTCACCCTCGACCAAGACTGCATGTTTCGGGAAGTCTTGTCCAGAGTATGCCCTGTCTCATAAAGTCCTTCCCTTTGGGTGGGGTCACTTAGCAGGACTGGCATAGCCACCTGCTGGCAGAGTTTCGCCTATCATGAGATGGCCCAAGACAATTGACTGGGCAGAGGGGGCTTGTCCAGAACTGCTCGATGACTGGTGCCCAAGTCTTTCACCTCGAGGTCAGGGTTTCAGTTCAGCTACTTCTGCTAATTAGAGCCTGGCCAGGTATAGCCTGCAGTACCTGGGAGGGCTGAGTTACCTAGTAACAAATGAGGCTCACCTGAGATGAGGCTGGCACTCCCTAGTCTGAGCACAGCCTGGTGCCCAGCAACATGATCTCCATAGCAACAACAGGATGCTCCTGAAAACTCACACTATGTACCACCTTTCTCCAGCTGGGTCTTGGTTCATCCTCTTGCATCCCTGAGATGGGCATTTTACAGACATGGAAGCTGAGGCTGGATGAACCTGGGGCTGCTATGTCATGAGGCTCACCCCACATGCCCCGCCACAGGGCAGCTCTGGGAAGGCTGTAAGGATCCTAGGGAATGACCCAGCACTTGCTTAAAAAAAAAATAGTTCTAAGTTGTCTACACACCTGTTTCTTTTCAAAAGATAAGACAGCAAAAATGTCTGTTCATTCAGGCGTCCATAGCAATATTTCAGGGGATAAAATTCTAGTCTTGCAGGTTAATCACACATACGTGCATGCACACACACGACCCACACATAACCCCCTCCTACTGGGTGCCTCGTCCATGTTCTCCTCATCTGCTCCTCAGAGGTCAGCATGGCCAGACCTGCTCCACAGATGAAAGCCCAGAGGTGGGCTCAACTTCTTCTGACTCCAAAGCAAGGGGTCCTCATCGACATGATGCATTGTCTCTCTGTTTAAATAAAAAGCATAACCAGACAAAAAGGCCTTCTTCTGATAAAAAATAAAATATTGGGAAGCTTCTAAAGAAGGTTACTAAAATACAACACCTATGGAGTCAAGCTTCGCTATGGATGTCTGGGAAGAGAGATGCAGTAATGACATGGGACTCCAAGTCCAGAGCCTAGGTTGCTAGGACTTACAAAGACACAGAGGCACTGAGTGTCTCACAAACTCCCAAAGGTGTTGCTGCTTTGGACTCCTTTAACACTTTTCAATACCATTTCAATGTTTAACTTGAGCTTTTTCTTAAACACTAAAAAAAGTAATTTCTTCACCAAAAAAATCAAATTCTGCATACATCCTTGAAAAGGGTTGTGTCACCAGGACTGTTTCTGCTTTACAAAGAGAGAAAGGATGACAAGGTGGTGGCTTGGTGCCCAGATGAGGAGGAATGCTTGTGGGAGGTGTCCCCAGCACCAATGCAGCCCTCATTGCAGCCTGTGCCACCAGGGGCTTTGCATCCTACCGCGGGAGAGCTGCCTGGCATTCAATGGGGAGAGCTAGGAAAGCTGGGAGGCTTGAGGTGTGAACAAGCAACACCAGGACCTCATCTGAAAATAAATGCAGCAAATCTATACATTTTCTTTAGCGCTAGGTTAGGGGGCCCTGCCCCCATGGCAACTGCAACAGCCTGTGCTGCAGGGGTAGGCTTTCCACGCAGGTCCATGCCTGCGGTTGGCCGTGAGAGCACAGGAGGGCAGGCCCACAGGGCAGCCCAGCACAACTCAGCACATCCTCAGTCAGCCTGTGTCATGACAAGGGCCCCAAGTGGCCCTGCACACCTACAATAAAGACCTGGGTGTGACTTTGCAGAGCAGCTCACAGGACACACCACCCACCAAGGTGACCTGGGTCAGCCCTAGAGATGATAAAACAAATGAAGCCATTTTCTTATACACTCACCTGGCGCCTCCATGGAGCGGGTGACTCTGTACAAGGTAATTTATGGGTGGGAAGCCCAGTGAAATGCGAGGTGAAGGGCCAGGCCTGCACAAGAACCTGATGCTGCGTCCCCCCACAGTAAGGTGCCACCTAGGCCCACTGAGAGTGAGCAAGGAGGCAGAAGACACTGACACTAGCTGGCCTAGGCCACCCGCAGGAGCAGTTAGAGTTTAACAGCAAATACCAAAAGGTCACCTGCACCAAGGAGTAAAACAAGCTCACACCTTGATCTCTGGGGAGAAGGCGAGGCCTCCAGCAGGAGAGTCCCGCACTGGGTGGAGAGGGTGTTCTGTGGGCTGAGACAGACTTCTTGGTCTGTCCGACGGCTTCTGGATGCTCCAGTTTGGGGCATCTGAACACTCCCAAAAGACAGGCATCTCCCCAAAATTTTCCACAGAACTTAATCAGCCTTAAAGCCAATAAAATCCTGGTGTGGTGTTTATGTAAGTGCTTCCAATCTATGGACCGTGGCCAGCACTCTCCTGGCCTGTGGTCCTACCCCCTGTGGCAGTGGGGGGCCCTCTGTGCTGCCCCCACCCTGCCTCACCAAGGCCTGGCCACTGTCTAAGAGAAAAAGTCAATGAATCACTGAAACGTTCCTCCTATAAAGGGAAGATAAATGTTTATTAAGAAATTATAGGAACCAGGTCAGGCATTTTGGTAACTTAGTCATTAGAGCTAATTAAAAAAAAAAAAAAATCAAAATAGAAACCCATCCTAGAAACTCGAGATGATGGGAATTTCTCCAGCCACAAACACTTTAAGTTTCAGCTCAGCCCGGTTGCCAAGGCAACCCATTGTTTACCTCCAGTTCTCCCGTGTAGGAGGACCATGTCTGTGACCAGGAACAGCCAACCAAGCCACCTCCTCCCAGCACACCAAGGGATGGGCCGCCAGGGCGTCCCCAGAGGGCAGAAGGAGGAAACCACAGCCTCCCCCGCAGGGTCTCCCAGGCTAAACACAAAGAAGAGGAGGCTTCACCCTCCCTCCTCAAGCTCTGGGGCCCTGCTCCCCTTCACACCCATGTGCTTTTTGTCCTGAGGGCCAGAAACCCCTGAAGGCAGGTTAGAAACACACTCAGATCTCAGAGTACAAGGAGGAGTCCATGAAGTGAGGAGCGGGCCAGGCTGCACCCTCAGCCAGGGCAGCCAAAGAGCTCAGCTCCCATCCATTCAGGTGGCCAGGGCCAGGACCCCACACTAGGCTGCTGGGCCCCCTGGTTTGTGGAGGAGGAGAGGAGAGACCTGAGGTCAGAATGGCCCCAGATGGAGTGCCCCCATCAGGGACCAAGAGTACATACCCTCCAGTTCAGCTCCAGGGTCCCCCCCTCCACCCTGAAGGTTGGTCCTGCCTACACAGGCACAGCCTGGCACACTGCTCCTTCCTTCCCTGCTCTCGCAGGGATTGGCCTTTAAGTGATACAGCCCCACTGGGGTTCACGGGACTGGGAGAAACAAACATCTCTGCTGCAGCCTGCACCACCTGGCCAGACGCCTCAAGACTGGCTTACTTCCAACGGAACAATTATTCTGAGAGTTGGCTGCATGGCTGACCATGTGTGCACATGTACACACATGCACATCTGTGTATACACATGAATGCAAATATAGGCACACATACACATGCACACATAACACACTCACACATAAATATCTGTCTTCTGAGCCCCTGTGTAGTGCTGAATGTGCAAAGGAATTTAATGCTTGGCTCACAATTCAGGGCAATGAGGAAGATCAGGGGAAAGGGGAATAAATGTTAAAGTTTTTCAAAGGCTAAAGTGAGTAAACTTAAGAATGATATAAATTGTCCCAAGCAAAATGCTGCCATGTAATACCCAGCCCATCACTAGGGCAGAGTATGTACCCTCCAGCTCAGCTCCAGGGTCCCCCCTCCACCCTGAAGGTTGGTCCTGCCTGCACAGGCACAGCCTGGCACACTGCTCCTTCCTTCCCTGCTCTCGCAGGGATTAGCCTTTAAGTGATAGAGCCCCACTGGGGTTCACGGGACTGGGAAAAACAAACATCTCTGCTGCAGCCTTCGCCACCTGGCAGAACCTGTAAGTAGCCAAGGCTGAATTTCCTGCAAAACTCTAAGGCCTAATACTCAGGACAACCACCTGTCTGCTCACCAACACTGCACAGTGCCTGTGACAGTATACACTCATGGGCTCCTCGACCCACCAGTCACAAAGGGGACATGATGTAAAATGTACAGCTTGATGAAAGGTGGCATCCTGCAGAGCCACTCAGACTCACCCAGAGAACGCCCTGGCACCGTAGGCCAAGCGGCAAAGCACAGCCATGGGTCACATAATGTTTTGGTCACTGATGGACCACACAGACAACGGTGGTCCCATAAGATTATAATACCATATTTTTACCATACCTTTTCTATGTTTAGATATGTTTAGATACACAAATACTTACCACTGTGTTGCAACTGCCCACAGTGTTCAGTACAGTCACATGCTGTACAGGTTTGTGGCCCAGCAGCAACTGGCCATACCATACAGCCTAGGGAGCAGGCTCTACCATCTAGTTTTGTGTAAGTACACGATACGATGTTCACACAATGACAAAATCACCTAACGACACATTTCTCAGAATGTATCCCCGTTGTTAAATGATGCACGACTGTAATTTTAGAAAGCGCTTGCTGTGCAAACAGAAAAAGATGGCCATCTGGAAAAGCCAACCAAACCTTGAGAACCCACCCTAACCACACATGGCTGTAGGGGGCCAGAGTCCCTGTGGACGCTTGCATGATGCTGGGGTCACTTCCCGCCATGCCACCCGTGCTAGGGGACAAAAATGGCAACTGATGAACAAGCACAGGAAAATCCTTCTAAGCATGAGGCCAGCGAAGGAAGTGGGTGAGACCTCAGCAATGGGATGGAGGGGACCTCAGTCCCCACCCACCCTGCCTCAGGTCACTCGGCACCCCCAGTGGGAAAGGGCCACGGGGGTGGAGGAAAGGATACCAGCAATGACCAGAGGGCAAACCAGACATGGCCAGGTGGTGGGGAGAGGACAACCGGCAATAAGTCTGGAAAGTAGACAGGCCAAAATGTGTCAACCAAAACAACAGACAGTCAAATGACCAGACTGTCCACCACTTCTACACGCCTCAGATTCATATGAGTGGTAACTACATAATCCACTCACATCCCTTAATCAATGAAAACATGCTGGGGTTTGTTGTTGGTATGATAGCCGGGTACACCTCGTTGCCAGCCCCAGCTCCCAGACCCTCTCCGGGAGCCACACAAGCTCTTGAGCAGCTTGCTCAGCCAACAGCCCAGGGGAGCAGCCTTAACCCTCGTGGTAACCTGAGGCCAAAGACCTGCTGGTCCCCTCCCAGGGTTCTGAGACTCACATATGCCTTTTCTCTGTTTGCAATCTCTTTGCCAACACTTTCTTGCAAAAATCCCTATTCACGCTCTGCCATTAACTTTAACTTTTACCTACAGCCTCAGGTTCCCTTTATTCTTTTTCTCTTTAGTGAGCATTTACACAATAAAAGAGTTAAAGACAGTGAAAAGGCTCAAAGAAGGAATTTACAGGAGGAGAAAATTCCTGGCTATTTCACAGGTCCTGCACATACTTGGGTGTGGCCCAAGAAAGACTCCCTGGTCTCCTTAACCCTCGCATACCTGGAAGATCTCCATGGAGCACCTGCCCACCTCCCACCCTGCCACACCACCCACAGCTTGGACTCAGCCCAGCAGTGATTCTTGCCCCTGAGGAGAGCTGCTTCCCTGCCCTGGGATCCCATAAGTGAGGGGGGAGGTCCCACATATGGAACCACAACACCCTCACTGTCCCAAATGGCCACAAATGTCAGGCTCTCCACTGTGTTTAAGGGCTCTCCTTACTATGAAGGGCAGGCAGACGTGTCCTCCAACGAGGCCAGGCTGGGGAAGGATCGTTTGACTGCCAGCCCTCCGAGAGGGAGTGACCAGGCTGCCCGTGACCAGGCTGCTTGGCCATCACCTTGCTGACCCCCTCCCACAACTGTACGGTGGCCATGGGTGGCGGGCAGGGAAGCCCCTGGGCTCCTCAAAGCCCACATCACCCTCAACCCATTCCTCAGCTTCCTTCCAACTGGTCGTGTTTACAAAAGACAGGCACTCGCCAGAACTTCACCTTCAGAAGCTCCTTCTGAGATGGGAGCCCTGGGCAGGCACAGAACCATGTGTTCTTAGGCAAGAGATTTTTAACTGGGGCCCTCATTTCTTGCAAAGCTCTTCCATGATGCACTTTGGGCTCCGGCTCCGAGGAGATAAGCCTGTGCCCGGTGCCCGGGGACCAAGGGTCACCCACCCATGCAGAGCAGGCCATGCCCTGTGGCAGCAGCACAAAGACATTTAATCTGAGGCATCAGGCCTCAGTGCTTCTCCAAACAGGTCACCTTGGGACAGGCTGGCCAACAGCCACAGAGTGTGGCCAAGTTTCTGGTTAGCAAGTGTTTTTGTGTGATGAACTTCGAAAACGGAGAATGACAAACAGACCCCCCTTCCCCTGCACACCCCCTGCCGCCAAAAAACACCTGTGAAGTGTGCCCTCTGTCCTGTTTGTCCAGAACGATGTTGATAAAAACTAGGGACTTGTCAAGGCTGTGTTTCAGGCCCTTGGTGCCACGCTGTGTCCACACACACACACACACACACACAATGCCCAACAACCAATGGCGACCACGGCCTGGGCCTGCGTCAAGAGGGGATCGGGAGCAGCATGGAAGACACCACAGGAGCCAGGTCACTAAAATGGGGGACGGAGGGACAGACGAACAGCCTGTCTACCATGGCCCTAGTTCCGCTGGGGAAACTCCATGCCTCCTCCAAGAGCCTGACTCACAAACAGCTGATCCACAGTTGCAGCAGGTGAGGATGAACTCTAAGATCTGAAACAACTAGAAATCAGAGGTTCCACACAGCCACCACATTCCAGATTTGGATTCTTGGTTCAGCCACAACAACGAACAGAATGACACATTTACTTACACACACACATATACATGCATGTATGTCATGTATGTGTATATACAGGTATGTGTACGTGTGTATGATCAAACAGCAGAGCTTTGGGTTGGGTGAGGATTTCTTCTGTCTCACAAGTGTCTACTGTCCAATCAATGCCAATAAGAGTAAGAAGTTAGAGTTCAAGTGTCCATTATACTGGCCCAGAGCAGTGGCCAAAGCCTTCTGACCACCTCTTGCCCTGGGGACTGCATTGGCAGCTGTCTCCACCACTCCAAGCCTGGCCACAAGCACAGCAGCTGCTTCTGAGCTGCCAAGCTGGAGAGAAGTTTATTCCCATCTTGACAGGAAGTTGACTTCTCAAGAAAATAATCCCATTTGGGGCTATGAAAGGAAAGAAAAACAGGCTCAGGTGAGGTGTATGGACTTAGGTCAATATTTGTTTGTTTCTTGAAAGCATGTAAAGCCCCACTTTAAGGGTGTGGCCCGCTGCAGGCCCTCCCAGGCCTGGGAGACAGGCTGCCTGTGGCCACGGGGCTGGCAGTCGGGTGGGCTGACCACTAAAGAATATGCTCACAACTACCACCTGAGCTGGCTATAAATATCACCTGGAAACATTTTTGTTCAAAGTAAAATTAGAGTGTCTTGTTTGTTTGGGGAAAGGAGCACCTAAACCTCCCCCAAGTTGTCCATTGACTTTAAAAGACTTTATGAGGTAGAAGCCAACCAGGTAGACAGAAGGGATTGAACCTGTGGACCACCTTAACCACGTGATCCAACAAGGGGCTGAGCTGGCATCCTGTGCTCCCTCCATGGAGCAGTGGAAGTGCCCACCATCACTTATGTAGTGATTTTAGGCCAAAATGTATTTAAGCTGGGCCTAATCATGAGGAAACAATCAGAACAATCCAGATTGTAAGATGTTCTATAAACAATTGGCTTCCATCTTGAAAATGCCAATGTAACAAAAGACCAAAAGATGGGGGACTGTCCTGAACTAAAGATGACTAAAGAGACAGGACAACCAAATGCAAAGTGTGATAAACTGGATCCTGAATCCTATTTTACGGACATTTTAGGGATCACTAGGGAAACTGAATACGGACTATACATCATATAATGCAATACATAATATACAAAGAGAGAAAAGACAGAAAAGGGAGAAAAATACAATATTTAGAGAGAAAAAAGGAAGGAGGAAAGGAGACAAATGTGAAAAATATTAACTGGTGAATTTAGGGGAGAGCATGTGAGTATGCACCCTTCTATTCCCTTAACATTTCAGAAGCGATGACAACGTGTGTGGGAAGTGGGTGCTGGGGACGTGCAGGCTTCTAATCCCACGGGGCCCTGCTCACTTGCTGTCACTTGGAGCGCAGGTCCAGACAGGAGTGGCAGGAGCCACAGTGGGTACGCCCAACTCAGGAGCAGCTGCCAGGCACAAACCTCGGCTCCTCCCCTGCTCCACCCTCACTTGTGGTGCAACCTTGGGCATGTTTCTTAATCCATCTGAGCTTTTGTTTCCTTATTTGAAAATTAGTAATAATAATAGTGTCTATTTCATAGGGTCTTTGTGAAGATTAAATAATTTGATATAAACTAATGCAAATAGAATAATACCCCTAGCAAGCAGTCTAGAAGTCTTAAGATAGGATTATGAGAGCTGAGTATATCATTCTAGGAGTTTTTATTTTTAAAACTATTTTAACTGCCTTCTTAAAGCACAAACCAGACACACTTTACAGGGCCCTGATGTCACAAGATCACTGTTATAAATGTTAATTATCACAGGTCTCCCGTGCAGGCCTCAGGGACCACTGGGGAATGGCATGCCCCTCCACAAATGGCCCCACATTTGTTCCAGCACTGTTTGATTGCGTGGGGTTTCTTCAATTATATATTTAAACACACACACATACACGTGCATATACTCATAACTTGCTGGTTTGTTTCCTCCCTTGCCTTTAGCTGCTATCAATGCATTTCCCTCTTCCCCTTTGGTTTGCTAAGTCTAGGAACCAAATAACCAACCGGATTAAAAGCTACGTGTAAAGTGGGAGCAAACAGGACCTATGGGCATGAGAGGCTGTCAGAAGCTCACCTTAAGAAGTGGGCTTCTTGACACCTACCTGGAAGGATCAGGAGGCCCCCACCTCTGCTGTGTTCCAGAGAGTTGAAGCCCCAGACACAGGGCTACTGATTAAATGACCTGCAGTCGCAAGTGCTATCAACCTGCTCACCAGGACAGCCTCTAGCCCTCTTTTAGCAGGGAGGGAGGGGGAGACGGCACCATGGCAGCCCCCACCCGACATAAACAGGTCTCTCCCTCAGCATAGGGGAAACCAAGAACTGCAGTCTATTTCCTTTAAAAACATAATGCCTTTTAAGTCAACATGGTAACTCCATGTGGGATTTAACTAACACTCATCAACCCCGTTGATACCACCAGGTCTTAATCCTACAGAAATCCTTGGCTTCTCTGTGCCGAGACAGACACACACTGGAGTCCACTGCTGCAAGGCTTGTTACAGCAAAAAACAAAAAAGGCAACGTGGCTGTCCTTTCAGTGGATGAAAGGTTAAGTAAATTATGGTGTAGCCATATAACCACACCTTGGAATACCATGCAGCCATGAAAAAGAATGAAGATGCCTCGTTTAAGCAAACATAACAGCAGCCTGCTATAGAATATGTTTGCTAGGATCCTACTTATGTTTTTTTTTTGATGTCTACGTGGATGCACATGTATGTATATGTGCAAATCCACTTAGAAGGTCTGGAAAGAGATGCACCAACATAGGGTAATGGTGGTTAGCTGGGGGAGCGGAGAGGCTTGTATATTCTGAGCACCACGCTTCTGCGTTGTTTGAAGAGTTTCACAACTAGAGCCACTGGCAGCCTGGGTGATGGGGGGAACCCCTGGCCTGGGCGTGTCCCTGAACAAAGTTCTGGCCATCAGTGAGCTAGGCTTTGCCCTGGGTAAAGGAGTTCCCACTCAGTCACCCTACATGCTGACAGGCTGCCTTTCCCAGGCAGCTGGGGACTGCCAAACCCCACCACTCTGGACAGCATGCAGGAATCTCTGGATGTAGGACCTGGCAGGGTCAGGGAACCCGTCTGCCCTCAGGAAAGCCCCAGCCCAGCCTTTCCTTCTTCAAGTCCTCAAATTTCCACATCAAAGCCCCTGAGTCTCCAAGAAAATCTGCTCCTGGTCTTGCTGCTCCCCGATGCTAGTCTTAGCAAACTTCCCAGGTCTGGGCTGGGACGCTCTGATCAGCCAAACAACAAGTGGCTTGAACTGTAAAGATGTTTTCCTTTGTTTTTTTTTTTTTACTGTGCATTTGCCATAACATCAACAATCACCTAACTGTGACAGAAAGTAACCTGTCCACAGGATGACTACTGGGGGAGTGGGAGACCACACTGCCACATAGCTAACCAGGAAGCTCTCTACAAGTAGCTATTCAGGGGCTTGGGGTGGGAGATCAGAGCAGAGCCATGGCCAAGGGATGCCTGGTATCCCCAGAGTCAAGGCTGACCCTTGCACCTTCCAAAATGTCTTCACATGAACTCATTTCTCTGAAGGCTTTCTAGGTGGTCAGGGCAGATATCTCCAAGCTGCAAGGAGGTCTGGGAATCGGTCCCTGGCCACAGAGCTAAACAGCACAGAGCTGTTGGCTACCTTTTTGGCTAACGTGGTTTTGATATTCACCCTCTGCCATGAAATCACTATGGGTCCTGGGAAGGGGGATCCTAGTGAAGTAGAGGGCCTGGCATGACCTCAGTCACTGCCTGTAGAGACTCCCAGAACACTTCCAGAGGCTGACAAGCCAAACCACAGCCACTTCCGAACCAGGGTCTGCAATGAAGCCATCCTAGTGTGGCTGGGCCTCTCAGTCATCCTGACCGGCTTCTCCCTTCTGTGGGTTGCTCCCTTCTCTCCTGTGAACACCACCAGTGACTTATGCTCTGCACACTGGGCAGGGACTGGAAAGGGGCTCCCCAGAGGTGCCCTCCGTCAGGTGCTAAACCAGACTCCCTCCAGGGGCAGGTTTTTGGGATGTGCAATTCTTATAAACAGATTTGCATGGGGTACCAGTTAAAATTCAGTTCCCAGCTGCAGGCTGGAACTGGATGTATGTCAGCACCCAGGGCCTGGCAATCTGCATTCTTTCCAACCCTTGTTCCTATCCTCTCCACCCCCACAGGGAGCCCTATACACTCCTGACTTGGAGGCCCACAACCACCCTGGAGGTCGAGCCTTTGATCTCTGCTCACCTGAAGGGCAGAGCAGGTTTCTGGCTCTAAGAACTGTCTGACGTTGTAGCACACTGAAATGAAGAGGGTTGGTTCCATTCTCTTTTGCCTGTCTTGAGTCTCCAGGCACTCCAGAGAGACTGGACCCAACCCCACGGCAGGAGACCCCGGTCTACAGCGCCCCTGCCCCAATTCTCTAGCCAAGGGGCTCGCTCAGGGCCAGCACAGCCTGACCGAGGGGGCAAGCCCACCAGGAAAACATCCCAGAGCTGAAGCACGGGCGGAGCCGGCCCCGCCAATGCCAGCCAGCCCGTCCCCTCGTCCAGCCCCTCCGCAATTCTCGAAGCGGCTACCAGGTTCTGCTGGGTGGGAGGCCACCTTGAGACCGGCTGCAGGATTTCCCAATCAGTAAGTTCCCGGCCTATAGCAGGAGCCTGGCCCTCCGAAGAGGATCTCAACCACAGCCACTCCCCAAGCGCTGCCCCCACCCCATACTCAGGATCCACCAGGTTGGGAAGCTAGCTTGGCCCCGCCCCCACGGCCACACCCACCCGGGAGGCAGCGTTCCCAAGCTGAACTCCGAGCCCTACACTAACCTCACCTCCCTCCCAACCCACACACCCTTCATTGACCCGGATTGCCTGGAAATGTCCCCGCTTTCACCCTCTACTCCATCACCTGCCACGTGGTTTGGGGCGGCCACGGCAAGGGGCCAGGAACCCTGAGACAGCCTCCGAGGAGAAAGTTAGTACGAGATCCGCCTGCCTCACCTGCGACCTCTGGCCCGCTCAGCTCCAAATGTGCGGGAGAAAAAGGCCTTCAGCTCTAGGGTCTCAAAGGCTTTAGTTTCTTTTTATGCCTTTTAATCAGCATGTGACCTAAGTTACAAATGAGAAAACGCAACCCTTGGTAACATGGTAGCAGTATTAAGTATATGGGTTTCGAACCTGCCCCAAAGGCCAAAGAGTTAAGTGTCACAGAAGAGTTCACGCGAACGCAGGAGAAAGACGATTCTTTAAACCAAGCTGGGAGAGGGGGATTGCCAACCATTAAAATGTTTTCATCTTTGTGTTAAAATTTAAAAAAGAAAAAAACTGCTACAGATGAATCAACTACAAAGAACCGGGCCCACGCGATGGGAACTACTACTCTGGGGTTGGCGGGGGCGGGAGGCGGTCAACACGCCCCAGGCTGGGGGCTCGCGCGGCCCGCCATGACGCAGGTGTCGCCTGCCCGCATCCGGCCCCCGGGCAGGTGAGAGCTGGGCAGGGACTAGGACGACGCAAACCAACCCGCAGCGGGCAGGGCACTCCTTTCTGGAGAAAGCGCCGCCAGGCCGAGGAGCCCCTCGGGCAAGGCGCGCCCCCGCCGGCCGGATGGGCGGGGGCTCCCACAAAGAGCCGCAGGCAGGGAACTGGGACCCGGGACCGCCCCCCGCGTCGGCCAGCGCGGTCGCTGGCTCTGGTTACGACAAATTAAACCGTAGGGCGCTGGAAAAATTACAGGAAGAAAAGAGCGAAGAATGTGCCGAGTGGCTAAAGGGAGCCCTGTCCCCGCGTGAACTTCGGCCGCCGCGCGCCTGGGCCGGCCCCTCCCCTCCCGAGCGCGCAGCCCGTCGGCGGGGGAGGGGAGGAGGAGGGACTCCGGAGAAAACACCCACCCCACCCCCCGGCTCCCGGGCGCCCCTCCGTCACTAGCGACGCCTGCGGTCCCCACCCACACGCCCGCACCTGCCCGCGCCGCCCGCCGGCCTGGGCTGGGCCCCGCCCGCGGCCCAGATGACGACATCCGCCCCCGCGGCCCCGCCCGAGCGCGCCCGGGGAGGGGGCGTGCCCGGCGGGGGCGCGGTCGCCGAGCGGGCGCCGGCTCGGAGAGCCCGGACCCGCCTCACGCCGCGCGCGAGGCTGGCCGTAGACGGAGCGGCGGGGGAAGGGGTGAGGTCCCGACCGTCCTCCGTCCGCCTGTACCCCACACCCAGCCCCCCCACCTTGCGCCCCGCCGGTGGCCCCGGGGGCGTGGCCGGGCAGCTCAAGCCAGGCCCCGTCCGCGCGCTCCGGGCTCCCGCGCCGCCCCACTGACCTGTGTGAGTTCTCAGGTGCGCCTTGAGGTGCGAGGATTTCCCGTAAACTTTCTCACAGCCCGCGTAGTGGCACTTGTGCTTTCTCTGCGGGGACTCGAGGTCGGTGCGACTTCGGCTCCGCCGACCCCTTTGTCTGAGGCCGGGCTCGCCGCTCCCCGCGGGACCCGGCTCCCGCTCGGGCTCCAACCCCGCCTCGGGCTCAGGCTCGCTCCACGCGGGGCTGGGGGGCGCGCCCGCCGCGCCTTCGCCGCCCGGGGAGGCGGGCTCGGGCGCAGGCGGTGGAGCGGGCGGCGCGGGCGGCAGGCGGCAGGGGGTCCTCGCCTTCCGGGCCGCGGCGCCCTCTCTGCGCTCCCCCGGGGCGGGCGCCGGCGCTTGCTGGTTGAGGTCCGCTAGGATCCGTGCCACCACGAAGAGCGAAGCGCTGTCCTTGCCGTCGCGGCGCTCCTCGATTCGGGGCAGCGTGGGGGTGGCGGCGACGGCCGCGCCTTCGGGCCGGGACTCCGGCCCCTCCCGCGGCCCGTGCACGACCGCGCGGCTTGACATGGACACGAGGCACTCGGCGGCGAAGTGGTCCACATAGGCGGCGGCTGCCATGCTGCAGGCTCCGGCCGGCGGGCCGGCGGCAGTGCTAGTCGTTGCGAGTCGTCAGCGGCGCATCCGCACCCACGGTCTCCGGAGAGCGGGCGGGGGGCGGGGGCGCGGCGCGCCCTCTTCTCGGGCTGGGCTAGGCTGGGCACGCAGCCGCCTCTGCCGTCACCCGCGCGGCTCCGCGTCCGTGAGGCGCCGGCCCGGCCGGGCACCGAAGAGTGAAAGCATGGGGGGGCCACGGGCAAGTGGGGTCCCCTCGCGTCGTCAGGGGCGGCCTGTCCTAAGGATGTCGAGCGGCGACGTTAGGGACGACCGCGCCAAGTCGCGGCCACAGCTTCACCGCGCATTGTGGCAGGCGGGACAGCTGCCGTGCGCGCCGCGGCTCGGTGTGGGCGGCCCGGCCCCGGGGGTGGGCGGGGCCGGGGCCACATCTGGACCCGACGTCAGACCCCAGCCACATCCTGGCGGCGCAGGTTACAGGCGGCGGCGGCCGCGGGGAGCAGCGCGCGCAAAGGGGGCGGGGAGCCCGGGGCGCGCACCGGCGGGACGGTGCGGTCGCGCGCCCGCGCCTAGGGAGGGGCGTGGTCAAGGGCAGGAGCGGACCCCATTGGTCGGTGAGTACACGGCCGGGCCAATCTGGGCCGCTAGAGGGGCCTACCGGGCTGCGGGGCCTGCGCGCGCCAATGGGCGTGTCCCCTTGGCTGGCGGGAGGCGGGGCGGAAATTGGAGCCGGGCGCTGATCACGCCGACGCATGACGTCCGAGGGCGGCTGGCCGGGTTGTCGCCGCGCGGGGCTGCTGTCCGTAGCTCCCGCAGCGGGGACCCAGTCGGACTTTTCCCTGCCAGAGCTTTTGTATGATGACAGCCTTGAACCTTGGCGTGGAGGGGAGCGCTCTTGAGGATGCCCTTTTGTCCCTCCAGCCCCGCCCGCGACGGGCGCCGGCGAGGAGGCGTGTCCGCTGTGGCTGGGAGCTGGGCTGCCGGCCTCGCCGGGGGGCGGATCACACTCGCGGGGCTTCTTGAGCTGCTGGTTTCCCGGTGGCCGCGCCTAGAGCCTCAGGCCGTTCGCGCCCTCCACGCCCTTCCCTTGCGGAGCTCCGGGAGTCGGCGCGGCTCAGGCGGGAGGGGGGCGGGTCACGGGTGGGGCGGGGCAGCTCCCGCGAGAGGGACAGAGCGCTCCTCGGGCGGCCGGGGACCCGGGGCGTGGCCGTGCTGCCCTTGAGCCTGGGTCAGCCGGAGCGGGACTGGCCCCGGGCTGGCGGTTAACCTGACAGCCCGGGTGACGTGCTCACCGCGGCCTGTGCTTGCAGAAATGAACTACGTGCCAGGGCAGCCGGCACCGCTGTTCAGGGAACGCGGGGCCCCTTCCTCCCCGCTCCCTGCCCCAGGCCCGCTGCCAACTTTTCTAGGCTGCCCCTCTCCCACCGCGGCAGGGGGGGCTTCTAACGCCACCAGCTGCGAGGACCCCGCCCACCGCGCCCCACCCACCCACTGTCTGGGCCTCCGGGAGGAAACGCTAGGCTGCACCCAGCCTGCTGCTTCCCTGCCTGGGCCTGGCCAATGTGCCCTTGACTCTTACCGGTACCCCCACCTCCCACCCCACTGCTCCAGCCATTCTCCAGGTCTAGGCCTTCACGGGAGAGAGCAGTGAGTGACTTCCTGCCGCCTTGGAATCCAGCTTAGCAAACCCCTTACTGCTTCATCCTTCTGAGACCTTGGCTGGCAGCCCCTGACCCAGGGAAACTGAGACCAGGTTCTGCAGCCCCCGGTTCATTGTGCTTAATGGCTATTCGAAGGAGTCAGCCACCCGTGCTGATTCCTGAGAGGAGCAGGGAGAATGAAGGTAGTCCAGGCACTTGTCCCCAGGTGGGGTGGCGGGGGAGAGTCATTCTGTTCACAGGAGCCCGGGTAAAAAACACTTCACTTTTCAAGTAACCAAGGGGGAACAGACAACCATTCTGGGTTGCATGTTATGGCGAATTGTAACCTTGTGTGGACGTTTGAGCACCCTGGGTATCTGCAACTAAAACCCTAAAATTCCCTCTGGCTGACCGAGTTGCTGCCCTCTGGGGAGACTACAGAGGTGGCTGGGTCAGGTTTCTCTAGGAGGGTCTGTTTGGCAGAAAGTAATCGTCTTTCTCCAAGGCAGATTGTGTTGATGACATTTAAGAGACTTGTGTCCTGACCAAGTAATGATTCAGAATGTTTCTCTGTTCCTACCACATGTCACAATCAGTCACTTCTTCATTAAGAAGGGAGCGGGGCCCTAAGCTGCCTTACCAGCCACCCACACCCTCCCAGCCCCTCTCCAGCCAGCAAAACTCTGCCCAGTTTTCAAGATGCTGCATCTCTCCACCTTCTCTGTGACCCCCACCGGGTCCACGCAGCCTGCATACACAATGGTGGGCCTCCTATGAGTGCACACTATTCTAGACATTGGGCTACTATGGCCATGAACAAAACAGATCTGTCTCATGAGGGGAAGCCAGCCTGGGTCAAGGATCCTTTGTGCTGACACACCCCTGTCCAAGAGTTCCCCATGGCCTCCCAGAGGGTTTTGGCTATGGCCCGTGGCTTTCTGGATACAAAGCTCAGTCCCTTGGCTGGTTTCTCAATAATCCACTCATCAAGTATTGTTGATTGTTGTGGAGCTTGCTGACTGGAACCTCAGGCCTGACAGCCTTTATCTGAAACCCATGTGGAGGGATCTTCCAGAGAGATACAGCTCTCTTCCCCAGAGGAAATCTCACCATAACTATGGGTTGGTGTTTTCCTTGCTAAGCAGGGTTTTGACAAAGATGGCTTATGTATATATGAGCATGGGGGCATCTTGTTTCCATGGAAGGAACAAGAAAGCAAAGCAGGGAAGATAAGGCAAGAGCAAGTGTACTGAGATGTGTCTGGGGAGTAAAGAGACTAAAGCCTGGGTGGGTTGAGGTTTCTGGGTAAAGGTGCTGGAGGGAGAGTATGTGTTGACTTCAGCTTCCTTCTGGAGCATCTGAAACATTTGTTTGTTACAAAGCAGAAATCCACAAGGACAGGGAGAGCAAGAGGGGAAGTAAGAGCAGCACAATTGTTGAGGTTAAAATACTTAGTGGACCCAAGAAAATGAAATCCTGAGATAGTAGCCAGGAAGGAAAGCTGAAAACAAACCCTGTGGGACCCCCAGAAAACTCATGAATGGGGGGCACAAGGCACCTCTGGCCACGAGGGTGAAGGGCTAAAATAAGAAGGACTGGCTAGAAGCCTGTCTAAGGAGTTCTCAGATACCCAGATCCCCTCCCCAATTCTGTGCATCCTAACAACTGCCCCTTCTTCATCCTGAGGAAAGACTGCATGTTTACCATCTGAAGATGTTTATTATCTGAAGAAAGTAAAAGGGAGTGCCTTGGGCTGGGAGGCCCCAGGCATGATTAAGAGCAGAGGTACTGTGATAGGATCAGGAGGATTAAAAGCATGTGTAGATGTTGGATGCTGAGACCCAAAAGCCCCTTTCTGGGACTTCAGAATACAGGCATCCAAGAAACTAGAAGGGTCTTTCCTGGGGAAGCACCTAAACGTTTGGACATCTGTGGTGCCCAGCTAAACAGCCAGCTTGCCCCATAGGGAAGGCCGTAGTTAACACTGCCACTCGTGCGCAGAACTTCTCATCAGTCCCTCAGTCCCTCCCAGACAAATATGAGCAGGCAGCCAGAGCTGACCTGGCATCTCAGGAAAGCCTGTGTTATGAAATACAAAGCCACAATAGATTTTTAAAAAGCAAGTTGGAAGAAACAGAGACTACTGTTGAGTTTCAGAATACTGAGGACAAAAATGTCCCGACATTAAAAGCGGGTCACATGCAGACAATCAGGACTCAGAATGGCCATGGGCTTCTCCACAGCAACAAGTAGAAGTTAGAAGGAAAGGAGCAGAGCTTTGGGAAATCTAAAGGAAAATTATTTTCCAGGCCTTCACCCAGCTGAACTATAAACCAAGTATTTTTAGATGCATGAGGTTTCAAAAAATTTACCTCTCATGCATCCTTTCTCATGGTAGGAATCTACCAGAGATTATGCTTCACTAAAATAAAGACGTAAAGCAATAAAGAGGGAGACGTGATCCAGAAAGCTGGGCATTCAACACAGGATGGAGGGGAGAAAGAGTCCCAAGTGAGAGCTGCTATGCTGGGTGCAGAGGGGCTGCAGCCCTGGCTGGAGCAGGTCAGTAGCTCTGGAGACACTTCTTCAAGGAATAGGATGGCTAGAGTCCCTGCATCAGTCAGGAGAGGCTGGGCCACACTGCAAACCCCAACAGTTAATTTCTGGCCATGCTACATGTCCATAGTGAGGCACCTGGGAACACCAGGTTGATGGGGCAGCCTCTGTCTAGAATATGCTGGTCGCCAAGGCAGAGGGCAAGAGAGAGCACAGACCCAGGGGAGCTAGTCATCCCTCCTTTCCCACACACAATACATTTTCTCCTTCCCCAGGTGGGCCTGAGGCCAGAGACAGGATAACAGGAATTTGAGGCAAGGGACATTCTGTAATGTCCAGCTCAAAGCCCAGGACCCCTGTGGGAGGCTCAGTAATTTTTTCATGTGGCTCAGGTGGCCCACATGGTTCCTCTTGGTCTGGAGACCTATGACCTAAAGGTAAATTGTACCCCACACCCCGTATACACACCCAATACATAGTGGTGCAAAGGGACAGAATTGCACAATAAACAGCCCAATTCAGAAAGGAGACGAGTGGGAGACACCCAGCAGACAGTACCCATAGCTATTCTGAAATCCTGCTGGGCAAATACTGCCCCTGCCCTAAAGTGAGAAGAGTCCTTGAGGAGTCTCACTCCTGCTCGCTGGGCAGGCCAGGCCACAGTTCTCTGGGCCTTGCTCTACCCTTGGAAAGTTTTTCCTTCACTCTTATCCTCCTTGGCTACACATGGAGTGGACATTGGGGAATACACCTTTTTGGGGGCTGAGAGCCCACTTCCTGCCTGTGGAAGGTTGGAAACCAAGACTTATTTTAAGTTCTAGACCCAAACTGTATTAATCCTAGTTCATGTTTTCTTGGCACTAGTAGTTTCTCAAAAATGTATTAATAGTTAACATCTTACCTAGTCTGTTTGACTCCACTTAGTTTCATTGTCAATATCTACTCTCACAGTGCTTTTCAAGATACGCCTCTCTCTCAACTTAATTGCAGGTCCTCTCAGCCTGTCAGTCTTTGACAGAAGAGTAACACCCTTAGTCTCTTCTCTGAACCTTCTAAGTTATCCCAGGTGACAATTTACCAAATATTATACCATTCAATACATGGATGGCCATGCTTCCAGCCTCCAAAATCCATTTCCCCACTGCCTATTTGATCAGCCTGTAAGCAAATGCCACGTATCTTGGTGTCTGTGGCAGGAGTGCCCCAATCCTGGTGACCATTCTCTGTATCAGTCAGGACCAGCCAAGTTATGTTAAAGAACAAATAGTTCCAGAAGCTCAGTGACTTAAAATAACAAAAGTTTAACTCTCAGTACATTGAGGGTTGGCTGGGGACTCGGATCTGTGTCATCATCACCCTCACCCTAGCACCCAAATCAACAAAGCAGCCACTCTCTAGAACAGTGACAGTCACCATGGCAGAGGGGAAAAGGACTTCCTATAAGGTCTTGCATTGGCAATTAAATGCTTGGCCCAGAAATGACACACATCACATCTGCTCATAATGGTCACAGGGACTGTCTGCTGCACATTGAATGTGTTCCCCGAAAATTCATATGTTGAAGTCCTAAGCTCCAATGTGATGGTATTTGGAGGTGGGCTCTTTGGGAGGTGATTATAAGTTGTAAGAGTGGAGCCCTCATGAATAGAATTAGTGCCCTTAGAAAAGAGACCCCAGAGAACTCTCTTGCCCCTCCCACCCTGTGAGGTTGTAGTAAGAAGACAGCCGCCTGTGGACCAGGAAGCAGGCCTTCACCAGACACTGAATCTGCCAGCTCCTTGATCTTGGACTTCCAGCCTCCAGAACTATTAGAAGTAAGTTTCTGTTATTCATAAGCCACACTGTCTACGAACAGACCAAGACACCATCCTACCCACAGGGAGCCGAGGTAGACCCATGATGTCCCCAGAAGGCAAGGAGCTGAGCAATTCAGTGACACATTAATGGTTTCCACAGTACCTGATTTGTCTTGAGAAGGTTGAGAAAACTGGCAAAGAGTTTGGGCTTGAATAGTAAGTAGATAGAAAACTGCATGAACAGAAAAGACAATAAAGAGCTCAAAAGAAAACAAAAGTAAAGTCCATTGTTGTTGACTACTTGGCTCAGTTGCAGATACTGTCTTCATAATGGTGCCAGCAAACACTGAACATTGATCTGACCAACTTCTCTACGTCACTGTGATGGAGGAGTAGGGCACTCTGAGGTGTGCACATGGGCAGAGGGGCAGTAGGACTGGGAGCTAAGTCTGCATCTATGTGATGGGAAGTCAACAGTACTCCAAACTGAAACACCAAGAAGAAGTAGGGGTGGGGGTGGGGGGGTTGAGTTGGGGGGAATGGGGGAAAATCTACTTAATGGGTACAGTGAAGACTACCTGGGTGACGGGTACACTTATAACCCTGACTCAAGCATAATGAAAGCGATCCATGTAACCAAAAACATGTGTACCCCTGTAATATTTTGAAAAAAAAAAAAAAAATGACAATGAATCATGCTGCAGTAGGTAGCATTCTAAGATGGCTCAACATTCCAGCCCTGGTCTACACACACCTTCTTTCTCCCAGTTAGTCAAACACTAATCTAGGTGTTTCTGTGAAGAGATTTTGCAGATGTGATTAAGGTTCCAAACCAGTTGACTTTAGGATAAAGAGATTATTCAGGTGGGCCTGAGCTAATCACATGAGCCCTTCCAATCTGGGTCTAGAAGTTAGAGACAGGAGCTCAGAGAGGGTAGATGCAGGACTGGGATTCTGGGTGAGGAAGACTCTCTGCTACTGGCTTTGAAGATGGAGGGGCCACGTGGCAAGGGACACAGGTGGCCTCTGGTACCTGAGAGTGATCCTTGGCTGGCAGCCAACCAGAAATGGGGACCTCAGCCCTACAACCACAAAGAACAGACTCCTACACGTGAGCTTGGACAAGGACCCCAGGCTCCAGAGGAGAACAGGGGCCAGGCAATACCTTGGCTTTAGCCTTGTGAGACCCTGAGCAGAAAACCCAGCTGCAGCATGCCCAGACCTCTGACCTGCAGAACCAAGAGATAATAAAAGGAGGCTGTCTTCGGCTGCTGAGATCATGGTGGTTGTTGTGCAGCAATGGAAAACTAACACCCATGCTGTTTGAGTCATGGAAATAATCAGGCAAAAGGTAAAATTCATCTCTGGAGAGGGGAGGGAATGGTCGAAGGGCTGCTGTGTTTCATAACAAACCTTGTAGAACTGTTTGACTCTTTAAGCTATGTGTGTGTATAACTTAGATGTAAGGAAACACTAAAATGAAAAGATGGTGTTAGAGGCCACCAACTGCCCAACAAAATCCATCCCGTCCTTCCACAGTAGTGACTGAGCACACACACTTCCCACACACCTTTGCAGTGAGGTGTGGCCAGGTGATTAAGTACCCAACGTGGGAATATAGGCAAAGCTGCTGTCTGTCACCTCTGCACTGGGGCTTTTAAGAGAGTGGGTCTCCATAGTGCATCTTCTCTGTCCCCTCTGCCATCTGGATGCTTATGACACAAAGCTCCAGAAGATGATGGAGCCACCAAATAGAAGGAGCCTGGGACCCAGAAATCTTCTGGCCAGGAACACTGTCCTGGACTGTCACTGTGTTTGCACCATAGTATAATTTGGGGTCTACCTGCACTGGGGCTTAGCCTAACTTAACCGCCTTAGCTTACCTTAATAAAGATGGAAGATGGAGAAGAGAAGAAAAATACAACAGAAGAATGTCTGTGCTTCGAGGGCTCACTGCCAGGTGGAGCAGACCTGCACTTTTTTCTGGAATGTTGTTCTCTAGGGTTGCCTGCCATCAGGAAGACATGAGGTGCCCTCTCTGGGCACTGTCCTCTCTCCTTCCCAGGCCAGCCACTGCCTGTAAGCCCTGCACCTGCTCACAATGCCCAGCCTGGAGCTGAGGGTGGCTGGGTTTATCTAGGATGTCTCATAAGGTCAATACTCAGTGCTCCCAACCCAGAGAATAGGCAGTGTCCTCCTCGCCCAGCCCAGAGGTCACTCGTCAGCTGTACAGTCTCCCACACGCTCTCCTACCTGCTTCCACCTGTCTCCTGACTTACTCATAATGTCCCTAAAGAATCCTTCAATCCAAAGAAGATTTTGACCCCAGAGTTTTTGCAGCCCTCAAGTCTGACCGTGTCAGAATTGGATTGTTGGATGAGGAACTTCTGATGAAAACCTTCATCTCAGTCACTGGTGGTTTGACGTGTAAAAAAGGAGAACAAGCCATTCTCTGTTGTATGACATAGGCTTAGGGTAGAAAACTCTGTTTTCATGTCCCATCTCCCACTGGTCCAGAGTGCAAAATAACTCATCAAGTCCTAAATGATGAAAGCCAACTTCACATCTGGTGCACATGTACATGGGGAAAGATTAAAACCAGCAATGCTTCTGAAACTGAGCCATCGAAAGGCTGGAGAGATATTTACAGTGTCTGCAACAAATGCATGAAGAAAGCATGTTAAAATGATGGATGGTCCCTTCCAGGCTTGCCAGGGCAGATGGCTCCCACTCCTAGACATGACAACTGGCACAAGACCCCCGCCCTCCTTCATGGACTTCTGGAAAGGTCTCTGCCTCAATGACAATTGTCCCTTCTGTGCATCCCCCCCGACTCACACTTCTTGGTTGTTTGCCGTTCATAACTTGTGATCCTTTCCCCAGGTGGGTGCTCCGAGTCTAATGCTGTATTTTATCCTTTTGACTCTGAGATTCCTGCCAAGCCCCTGGTTAGTAGCAAACCCGAACACATCAATGCTCCCCTGACACATTGACACACACAGGAACTCGACATGGAAATTCCTTCTCATTTTACAGGTGAGAAAACTGAGCCTCAGTCAGGGCGAGAACTTTCCCGAAGCCACACAGAGCGCGGGATGCAGGGTCCAGACACTCTGCCGAGGGTCCTTTCACCTCACAGTGGGGCCCCCACCCTCAGCCAACGGGAAGCCAGCTAATTAATGTGGGGATTTATCAAATCAATTAAATAAGAGCCAGGTTGGTCCATGCTGGGCTCTCACAGGAATTCTGTCTAATGAGTATTCTCATTAATGGAATTGAGGGCATTTATCACGAACAATGTAGGATATGACTCCCTTCAATTCTGGGCTGTTTGCATCTAGGACTGTTTGCATCTAGAACTGAAGGAAGGCAAGGGTTAGCTGATCAGAAACACATGCAGCAGTTTTCTTTTTTGTTAGTGCTAAAGTGAGTACCAGACAGTATTATTTAGGCATCATAAAATCACAGAGTGGAGCTGGAGATGAACCACTAGGCCACTCATGGTCAGATTGGGCTCTTCAATGTGGGCATACGTGGTCTGCTGTTAACCTGGGGGGGGGGGGTGGGGGCAGGAAGCAAATCCTTACTCCTTCGTATCCGTCATGTATTCAGTTAGTTTTATGGGCTTCGGGTTTCCTATGTGGGATGGTATATTGAAAGAGTCAGGAGGTATTATTGGACCTGATGTTATAGTTAAATTTATTTAAAATATTTTCGAAATGTAGTATGAGTTGGCTCTTTCTATCCAAGCCTCTTTGAACTGGAGTTTTCTGATTTGATATGAGGTACGAAACTTCTTTCATATGTAGAGCAGAGAACTGCACAATCAGGGCTATTTATATTCTAGGAAAAAAGAAATGTTTTTCCCCAGGGAAAGGGAAAGGAGAAGAAGTTGAAAATGAATCAGATTTAATCACATTACAGGTAACTTAAGAGCAGTCAAGAAGCTGCCATCTCCGATCTGAAGTCATTTCCTGAAAGCCCAGAAATCATTCCCACTGGAAACTACTTACTGGGCCCCTGGAGGGGGTCTGTGTTGGGTCTGGTGGGTGAATATGAGGTAGGCTGTGGGACACCTCCTCTCCAAGGGTGTCAGAATGCCCATGGCTCCCGGCCAGCCCTGGGATCAGTCCCTGGATGGTGGCCCAGTCTGTCTCCCCTCCCAGTGCCTTGGGCAGGCAGCCGCTCAGGAAATAGGGGCCCAGTGAATGGGGGAATTCTCCAGCCACATTCATGGTCTTCTTGAAGTCTCCCCTTAAAGACTTTTATCTGCCCAGGTGTCATTATGAAGCAGTAACCCCTGAACTGAGAGGGCTTTATTCAAGGACTGCAGATTCCCGAGTCACTCAAGGGTGGGGCAGCTAGGTGAGCTCCCCATTTACAGAACCACCCCAGACATGCACACACACTTCTACCTACAGCAGCTCGACCGGCTACATGCCTGTGACATGGAGAGGTCCAGAAGGCGCAGGGGCTGCCCCTGCTCTGAGGGAGACCTGCAGTGCAAGCTGAGAAGGACTGAAGCTTCCCTGAGCCTCAGCTCAGGGCTCTGTTCAGCTAAAGGAGAGCCTCATGCTTCAAGGCAGAGATTGTTCATATAATATTATTGCAGTTTTTAAAAAATTGGCCACAAATTTTTTGACACTCGTTCCATTGAATCTGGGCCACCTGTTACTGCTTCAGCCTGGAAGGGAGGCTTTGTGACTTCCAAGGTTAGGTCACACAAGGCAGGGTGGTTTCCTCCTGGCTTCCCTGGAAGGGGCACTCACGCATACTATCTCTTGGGGCACCGAGCTTCATGTAAGAAGTCCAACTACCTGACCTGATGGTGGGTGTCTGGGGACAGTCCGACAGAGCTCAGCTTTCCTGCCGTCCCCACCACGTGCCACATGTGTGAATGAGAAAGCATCTCGGCAGCAGGTCCTCAGTCTTCCAGCCCTAGGTGTTCCATCCTTAGCTGTTTGAGTCACCCAGCCTTCCCCACCTCCCAGCTGAGGCCCCAAACATGGGTGGAGCAGAAACAAACCATCCCTGCTGGGCCCCATCCAAATTCTTGATCACAGAAGCATGGTTATTGGTTATGGTTTTAGACTATTATGCTTGGAGTTGTTTGTTATGCAGCAACGGTAACTGGAACAAACGTGGTCCCTATAAACCAAGAAACTATTGGCCTGATGCTCAATCAAAGGAAAATAATCCCTTGGGGGGAAAGAAACTAATGATGCTGGCCTTAGGTCTGAGGTGTGTACTCTGTGGGCCAGCTAAGGCATTTTCAAGGGGATTCGACCTATCCTGTGTTTGGCTTAGGGATGACTTGAGACTTCTCTGTGCTCACAGCTGCCTGGTGGGTCCCTGGTGGTGAGCTCTCTGTCTCCTCAGAGCCTCCTCCAGAGAGAGGAGGGATACTCCATGCCACTCCTCCAGCTGGCCAATGTCAATGCAGGGTCCTTGCAGCCCGGCCTCCTCCTCAGAGAGATGGCAGGGACAATGGCTGTCTCAGACCTGGCCCTTCTGATACAATATCCATAGTCCCATGCTTCAACAGCTTCCTTGTTGTGACATTATTTAATTTAAAAAATATTAAAAAGATTAACAGGTAAAAATTCCTGATAATCTCCATTCTCTTCAGGAAAAGAACCATTTCTTTGCTGTTTTCTGCCAGCTACAGACTAGCTTTCCCTTTTTACTTTTTGTGTCAGCCATTGCTAATTGTTTACTGTTAGGTAGGTATTGCTGCATAAGAAAATACCCCAAAGCTTCGTGGCTCAAAAGAACAACATTTACTACCATGCTCACAGTTTCTGTGGATCTGGGAGTGGCTAAACTGGGGGATTCTCTTTCATGAAATTATAGTCATGACATTGACTGGGACTGCGCTCACCTAAAGGCCTGATTGGGGCTGGAAAATCTCCTTCCAAGATGGTTGACTCAGATGGCTGGCAAGTTGGTAACAGTTATTAGTGGGAAACCTCACCTCCTTCCCACCTGGACCTTGGAGTCTAGGGCCCAGTCCTGTTCCAATCAGCTGTGGCCTTTGGGGATAGGCAATATTATACACAAGGAGATCATTGGCATCTTCCTGGAGACAGGGCTGCGGTGAAGCTGTGCTCCATCCAGTGTGTGGGAGAGGGGATGAATAAGAGACACTCTTAGCTCAGTCCTGACTCCAAGTTTGCCATTTTGTGAGAAGTCCAGGCCTGCCCCAGCAGGACCCTCGGGTCATTAGCAATCCAGGTCGCCTTCATTGGCATACAGCTCCTCTGATCTCTGAGGGCTTATTTCCAGGATAATTGAGTGGTGCTTTAGTCCCCTCCACCATCAGCCAGGACACATGTCTCCTGCTCAGCCATCCCGGAGCACCAGATGTACAGTCAAGAGTCCTGGAGTCACGTCTCTACCACAACCCTCCTGTGGAAACTTATGCAAATCCCCTCTGCCTTCTGGAGCTCAGTTACCTCATTTGAAGTGGGTTACTATTGCTGCATAAAAACCACCCCAAACTTAGTGGCTTAAAACAACCACCGTTTATTTTGCTCACAACTCTGCTGTTTGGATAAGATTTAGGATGGCTCATCTCTGCTCCACTCAGGGTCAGCTGGGGCGGCTCAACCAGGGCAGGAGGACCCACTTGTGAGATGGTGCACTCCCACTGGTCTTGGTCATTCACTGGGAGCTCAGCCAGGGCTGTGGGATGGGGGTCTTCGTTCCTCTCCAAGTAGACCTATATATAGGCTACCTGGGCTTCCTCATGGCATGGTGGGCTGCATTCTAAGAGATCAAGGTGGAAGTGCATGATATTTTTATGACCTGGCATTCAGAAGTCACATGGCAACACTTCCACCCTACTCTCCAGGTCAGGCAGTCACAACAGCCCACTCAGATTCAAGGGAAGGGGGGACATAGATTCCACCTCTTGTTGGGGGAGTAGCGAGGTTCTAGAAGAGCACGTGGAACTGGAGACAGTATTGCGGCATTCTTCAGGAAATGCAGTCTGCCACAGACTTAGCAGGGCTGAGCCCGCTTCATGCTGAAGTTTGGTGGTGTCTGATTCTACCGCAGTTCGTAAGGATACTGGGGAGGCCTGTAACGCCACAACCCAGTCTCTCTACCTCCTTTCAGAAAACCAAATTTCTTTTTGAGAAAAGAGATGTTTTTCTTTTTAAAGATAAGCTATAATTTTGCAAGCGCAAAGGTGAGATTTGTCTCTTCTTTAGAACCCTGTACTCCATGGAATTTGTCCTGGCAGGAGAGGGATTTCTGTGGTTGAAGAGTCAGCTCCAGAGATTGTACCCAAGGCCGCTACCCAGGGGGACAGGCTAAGGGTGACCCTCCTGAGAGCCTTGCTACACTGGGATATGTCTCCCCAAGGGCCTCCGCTGCAGAGACAGGCACAAAACCCCTAAATTCCCTGACGTTCTCAGTCCCCCCTTGCCATGTGACCACATTCGGGCCAGTGGGATCTGAGGGGGCCCAATGTGGTGTGATTTCCAGGAACCCACTGAACTGGGAGAGGTGAACCTTTGCTGCCTTCCACTCTCCCCCCACTCACTGCCTGGAGCCCAGAGCCTTGCTGGAGGTCCAGGAGCCACCCCAGGGCAGAGGAGCTGCTGCCCTACTCTGCTGTCTTGGGCTGCTTAACAAGAGAGAAAAAGAAGGGCCTCTCTTCTGGCAGCAGGGCTGCCCTAACACTCACCAGCCTCTCTCCAGAGCAGCACCTGGAGCTGGCTCCACCCATTGCAAGGATGCAGTGAGCAAAGCCCAGTGAGTCCTTGGGAGCTGCCCTGGAAAGGCCTGCAGGGACAAGGACTGGGGAGGATGACAACTGGACACTTGCTTGGACAGGAGGGCCACCTGATGGTGACAGCCACAGGCAGCCCCCTCTCCTGGCTTCCATCCTTTGTTCTCCTGCAGACACTTTGCTACTCTTCTCTGCAGCTATGCACCTTTTGGCTCTTACCACCCCAAGGCTCCCTGTTCCAGCAGCCTCATGCGGCTCTGCTTCAGCACCCTCTGTGGAGCCTCTACGTCTGCAGGGACAACCCCCAGGGGGAGAGCTGATGGACAGTGGCAGCCCTGCTGCTGTTCTCACAGCAGGCCACCCTGGTCAGCAGAGCAGGCTGCCCAGGTGAAGGCCTCGGATCTAATCTGCTGAGGGGGAGCATGGTCAGAAGCATGCAGCTGGGGCCCATGGCCCTTGAGGGGCTGCCCAAGGTGGGCTATGTGGGTTGGAAGCACTGTGCTGGAGTCCCAGCTGGACTACCCCAAATGTCTCCCCAAATAGGGAGCATCACCCTGCCTCTCTTAAGGGGCTGCCACAGGATAAACACCTCCCTTGGTGTTGGGGGGAGCTCTGCAAGGTACTTGGTCCACAGGAGATGCCCACTCATGGCTGCAGAAAGTGTGGGAGGGTAGAGCATGGGCAGGACTGTCAGGACACCCTAAAACTCAGGGGGCACAGCAGGTGGCCAAACAGCTCCTGCTTTTCTCCCCAACATTTCATTTTGAATGTTTTCAACCATGCAGACAAGAAAGAACAGTACAATGAATACCCTGTAAGCAGATTTACCAGTTGTTCAGTTTTTGCCATGTTTATTTTATTTCTGTTTCCATCTATCTGTCTATATCTCTATATTTTTTTCTGAACCATTTGAAAGTAAGTTGCTGACACCACAACTCACCCCTACATACTTGCAAAAATAAGGACTTTCTCTTTGATAGCCACTTAAGAACTTTATCATTAATTTATGAATATTATGTAATATGCCTACCATATTTAAAATTTTGCAATGGCCTCCAAATCTCTTATCTAGCCAAATATCTTTTTATAAACTGAACTCAGATTTCTGTCCCCAGAATGCTGCACTCCTACCCCAAACATACCCTGCCTTAAGTCTTTTTATGTGACCTACCCACATTAGCAGGTGGGGGTAGACCCCCC
This sequence comes from Daubentonia madagascariensis, assembly GCA_023783475.1. Lineage (NCBI taxonomy): Eukaryota > Metazoa > Chordata > Mammalia > Primates > Daubentoniidae > Daubentonia > Daubentonia madagascariensis. Next base: position 28,655,249 of record JAKFHU010000144.1, on the reverse strand, counting down.
AGCTGGGAGTTGTAAGAACCAGTATATCCCATCACCTCACTGCTGTCTTTGTCTGGCTCTGAAGAAACAGAGCTGAGCCCCAACAAAGGCACCATGGGTTTTCCTGCCTTTGGGCTGCAAGTGACAAAACCCAGTCAACGGCTCTTAAACAGCTAGAGGTCCCCCGTCCTAAGACGCTGTTTGCAGGAGGGTTTTCAAGCTCACTGTGAGCTTGGCCAAGGCAGCTGTGACCCCAAGGAGCCTCTCACAGGTGGGATAGGGCATCCCCTGGAGTCACCAGTCTATCTTCCTCCAACTGTGCGGTGCTGCTGTTACCTCCACTGAGATGGATGATTCTAAGGGGAGCTGGGGGATTGGCAAGGGCTTAGTTCTTCCTGGGCTGTGACACCAGCCCCACCCACCACTCCCCTGCAGGCCCTGTCCACCTGCAGCCTTTCTTTGGGGTCTTCCCCCACACCTCCCTTCCTTGCCCAGGTGGTCTCCTCCTGAGGCCTGAGCTCGGCCCTGCTTCCCCCTCTGCTGGGTGCTACTCTTCCCATGGCCCTGTCTTCCTGCCATGGTGTCACCCCAAGCTGGGCTCAAGCTTTCCCCTGGGGGCTGGGCTCCTGAACTCCTTGAAGGACTCAACTCTGCTCGACCCAGCAGTCTCATGAGCTCCCTTGGCCTCCCTCTGTTTGGTTTTGGACCATGGGGCATCCCAACAGGAGATCACAGGGAGAGAGGAGGAGGGACCTGCCCCTCTGGGTCTCTGCAGACTGACTGTGTCCCTCGGGAGCAGGCCATGGCTTTGAGGGAACCCCTCTCCTCACAACTGTGTCCAGGTTTGAGGCACAGCCTTCCCGCCGCAGGGCGACTCTGAGTGGTAATCGACCCCACTTCCTATCCCAAGGGGATGCACCTGCTGCAGCTTTCCCTACACAGTTCCTGTCTTTGTCAAGGCCTCAAGAAGGACCGCTCCCTGTGAGCGTGCCAGAGCCTCCACATCTACGGCCAGCACGCTCTTGCCCCTTCAGGTTAACTGGAGACGCAGATGTAGTTGGACATTTCTCCTGTAAGTCAGAGTAGCCACAACATTCTCATCTGGGATACAGTCCTAAAGTTAACCTAGTTCCACGAATGTTGACTGATTGTAGGCACTAAGGTGGGGTTTCTGGGCAAGATGCCAAGAGTGCCAAAATACACCAGCGCACAGCCGGGACCCAGGACCACGCAGAGAGAAGGCAGCAGAGCTCAGGAGGGGCTTCCGGGAAGGGGGTTGTGCGTAGGGGCTTGATGGGTTAACAGGAGTTTGTGGGTCCATAAAAGACACAGGGGCATCTGGGTGTGGTGGACATGCCCCCAGGACCATTGAGGACTCTGCCCACTTGAAGGGCAGAGCTCCACGAGGAAGGTGATGCCCGCTGATGGCAGGGATCCCAAGGGGCTTGGCGAGGGCAGAGGCAGTTGGAGAGAGGGAAGAAGAGAGGAAGAGGGAGGGTTGAGATGCTCAGAAAGGGACAGGGGAAGGAGGGCCAGAGCAGCATGCCCTGAGGGGCCGGCCCTTCAAATTTTGGGCTGTCTCTGCTGTGTGACTCTGGGCCAGTTAGTGAACCTCTCTGAGCCTGTTTCCTCATCTGAAGAGTATAGAAAACACCTGTTGTGAGCAGAGCATCAAACAATGTAATGCTCCAGCATGGGCACGGCACACCTGTGGTGTGCAGTTTTGTTCCCTTTTCAAAGTCTAGGGTCACCGTTAGTCACTGGTGACCCAAGAGTGCTCACCTCACCTCTGCCCAGCCCCGGGTCATCTCCCCAGGCCCTTTGGGAACCAGGCAAGGTTCCCCACTCCCCCTTAACCCATTCTGGGTGATGCCCACGGCCTCAGGGTCTGACCCTGGCCGTGACCCCAGCAAGGGCAGCAGGTGTACCGTGGAGCAGCAGCGGTGTGGGGAGCAGGTGATGGCAGCTGCTGCAGCCCCACAATGTGGCTTTTGTTGGCCAGTAGCTGCAGAGGCCAGGAACGACCTGTGCTGGGAAACAATTCCCAAGGCTCTGCCTGAAGGCTGGGAGCTCTCCACAAAGCTGCTGAGAGCCGTTGGGCGATGGCTTTTGTCATGCAAATACAGGCGGAGGTTACCCGCCGAGCTCCCTCCCTTGCATGCTAACCACTTCGCGATTCAGATGGAGCACACTCCCGGGGACTGGGATGTGTCCTGGGTTCCTGGAGCTTGCCGAGCCTCTCTCTTTGTCCCCTGGGGCCCCACTTAGTAAGGACCACACTGAGCCCAGGACACTGGCCCTGACTCTCAAGAACTCGCAATCTGGCCAGGAGGAGACAGGACCCGAGAATAGAAATGGAGGCCACAAGACATTGCCCCGAATGGGGTAGCCGTACTGGAAGAATGAGGTGGGGAAGCTGGTTCCAGGGGACCCTGGCCCACATGAGGAGGGCCAGTCCACAGACTCCTGGCGTGTGAAGCATGAATGGGGCTTGGGGAAAAGGTGCCGGGGACTAATGGCTGGCCAAGTGTCCCCTGAGCGGGGCAGGTACCCCAGGACTGGGCCCATGTGCCCTTAGGGAAGAGCCCGAGTCAGGGGCAGGGTCTGCCTGCCACCCCCCCACTAGCCCAGGTGGTGATTTGCAAGTTTATGAATTTCTTTGAGCCTGGGTTTGGTTTGCTTATCTGTAAAAAACGAGAATAAGAATAACCTCTTTTAGGGCCATGGTGAGATGAAATAAAACAATCCTGGTAAAATGTTGAGTTCGTGCCTGGCACATACTAGGCACACAATGAATGATATCGATGTACAGCAATTTGGCAATATTTACCAAACTTAGGAATGCATATACTCGCTTCCCAATAATGCTACTTCTAGGAATTTGTTCTACGACTATTCTCACACGTGCAAAATGATATACGTATTCTTCACAGATTTATTTGTAACCGCCAGAGATTTGGAAACAGCCCAACTGTCCATCTGAGGGCCAATGTTACACAGATTATGGTCTGTTCACCCACGTAACAGAGCGCTCTGCAGCTGAAATGAACGCGTGCACTCTGTGCGCTGACGCAGGGATCTGACCTCACAAGGAGAGGGGAGGTAGGCAAAGCCCCCTGCACAGCATGCTGTGCACCTGAGGCCCTGCACGTGAGGCCGGAAGTTGGTGTCCTGTGAAAGGACCGGGGCCCAGCTTCTCAGGGGCCCGGGCAGCCTTCTAGACCCGGGGAAGAGGCAGGGTGTAGCAGGAAGGACAGTGTGCAGGGCCCATCTCTCTCTCTCTCTCTCTCTCACACACACACACACACACACACACACACACAGAGACAGAGGCTCTCTCCTGCAAAAACAGACAGACCATCTTGGGTGAGGTGGGACGCACAGTTCTGCAGGATGGAATAACACAGTCACCATGGCAACAACAGACAGTTGTCATTTTCAGACAGCAGCACCCAGAGCACAGGAAGAGGCTGCAGGCCACCAGCAGAGCTGACTCCAGGCCAAGTCCTCTGTAACCCAGCCCCAGACTCCTCACCTCCTCACCTGTCAAACTAGGATCTGACCTGCAACACCCCTGCACTGTGACGCCAGGAAGGGGGAGGAGAAACTGAGAGAAAGGCTGGGAGTGTGCTTTGAAACAGGCACAGGGCTCTGCAAACTTGAAGGCTGTTAGCCTCCCACGCAGGCCCAGAGGGTGGCCTGCTCCCCTTCCCTGCTCCTGATTGCCCTCATTGGAGATGCCTATATGCAGCCCTGAATTTCTGTCATAAAAGCACCTTTCAGATAAATAAATAATGACTAGAGAAGAGGAAGGAGGCAGATTGCATTTCCTTTGGGCTGGAGAGCTGCCCGGCCTCCTGGGCCAACTTGGACAAGCTGCCCACAGGTGCCCTCGGCAGGAACACAGGTGTTCCTATGTACAGTCCACTTGCTTTCCAAGCACCCCTGCCCTCCCCCCACCCCAACCCCCAGCCCAGCCCTCCCAGCTTGGAAACCATTTCCAGCATCCCTGTCTCTCCAAGGAAGAACGGTTTCCCGGAAGGCACCATCCTGGTCACACTGGCCTTGCCCCACGGCATGAAGCAGACCTCACGCTGGACGTTACCAGCTGGGCTGGCTGGACTATGATCATGGTGCTCAGCACCTCCCAGGCCTGACCCTGCAGAGAAAGACAGCAGATGAACTCTGACTCCTGGGTGTGGCCACTTGCTCAGCCAGGCCTAGTAGGCAGCCTGCCCTCTGTCCACATGGGCCTGGGAGGCAGCATTGTTTCCCCTGTTGAGACTGGCCTTGTAGATCCATACAGGGCATGAGTAGGCAAATCTATTCTGGGTTTCATGGAGCAGAAGGGCTGCTGTCTGTGCTTCTGCCAGTTTCTGGAGACATGCCTCAATGGTCTTCCTCTGCAGGTTCTCAGGCGATGTCCCCCCTCTCTGGCCTGGGCCTGGCTGGGGTGAGGGGGGTGCAGGTCAGGCTGGCTCCCGGCTCCCACTCACACTAGTGCTGTGGGGCTATGGTCACAGCCACACTCCATATGCAACAGCAAATACTTTAAAACACCTTTAAAAAGCAGTTAAAACAAAGGCAGGAGTATGGTGAATAGTATACACTATCCCCATGGCAAATTTTGAGGTGAAACAACGTCTTGTGCAAGCAGTTTTGCAAGAGGCCCTCTTGGGCCTCATTCACTCTCAGTTGTTGGGGGAGAAAAATCTGAGACCCCCATGATGTGAATTTGTGTTCCTACTGCCTTTCACAGACATTCCTGCCAGCGCATGGTCTCTAATCTTTATAGGAGTAGTTTTATCTCCTGCAGAGGGATTGCCCAGCGGGGGTAGAGGGGTGAGGGTTGACAGACAAAGCTTTAGAGGAGGCTGAAGTCAGGTCACCTCCCACCACCCGCCTCACCTGCGGCCAGGTGGACCCAGGTGAGGAGGCTGGGGCTCTGGGCTGTTGTCGTAACCTCACCCTTGGGCCAGATGGGAAAGCCACATGGGCAGGGTGGTTCCTCTGGGCACAGCTTTGGGGCCCAGTGGTGCCCAGGGGTCTTGTTTGGGGTGTGATCTTGTTTATGCTGTACAACAACTCCAAAAAAAAATCCCCCTGTTCTTGGACAAACCAAGAATATCTGTTCCAGCGTAATGACAGAAATATTGTGAGATATTAAGCATCTGTCATTTAGAAATCAGACTCTGTTTTAGGTTGAACCTGCTTAGATTATGCCTTTTTTTGGCTTAAATGTTGCCTAGCAGTGTGGTCCTGTAGGCATTTTGAGTCCTTGGGGATGATCGTTGGGCTTCCCTGGGCCTTGGTGGCCCTGTCTGAGATCTGAGTGGTTGGGCTCAGACCGCTGCTCGGTTAGACACTCACAGCTCAGCGCACCAGCCAGTCCAGGAGGGTTGTGTCCATCTCCGCACAGTGTCTTCCCCTCCCCAGCACCCCATCTCAACCTAGGTCCTGATGGCATGAGACTCTCGGTGCGTTCTGACTCTGGCTGGACAGTGGGTGTCATAGAGTGAACAAGGTGTTGGAGGGTCCCCCATTCATTTCTGAAAGAGAAAGCCATGAGACCCCACAGCAACAAGGTCTAGAAACAGGCATGCTCCGTCTCACCTCTGGGCCTAGGCCAGGCAGGGTCACCCACGGGGCAGCTGAGGTCACCCTTGGGCCACCTGGGGGCTGGTCCAGAGCTTGCTGTGCCTCTCTGACCCCTTGGTGTCTGGCACTGGCACCCACCCCACCCCCTCACATTCCTAGAGGAGACTCCAGTGACTCCATTTCCCCAGGGATCTCTGCATTTTTATCTCACCCACCCGTCTGGACAGCACAGATGAGAAAACTGGCTCAGAGAGGTGACGTGTTCTGCTCCCCTGCACCCACCCCCCACCCCCACCCACTGGCCTCACACCCCTTCCCCTGGCCTCCAGGTCTCCACCAGCCACACCTGGGCTGTGGAGGAGCTGGGGAGTCCTGCTCTGCAGAAGCTCATCCCTAGGGGGTTCGGACTCGAAGCCAGGTCGGGAGCGCTGAGCAACCCTGCAGCCAGACCGCACACTGCACTTTGCAGAACACACCGTTTCTCTCGGCCCCCCGGCATGCTGTTTCCCTGGCCTGGAACACACCCCTGGGCATTCCTTTTTCTGCTCTGAGAGGCTTCTCTGCACGCCCTCTCTCCCAGCAACGCGGGTGCTGTGCAGTTATTTATAGCGCTTCTGTTCATTTGGTCCCTGGGCTTCCTACCAGACCCTGAACTCCTTAGGGGTTGGGCTGGGCTCAGGGGTCCCAGGATGGGCCTCGTGGCATCAGTGAGGGTGTGCCAACTTCCCTCTCCTGCGCAGTCCCCCCAGCACCTTCCACACACACAGAAAAGCCTGTATAGGGTGGGGGCTATTCCAAGCCCAGAAGCATCTCTCACTTGTCTCTCCCTGAGTAGGGGCATCTACAAGACACTGTGGAGAGGCCGAGTTCCCAGAGCCCTGCGGGGCTGGGGCCTTTCTCCACTGGTCTGGGAGAGGCAGTCTCAGCAACCAACTGCACCTAATTACCCACAGGACTGAAACGGGTTAAAAATCTTGTGAGAACTCAGGCCCAGGTAGAAAGGCCTTTTTGCATTTTTAAAAAACCTCAATGCAAATCCAATGCAAAAGGGAAATAAAAATATCTGAGGGTATTTCTTAAATTAAGTCTGACACATTACTGTGTCATTCGAAGAGAAGAACCAAAACAGACATTCCCTGGGTTTGTTTCTTAAACGTTTCCATGAATGAAAAGTGATTTTCCTGACAGACCCTCTCTCCAGATGGCCTAATTCCCTGGGGACCAGCTTTAGGCCTGATACGATCTGCCGGCGGGTTTGGCCATATTAAGGCCCCTTGCACCCATGTGGCTGCAGGGTCCCAGAGGGATCTTGCAGCTGGGCAGCTGTGGCAGGTGGGCTGTCCCCTCCTGCCCACACAGAGCAGCCGCCCCCACGAGGTGGGGGACCATGCCCACTGGCTGAAGGACGTCCATCTTTCTCAGATCCAGGTTAAGTTACTCAGGTGAGGTGGCCGTTCCTCCTGAAGGCTCTGTTTGAAGCAACACTCAGGCAGCTGCAAAGAGAGAGGACCCGGAGAGCCCACCGACACCACCCTCAGCTTCTGAGGGAAGAACTGAGGAGGGGGTTCCTGTCCAGCATCGCCGAGGGTGTTCCTGAGAGCCAGACTGCAGGAAAATGTAGTAGGAAAACGGCCCAGCTCTGGCCCAACTCCCAGGCCCTGCCCACGCAGGAGGGAGGGAGCTGTGCAGGGCTGCACAGGCGTGTGTCCTGGAAGCACAGGAGGGTGGGGAAGGGAAAGTCAGTGTTATCCTTGGTCCAGAGGGAAGGAGATCTCAGCTCAGGAAAGCCCCCACCCCCACCTGGCCCCTGGAGACTCTGGGACTTCTCTCCCCCAGGGCCCTCCAGACATGTCTCTGCGCACCGATGGCTCAGCCAACTGCCCAGCTGCTCCTGCACGAGGTGCCTGGCAAGCCCAGCCAGCGCAGGGGTGGGGGAGGTTATCAATGGTTGGGGGATCCAGGAACCAAATTTTAAAAAAAGATGAAAACGGAGTGGCTGACTTTTAATTTTGCTGATTAAGGGTGTTGTCACAAAAACAACCTCTATCTGCCATATCATTTCATTGAAAAAGGATGTTTTAACATTAAAAAGAAAGCTCCTATTTAAAAAACCAGAAAAATTTATCCTTATAAAAATAGACAAAGCTGTCCTCTTTTTTCTCACTTCCCTGTGACCAGGGGGCTCTGTCAGGAATCCCCGGGGCAGGCTGAGCTTGTCTAGTGGAATGGCCTGGGGATCCCAGGGAGCCCTGCAGGCCCTGCTAGTTGGGGAATGATGACTAAGCCTCTGCTGAAGGTTTTCTCTCCCCAGACACAGCCCCCAGGGGTCCGGGTGTCCCTTGAAGAAGAGGTGTTTCCTGGACAGCACCTGGCCCCGGGCCCTGGAGGGGTTGGGCATGGTGGCTCTTCCCTCCCCAGCCTGGCATCTCTGGCTTCCAGGGCTGGCATTGCTGGCTGGCCAGCACTGCCCCAGACACTCAGTGAGTGCTTGGAGCCAGCTGCCACACAAAGCTGCATTGTGGGCCTCTGGTGGGCAGGCACATGACAGCGAGGGTGGGCAGTGGGTGGGAGGGGTGTGCCCCACCGCCTTCCTCCTGGTCAGGACTTGGCATCCTTGCATCTGACCCCGCATAGCAGGAGCCAGGCCAGGAGGGCTTTGGGGGACCATGGCGGGGTGAACAAACACAGAGTCCTGGTACCCTAGAGGAGATCTATCATCCAGAGGACTCCAACTGGGCTCTTTCTGGGATCAGCCCAGCACCTAGGCCCCAACTTCACCCAGACTCTGGTACTTTTGTCTCTGTCACTGGCCTTTTTCCCATGACACAGCCTTTGAATCCAGTATTCTTGGTGTTAGGGAGCCTTGACACCAGCCTTAGGGACACCTGTGGGGCAGAGCCAGGCCCGGGGGCCCCAGCTCTGGGCTCCCACGCACTCCCTTTCCCTTCCAGTTGACGATGGTTCTGGCCTAGGGCCTCAGCCTGGGCCAACTTGCTGCTGGAGGAAAGGGAGCCCCTGAACCCGGGTCTTCCCACCAGGAGTACAGCTTCACACATGAACAAAAACAGCGAGCACCTCTGTTCTGTTGCATGAGCCCTCAGACATGCTCAAAGCTCTTACAAACTAAGAAATAAACCAACACAACACACCACAATGAGAGAAGCAGAGGGTCCCCCCAGCCCAAATGTGAGGCAGGCCACCCTGGGTTCCTCTCCTTTCCAAGCCTCCAAACTGTATGGCTGGCACTCTGGGCTGGCGAGGATGGTGGGGAGTTATGTGCACCCTCTGCACAATGGAACATGATGCCTCCCTCCCCTTGTTCTCTGTGTCCCCCATCACCCACTGCATGGAGGCCAGTGCCACCCTCAGAGCCAACAGGAGGAGCCTCTCTGTTCTGGGCCTTCCTCCAGCAGTGCCCCTCCCCACATCTCCATGGGTGAGGGGTCTGTGGGCCCTGGGGGTGTGCCCACCCAGAGCCTGTGCCCCTTCTAGGCCATACCCCAGGCACCCAGACCTAGAATTTCCCCCCAAACACCCCTCCCCCCAGCTGGGCCTCATGGGTCTCCCAGTCTCTTCCCCATAGATATTCACACCTGTGGGCCCAGGGCCACCAAGTGAGCTATTTCTGGTGACACCACCCCCCACCTCACCCACACAGCCTGCCCGGCTGGGCTGGGCTGGCTGTGGGATGAGGCAGGGAGAAGGTGGGGCTGGGGCCACGTCCCTGGGTGAAATATCACAGACTCCAGGATGCTACATTTGAGCCTGGCCTTCCAGGTGGTTGTGAAGACTTAGGTGTCAAGGTGAATGGACAGAAGTGATTTCATCAACACCTTGTCTAGCTTAACCCACCGCTTTCCTACACTAGGACCTTGTGATGCTGTGATACAGTGAGAAATATATATTTGGTCTGTTAGTCTCTACCTGCCCCCCTTTTCCTGGCACATAGCTCCTAAAACCCAAGGAATCTCTGAAGTCATAAATGTCTTTTTGTGTGCCAATGTGGTGACTGGTGGCTGTGGGCTCCTGGACAGCCTCAGGATGGGGACTTGTTGCCAAGGGAACCAACCGTGCAGTTAGAGGTTGGGATTTTTAGCCCCACTACCTGACTTCCCTCTGGAGAGAGAAGGGCTGAAGGTGGAGTTGATCACCAATGGCCAATGATGTAATCAGTCATGCTACATACCAGAGCCTCCATAAAAATGCAAAAGGACAGAGTTTGGAGAGCTTCCAGATTGCTGAGCACGTGGTGGTTCCTGGAGGGTGGCACACCTGGCAAGAGCATGGAAGCTCCGCACCCCTTTCCATATGTCTTGCCCTACCTTGCCCTGTGTGTCTCTTCCATCTGGCTGTTCATCTGGATCCTTTGTAACATCTTTTATAATAATCCAGTAAACTAAGTGAAGTGTTTCCCTCCTGAGTACTGTGAGCCATTCTAGCAAAGAATTGAACCCAAGGAGGGGGTCGTGGGGACCCCTGATTTACAGTCTGTTAGTCAGAAGCACAGGTGACAACCTGGACTCGAGGTTGGCATCTGACGTGGGGGCAGTATTGCAGGGCTGAGCCTGTAACCTGTGGGGTCTGACACTATCTAGGCCAACTGTGTCAGAATTGCAGAGAACTGGAGAACTGTGGGTTCTTGGTATGGAGGAAACAACCCACACATATGGAGACCAGAGTGTTACATGTGTGTAAAGAAATACAGCTTGTCCTCCCTGTGTAGGCGTAGAGCAGGTGGGCTTTTATTTGTGCTTTACCCAGCAACCCTAAGGCTCCTGACCTGTGCCCTGCATCGCTGCCTGAGCTGGGGCAGAGCTCCGAGCCCCACCCTCCACTTGTGCTGCTCCCGAAGGCTGTCCACGCCCAGACGGGCTCCTGCCCCCTCCTGGCTCCTCTCCCCACAAGCTCAAGGCATGGTGACGTCTCTTGGTGGTCATCACCCTGGCCTTGCACCCCCACCCCTCTATCTCCATCTTGGTGGCCCTGTCTGAGATCTGAGTGGTTGGGCTCAGACCGCTGCTCGGTTAGACACTCACAGCTCAGCGCACCAGCCAGTCCAGGAGGGTTGTGTCCATGTGGTGTGTCCTGGGTAGGCACAGTGGGTGGCTGGCCTCAGCCATTACCCCCGTTCCTCACTGTGTCAGGCCGACTTTGATGCGCCCCCTCCTCCCCGACAGTGATGCAGGCACCAGTCCTGGCCCACTGCTGCCAGACATTCTACTCTCACCTCCCTTGCTGGGGGGCTGGGGACCCTGACCTGCTGCTGAGTCACCAGCAACAGTCTGCTGGGAGTTCCTGGGTAAGGTTTCCTTTCTGATAAAATAGACCCACAGGAAGAAATGTTCTAGCAGGTTCCACTGGACTTTTGCCATGTCAGGATGTCACATCTTTTACCAGCCAAGGGTGAGGCCACACCCTGAGGAGGGCCAAGCACAGGGAGATGCCTGGGGCCTGGTGTAGGGTACCTGCTGCCACCCTGGTGCTGCACTTCCTGTTACAAGATCGTCCATGAGACTGCTCCATCCAGCTTGAGCCTGGGTCTTTGTTACTTGCAACCAAACACCCTACGCTTGGCCCTGCCCCTGTGAAGCCTCCTCTGATTCAGTCCCTGGGCTCCTCCCAGGATTCAGTCCCTGCCACCTTTGTGCTGTGACCCCTGCATCAGCACTCCACCCCACAATGTGTACCTGCAGGGCTGAGGTCACCCCTCATTCACAGCTGTGTCCTGCCCTCTCCCACCCCTCCCCAGCATCCCAGTGGCAGACCAGATGCCCAACCAATAGAGTTCAGTAGGGTTTGTTGACACAATGCATTTTTTTTTTGTAAAACATCCAGTGGGGAACCCGCCCATTTTGTTGTGCAATATCTCTAAAGTCCACATGGTATTAGATTTCTGAAGTAGGGAAACAGTTTTCCCTCCCTAGAGATTAATTAACAGCTTCTATTACAGGCCTGCAGTCTCTAATGCACAGTTCCGAAACCTAAGTATTTCTGAAATCCAAGACTTTTCCCATAAATTAGTGGCAAACTAATTCGGTGGCAAATCGGACCTGGTCAGATAGGAGGATAGTTAAAGTCTTAATGTGAATATTTACATATTTCACTGCAGAAATATGAATGTGCTTGGTAATGGGTTGCCCTCCAGATCCCATTGGGGTGTTACTTAATATCATAGTAAATGAACGTTATCACTACTCTAAAATCCAAATGTTCTGAATTCAGAAAAACATCCACCTCCAGGGGTTTCTGATAAGGAATCGTGGAACTGTGTTAGAGTTCATAATACTCTTTATTTTCCTTTTTTGCCCTGACTGGCAAGAAAGTCAAATTTAAATAATTAAGCTTCTTCACAGCAATTAGCCTTTGTCTAAAGTTTCCTAGTACAATTATCCTGTCTTTTATAACTTGCCTTTAAGAAATTATCTGTACGATATAGCTTTCTTGAATTGGTGTCTTTTATTTTAACCTGCTTCACATCATTATTTTTTAGATGAAATGAGGATAAACTTATTGCAAATGAGTGAATTTAGGAAGATCCTATGGACTATTGGGACAGATGGTCCCTCAGTGTCCCTGTCTGCTATCCTGTCTCACGGGGGCAGGGATGAGGGAGGGGCTGATGCGATTATGGGTTGTTCTCTCCGTGCCTGACCCCATGCACAGGGGAAGCAAGGGACACTCCCCTGCCATCCCAGCAATCACAGCCCAGGAGGTTTCTCTGTCAACTCCTCCACTCAAATTACATCCAGTCCCCATCCAGATGCAACAGTGAGCCCACTTCAGGTCAGTGCAGCAAATAACTGATTTGCAGTGTTGTTGACAAGCCCCCTAATTCTTCCATCAGCTCCATCCTGCTGGGCAGACTCAAAAATAACATTTGCAGAAGTCACACGTTATGAGTTAATTTTCATACAAAACTATTTGTGTGCCTATATCAATAACAGAGTCCACATGTTTAGTTGCTACGCTAAAAGGAATGACAATCACTAACTGATGGAAGTTGCGGGTGATTTTTTGTGAAGGGGGGAGCTTGCCATTATAACCTAAATTTTCAATGATGAATAAGTATGACTTTTGCAATAACAATAAGGAGTACAAGTTTGTTTTTGATCCTTTTGCAAATGCTGTTACAGTATGGTAGCTTTTCTTAGCAATGGCATCTCTGGATCTCCTTAAGACACTTTCATGGGGGTGTGTCAAATTTACCTGAAAATTCAATCAAGCTTTGAAAAACTTAAATTTCTGAGTCTATCTCCTCCACCAGGTTACATTTTTAAAAAGCTGTTTAGCGCTGTGCCTATATGATGTCAAAACAGTCAGATAGTTCAATAATTCCAATTAAAATAAGCAGACTAGCACTTCTAGTCAAGACAGAGCAACTGGCAGCAGATCAGCCTTCCTGCTGCAAACAAGTTGAAAACCGGACAAAATGTATGAAACTACTATTTGCAGACATTGAACAACAGGCAGTGCAGGAATGTGATCCCTCAGAGAAGCTGAGCAAGTAGCATGAGCTCTGCAATCTACCTGGCTTCTTGCCTACAGGCCCTGGTGCAGAGAGGGGGTCCAGCAGAGAAGAATGTGGTCTCACCAAGCCGAGGAGACAGAGACTAGGATATGGGGAGGCTGAGGAAGCTGGAATCTGTGGGGTGGAGAATTGAGTAGGAGGAATCCAGGCAGAAAAAGGGGTTCATAAATCTGCATGGGGTCCCCTCGAGCCTTTGGATGAACACTAATGTGCACCTTTTTAGGGCAAGACTCCACAGGTCTGGGCAAAGAACAGCAACAAAGCACAAGTACATGGAGCTTCAGGCATTGCATTCACCAGAGCTCATGCAGGGTTGGGAGGCACTCAAGTTCTGGCCAGCCAGAGAGGGGAGTCCTCATTGAACACCAAATTACAGTCATATGCCACATATCGACGTTTTGATCAACAACGGATCGTGTATACAGCAGTGGTCCCATAAGATTATCATGGAGCTGAAAAACTCCTATCGCCTAGTGATGTAGTAGCCACCTGAAGTCATAATGCAACGCGTTACCGTTCCTATGTTTAGATACACAAATCCTTACCATTGTGTTACAGTTGCCTACGGTGTTCAGCACAGTAACATGCTGTACAAGTTTGTAGCCCAGGAACGCTGTCTTCATATACACCCCCCCCGCCATATAGTCTAGGTGTGGAGTAGGCTGTAGCTTCTGGGTTTGTGTAAGTACACTCTATCATGTTCACATAATGACAAAATAGCCTATCAGCACATTTCTCAGAACATATGCCTGTCATTAAGTGACACGCGCATGTGGTTCAATAGAGACTGCAGAAAGAAACGACCTTAGATAAAAGCTTGACAAAGTTTACAAACAAGTTTTGAAAGTTTCAAGTTGATGCACAAAGGAAATAAGTGGCTATCAGGAAAAAATGCAACACTTTCTAAAGGAAGACAACAAAATCTAGATATTCAACAATATAATCTTCTCAAGTGCACCATTCCATAAACACTATTAAACATGAAAAAAGGTGGGAAGATGTAACCCGTGACCAGAAGAAAAAGATGAGTCAATAGTAACCAGGAAATAACAAAGACGACAGTATCAGCAGTCGCTGCCCTTAAAACAACTATTCCATTCAAGGATTTAAAGAAAAATACAAACACAATGAGGGGAGACATTGAAACCACAAAAAGAAAGAAACCAGTGGAGACTCTAGAGCTGAAGAAAACACAATATCCAAAACGAAAAATTCACTGGGTACAGGTTCTTGATCTGGGCAAGACGGAATAAGCGCGCTTCACCCTGTCTCTCTGCTGAGAGAAACCGCGATTGCTGGACAGAAGGCGGGGGCAGCTTTCCGAGGACTCGGAAAAGGACACGGTAGACAGATGGGGGAGTGAGTCCAGAAGTTGAATTGCCACCAAATCGGCGGTGCAGTTCCCATTGACTTTTTCTCCATTATTGCCCAGCCTGGACTCAAAGGCCCCCGAGACCTGGGAGGGCACAATGGGTATGGACAGAAAGAGCTGTAAGAGAAGCCCTCCGTCCCTGCTCTGAGGAGCAGGAAAGGGGACGCCAGAGAGTCCCAGAGAGAGGAGAACACCCTGGTTATTTTCCTGTTCTCACCGTCCCCAGCCCCAAGCCGTTCCACGGCAGCAGTGGTGACAATGGCATTGGACAGGAATCCTTCTCTCCGACCAGAAGAGCCACAGTACAGAGTGACGGACAAAGTCTCATTGTTTTTTCTCTCACTGTGTCCTCCCACAGGCTGGCTCTGGATGCAGTCACACTTGTGGGAAGTGTGTAACAGAGGGAGAAGCTAAAGCCCTGGCTTTCTGGCCACAGAAGGAGAAAGGGAGGCTCCAGGGAGCCGGTGATAAGGGAGAGGAAGGGGTGCAAGAGAGTAAGCCCACGGGGCTGTGCATGCATTGCTCACCTCTGAGCTGCACGTGCATGGATCTGCCCCCACACAGCGCACCACAGGCTTGGCAAACTGAGCAAAAACGTAGATGCCGCTCCAGTCCAACCAGGCACGTGGAGGATGCGCAGGCGGAGTGGACTGAAGCAGCATTGCAAAGGCTCTGCCACCTGAATTGACAGAGGACCCACAGCCCACAGATGGTGGCTCCGAACCTGTAGCCCGAACCAAACCAGGTCGATTGTCTGTTAAAGCAAAAACATCAACATTCTCTTTAGGACTCAAACAAGACACAGAGTCTTATGCCATAACATTCAAAATGTCCAGGATACAACCCAAAATACCTTGCATTTGAGGAACCAGAAAAACCTCAACCTGCAAGGGAAAAGAGAATGAAAAGGCACCGACCCTGAAGTGACACAGATATTGGGATTATCAAAGACTTGAAGCAGCTATTATAACCATGCTGCATTAAGTAAGGGGAAACTCTTGAGATGAAAGGAAGGATTGAAAATCTTAGCAAAGAAATAAAAGGTATAAACAAGAACCAAATGAAAATTTTAGAACTGAAAGTTACAATAATTGAAATTAAAAATTCATTGGATGGGCTCAACCACAGAATGGAGAACAGGGGGAAGTGTCAGTAAACTTGAAGCTGGAGCAATAGAAACTATCTGACCTGAACAGCAGAGAGAAAAAAAAATTAATGAACACAGAGTCAGGAACCTATGGGACAATACCAAAAGAGCAAACATGTGTATCATTGAGTCACAAAGGGAGAAGAGAAACACTATGGTACTGAGATCATGCAGGTATACCTTGCTTTATTGCACTTCACAGATATTTTGTGTTTTACAAGTTGACGGCCTGTGGCAACCCTGCGTCAAGCAGGTCTATTGGCACCATTTTTCCAACAGCATGTGCCCACTTTGAGTCTCTGTGTCACATTTGGGAATTCTCATAATATTTCAAAATTTTTTATTATTATTATTATATCTACTATGGTGATCTGTGATCAGTGATCTTTGATGCTACTACTGTACTTGTTTCAGAGGTGCCATGAACTGTGCCCATATAAGATTACAAATTTAATCTATAAATGTTGTGTGTGTTCTGACTGCTCCACTGCCCAGCCTTTCCCCCATCTTCCTCCCTCTCTTTGGGCCTCTCTATTCCTGTAGACACAACAATATTGAAATTAGGCCAATTGATAACCGTATAACAGCCTCTAAGTGTTCAAGTGAAAGGAAGAATCACGTCTCTCACTTTAAATCAAAAGCTAGAAATGATTCAGCTTAGTGAGGAAGCCAAGTCAAAAGCCAAGATAGGCCCAAAGCCAGGCCTCTCGCACCCAACAGCTGAGTACGAATGCAAAGAAAAAGTTAAATTAAATGAAAAGTGCTACTCCAGTGAACACATGAATGATAAGAAAGCAAAAGAGTCTTATGGCTGATATGGAGAAAGTTTGGTGGTCTGGATAGAAGATCAAACCAGCCACAACATTCCCTTAAGCCAAAACCTAATCCAGAGCAAGGCCCCAACTCTTCAATTCTGTGAAGGCTGAGGGAGGTGAAGAAGCTGCAGAAGGAAAGTTTGAAGCTAACAGAGGTTGGTTCATGAGATTTGAGGAAAGAAGCCGTCTCCACAATATAAAAATACACAGTGAAGCAGCAAGTGCTGATATGGAAGTTATCCACAAGATGTAGCTAAAATAACTGATGAAGGTGGCTACACTAAATAACAGATTTTCAGTGTAGATGAAACAGGCTTCTATTGTAAGAAGATGTCATCTGTGCCTTTCATAGCTAGAGAAGAGAGGTCAATGCCTGGCATCAAAGGACAGGCTGATGCTCTTTTTAGGGACTAATGCAGCTGATGACTTTAAGATGACTCCAATATTCATTTACCATTCTGAAAATCCTGGGACCCTTAAGAATTATGCTAAATCTATTCTACTTGTGCTCTAGAAATGGAACAATAACACCTGAATGAAAGCACATCTTTTTACAGCATGGCTTACAGAATATTGAAAGCCCAATGTTGAAATCTAGTACTCAGAAAAAAACGTTCCTTTAAAATATGACTACTCGTTGACAATGTGCCTGGTCACCCAAGAGCCCTGATGGAGATGTACAAGGAGATTTAATGTTGTTTTCATGCCTGGTAACACAACATCCGGTAATTTCGACTTTCAAGTCTTATTATTTAAGAAGTATATTTCACAAGGCTATAGCTGCCATAGATAGTGATTGTTCTGATGGATCTGAGCAAAGTAAATTGAAAACCTCTGGAAAGGATTCACCATTCTAGATGCCATTAAGAACATTCATGATTCATGGGAAGAGGTCAAGATATCCACATTAACAGGAGTTTAGAAGAAGTTGATTCCAACCCTCATGGATGACTTTGAGGGGCTCAAGACTTCAGTGGAGGAAGTCACTGCAGATGTGGTGGAAATAGCAAGAGAACTAGAATTAGAAGTACAGCCTGAAGATGTGATTGAATTCTTATAATCTCATGATAAAACTTTAACAGATAAAGAGTTGCTTTGTATGGATGAACAAAGAAAGTTGTTTCTTGAGATGGAATCTACTCCTGGTGAAGATGCTGTGAACATTGTTGAAATGTCAACAAAGGATTTAGAATATTACATAAACTTAATTGATAAAGCAGCAGCAGGTTTGAGAGGACTGACTCCAATTCTGAACGTTGTTCTACTGTGGGTAAAATGCTATCAAACAGCTTTGCATACTACAGAGAAATCTTTGGTGAAAAGAAGAGTCAATCAATATAGCAAAGTTTATTGTTGACTTATTTTAAGAAATTGCCACCTCAGCCTTCAACAACCACCACCCTGATAAGTCAGCTGCCTTCAACATTGAGGCAGGACCCTCCACCAGCAAAAAGATTACAATGCTCTGAAGCCTCAAATGATCATTAGATTTTTTTAGCAACAAAGTATTTTTAAATTAAGGTATGTCCATTTTTTAGACATATTACTATTGCACACTTAATAGACTATAGTATCATGTACATATAATTTTTATATGCACCAGGAAACAACAAAACTCATATGACTCACTTTATTGTAGTGATTTGGAACCAAACCTGCAATATCTCTAAGATTCGGCTATATTTGAAGAAATACTGGTGGAAAACTTCCCAAATTTGGTGAAAGATATAAACTTACACAGTCAAGAAGCTCAATGCATCCCAAAGAAGGTAAACTCAAACAAAGAGACCAGTCACAGCATACATTGCTAAATATAAAAAACAAAGAAAAAATATTAAAAGCAGGCAAAGAAAAATGACACATTAAATAGAGGCATAAGGATTTGTGTGATGGTGGATTTCTCATCAGAAATCATGAAAGATACGGAAAGTGGCACAACATTTTTAAAGTACTGGGGAAAAAATTGCCCAGAATTCTATGTTCAGTGAAAATATCCTTTAGGAATGAAGGTGGTAAAAAGACTTTGTAAGATGAAGGAAAAGTTTTAAAATTGATTGCTAGTAGATTTTCTCTAAAAAAAACCCCAAAACAAACAAACAAAAAACCTCCCAGTGTTCACAGTACCTTCACCAAGAATGGATTCCATCTCAAGAAACCACTTTCTTTGCTCATCCATCAAAGCAACTCTTTATCTGTTAAAGTTTTATCATGAGATTGTAACAATTCCATCACATTTTCCATTTTCCAGTGATGCCAGAGGCAAACTTGGAATATCAGGAATTAAGGAAGAATAACAGAAATGGCAAATATTTGGGTAAATATAACAGACTACTTTTTTCCTCTTAAATTCTTTAAAATCCATGTTCCCACTGAATGTACAAAGTGTAACATTGTGTGATGAGACTTTCAATGTAGGTAGATGTAATACATTTGGCAACTATAGAATAAAGGGAGGAGGGTAAATTTTGGCATGAAGATTTTAAAATTCCACTTGAACTGGTAAAATATTAATTCTATGTAGATTGTGAAAAGTTAAGATTGTACATTGTAATCTGCTTTTTAAGTGCAACCACTTAAAAAGTACAAAGAAATATAGTAAAAAAAAATCTTAAGGGTTAAGTGATAGTGGAATACTAAAAATATTCAAATAATCCAAATGAAAGAAGGAAGGGAAAAATAGTAGAACAAAAAAATAAAGAAAACAAACAAACAAACAAGAAAATAGTAGATCTAAACCCAAACTGATCAAGAATTACATTATATGTCAATGGTCTAAACACAAAAATTAAAGGAGAAAGATTATGAGAATGGAATTAAAAAACAAGAACCAATTATATGCTATCTATAAGGAACCAAATTTAAATATTATTATATAGATAAGACAAAAGTGAAAGGATGCAAAATGATGTAACATACAAACAAGTTGGAATGGGTACATAAATATCAGAAAAAGTAAAAGTGATGAAAAGAGCAGACAGAGCAATGATAAAAAAGATCAATTCACCAAGAACACATAACAGTCCTAAGTGTGTGTACACCTAACAACAAAGCTTTGAAATAAATAAAACTGAACAGAAGAAATGGGAAAACTCACAATTACAATTTGAGACTTCAACATTTCTCTCTCAATAATCAACAAAACAAATAGACAGAAAATCAGCAAGGATTTAGAAGAACTGAACACCATCTACCAAGGGGATCCAATTGACATTTATAGACTATTCCATCCAATAATGGCAGAACACAAATTCTTTTTTCTCAAGTGCACTGGAACGTTTAACAAAATAGATCATATCTTGTGTCACAAAACAATTTTAACAAATTTAATAGAATTTAAATAATTCAAAGTATGTTCTTTGTTAATAATGGAGTTAAACTAGAAATCAATAACAGAAAGGTAAATGAAAAATCAACAAACAATTGCAAATTAGCACTTCAAAGTGATCCATGGGACAAGAATAAGTCTCAAGGGGAAATTAGAAAACATTTTTAACTAAATGAAATTGAAAATAGAATACATTCAAATGTTGAGGATAGAGTAAAACATTGGTTAGAGGAACTTTTTTGGCACTTAATGTTCTGAGTAGAAAAAAAGAAAGAATTCATATAAAAAATCTAAGCTTGTGCCTTAATAAAGTAAACAAAGAAAAGCACAATATATCGAAAGCAAGCAGAGGGAAGGAAACAATAAGGATAACAGGAGAAATCAGTGAAATTGAAAAAAGGAAAAATAATAGAGAAAAAAATCAATGAAATAGATGGTTCTTTGAAAAAGTCAATAAAATTAACTACCTTCTAGTCAGACTAATAAGGAAAAAACAGAGAAGATACAAATTATCTATATCAGTACTTAAAGAGGTGATATCACTACACACACCACAGATATTAAAAGGATAATAAGGGAATTCTATTAACGACTCTGTGCACATAGTTTTGATAATTTAGATCAACCAACTCTTTGAGAGCTACAAACTATTAAAACTCACCCAAAAAAGAAACAGACAACCTGAATAGTCAGTCATGCCATTTGAAGAAACTAAATTTTCAGTTAAATTTTTTTTTTTTAAAGAAATTTCTTGGCCCAGTGAGTTTCACTGGTCAATTCTACCAAAAATTTACAGGAGAAATTAACACCAATTCTATACAACCTCTTTAAAAAAATAGGAGGAAACACTTTTCAACTCAATTTATGAAGCCATCATTACTCTGATACTAAAACCAGATAATATAGTACAGGAGAAGAAAACTACAGACCACTATCCCTCTTGAATATAGACACAAACAACCTCAACAAAATATTCTCAGACAGAAGCCAGAAATATAATTTTTAAAATACACCGTGCTTAAATGGGGTTTATCCCAGGAACACAAGGCTGGTTAAATATTTGAAAATTAATCAATATAATTCAACCTTGTTAACATACTAAAGAAGAAAGTCCACATGATAATGTCAATCGCAGAAAATATTGAAAAATTTCAACACGAATTCATGATTTAAAAAAATTAAAACTTTGAACAACCTAGGAATAGGAGGAAAATTCCTTCATATGATCAAGGGTATCTATAGCAACCTACAGCTAACACCACACTTAATGTGAAAGACTGAATGCATTTCCCTAAGATCAGGAAAAAGGCAAAGATGTCTGGTTTCACCAGCCCTATTCAATATTATACTGGAAGTACTAGCAAGTGCAATTGGGCAAGAAAAAGAAATAAAAGCAAAGATGCTAGAACTAATAGATGAGTTTGTAGGGTTTTAGAAGAAAAAGTCAACATGTAAAAATCAATCGTATTTCTATATACTAGCAATATACAATTAGAAACCAGAAAAAAATGTATGGTTGTTCCAAAAATGAAATATTTACTATAAATACAACAAAACATAGTCAAGATCTATATGCTGAAAACTACAAAACAATGATGAAGGAAATAAAACAGACCTAAACAAAAGAGAAACATACCATGTTCATGGATTGGAAGACTCAATAGTGTTTATATGTCAATTTTCCCCAAACTGATCTGTGGACTCAGCACAATTCCAGTCAAAATCCCAGAAAGACTTTACTTTTGTATACATGGACAAGATAATTCTAAAATTTATGTGGAAAGGAAAGGAAGTTAGAATAGCTAAAAAAGAATAAAGATCAAAGATTCACACTACCTTATTTTAAGACTTAACTATATATCTACGGCAATAAAGACAATATGGTACTGGTGAAGGGATAGACATGTAGACCAGTGAAATAGATTAGAGACTCCAGAAATAGACCTACACAAATATGGCCAATTGATTTTTTAAAACATTTTAACAATTGAGATATAATTCACATACCATAAAACCCACCTAAAATGTACAATTCAGTTATTTTTAGTATATTCACAAAGTATGCAAACATCATCACTATGTGATTCCAAAACATCTATCATCCCTAAAAAAAAAAACTTGTCCTCATTAGCACTGACTCCCCTTTCTGCCTTCCTTCAGCCCTTGGAAACTACTAATTTTCTTTCTATCTCTATGGATTTACCTATTCTGGACATTTTATATAAATGGAATCATAAAGTATGTGGCTTTTTGCATCTGGTTTCTTTCACTTTGCTAAATATTTTCAAGGCTCATTCATGTCATCACGTTTCAGTACTTTATTCCTTTTTATGACTGAATAGTGTTCTGTTTTATAGATATACCACATTTTGTTTATGCATTCATCAGTTGGTAGACATTTGAGTTGTTTCCACCTTTGGCTATTTGAATAATATTAGTGTCAAGTTTTTGTATGGACATATGTTTCCATTTCTCTTGGGACTACAAGAGTGGAATATAAGGAGTGGAATTACTGGGTCATGTGGTAACTCTGTTTAACTGTTCAAGAAACTGCTAGACTGTTTTCTAAAGCAGCTGCACCATTTTACATTCCTACCAGCAGTGTACGAAGATTCTAATAGTTCCATATCCTTGCCACCATTTGCTCTTACTTATTTGAGATATTTGATTATAGCCACCCTAAGGGTGTAAAGTGATATTTCATTGTCATTTTGATTTGCATTTCCCTGATGGATAAGGATGTTGAGAATCTTTTCATGTTCTTATTGATCATTTGTATATTTTCTTGGGAGAAATGTCTATTTGAATCCTTTGACCATAATTTAATTGGTATTTTTATTGTTGTGTGGTAAGATATATATACGTGTGTGTGTATATATATATGTGTGTGTGTGTGTGTGTATATATGTTTATCCTGGATACTCAACACTAGCCAAATGTATAATTTGCAAATATTTTCTACCATTCTGTGGGCTGTCTTTTTAGTTTGTGATAGTGTCCTTTAAAACATGTAAGTTTTAAATTTTGATGCAGCCCAATTTATCTATTTTTCTTTTGTCTGTTAAGCTTTAGGTGTCACATCTACCATTGCCTAATCCAAGATGGTAAAGATTTGTGCCTATGTTTTTTTCTAAAAGTTTTACAGTTTTAGCTCTTTTTTTTTCTTTTTTCATAAGAGGCATCTAGAGCATATAGTTTTAGCTCTTACATTTAGGTTTTTGATATTTAGTTGATTTTTGTAAATGGTATGAGCTAAGAGTCCACCTTCATTTTTATGCATGTAGATATCCAGTTGTCCCAGCACCATGTATTGACAGGACTGTTATTTCCCCGTTGAATTGTCTTGGAATCCTTGTTGAAGATCAATTTCCCATAAATGTATGGGTTTATTTGTGGACCCTCAATTCTCTTACATTGATTCCACTCTCACATAGTGTTGATATTGTAGCTTTACAGTTAATTTTGAAACTGGGAATTGTGAACCTCCCGACTTTGCTCTTTATCAAGAATGTGTTGGCTGTTTTGGATCTCTTGTATTTTCCTACAAATTTTAGGATCAGCTTGTCAATGTTGCTGGTACACCAAAGAAAGAAAAGCCCATTGTACTTTATGTCAATTTAAAAAAATAATATAAGTCTGAAAAAAATACTGGATGGGCTTAACAGATGAAACGTGGCAGGAAAAAAGGCGGCAAAATTGAAGACAAGGTACCAGAAGTATCCAAACTAAAGTACAGAGAGAAAAATGGCTGGAAAAAAATGAACCTGTGGACAGTGTCAAGGGGTGTAACTTATCTCTACTTGGAATCCTGGAACAGGTCATGGGCAGACAAAATGTATGGAGAAATAGTGACTGAAAGTGTTCCAAATTCTAAAGAATGCAATGAAACCTAAGAAGAATCAACCCAAAGAAAATCATGGCAAAGATCATTCTATTCAAATTGCTAAAAACCTGTGATGAAAATCTCAAAATCAGCCAGCAATAAAAGACATATTATGTCCCTCACCAAAGAAAATACAAATTGCAGGTAAGCATATGAAAAGATGCTCCACATCATATGTCATCAAAGAAATGCAAATTATAACAGCAATGAGATACCACAATACACCTATTAGAATGGCCAAAATCCGGAACACCGACAACAAATGCTGATGAGGATGTGGGGCAACAGGAATGCTCATTCATTGCTGGTGGGAATGCAAAATGTACAGCCACTTTGGAAGACAGTTTGTGGTTTCTTACAAAACTAAATATATGCTTACCATACAATCCAGCAATACACTCCTTGGTATTTACCCAAAGAAATTGAAAACTTACATCCATACAAAAAACAGCACATGGATATTTATAGCAGCTTTTTTCATAACTGCCAAAACTTGGCAGCATCCAGAAGATGTCCTTCAGTAGGAAAATGGATAAATAAAAGGTGGTACATCCAGACAATGAAATATTATTCAGTGCTGAAAAGAAATGAGTTATCAAGCCATGAAAGACATAGAAGAAACTTAAATGCATATTACTAAGTGAAAGAAGCCAATCTGAAAAGGCTACATACTGTATGATTCCAGCTATATGACACTCTGAAAAAAGCAAAATTATGGAGACAGTAAAAAGATTGATCAGTCAAGGGCTAGGGGAGAGGAAGGGATGAACAGGTGGAGTGCAGAGGATTTTTAGGGCAGTGAAACAACTCTGTATGATACTATAATGGTGGATCTATGTCATTACACATGTGTCCAGACCCATAAAATGAACAACACCAAGAATGAACCCTAATGTAAACTAGGACGCTGGGTGATAATGATGTGTCCATGTAGGTTGATCAATTGTAACAAATGTACCGCTCTGGTGGGGGATGTGTACAGTGGAGACGGCTGTGCATGCGAGGAGGAGGGGGTATATGGGAAATCTCTATACCTTCCACTCCATTTTGTTGTGAACCTAAAAAATAAAGTCTATTTTTTAAATAGGCACATTACATATAGGGAACAAAAAAAATAATGGCCATCAGAAATAATGCAGGGCAGAAGACAGTCAAATAAATATTTTTTAAGTGCTGGGGGAAAAAAACTTTTAACTTTTTCTCGTTCAAAAAATTTCTTCAGAAGAAAAGGGACTATTTACCACAACAATAATATGAATGTATTGTGGAGTTTATCACATATGTAGATATGTTGTCAAATAGGATGGAAGGCTAACAATAGAAAAACAAAGGATAAAGAGAGAAATGAAAGTACATTATTTTAAGGAATTTCATCTCATGTGAGCAAGTATACTATTATTTGATAAATTCATGATGGATATTATAAACTCTAAAGCAACTAGTAAGAGAATAAAGATAATAGGTATAGCTAATAAGCCAATAGATGAGATAAAAATGGAATATTTAAAAATACACAATTCAAAAAAAGAAAGAAAAAGGAACAAATGGGCAAAAAGTAGACAAAATAGCAAGATGGCAAATTGAAAGCCAATTACTTCAATAACAACAACAACAAGAAAATGAACTAAACTAAAAGGCAGAGGAGGCCATACTGAATTTAAAAAACACCCCCAAATACATGTTATCTACAAGAAATACACTTTAAATATAAATCCCAGGGAGGTAAATAGTAAAAGGAGAGAAAAATATGTATCATGCATACACTAATCATAGATTATAAGAATTGTTTCACTAACATCAAATAAGGTAGACTTCAGAAAAAAGAATACTGCTAGAAATAAGGAGGGGCATTTTATATTAGTAAAAGTATACATTAATCCAAAAGACATCCATCTGCTGTGGATTGAACTCTCCCCTAAATTTGTATATTGAAGCCCTATCTCCCAATGTGACTGTATTTGAAAATAGAGTCTTTAGGAGGTAATTAAAGTTAAATGAGGTTGTAAGAGTAGAACCCTGATCTGAAAGGATTAGTTTCCTTATAAGAAGAGGAAAAGAGAAAAACCTCGCTTTCTTTACATGCATGCACTGAGGAAAGGCTATGTGAGCACACAGTGAGAAGGCAGCCGTCCGCAAGCCAGGAAGAGAGCCTTCACTACAACCCGACCATGCTGCCACCCTGATCTTGGACTTTCAGTTCCAGAACTGTGAGAAAATAAATTTCTGTTGTTTAAGCCAGCCAGTCTATCTATGGTATTTTGTTATGGTGGCCCAAGCTGACTAATGCACTGTCTTAAATGTGCATGTACATAGTAAGAGAGCTTCAAAATACGTGAGGCAAAAACTGAAAGGAGAAACAGACAAATCCACTATTACAGTGGGAGATTTCAACACCCAATAGACAGAAAATCAGCAAGGACGCAGAAGACTTGAACAACACTATCAACCAGCCTGACCTAATTGACATTTATACAACATTTCATCCCCCATTGCAGATGGCACATCATTTCCATGCACAGACCATATGCTGGATCATAAAACAAGTCTTGATACATTTAAAAGGGCTAGTAATCACATCAAGAATACCCTCTGACCACAGTGGAATTAAAGTAGAAATAAATTACATAAAGATGTCTGGAAATTCCCCAAATATTTGGACGTCAAACAGAATACTTCTAAAAATTCTATGGGTCAAAGAAGAAAAACAAGAATTAGAAAGTCTTTTGAATTCAACGATAGTGAAAACAACCTGTTGAAATCTCAGGATATAGCTAAAAACAGGGCTGAGAGCAGGGGTGGGGAACCTGCAGCCTTAAGGCCACATGTGGCCTTTTGACTGAATCCAAATTTTTACAGAACAAATCCTTTCATTTTTATTAACACATTTTTGTCCATATTTTATATTTTTATTTTATTTTTAAAATGAATGTATTTGAATTACCAAAGAATAAAATACGTTTCAACAAAAAAATCCTCCCAGATTCACTGGCACAATTAGAACATTAGTAAGCCTTAAGGGCTAAACTGACAGCTGCTGCTACACTCATGACTTAGTCCTAACTTCCCCTGCCTGACTGGCGCCACTACTGCACGAGGCTGGTTGGCGAGAGTTTATGGGGGTCGAGTACACCAGTCTCTTATCAGCTTTTGAAAACAGTGCACTGTGTGCCTGTTTGAAGTGGAATTCATGAATTGTTGCACAGCTCAACAGTGTTTTTTAATTCTGTCTGCCTAACAGCCCATCATGTCAAAGAAGATCAAGAGAACGCCGAAGGAAGAAAACAGATTTTTTAATGAGGATTGGGAATTGCAATATTATCTTGTTTCCGTTAAAGATAAGATGATTTGCTTGCTTAGTGATACTGCAATATCAACATTAAAGAAATTCAATGCTCGTCACATTATAATACTTATAAGGACCACAAATATTTCAAATTAGAGGGAGAGGTGCGAAAGGTTGTACTGCAGAAATTAAAAGATGAAAAGCAAAAGCAAAGACGATTCTTTCAAGCAGCAATAAGACCTGGAAATAATGCCACTGAAGCAACTTAAAAAGTAGCTTACATACTTGGGAAAAAAAGGAAGCCGTTCAGTGATGTAGAAATTGTGAAAGAATGCATTGTCAACGTTGTAGGATGCTTAGACCCCAATAACGTTTCAAAGTACAAACTGCCTCTTTCAAGGAGGACCATAACTGATCGGCAGTATGAATTAGCCTTCCACTTAACAGAACAACTTCATGTAATACTTCAAAAGGAAAATATATATTATTCAATCGCTTTGGATGAATCAACTGCTACTACTGACTCGGCACAGGTTTTATACTTCATTCAGGTCATAACAGAAGATTTTCTTTGCTGTAAAGAATTACTCACTTTGGGCACTCTTGGGAACACAGGGAATAGATGTCTTCAACAACTTTCAAGATAAATGTCATGAAGTTGGACTGAATTTGGTAAATTTAGTGAATGTATGTACAGACAGTGCACCTACCGTGACAGGAAAACATGAAGGGCTTATTGCACAGATTTTAAAAAGTATTAATATTAACAGATCCAGATGCTCTTATTTCTTTTCATTGTATCTTGCATTGGCAAAATCTCTATTTATTCAGATTTCACTGTGAGGTCAGAACACAGCAGCTCCATCCTGCCCCCACCCAGAGAGAATGAGAAAGCCGAGGGAGTCAGTTCCAGGCCCGGGGCTGTGGGAATTCAGACAGACTCCTGGGCCAGGTGCCTGAGGCCCCCACCTCCCCCCGCAAAGTGACACTTTGCAACAAGTTGTAAGTATTGTTACCGATATTCCTGCAAATGCGACCCGGCATCATCAGTTTCATAACATGCTAAAGTTGAACAATGAGGTATTCAGTGTAGATTTGCCCTATCATTCTAAAATGTGTTGGCTATCGTAGGGACAGGTGTTAGCTAAAATTTTACCTCTGCGAGAACAGATAGTTAAATTTTATGAAGAACAGAATCAGCAATGTGAATTATTGAAAGAAAATTTCCATAGGAATGCAGCATTTCTGTGTGATATCATGTCAAATCAAAACGACTTGAATATTTCTTTGCAAGGTAAAACTAAGTCTATATATGATATGTGGCAAAAAATCCAAGCATTTCCTTTTTGGAAAGCTATCTTTTTTCAAAACACTTCTTCAAAAGGAAATTTTGGATGAACATTTTCCCCAATTAGCAAAGGTTATTGATGAGCAGCATGATATATGCTAATCCTTTGAAGAATATGCAGCTATTATAGGCCTATTATTAAATAATTGGAGAATACAAAATGAAAGATTCACCGACTTTGAGAATCACGACATCGCACTCAAATTAGCATTTCAGCCTCACCTAGTTGATATCACCAAGGCACCTAAAAAACTACAGATAGAATTGATTGAAATCTCAGTAGATGACCTTTTAAAGTCATTGTCTGATACTAAGAAAGATCGAACAGAAATACAGGAAAATGCAGTAGAATACCGATGCCTTCGGCAACATGTCCCAAAAATGCTTTCTTGCTTTTCAATCACCTATTGCTGGGAATCTACATTCTCCTACCTAACCCAAATCAAGACGCCCTTAATGTCACAAATGACTGATGCCCATCTAGAGGATCAACTGAAACTGTGGACTTCCATACTGCAACCCAATATTCAAATGCTTTCCAACAAAAAGCAGACACAACAAAGTCATTAAAAGGTTAGTTAACTTTGAAATTAACAAATAGTTTTCATTTCTTGAAATTATTAAGTGCATAGTAGTTAGATTTTTACAAAACAATGTTCAGTTTTAAGTATATCTAATTGAAGTTTCTTGAATGTAGCCTTATTTGATTACAGCTAAGTTAATCCAGCCTTCCAACATGAAAAGGTTCCCCACCCTTGGCTTAGTGGGAAACATATGGCTTGAAATACTTATATCAGAAAAGAGAAAGGTAGGTGGCAGCCAGGACCATAGCAGTGTGCCAATGACGCTTTGGGAGAGGCTCAAAGATAGCACGTGGGGGGCAACTGGCCAGGGGAAGGGATCAGGCTCAGGCCCTGAGCAAATAGCCAGAGCTGGGAGTACGTCATCGCTGTGTGTGTGTGTGTGTGTGTGTGTGTGTGTGTTGCGGGGGTGGGGGTGCTGACCTCCTTGAGCACCAGAGAATTCCTTCAACTGTGCTGTCTGCCTGAAAATGGAGTAATGCTTTCGGGTGTTCAATGCCACCGCCAAATGTAAGGAAAGCCCAAACACAGGCTGGTGCCTGTGGAGGGTTAGACCTGATGGGGGGTGGGCAGCTGAGACCTGAGGGTGCAAATTGGTGGGGGCGGGGGGAGGTGGGGGCCTCAGGCACCTGGCCCAGGAGTCTGTCTGAATTCCCACAGCCCCCCGGCCTGGAACTGACTCCCTCGGCTTTCTCTCTGGGTGGGGGCAGGATGGAGCTGCTGTGTTCTGACCTCACAGTGAAATCTGAATAATTGATGACCCAGCCTAATGTTTCACCCAATTGTCATAAAGCAGGAAACACAAGCCCAGTGTGCGGCAGACCAGGCCCTGGACAAAGGGCTGTTTTCATCACCCCCTTTCCCCGGCCTCAGGTCTGTGTGGCTCTCTTCCCAGCACATGATCTGTGACAATCGTCCTGTGTTCTCCCTCCCCTCCCTGGGGAGCCAAGGGAGGGATTATCTGGGAGGTGGCTCCCCCAGGGTGAGGGGGAGGGCTGCACACCCTACCCCCAAGTGTGTCATCTGGAGCATGTGCCCAGCTGTTGCTTGATACCCACTTGGCATGGCTTCTCTCTGCCGAGGGCTGCCTGCAAGGCCGCTGTAAATACAGAGCTCTTACCCAAACAAACAGCACAGATGGGTCCCCAGGGGCCTGGGAGCTCCCAGCTCCAGCTCTGTGCTGGGGGGTGGGATATGAAGAGCAGGTGGGGGGACATCCTAGGGACTCCCTGAGCCCCCAGGCAGATGGGATAGAGTCCAACCCTGTTTGGATTTCTGGTGCTGGCATCGGGGGCTAGGACTTATTTGTCACACCCCAAGGGGAAAAAAACACAGCAAATGAACTTCAAACACACTCAGTTCCATGAGTGGGGGACAGGTGACAATCAGATCCCTTCTGACCTGGCACTCAAGGCCATGATAGCACGTGTAGGCCAGGGTGGGGCAGTGGCATGAGGGTGTCAGTGCCAACCTAGTCATCACTGGAGATACGGAAACCTGGCCTACCTGGCAGGATGTGGTTTGTGTTCCTTGCAAAGTTTCCCAAATCAGTCCTATGTACTATCTTGGAAAAATCACAGAAATCTTTGGTGAGCTCAAGTTTAACACCTCTCTCCTCCCCAAGTTCATAGGACTGGGCCCTGGAGTCATTTTTGTAGGTTGGGGCAAGGGGAAAGGGCTGGACCTCTTCCTGATGACACCGGGAAGGTATTGGAGAGAAGGTGAGCTCCGTGGGCCAGCGGCAGGGAAAGTGCTGGCCACACATGGCAGCTTGCAGGCCGTTCTTGGGTGTGTCTGGTGAGAAACAAGCAGGGTGCAGGCCGTGAGGTGGATCTGAGGGCTGGGCGGGAGGGTTGTGCAAAGTCGAAATGCACAGCCCCTTGTTCTGAAAGCACGAATGGTGTTTTTATCTGCTACTGAATATCGCAGCCCCTTGGGCTCAGGGATACCTGTGGGTGCACTCGGACCCTCACAGGCCCCCAGGGCTCTGCCCTCTTGGTGCGGAGCATGTGCGCCACCCCTGGGCCCAGAGTCCTTGGTGCTGGTGGGGTGGAGGGGGTGGCCCAGAATGGAAGGAGGCAGGAAGCCGGGAAAAGGGCCCTCACCCCCGCCTCCCCGCCCCGCGGACTCTCCGTCATCCCACCGACTTCACTGACAAAACACAGATTCAAGGATAAGCTGGACAAGCCGCAGAAGAGGAGAAGATGGGGACTGGATGCGGGCGTGGACATGGAGGTGTTTGCCCCATCCCTTCCTCAGAGCCCCATGCCCACCCCCACCTGTGGAGACTTGGGGACATAGCTTGTCCCTCCCCAGGAACTCTCCTTCGCCTCAGAGAAAGTTCTTGCCCAAGATGATGCCCCCCAGCGGGTTGCCCCTGGCCAATGGCCCATGGATGTCATTGGTGCAGAGGACCAGCCCCCTTCCTACAGGTGGGAAGGCTCTGGGGGCCCAAGGGTCCTGAGGGATGCAAGGGCACCCTGGGCCCTTCTCTCCCTCCACCCAGTCCTGGGGCCCTCATTCCTCACAGGCCTGTTAGTGGCATGGCTGACGGCCTCATCCTAGGTGGTAGGGGTGGCGGGTGAGAGCTGTGAGGGACGGGAGCGGGAGGGCTAGGCTTCTCTGAGCACCGCTCAGAAGATGATGAAGAGAGAGGTACAATTACATCGAAATGTGCAAGCTGGAAGGCCTCCTGCAGCATTCAGGGAAATCCTAATTTCTAGCACCTGGGGAGCTTGAGGGATAGAAGGGAGAGGGCGGATGGTTCAGAAGACACAGCTTACAAGTTACTCCTAGGTGTGCTGGTGCTTTCGGTCTCCATGGGTGTCCAACACTAGGTCAGGGTCGCAATGGGGAAGGGCTGGGGTCCTGAGACCTGGCCTTTGGAGTCTGGGTGGGGGCAGGTGAGGAACTTCCTGTGTACACGCTAGGCCCATGAAAGTGACCACTCGTGGTAGGTGATGGCACCCCCTCCCCATCCTTAAAGACCACACAATGGCCTGTAGCGTGGCAGGTGTCTAACAAGATCATGTCACTCCTTCAGGACCTATGTCCACTATCCCTCCCCGCAGCCTGACTGATGGGAAGGGTCAAATCCCAATGCAGCCCAGCTGGGGAGGGGCTGGGCCTGCTCAGGGAGAGGAAGGTTTGTTTTGTTTTTTTTAAATTGTGGTAAAATACACATAACATAAAACTTAACTTTTCTAGGTATATAGCTCAGTGGCATTAAGTACATTCACATTGTTGTGCAACCATCTCCAGAACTTTTTCTCCTTCCTCAAATGAAACTCTGTACCCATTAAGCACTAACTCTCAGCCCCCTCCCCGCAGGCCCTGGCACCCGCCATTCTGCTTTCTGTCTCTATGAATTTCACTGCTCTAGGGACCTCACATAAGGGGAATCCGTCAATACTTGTATTTTTGTGGCTGGCTAATCTCACTCAGCGTAATGTCCTCAAGGTCCATCCGCGTTGTACCATGTGTCAGAGTGGGAGAGGAGAGATTTTATGCCAAAGAAGCCGCAGGCCCAGGCTGAACCAGGAAAACCAATGGAGTGTGTCTGGGCCTGGGTCCTGAGGATTCTGGAGCAAGGATCGGGGGAGCACAGGGTGAGGGAGGGCCCATCAATGTGGGTACACTCTCACTGGTGTGGAAATTCATGCCCAGGCAAAGACCCCAGGAGACAGTGGTACCGAGTGCTAGAATGACTCTTGGAACACCTGGGAGGGGACAGCCCAGGGCCAAAGTCTCTGAGTGAGGCTGGAAAACCCTGGAGGGGCTGATGGACCCCCTGTACACCAACATGCCAGAGAGAGCGCTAAGGAGGGGGTGGCACATTGCTGAGAAGCTCAGCGGTGCTGTCCTCTGAGGGTCAGGGCTGGCAGTAGAGGTTGCTACGGGGACCCCAATAGCAACGGGGACGATGACAAAGTCTCAATGGAATTGAGGACGGATGGTGGGACTTAACTGTCAGAAGCAAGGTGGATGCAATTATCTCAGTGGGTGGGCAGTCAGAGTAGCCGCTGGGGCCTGCTGTGCCAGGAGCCAAGGAGGTGATTCCTAGAACCCAGAGTATTCAGAGGCGGGCTGGGTGGGCAGTCAGCAATGGCATGGCTTAATTGTGCAAAAAATGATATCCAGGATGGATGATCAGGAGGCTGAGGGCAGCCACCTCCTACTCCCAAGTCAATCCCTTGGCCAGTTTCTGGCCCTGAGCCAGTGCTCTGACCCAGAACCCAGACGGAAAGAGGCTGGACCTGCAAACCTGTGGGAAGTGTAGGCAGTAGTGACTCCTCCAGCCCTTCCCCAAGGGATCCCCAGCCATGTACTTGTGCCTCCATACACAGGGGAGTGGGAAACATCCAGAACTTTTCAGGACCATTGGATGCAAAGTCTGAACTGATATTGATGAGTGGAGA
This sequence comes from Daubentonia madagascariensis, assembly GCA_023783475.1. Classification (NCBI taxonomy): domain Eukaryota; kingdom Metazoa; phylum Chordata; class Mammalia; order Primates; family Daubentoniidae; genus Daubentonia; species Daubentonia madagascariensis. The sequence continues at coordinate 28,621,972 of JAKFHU010000144.1, read as the reverse complement.
TCCCAGTGTCACCATGGCACGTGGGACCCCGTCTCAGGTCCCGCTTACCGTGGCCCACTAGGTCATCTCTCCACTTCCTGAATGGACATTAGGATGGAGGTTCTTGGCGGTAAGCAGAACCCCCTCATGGGTTCCTTAACCTGTGGTGTAAGAACTACCAGAGTGGGGAGGCCCAAATGGAAGCCTCTGAAACTGCCCCCTGCCCTGCCTGGAATAGTAAATCAGAAATTGTATCACATCCCAGGGGGCATGGCAGAGATTAATGCTACCCTCAAAAAATTCAGTAATTTAGGGGTGGTGGTCCCTGTCATATCCCTATTTAATTCACAGGTCTGGATCCTACCAAAACTAGTCATATGATGTCGGGTTATAGTGGATTATACAAGCCAAACAAAGTAGTGCCCACTGTAGCTGCTACATCAGAGGCGGTGTCTTGGGTAGAGCTGATTAACATGGTTCAGCAGTGTGGTATGCAGCCATCCTTCTGGGACTGTTGCCCTTTCCATTCCTATAAGAAGGGGATCAGAAGCAGTTTGCATTCCTGTTGAGTACACAAGAGTACACATTTATCCAAAGGGGCCCAGACCATCTGGTCATTCCATGAACAGATGATTCCTGTATGTTGGCTTCTACCTACAGATGGCTTGACTTCAATCAAAATTGCTTATGCCACGGTCATGGTGGGAGCTGGCTGGGACTGCAGGAAGGGGAAGGGTCCGCACACGCCTGGGTGAGACCCAGTGAAGGAATGGGTGCTGGAGAGTGTCACCATGTGTGTGTCGGAAGACGGGGTAAATGGGGGGAGGCAGGGTCCATGGGCTGGCAGGGGAGCAGGGTGGGCACTGTTCTGTGCTTGGGTAGAGAGGGGATCACTTTGGGGATTGATTGGGCAGACCCCAGAGGGTCTCAGGGACAGGCTTGGGTGGTGAAGTGTTGAACACGGTAGCCAGGCAGAGCTCCTGTAGCCCATGTGGCAACTTCATGCAGTACAATCATGAACAGCCCAGCCTCTGTGGGCCTCAGCCTGACACAGAGCACAGGCCCCGAGGGCGGGGTCCTGCGGGAGACTCAAGCTGCACAGTGGCGCCAGAGCCCATGCCAAGCACCTCGATAGCCGACAAGCACCCAGGGCATGGCCTGGAGCCTGCCATTGACCCTGAGATATTGGCGAGGTCCTGGGGCTCCTGTTGCTACGGGCCCCTCTGCCGTCAGCCCAGCTTTGTCTCTTCTGCCCTATAAATGACCAGATGTGAACTGCCACCCTTCTCCTCCACAGCCATCATGTGATGTCCCCAGGTGGAGTGGATGTTACCCATGGGCTGGCCTCACACACCCTCAGACACTCAGGCAGGATCTCTGGCCAGCCTTGGCCCCAGACCACTCCTTTGCTCTGCAGGTGGCTCAGGGCAGCAGAGCAGTGTAGCTGCACCCAGGATCCTCCTTCCACCCTGGGGGCTTATCCAGCCACTGCCCCTTCCAAAGGGGAATTCCAGAGCTGGAGAGCAGGATCATAAAAATGCTTCTACCCTGTTCCTTTGGAAATGGACCCGGAGGAGAAATTGTGCCTGTGGTGCTGCGAAGTGGCCAGCTGGGCAGAGGCTACGAGTCCACCCTCCCTGCATCTATAGCACGCCAGTCGCCTGGTGGTCTCTGGGAAGTAGGGCTTATGAGGCTGACCCGACAGCTCCTCCACCTGACACCCCCCACCCCATGCATCACCCCCTTCTCCACCCTGCTCTGCGACCTCTCAACAGGAGGTGTTGGAGGAGGGTGCTCCTCCCGAGTGTCCAACTTGCTTGCTGCTGGGCCCCTGGCTGGCGCCCCACCTGGAGAATTAGGAGCAGAATGTGTCACAGCCCTTGCACGCCTGGTCCCTGGGGGCACTCTGGGAGGGCCTGACTCCTGTCTCAGGCCTGACATGCTCTGGGCTGAGTTAGGGTCTGCTGGGGCCTCGCAGCCACCAGGAGCCAAGCAAAACCCAGCAGGGGTGCACTGAGGGCAGGTCCTCAACCCTTTAGAGCTGCCCTGCAGATGGAGGTCTCCAGGTTCCCAGCGTCCCTTGACTGTGCAGAGCACCGAACACACCTTTCTCTTGTTTGATTTAAAAGGAGATCTTTTTGAAATTTTTAATAAAGATTATGAGAACGAAGAGAGGAATGTTTCGTTAATATCAGTTTTTGCCTTTTTATGTGGTGGTGCAAAGTTTATTTGTCCAAAAGTTTTGGGAAGGTAAGCCATGCTGTTTTATTGGCACTATCCCAGACACTTAAGGCTCCAAGTGGGCTACATCTTGGAGGCCATCCCAGATCACCTGAGTGGCCTGAGCAGCCGTGGGAAGAACAGGGATCAGCACTGAAAGAGAAAGAGGCCCCGGGGAGAGATGCCGCACATGCCCAAGGTCTCTGCCAAGAGGCTCTGCTGGTTGGACAGCCCTGGGGATGAAATTAGGGTCTTTAGGGAGAGTTACAGTGCCTTTGGGTCTGCACAAAAGACAGAACTGCAGCCCATGTCTGTGCCAGGGAGGGCAGGACTCGCCTTGGAGGAGGGTGTCCCACCCAGGCCCACCAACTGATATGTTGGTAGAGGATCCTCTTCCTGCTCTGAGACTGCATGCTTCAGGGTCACAGGGATCACTTCGCCGCTCACTTCTCTGAGGTATGTGTTTGGATCCAATCAGGCCTAGGAGGTGGTTCCTGGCCCTGTGGAAGCTCCAGATGGCAGCCTGGTCAACTGCGTGGCTTCTCGGGGGGGGACGGCCCAGGTCCAAATCCCTGTTCCACTGCTTGCTGGCCTCATCCCTTGGGAAGGTTGTGCAACTTCTGTGAACTGAAGCCCCCAGATTTATAAAATGGGATTAAAATTGCCCCTACCACCCCCAGGGTTTTGTGAGGATGAAGCCGGATAACACAGGTAAAGCTCTTGTCCTGGCACTGGCTGCTACACACGAGCAGGCTACTGTCTGAGTGGCACTGCCCAGGCCCTGTGTGGGGCTGGAGCATCCAAGCCCACCCAGAGGACATGGTCAGAAGTGGCTCAGGCCCAGGCAGGGCTCCGCAGAGCAGCAGAGCACTTGGGTTGTAAGGACCATCTGATGAAGCTCACAGCCTGTTCCCTGGAGCAGATGGAGCTCCCCAGGCTGCCAGCAGAAGCTCGTCTGGAAACAGAATCCATCCAGCCTGGTTCTGAACCCAAAATAGCCTCCTCCCCTTAGGGCAGAGCAGCGTGGCTGGCTCCTCGTCCTCCGCACGTGCAGGTTCCTTGGCCAGGGCCAGGGTGAAGTTCCACCTGCTGAAGGCGGCACTGAAATATTCCACCTGCGGGGGCAGGGCCACGGCAGAGGCCTTGGGGCTTCTTGGAAAACTACCAGGGCAAGGTGGATGTCCAGGGCCAAGGAATGAGGAGGCCCAGGGAACAGGATGCACTGCCCATGCCTGAGGCCCAGCCATACCGGCCTGGATCCTGGCTGGGCCTCTACCAAAGGCCACTCCTTCCCTAGCATTGCGGTTTTTTTTTTTTCTTTTAATTGTTAATGACAGACCAGTCTTCTGCAGAGGCTTCCTGAAGGCTTCCCTTTAAATTTCCAAAAGTCCAAACTCCTCAGCCTGGCAGCCAGGTCTCGGACCATCTGGGCCTGTCTGGCCTTTGCCAAACCGATCACCTGCAGCTCCCAGAATGGAGAGCGTGCACCTGCTTTCTCTCCACTCCATGCTGGCCGGGCTCTCATGGAAAGCCCACCTGTTCCTACATCTCACAGCCCAGTGGGTTCAGAACTTCTGTTCATGCCAGGCTCTTGCAAACAGAATGGAATCACTGACGCAGCCCAACCCTTTTGGGCCACGCCTCCCACTGGTGGAGTCCCCGCCAGGGCCATATGCCATTTCCTCCTCCAAACTGGGTTTGGTGTTATTATTAGCTCCATTTTGCAGTTGAGCTTTCTGAAGCCAAAGCCAAAGAGGCTGGAGGTGGGGCTGAAACCTTGGGCTACCCAGAGCCTTCCTGGTGGCCTGGATCACCTGAGGACTCCATCATGCCCCTTTGTCCCAGGCCAGCCCAGATTATGTTTGGGCCTCCTGACCAAGCTTTACAGCATGGGGGATCAGCGTGCCTGTGTTTGCCACTCCCTGCCAGACACTGGGCTGGGGCTGGGGCTGGGAAACAGAGATGATCAGCTACAGTCCTCCACCCCCATCAGGAGCTGAAGGTCTCAACGTGGCAAAGACAAAGGGGGGTGGACAGGGAGGAGGGAGAGGTGGGGCAAATTGCTACAGAGAGGACTTCTTTACGACAACAGATGCCAGAGCTCTGGTCTAGAACATCCTTGCCTGCATCTCTTCCACAACCCCATAGCCTAAATGTCAGCACCAGCTCTGCCCAGGGGATGCCTCAGACACCTTGTCCACTGCGTGCTTTCTGGAGTCAGCTTTTGCCCTACACTAAGCTGTCAGCCCGAACAATGCCTTGTCCTTGGCCAAGTCGTAAGTCCATTTTCTCGGCAGCCTGTTATCCCAAGAACCAAGAACCTCTGGGTTCTTAAACCTGCCTGTATTTCTGAACATTGATTCCCAAGACTTAAATGGTTTTAGTGTCTTTGGGAGGGATAAACCAGCTTCCTGCCCACACCAAGTTCATAACCCAACATGGGACCCTTGCCCTGTGAGGAGTCCAGCTATCCACCCTGGAGCTTTGCACCACTGTCATGTGGGAGCCCAGGTCAGGGAGAGGCCCCTGCAAGTTTCCAGCACTGAGACTCATATTTGTGCTTTCAAGCGTGTCCCTGCCTCGTTCTGACCTTGTGAAATCCACTGTGCACTGGGGATGCAGGCACAAAGCACTTATGCCACTGGAGGGACGAGAGCATTTCAAAGGAAAAACAGGGGTCACTGAGTTAAATTGGCAGTTTCTGTGCCAGAGTGGTCTGGTGGCCCTCACTCTATTCCTGCCCTTTCTGCTCTCCTCAGTATTTCCAGGAGCTAGAAGCCTGAAAACTACAATTCCCAGATGCTCTTGCAACTAGTTTCTGTTAAGTCCTGCCAATGGAAAGCCCTGGGAGGAGGTGGCAAGGTGGGAGGCAGGGAAAAGCCTCTTTGCTGCCGGCTACAGCTCCAATGGTTGCAGTGGCGGTGATGGCTCCTGTGGCGACAAGGACAGTGGCCCCAGCAGCATTAGTAGCAGAGGCAATGGGGGTGAGGGTCTTGGCAGCAGTGTGGCTCCTGCTCTGGGGCACAGGTGGCATCTCCAGAAGCTCAAATACAGGTGCAGAGCAGAAGTGGTTTTGGATCTCTGGAGGACACCCTCTGACTCTCTTGCTCCCCCAGCCTTTCCCACACCTTTATCACCAATTCCCAGCACTAAATACCCTCTGCTTAAAGTAACTGGAGAGGTTTCTGTTTCCCGGCCAGAAATTAACTGATAATAGAGCCGTTTGCCAGTGAGGTGTTTCCAGGTCTGGACATTAAAGCAGCACTCTATAGGCTCTCCCAGGGGCCACCATACCCTGGGCCTTTCCCCTTTCCTATCTACCCCCGGACCTGCATGCCAAGCCTCCCAGCACCCCAGTTGGAACAGCTTTCCCTTAGCCATGCTTTGCCCCTCTTGAAGCACAGACTCACCCCAGCCTGGGGGCCCACATCAGTGGGGAGGAACACATGATGCTCTGGGACATTCCGGGACAGTCTCGCCTGAGTCCACCGGGCCTGAAGCTCCAGTGTTTAAACCACTTCAGCTTCTTGGGAATCCCAGGGCTCTCCTGGCTTCACCCGGAATGAGCTTCTGTTATTCCAACCCTTCTCCCTGGGCTAATGCGGCCCTCGCTTCTAGGGAACCCGCTGTCCACTCCCCTGCTCACTCTCCTTTTCTCTCCCCAGCCTACCCTTCTCCCTCACACTTATTTCTGATAATAATATCCAAGTAAGAGGATCACAGCATGGCCCCTAAAACCTCCACATCACCCTCATCAATGACAGCATTCTCTGAGAGGTGACATTCCCTGGGGCTCCAAGGACACTACCTGACAGAACTTGGATGCTTCTGTTGCATATTGCTGCATAGTCCACCACCCCGAACAATGATCTATTATTTCTCATGATTCTGTCGGTCACTATTGTCACACGGCATTGATTGGGGTCACATATTTTACTGTGTTCAGTTGGCAGCCAGGCTGGATTGGAAGGTCCAAAAAAGGCTTCCCTCACTTGTCCAGGGCCTTGGTGGCCTTTCACACTGCCTTTCTACGTGGTTAGCTTGGGCTTCCTCACAGCATGGCAGCCTCAAGACAGTCTGACTTCTTACATGGTGTGGAAACGTGGGTCTGTGTGCCTTGCAGAGCTGAGGGCAAGGGAAGGACTGAGTAAAGGGTGAAAGTGATATTTCCTCAACTGTGGCCTAGCATCAGGGCCCAGGCTACACTCCTTGCGGGCCCGTTCAATGTTGTACACCTGTGCCCAGGAGCACTCTCTGAGCTCTCCCTGACCACTGTAGGCTCCTATGCATTGTGACAATGACTGATGGAAGAGCAGCGCCCAGAAGATGACCAGCAGAGGAGGGGTGGTGTCCCCAGGAGGGGAAGAGCCTTATAGGTATGGCAGCAGAAGGAGCTGACAGAGACGCTCTCCTTGACCAGACCAGTAAGGTTCCTCTGAGCCCTCTTCTCCCCTAGGCTTCAACTTTGGTCTATAAACACTGTAGACTCTGAGCACAAGTGATTTTGTCCACCCCTCCTCCCACCGGCCCACTAAGAGACTTGTAAACACACTAGCATAGTTGCTAAGGGCTCATGGCCTCATCCTGAGGAGCCCAGTCCCCCTTAAGTGCCTGCACGAGAGAGCTCAATGCTGCCAGGAGAATTTACTGTTTGTTCTAGCCAAACCTGGCGTTGGACAGAGAGGTCCCTGAAGCCTCTCGCAGAGCAGTTATTTTAGAAAGCTTGCAATTGTAAATCCTTCCTCTGCCCCTTTGAAAATGTAATCTTCACCACCCAGCACTGTCTCCATGAGGACCTGGGAGCCATCTCTTTGAAATGCAAACATCTAGGGAGACACTCTGGCTCTGGCTTTGCTCCCAGTCCCTGTGGGAGGGGAAGGGCCTGACTTGGGTGGGCCCCTTGCTCTAACTTGCACCACTGCCCCTTTTATAAAGAGATAAGAAGTTTGTTTCTCCTCCAGATGAGCACCAATTAGCACACCCAGGTGGCCTAGTCACAGGACCCACCCCTCTTTCCTGAGCATACCCCACCCTTTAAATAGTCTCCTGCCTTTTGTTTTGGTGAAGTTGAGCTCAGTTCGTGCTGGACTCTCTTCCCTGGTGTGATAGTTATTACTGAATACAGCCCATCCTTGCTGCTTTAACTAGTGTCCAGCTTTGCTTATCTTGGACAGAGGCAAGAGCCCAGTACTTGATCTCACCCTCATTGCTGCCTGGGTGCGTCTTGGGAGGCCTGGGCAATCCGGGCCGTGTTTGGATCCCCCACACCCCCATCTGTGCCTCTGTTCCATCTGTAAACAGCCTCTCCAAAGATTAGTGACACATAAAATAATGCCATTTTGTCCCTGGCGACAGTCACAGAACCGAAGACATTGAGGTGCACCCACTCATGCAATGTGAGCTTTTCTGACCCCTCCTTGCACACAGCCCCTGGGAAACACAGGAAGGCACACATTGCAGGACCCCTGTGCTTTTACCAAATATTAATACTTCTGTGACTGAAATGCAGTTTCCCCTTTGGCCTTTCTTTGCTGAGAGAAAACTTTTCCAGGACCAAACTCAGCCCCTCCAGGACCTATCCTGTCATGAAGCAGGCATTTGGTAACATTCTCCTCCTGCACTGGCATTACTCTCCCAGGTTTGTAACTGGGGGCATGTGTTTAGATTAGGGCCACTCTCACAGGCATGGTAGCCAGCCTGTGTGTGATCTTGGTGGATAGGCCCCTGTCATCTCCCCAGGGGGCCTTCAGCCTTAAGGTACCAAGCAGTGAAGAGGACCCGAAGGCAGAGGGCAGGAAGTCAATTGGATCAGACTTGAGCCAGGAACCACAGCACCACCACCCTCGAGGACACTGCACAGGTGTGACCACAAATGAATTTGTGGGCATGAGACTTACAATGAGTGGCACAGACACCAGCATAAGCAGGGTGAGATCACGTGCAGGGGAGGCTCCAGGGTGGGAGGGCTCCTGGTGTGTGTGTGAGTGCAGCACAGCTTCTGCATGGCAGGTGGGCTCGGGGGTCTGGGCAGGGCCTCAAAAAAAGATGTGCAGGCCGGCAGCAGCCATGGGAGGGCACACCTGAGAGGCCAGCAGGGGTCAGGAGGAACTCTTGGGGCTGGGACTTCCTCAGGGCGCCTGGCTTCCCTCTGGGAAGGCTGGAGTGACTTCCTGGACCTGCCATGGAGGCGGGGTCCTAAACACACCATTAACACCCACCCCACGAGTGGCCCCAGATGCCCAAAACTTTGCCTTTTGAGGAGAACAGGTGGATCTGAGCCTGGGCAGGGGGTGGGAGTGGGCAGGACTGACCAGAATACCTGGAAGGAGGGGAACCGGAGCTGGGCCTTTGGTCAGTAGCCCAGCCTTTGGACGCCCATGGCAAAGACCTGTGCACCCCAAGGGTGAAGGGTGGTGGGCTCCAGCCCAAGCTGCAAGCACATAACGTGCCCCTCTGCTGAGCTGAGAGCAGCTCCTTTCTGCACCTCCTGATTTCTGGAGCCGCCTTTGCAGCATCCTTGCCCCGCTGCCTGCCTTGGCATGTCACTGTCTTTACTTCACAGCCTGGCCTGGCTCTGAGACTTGGGGGGGCTGCACTGAAGCAGCAGCTTTGGGTCCCCAGTGCACCCCAAGAGCACTGCAGTGACACAGCAGAGTCCCACACCCGGAGGGCCGGGGCACGCTCTGTTCCTTGGGCTCCCGTGCAGGTGTGTGGATGTGCCAGGGCTGCTCAGAGAGCGGGACTTGGACAGCAAAGAGCCCAGGCTGCACTGGCCCTAAGCAACCACCACTCATCCTCTGGCAGAGGGAGATTGTTTGGGGACTTGAAAACGGTCCCACCCTAGCAAACCTTTTTTTTCTTTCCTTTAACACCAACTTGACAGCCCCACCCGCCACCACGAGCAGTGAGATCCAGCCAGTGAGATCCAGGCTGAGCCGCCAGGCCCAGCTGCAGCGACATTGCGTGTTTTTGTCTTTTGTGGTTTCTCCTCCGGGGTTAGGCAATGTCTCATTTCTCGGCATAACGACCGAACCAGCAGGCCTCTCTCTGCAGTGTCAACATAGTGTCATCAGTGGAGGGGGCTGGGGTGGTTCAGGGCGGGGGCTGCTCCTTGCCCGCCTCTGGGCTCCTTCTGAGCTCGTTAACCAACTAGGAGGCCCCAGTGTTCCCAGGAGGACACTGGGTGGGGGGAGAGGCTGGCTGAGGAGTGCTCTAGTAAGATTAGGACACAGCAAATGCCTAAGGCAGCAGCCCTGCTCCTGGGACAGGTGCCACATTTATCATCAACCACACCACTCTGGCATCTTGACTAGAGAAGGCCCCAGGCTGTGGGCCAGCACCCACTCCCCGATAGCCACGTAGGGCTGGGCTGGGGCCGCTCGATGTCTCGGCTTCCCGGAAGTCAGCTTTGTCCTGGTTTCGCTTCTTATCTCTCTTACCTCCTGTGTCCCCAACTGACCCTGCTGCCTCCTCTGAGGGCTATCCAGGGAGTCCCTGCCAGGTGGCAGGTGTTCACCACATGTTGTCTCACTTCTGGGGCTTGGGTGTCCTGCAGGGTGGTAGTAATCTGTAGAGCAGGGCTGGGCCCCAGGCCCAGTGACTGCAAGGCCATGGTGGCACTCTCCTTGCACCATCAAAGGCCATGAAAGGGCTGCCCTACACTCCTGTATCCGAACAGGCCAGGAAGGGGCTCCCGGCCCTGGGGCCTGCAGCCTTCACATGAAGCCTCCCGGGAGCTTGCAGCTTCCACCCCACGGACTGCCCCCATGCTGGTCTGCAGGTCCCAGATCCTCCTGCCCCACCCCCCACCCCCTGCCCTGCCTGGCTGTGGCCACAGGGACCCACACTGTGTTTGCTCCCAATGTTCCCACCCACTCCCCCAGTGCTGTAGGGGTGGCCCTGGTCAAAGTCAATTACAACAGCCACTTTCCCAGCCTCCCCCACAGTTTAGGTAGCCTGTGACCCTCACCATGGTCATCTGGGGAAATTGTGGCCTTCCTGACACCAGGACAGTGATACAGCTGGCAGGCCCCTGCCCCTCCTCACCCCTTGGTGGTGGGCCACTGTCTGGAGTGTCACATCCGGAGGAAGGCCCAGAGCATGCTCTAAAATAGCTGAGCCTGATCCACCTCACAGCTGCCTGCCCCAGACCTTGTGTTACTGGAGGACAATGAGCTGCTTCGCTAAGCCTCTGACAGGTCCCCATCCCTTGCTGCTGGATGCATTGCTAGCTGCTGCCCCAGTGGGCCCTGCAGGAGCCTCTGGAGTGCAGAGGTGGGGACGGGTGTCTTCTGGCTCTCCCAATGCCTGGAACCCAGTGGTCTCGAGAGTGTAGCCACCTCCCCAAGGGGATGTTGTGGCTCCCTGTGGTGGCCTGAGTGGAGTTTTCTCCTCTGTGTTGGTGCCGGCCTCCAGAAGCCCCTTTGTCGCACTCTCTCTGTCATCCTCTCTGGCTCAGAGTTTGCAGAGGGAAAGTGAGGAGGGAGGGGACAGGCTGTCCAGGTGAAAACCTCCACCAGCGTCAGTGCAGCTGGGATCCCCGTGGTCAGTTACTTTGTAACTAGCCCTGGTGAAAGCCCTTCCTGAAATGCACATTCTCTTTGTGCCCCTTTGACACTCCCTGCTCCCCCATGTCACACAGGGGGCTTTTTCCCCAGCAGCCTCCACCCCAGTGCTCAGTCCTGGAGGGGGAGCTGGGGATACTAGGAAGTAGGGGACCCTGCTGGATGCCTGGGGACCATTGTACGGGCTCCTGAAATCTACCCCACTCCTTCCCTAGGTGGCCCCTAAGCTGGGACCTCACAGCCGCCCCCTCCCCCTGCCCCGAATCCCCCTGCTTCTCAAACCCAAAAGGCTCTGGGTGCTTCGGGCTCATGGCTGGAATCCTAAGCTGCCAGCTGGGCTCAGGCCTGAGCCTGCTAGTGCACGATGCTTGAAGGCCACCCACAGAAGGAAACACAAGAAGGGGTGGGAGGGGGGGCTCCAGGAGGCCTAGGTGCTGCTCAGATGGATGACGGTGGTGTGGGGGTTTGTCCCCTGCCCCTGGAGCTGGCTGTTCATTTCAGAAGTGGAAACAGAAAGCCACTCCCGACCGCCAGGCAGGACAGGGCAGGGCAGGCCCTAAGTATGGCCCAGATGCTCAGAGCAGGCTGACAAAGCCCTAGCAGGAGACAGGGGAGGAGCCCTGACAGCAGGGCCCCCCCTGGGAAGACACCATCTGGGCCACAGTGAGGGAACCTGGGCACAGGCCTGTTCCCCAGGCTCGTGACTGGGAGCCGGGCGTGGGAACGAGAACACAGACCAGCTCAGGAACCTGCAACCACAGTGGGTTTCGGTTCAACCAGCATTTGCAGAACCCAGCTTTGTGCCAGGCAGAGTGCTCAGCACCGGGAAGGCGCCAAGGGGAAGGCAGTGCAGGCCTACCTCTGAGCAAACAGGCCACAGAGGAAAGGGCAGCAGCAAGGAATAGGGAGTCCCCAGCCTGTCGGCTGGGTGGAGGTGAGAGAGTGGGCTCCAACGAGCTGTGGAGGGAGCAGAGGAGACAGCCCTGGGCTAGCTTGTGGCTGGCGCATGGGTCGGGGCGGGGGGAGCAGGGCAGGTGTCTGGGCTTAGGCATTACGCTCAAGGGAAATTTTCCAGGTCCTAAGCTGAGGAGGGACGAGCTAAGGTCAGAGGTTCTGGAAGCTGGCAGCATTGTGAAGGTGGGATTGCCATGGCCTTCTGGGGGGATTAAGAAGGGAACTTCCTGAGTCGTAGGGTCAGTGCAGCAAGTTCCCCCAAGCGGCATAGGGAATTTCCCAGCTGGTCAAGAGAGCTAGAATATAGTTAAAACTTGGAAAGGACAGGTAGAAATCCTACCCCAGGTTCAGCCTCATTAGGTAAATGATGCATCATGTACTATAGAACGTGCCATGGGATAAAACACGTTCACAGTTTCCAGGGTCTTCATGCTTAGTCCAGATTCTCTAGAATAAGAGAGGAGCTGCAAAAAAGCCCATGCAGGATTTAGGTCTTTTGCAAGTAACCAATTCTAGCTGGCTTTACCCCAAAAGAGGAACTTGGGACAAGGAAGCCACACTGGAGCTCCACAGAGCCCAAGGGCAGGGTGTGGCAGAACCACAGTCTGGGCTCACAGAGTCCCCTCTGCCTCTCCTCTGCAGCCTCTTTACATCACCAGGAAGCTCTTTTCTCTGCAGACGGATGTGCTGTGCTACCCAGACCCCACTGTGGAAAATGCCCCAAATCTCCCCGAGTTTACGTCTCTTTAAAATGAGGCGGGATCTCGCAGGGCCAGTTCCACACTCCTGAGGAGGGGGCTCTGGTGGATCTGGCTTAGGTCAGGGCTCCATCCCTGGACCAATCTGATATGGCTGGTGTGGGGCAAAGTCACATTGTAGAAACATTCCCTCAATCTGGATCAGAAGGAGTGGACCCCAGAAAAGTGCTGGCAGGTGCTGAGGGTGTGGGCCTCATACGCATGCATGCACATACTCACACACACACACATACACTCCAGAACCTGATTTGTGTAGGGAAAATGGCATATGGTCATGTGTTTGCCTTCTAAAATCTCAGTGCAGCCCTGTTCATATGTGTGATATGAGTGGACAGCAACAGGCTCAGGGTCAGATACGTGTCTTGATTTCTGTCAGATGCCACAAGCCTGGCCCATAGTGGGACACCTTCCAGTGTTCAGCTTGGACAGTGAACAGTGACCCAGGGCTTGCTTGCCACAACAAGCTACACCCTGAGGGTACAATGATGTAAAATGAGGTCCTTCTGTCTGCTCCTAAGGGGTTATCCAGGAACCAGTGGGAACTGGTGATGGGTCACTGTCACCTGCAGTAAAAAGAGTGCTATAGTTAACTTGCTTCTGGTTTTCTTCCTCTCTGTCTCTTTCTCTCTCTTCCCCCAACCCCGACCTCTTTGTTTATAGCAGAACTTTTTCCTCCGTGCAAAATCTTACCTGAAACTCTAAACACGTCAGGGACATGCCTGGAGACGGGCACATGGTGAGGATAAGCTCTGTGTCCTTCATCCTTACTCTCCTCCCCTGGGGTGATCCCTGAACATATCTTTGAAGCCAGTTTGAAAAATAAACAGGTCTTCCCACCCTCAATACCAAGCTCTTCCTCCCACCTCAGGCCTCTGTTCCCCCCACTTCCCCCAGCACACCTTTCCTGAGTCCCAGCCTGACCCTCCCCGGGGCCTGCAAGGACCTTGGGTGCCAGGAGCCAGAGCTCAGAAATCAGAAGTGGCAGCTTTGGGCCGCACATGGAGAGGCTGGGCTGAGCGGGTCAGGGCGCCCTGACGGTGCTGGCTCCAGCTCTTCCACGCCCACCTCCACAGCCTCCCTCCACCTGGGCTCCCATGGGCAGGGGAGGTGCTCACCCCTCTGGGTAACCCACAGACCGCAGTCAGGGGCCTGTGGTTTCCCCCAGACTGGCCCCCCACAAGTCCTCTTGCACCCCCAGGGCATCTGGCTATGTGCCCGCCTCATTTTACAGAGGAAACAACTTCCAGAGAAGCCAAAGGAAGACAAGGCAAACCGTGTCTGCACTCCGCTGTGTGTCACTTACATTATCTTATTAATCCTCACAATAGTGAGGATAGTTTATACCTGAGTAAACTGGAGCCTGGACTCGCTCATGTCTCTGAGCTGGTGGATGGCCAAGCAGGAAGTGTAGACCAGATCCCTAAGATTTTAAAGGCCTGTCTCTGCAGCAAAGAAGCATGTATTACCAGGTGAACCGAGGACACGGATCCCAGGCCCCACCTCCCATCCACACGTCTTTGATGCTGCCACGTGGTGGGCATGCTCCATGGGTTAGCTGCCTCACCTTGTCTCTCCCAGCTTAGAGTCCTGCAAGAGACCTGGTGCCCAGCGAACAACAAACAACTCCGCGTTCCCAGCAGGGAGGTTGGGTCCCTGTCTGCCATGAGTGCTGCTTCTTCACCAACAACTTGCCCCAAAGGAGGCATGCCTTCTGTTGCCCATGCTATATGAATCGTGCTGTTCCTGCTGCCTTGAGTGCCCTCTCTGATTCCCTGCCTGAGGGACTCCCCGCAAGACCACATTGCCCCACATCTCCAGGAGCCTGCGGCTCAGGGCCCCTCTTCCGTCTCCCCCTCCCCCCACAACCCCAGCTGTGCCCCAAGCTCTCCTGGGCTAGCGGGTATGCAGGCCTCTGGCAGGCCAAACAGGCTGTTATGGGCTTGCTATGGTTTGAATATTTGTCCCCTCCAACATTCACATGGAAACTTAACCCCCACTGTGGCAGTATTGAAAGGTGGGGCCTTTAACAGGTGATGGGGTCAGGAGGGCTCTACCCTCAAGAATGGATGAGTCTGTTCATGGATTAAGAGATTAATGGGTTAATGGGTTAATGGGTTATCATGGGAGTGGAACTGGTGCCGTTATGAGAAGAGGAAGAGAGACCTGAGCTAGCACATTAGCACACTCAGCCCCCCACCATGTGATGCCCTGTGCTGCCTCAGGGCTCTCCGAGAGTCCCCACCAGCAAGAAGGCCCTCACCAGATGTGGCCCCTCAACCTTGGACTTCTCAGCCTCCATAACTATAAGAAATAAATTGCTTTTCTTTATAAATTACCCAGTTTCAGGTATTCTGTTATAAGCAACAGAAAATGGACTAGGATAGGATTGAATTTTGTCCCCCCAAAACACATATGTTGAAGCCCTGATTTCCAGGACCTCAGAATATGATGTTATGTGGAGATAAGGGCTTTAAAGAAGTGCTTAAGTTAAAATGAGGTCATTAGGTGGACCCTCATCCAATCTGACTGGTGTCCCTATAAGAATAGGAGATGAGGACACACAGAGAGACACCAGGGACTCATGCGCACAGAGGGATAAACTTGGGAGGACACAGGGAGAAGACAGCCATCTGCAAGCCAAGGACAGAGGCCTCATCAGCAAACAAACCTGCTGACACCTTGATCTTGGACTTCCAGCCTCCAGAACTGTGAGACCAACTGAAGACTGAGTGACAAGGTGACTACATTAGGCCTGTTCTATCCTAGAAAGGCCAATGTTTCTTCATAACAGTGACAGATGAGTACTCCAGTACTCCAGGCGCATGTTTTCCTTTCCTGCCCGCAAAGCTTTAGCCAGTACCACCCACTGGGGGTTCTCACCGAGCACAGCATCCAACCAGGGGTATACAGAAGGGGATATGTGGGAGTGGCCTCTCATAGGATCACAACCACCACAGGGCCCACTATTTATATCACGACTGCACCACCCAGTACAGCACACCTCACAGAGCACTGAAATGACCTTTATAAAGCATAGCTGAAGTACTAGCTTAGATGTTGTTTGAACCCCGCATCTGTGGTGTTTTGTTATGGCAGCCCCAGGACACTCATACACAGGCTATACCCAAGAAACGCTTTAGGTACCAGCAGGGAAGAGAAGGCAACGTTCACTCGCTCAGCGTGAGCAACAGAAGATAAGAACACCTGCTGCCAGGTACTCACCAGCGCTTCTCACTGCTGCATGCACAAGCTCCCCCCAGACTCCTGTTAGGGCTGGAACAGCTGAGATCCCACATGTCCACGCAGGTGACACCGTGTCTTCTGGTCCACAGGTCCCACTTGATTAACAAGTATATGGATGGCTCAGTGTCCTATGAGAGGAATGTCTGTGGAAGATCTAACCGGGTTTCCTATGCTCTCACTCCTGACCCCTTGGTTGTTCATGGCTGGCAAAAATCTCACTAAGACCTCACAAAGTAAGAAAGCAGACTGCTCCACACCCCACAGGTGAGAGTGTGAGGCTCAGACGAGTGGGCTGGCCTGGCTGGCTCCCTCAGCTGAAACAGACAGGCTGACTGGAGCTGCCCGCCTTTGTTGAGGGCTTCCAAGCACATGGGGTGGGAGGGCACTTAGCTTATTCCTTGGGAAAATCTTGTCATCTCTCTTGGCCTCAACCCTGCCCCTCACAGGGTTGGGTGACATCCAAGGAGACAATGTGAGGGAAAAGCCCTGCAAAGACTGCAAACACCTTTCAAATATTAGTTTCTACTGTCCCTTCTTAGAGCAGCTGCCCAAGTTAGCAAAAGGCCTTGACAGAATGTGACAATGTAACCCAAGGCATGGACAGAGCCCTGCTTTGTGAGCCCTGTGAATGCCGCCTGTCACGGCTGCCACTCCTTGGGGTCAGACCAGCCAGGGGGGACCCTCCTGACCCTCCTCCTGTTCCAGCTCTCCCCATGTGAGGCGGGGCCAGGCTTGGGGTACACATAGCGCACAAAGGACCGGTCCTGCCCATGGGGAAGGGGCTCTGGTGTGGAAGACACTTAGGGGGACTGTTCACTGGCCTGCCTAATACTGAGAGGGCTCCTGGGGCTCCAGGCTTCCGTGTGAAAACTGAAGAAGTCCCCAGGCAGATGCACAGAAAACCCCAGAAGCAGCTGGCCTGGAAGAACGATGAATGGCTGCCTGAAGGCTCAGTTATAGCACCCGCCAGAAACCACACCCACGGAGCCCCTGCTTTCTCTAAACCTGCCACCAGTGCACGTTGTTGCTTCTCCCATGGCCGAATACATGGGTCTGGGAGTCAAGGGCTGTGCGTGGGGGGGGCTCCTTTCATTGTAACACCCGACAGCCTCTCACCAAGTTTCTGCTTCCCACCCCTGCAACTTGGAGCTACGTTGGTTTGAAGGTCTAAGTCCCCAGGGACGAGCTACTCCACCAGTGCGTGCAACCAAAGTTCCTCTGAATTGGGAGTTGAGACTGACGCCTGACCCTCTTGAGGTGCCCATGTTCTTGAACCAAGAGGCAAAGAAGGGGGGCCCTTTGCTGTCATGGGTGGTCCATCCTGATTACCAAGGGGAAGCTGGGTTCTGCTACACACCAAGGCAGGAGGACGGGTCTGGAAGCCAGGGAAGTCTCTGGGGTACTTCTATGTACCTCCTGTCCAATCGTAGAGGCCAATGAGGATGTCCAGCAACAACAAAAGGCAGGAGACAGACCCTGCACAAATACAGCTTTGAGTGAACCCACCAGGGAAGGTGGGGTGCAGCAGCTGAGATGCACACAGAGGGTGAGGAGGCCCGCAGCGGCTGGTGGGTGCAGGAGGCTGCAGGTGCCGACAGGTCTCAAGACTAGTTGTGGGAATGAAAACTAGCTGCTAAGGCACACAGTCTTCCTTGTTTAGTATGCAAGTATTAACCATTTTTTCCTCCTCCTTTCCCTATTTTTAAAAATTTGGTAAACACTTTATTGAATTTAATATAAATACAGAAAAGTACAGAAATAGTAAGTGTACAGCCAGGCACACATCTGTGTAACAGCATCCAGGTCAAAAAACAGCACATCACCAGCACCCCAGAGCCTCCCATGGGTCCCTTCAAGGTCTACCTCCAACCCCAAGAGTAACCACACCCTGATCCTAACACCATAGAGCAGTTCTGCCTGTTTGAACTTTGTATGAATGGACACGCAGTCTGGACTTTAATTTAGGGCCTGGCTTCTGTCACTCAGCTCTATAAGATTCATCTCTGTTGTTCCGTGTAGTTGTAGATGGTTCATGCTCATTGCTGTGAAGGCTTCATTTGTGAAGACACAAGCAATTATTTGTCTATCCTACTGTTGACGGATATTTGGGTAGTTTCCAGTGTTTGTCTGCTACAAAGTGCTGCTTTGATCATTCTAGGACATGTCTTTTGGAGAACATATATATGCATTTCTGTTGGGTATATTCGTGGGTCACAGGTGTGCATAGTAATAAACCTGTATTCCAAAGTGATTGTGCCCAGTTGTGCTCCCCCAGGAATGCGTGAGTTCTGGTTTCTCCACATCCTCAGCAACACTTGGGATTCTGTCTTTTCATTTGAACCTTTCTGCTGGGTGAGTGGTGGTATTGCAATACCTTTCTTTCTTTCCTTCTTTCGCTCTCTCTCTCTCTCTCTCCCTCTCCCCCTTTTCTTTATTTTTCTTTTTCTTTATAACAGCTTTATTGAGATATAATTCATCCATCTAAAGTATATAATTCAATGGGTTTTAGTATATGCACAGAGTTGTACAACCATCACCACAATCAACCTTGGAACATTTTCATCACCTCCAAAGGAAACCCCATAACCTTTAGCTATCACCCCCAACACCCCGTTCTCCCAGCCCCTGGCAACCACTAATGTACTTTCTCTATATATAGATTTGCCTATTCTGGACGTTTCATATAAATGCAACCAGGTAACATGTCTTCTGTGACTGGTTTCTTTCAATTAGCATGATGTTTTCAAGGTTCATCCATGTTGTAGCATGTGTCACACTTCACTCCTTTTTATGGCCAAGTAATATTTCATTGTATGGATATGCCACGTTGCGTTTATCCATTCATCTGTTGGTAGACATTGTTTTCACTTCTGGGCTCTTATGAATAATGCTGCTATGAACATGCACTTATGTTCTGGGTGGACACATGTTTTCATTTCTCTTGAGACTCCACCTAGGAGTGGAAACACTAGGTTCAATTGGTATTCCATGTAACTTGAAACAATTTTTAAAATTTAGACATGTGTACTTTTTTGATCCCAGCTGGAGTGGTGGCTATTCACAGCATGATCTAGGAGCACTCAGGCCTTAAACTACTGGCCTCAATGGCCTCCCTTCCCGCCCAGTACAGTACCTCGCATTCAGATCGTACACTGGCACATGGTTTAACTTTTGAGGAAATTCAATTGTTTTGCAGAGTGTCCTGATTCATTTAACACTCCTACCAGCAAGTTTTGACTCTACCCAAGTCCTTATCGCACTTTTACCCCGTTATTTTTCAAGCCCTTAGTGTGTGTGCAGTGGATCTCATGGGGTTTGCACATGTGTTTCGATTGGTTGTTTCCTTGATGACTAACGAGATGAGCCCTTCTCTAGTTGTGCTCACCCTTTCGTGAAGTGCCCTTCATGCCGTTAAGAGTTTGTCCTGTTGTGTTGCTGCCACTGCTTCATGATGTAAGACTCTTTTAGTTTTCTGGATGATACTTTGTCCATGCGGTGTTGCAATATCTCCCGTTGCGTTTGCCTTCTTGTTCTCTAATGAATCACCTGAACGGTTCTTAATTTTTATAGCCCATTTTATCCATTTGACTTTCCTTCTATGCCCTTCTTACCTTGCTTCTTCTTCTTTGCTCTTTGTCTATTTTTGTTCTCTTTTTGTAATCTCTTAGAACTCCTAGAATCCTACAAGACAGCCTTGGACATAATTTTGCCTATATTCAGTGCAGTGGCATTTTCGGTCCCAAGTTTATCTTCAATTATTGCGGTGCGCCCTCTCAAACAGCCACAGGTGATAATTAAGTGATTGTGATGCCACAGGTCACCATTATCCCATTTTCCATGGGCAAGGAGTTCACCTCTGCCTTCACACTCAAGCAGGCGAACAACCCAACCACAGAGGCCCAACGCTGAGGGTCTGTTTCCTGAATCAGTACAGACCCTGAATCAGTCTGGGTCCCATCCGGAAAACAGAAGCCATTCTAGGTATTTCACACAGAGGGAAGTGATACAGAGAACCAATTCCAAAGATGTTGGAGGGAAGCAGGAGTAGAGGGGAGGACAGGGCTGGAGAACAAAGGACGAAGGGGAGGTACCCAGAGATAAGAAGCACTGATACCCTTTCCTGAGTCCATTCAGGCTTCTGTAACAGAATACCACAAACTGGGTGGCTTATAAACAACAGAAATGTATTTTTCACAGTTCTGGAGGCTGGGAAGTCCAAGATCAAGGTGCCGGCAAATTTGGAGTCTGGCGAGGGCCTGCTTCCTGGCTCACAGGTGGTACCTTCTTGCGGTGTCCTCACCTGGCAGAAGCAGGGAGAATGTCTATGGGGTCTCATGATAGTACACTAATCCCACTCCTGAGGGAGCCACTCACAGGACCTGATCACCTCTCAAAGGCCCCACCTCCTAATACCATCACCTTGGGGGTTAGGATTTCACATGTAAATTTTGGGGGACACAAACATTCAGTCCATTGCACTCCTGGGCTAGAACCCAGACCTTGTACTTGCTGCTGACCTATTGGAGAAGCTGGGGCTGTGGGAGAAGCTGGCACTGTTGGTTCTGTATCTAGGAAGAGGCACCTTCTCAGCCAGGGCTGCGACTACTGATAAAGGTGCTGCCCGTGCGTGCCAGGGTTTCTGGGGTTCGTAATCATCCAGCCCCTGCTGCAACAACTGCCATCCTACTGAAACAGACTTTACTCTCTTCCTCCCACCTCCTGAGCTCCTGCGGTGTCTCCTGTGTTAGGTCCTACAGCAGGGTGAGGAGCCTGGGAAATGTGGAAGTCCTGGAACCCAGGCAGCAGGTGGGGCCACGACCATGAGCAGCTGCCAGCACAGCTCACCTGACTCCAGCACCCCTGCCTGCTCTCGGCTCCCCGAGGCCCCGGGCTTCCAGTGCAGCTGGAGCATCTTCCACACTTCTCTCCTCGGCTGACTGCAGCTCACACTTTTGGTGTGGCTTATGGGCCACTTTCCGGAAGAGGCTTTCCTAAGCCCACAAGGGCTACACTGTCTCCGCGCTGCTGGGTTTCAGCACATCTTCCTTGCCAGGGGTGAGTTTCTTGAGGGCAGACAGTATAGCTGATTTAGGCCCAGGCCATAAACGCAGAGTATGCTGAAAGAATGACTGAATTAAGAATGAAGGAATGAATGAATGGCAAGCTTGCCCTTGGGAAAATTGTGGAGTGGGTTGGGGGCTTTTCTCTCTGGAGATCCCCTTTCCATGCTCCCAAGATCTCTATTTCCTCCAGCCGCTCCTCCTGACTTCTGGCCACACTGTCCCCCAACCCGTGTGCTACCTTCTGGCCCCGCGCCTGGTGTTCAAGGGTGTGTCATTGGAACTACATTGTCAATGGCACAGTCCCGAGCCCTGTGGCATAAAACACACAGCTGGCTATTTATAGCCAGAGCTGTTTATATAGAGTTTATGACAAAATAGTTATGTGGTTGACCAAATTTGGAAAATTCAGCTTTAAGCAGATGAAACATGATTCTTTACTATGAAACTTCTCAGCTCCTTAATACAGTAATGTGACGCTCCAGGAAGGGGATGCATTAGCTGAGCTCCCCAAACTTATGAAAACACAAACCCCTTCTTTTTAGGCGTATCTAAGCAGAGTTTAGTAATCAATAAATTATGACTTTAAATATATTTAATTGATCAGTCTTTGAATAGGTAACACATACACATAGTACAAAATTCAATAGACACACATGGGGGTACAAGGGAAAATGTGTCTTCCTGTCTGGCCAGCCATCTAGTTCTCCACTCCAGGGGCAACCACTGTTAGCAGCTTCATGTGCTTCTTCTCAGAGATGAGGGACAGCTTGTCACCTAGGGAGGAGGGCTCCAGATGCCCCTCCTCCATAGCCCGCTATGGCGACTGCTGCTCTGGCTCCGTCCAGACTGGGGGACACATTGCATCTCTTTGCCCACATGTTAAGGACCTGGAGGTGTTGCCCTGGGCTCTGTCACAGGAGGCTCCTGTGCCCCCGGCAGCAAGTCAGAGAGGCCAGCGGGCCCCCGGAGCAGGGCTCCCTCTCACCTACTTCTCAAAATCTTGGAGAGTCCTCAGGGATGAAAAATATCAATAGTAGGACCAGCTCTAGGCTGTAGCCTGGGACAGGCTTGGGATCCCTTTGTCCTTTGGGAGAAGGCAAGTTTCTTGGTAAATACTGCAGAAACTGCTTGAGACATTGCACCACACTATTGTGCAAAAGAACTTCCAAAAAATTCTCACTTCTTCACGGAATAGACTTTCTCGGGGTGGGGATTGGGGGAGTGATGCCAAGCAGATAATGACAAAAGATAATAAAAAAAGCGGGGAACAGAATGGGCTTATTAGTTATTTGTTGCTACGTAACCAATCACTCCCAAGCCTAGCAGCTTAAAACAACAAATGTTTATTGTCTCATATGGTTCTGAGGGTCATGAATCTGGGAGTTACTCAGATCCTGGTGGTTCTGTCTCAGCACCTCTCATGAAGCTGCAGTGTAGATGCTGGCAAGGACTGCAGGCATCTGAAGTCTTGACTGGGGCTGAAGCTCTGCTTCCAAGGTTATTCATGTGGCTGTTGGCTGGAGGCCTCAGTTCTCGCCATGTGTGTCTCTCCATGGGGCCATTGAGTGTGTTCATGACATGGCAGCCTATTTCCTCCAGAGTGACTGATCCAAAAGAGAGCAAGCCAGGAGGAAGCCACAGTGCCTTTTATGACCCAGTCTCCAAAGTCACACTTTGTCGCTTCTGCCATATTTTTTTTAGGTTGTTTTATTCCACTTTATTATGAATAATATATCATAATACAATTTGTGTAGTGTCATGGAAACCATAGTGAATTTCCTGCCTGAGATGACTCAATTTCAATGAGGGATCAGTTACATATATACATGATGTATATATATACACACACATCATGTACATATGTATATACACACTATGTATATAATATACATGTATTCTCCACATAATGTAATTTTCTGGGCATAAATATGAAAGTGCTATAATGGTTCATTTTCTTTAATGAACTCAAAATACAGCTAAATATATTATTGTGCATTAATTATAAGTAGTTTTCAGACTTTGCATGAGATTTTAGATTAATGTAATTTTACTATATGTATTTTATTACACAGTTTAAAAGTTAGCATGTTTGCTTAAAATATTTAATATATAGCCCTCACATGCGAATGACAAAAGAATTCCCCAGAAAACAGCATCTTATCAAATGTTTCATTGTTTATTAAAACATTTGAATAGTTCTTAACAGGAAAATTGTCTATTACTCTGGGTTTATGGTATTAATATTTGTGAGTCTAAAAATCTGATTCTCCTGAAAAGGAAGAAAATAAACTTGGCTTAAGATAGCATCTGGAATCTTCTCAGATTTAGGGGCAAATGCTAGGAGATTCACAATGAACATTTTGTTTTGTAAGTCCCTGGCTTCAACCTTACCATGGTAAAGCATTGCTAAAGATTTCTCTTGATGAAATCTAAGCTTTGACCACATTTTTAAGCCACTCTGATATATCTAAATCCATAAATATCTTTGGAGAAAAGCCAATGACAACCTTTTGAGTGATTTCTTTCACTCACTTATGCACTAAGAAAATCGTCGAGCAGCTATTATGTGCTAGGCAGTGTGCAAGGTGCTGGCAGTAAAAGAAATGATTATGCCGTGATTACTACTGTCCTCCAGGAGATCACAATATTCTGTAAAAAGACACCCTGATAGGGGGACCCTAAACGTAAGTAACTGCTTCTCCCTCACTATCACTTCTCTACATTCTATTCCTTAGAAGTGAGTCACTACGTATGGCCCACATTCAAGGAGAGGAGATTTGATGAGTGAATTTGTGGACATATTTTTAAACCACCACAGTGAGGGCAGGGGATCAAACACGGGGCCAGCTAACAGCTGGCTGGTCCTGATCCATCACTAATAAACCCTGTGATCTTACTTTCTGGGCTCAGTCTCTTTCATGCAGTTTGGAGATGATGACAGCATATCTGTCACAAGACCAGTTGCCTAACTCGGCAGGGAGGCAGACAGCAAAAAAGTCGAGTATGGGCTTTGGGATAAAATCCCTGCCCCACCACTACATCTCTCTGGGCCTCAGTTTCCCCATTTGTATCATGACGGGGTAGGGCTGTGGTGAAATGAACTGAGACAAATATGTGTAGAAAGCTGGTCTCGGCTGAGCCTAACCGAGCAAGTCCAGAGGCATCTATTGGTAGAGAAGCCAAGTGTCGTGAGGAGGCTCTTTGTGCGTAATGCAATCAACTGAAGGACAGGCTGGAGGAAGACACTTGTCCCTCCATCACCTGCAGGTTCTTATGGCCTCCCAGGAAGCTGACCTCCTCCGCCTTCATGATTTTCTCCAGCAGCCTGCCTTCCCAGGACACAACCAAGATTTTTTATCTGGGGGAAGTATTCAGCTACTCCTGGGATTAAAGGCATCTCCCGAGACTGAAGCTAAGGGTACCCTTCACCATGACCTCTCACGGCTTGGTGTTACATGGAAATGTGGTCATGTGGTCCTGCTCAAGCCCTGGTGGCTTGGGGATACTGTGGAAGCCACCTTTCAGAATGTGCACGGAGACTGGCATCCCATCTTTGGGGAGAATGCCAAGCTCAGGACTGGGTGCTCCAGGCTGAGAAGCAAACTTCTGAAACCCTGTGTGAAGTCCAAAAACATTGCTAGTAAAATACCATCTGGAAATCAATTTTTAACCCACTATTTCTGGGCACCCGATCTCTGAAGGCCTTAGAGTTCTTTCTGGAAGGGGAGCAGCAAGTCAGTGGTAAGATGTCCTGTTAGGGGCGCTAATGAATCCCAATAGTCCTGCTTCTCTGAGAGCCAGCTCTGGGCCCGGGGGCTTGCTCTGAAGCAGGCTTTGGGTCTCAGGGCACGGGGGCAGTATTGCTGCCGGAGACTGGAAACATGTGCAAGAACCACCTGTGAGGATGTGGCAAGTGCACTCCTGGCTCCTTGGGAAGTCCCCACTGCAGAGGCTGGGCCCTCCTGCAAGCTGTGGGCCCTGATTTTACCTTCCCACGGGGGAGCGTGTGATGAAAGGCTGCTTACCCACTACTTGGAGCCAGGACTCTGGGGTCTGCAGGCCCCTCCCGCATAGTGCTGCTCACCTGGGACCAGGGAGAAGAACACAGGACAGCTGAAGATTTCCCCTCTGCTTTGAAGTCAGGCCTTTTTGCTCTTGCTGTCTCTGAAACAGAATGGAGAGAAGCCTGCATCTTAAGCTGCCCAGTCTAGGACATTTTGTTACAGTAGCCCAAGCAGGCTAAGACAATTGTCAATTCTAATTTTCTTTTCAGCCTCTATGTCTTTGTCACTTCAAGCTGAGACTGGACCATGAGGCTGCTGGGCTTTTACATGGGTTACTTGTGGAACCGGCAGAAAGCACAGGCTCCAGGCTGCCCTCCCGACCAGACTCTCGACATAAGGATGGTCTCTGCCCTGGCAAACCAGGCTAGAACATGCAGAGCACTCAGCACAGTGCCTGGCATAGGGTAAGCACTAATGAAGAGTTTGATATTGTTATTATTGGATGAGTCCGACCATCACTATCACGACACAGACCACAGGAATGAATATAAGGGATGGAAAAGGAGCATAGTTTCTCTTCAACCCTTATATTTTTAAAATACACTTCCCTAAGTATGTCACAGTAGAGGGAACTGACTCAAACGTCTGCAGCGGTGAGGGGGGACAGAAAGGAGCAAGGCCAGCACTGGGGGCTACGCTGAGCCCACCCCTACCACCAAATTATCTAATCTTTCTAGAAAGTTTAGAACACCTATTTTCTTCAATGTGAAATCTTCAAAGTTTTAACTAATTCAAAAACTTTAGGAGCTGCACAAGAGCTGTCAGGGGCAGCCAGCTGTGGGTCTACTTGGCCTTGAAAGGTCAACCTGGAATGGTCCAGGGCAGGTAAGGTGTTCTAGAAGCTTCTGTTGGGCACACTGATAAGTGTGTCCAGGCCCAGGCAGGGTGAAGGGTAGAGTGTTAAAAGGGCAAGGAGACAGGCCTTCTCGGAGAGGTGTGGGCTGAGCTCCACAGCAGCTAAGCCTTCCAGATATCCTGGGTGGCTCGTGGGATGGGGTAGCAGCCGTTTGGGCCAAAGTGCACAGAAAGAAGCTTTCTGCAGCCCCACACTTCTTATCTCCCCTCCAAGGATCTGCTCTTTGACATCTTACCCAGCAAAACACACCTCCAGGAAGGACCCTGGGCCCAGCACACTGAGGTGAGTCCCCTTCCTGGGGTGGAGGTGCCCTTTACCTGGAGCAAAAGCCAGTGGAGCCGAGAGAAAAAGCTTCCTCAGTCACAGCTCAAGCGCGGGCTGGCAGGTGGGTGTTGGGGGCATGTGAGGTGACAGCCTTCTCGGAACCCGTGCATTTGTGTGTCACCATCACATCACCACCCCAAAATAGCAGCACCTGGTCTTTGCAGCACACTGTGCTTCAGGTGGAAGGAGGACATTCCTGCTTCGGTTGTATCTCCCATCCTCTCCAGCCCCGGAGAACATGGACCCCGATGGCCTCTGCAGGGCCCACGTCAGCCATGTACTAAGAGGCTCAGAGATACCAGATACCAGAGAGTGGGCCAAGCCTGTCCACACCGTCCTGGAGTTACCGGCATCTCCTGTGTGCCAAGCCTGGGCTGGGTCCTGCCACTCCTCCCCCAGGCCCCTTAGCTCCCAGGCTGGCATTGCCCTGCCTCCCAGAGGCCTTGCCCTCTGTCCCCACCTTGCCCTGCTCGCTCCCCCACCTCTCAGCTTGCCTCTGAGCTGCTGCCTTAGGAGGTGCCCAAAGCACTGTCATTAGATAAGCGAGTGTCTGCGGTGTGTGTGCGGCTGCCACAGAGCAGGCATCAGGCAGCCGTCTGGCCTCTGGTCTTCCTTCTGTCAGCCTGGTGGTGCCACCACGGGTCCCCTTGGTTATGGCAAAAGTCAAGGAGACACCTGACACAGACAAGGCAATTCTATGAGGCTTCCCATGGCCATTCTTCAGAGCAGACCATGGCGCAAGGCCATGTCAAATTCAACAGGACCTGGGCAGGCTTAGTGTTCTTCACCATAGAATGGGTTTCTTGGATTGTTAAATGCAGTTATAAGTTTAAAATTCATATTTATTATTTACAAAGTTCTAGACAGAGTGGACATTGTATTTTCTTTCTCAGGAAAGCAGGGAGGGAAATTGAGGCCCTGGAGCAACTCCAAGGACATGCACTCTTGTCCCTGTTTACTCATTGACTCACTGAAAACACCCCCGAGCTTCTCCCAAGTGCTGGTTTCTCAGCTCTAAAATGAGGGGCCTGCACGGAAAGCATCTAGCATTGCTCCAAGACCCTGTACAGCCCCACTGTCCCATTGACACTTTCCCAGCAAAGCCCAAAGGCTATGGTTGGTGGCATCTTGAGGACACAGCAGCACAGATGTACCTTTATCGAATTGCAGTGGATGCAGCCCCCAAACTGAGCAAGGGCCTTCAGAGGCCACCTGAGATGAGGGAGCAAAACGCCAGTGATCACAGATGTTCTGATTGCTAACTCCCAGCCAGTCAGTCTATGGTGGCACCTGTGTGACAAGTACTGATATGTCATGCAAAATTGTCATGACAGTTTTGTTCTCCAGCTGGTTAGAAGAACAAGGGAGCATAGATATGAAGGCAATGTCCACTTTACAG
The DNA here is from genome assembly GCA_023783475.1 of Daubentonia madagascariensis. NCBI lineage: Eukaryota > Metazoa > Chordata > Mammalia > Primates > Daubentoniidae > Daubentonia > Daubentonia madagascariensis. Next base: position 28,594,548 of record JAKFHU010000144.1, on the reverse strand, counting down.
GTGAAGGAAATGACATTTGGAACAATGAAGGGACTACACAGGTAGTCAGCGGTACAGCAGGAACCTGACTCAGGCTCTGTGTTCTTGAGATACAGGCAGTTATCCGAGGGCTCGGAGGGGAAGCACGACTGGAAGGTAGTCTTCCCCACCTTAGTCTGACCTACCTCTGGTCCTAAAACCACATTCGCTAGATTGCTACCTCCTTTCCTCCAAAGCACATCTTTCAGGAAGGGAGAATACATTAAGAACAATCACTTCCCCATACTCTACTGAGAATAAACTCTCCATGCTGCGTTCTGCCATGTCTGGGCGGTGAGGTTGTGGGGAGAGGGGAGGAGGACGCTGCTGAAGCGTGAATCGCTGTCCAAGGAGGGTGAAGTGGGCAGCATGCTGCAGTGAACAGATAGGCACAGCCAAGAAAGGACAACACAGGACAAATTTCCTGTCAATGTTCCTTGTATAGGGACACAAGTAAATTTCATGCTGTTAGGGGCTGAATTGTGTCCCCGCTCCAAATTCATATGTTGAATCCCTAACCCCCAGTATCTCAGAATGTGACATATTTGGAGATGGGACCTTTAAAGAGGTGATTAAGTTAAAATATAATTGTTAGGGTGGGGCCCTAATCCAATCTGACTGGTGTCCTTATCAGAAGAAGTTAGGACAGAGAGACACAAGGGGCAGGTGCACAAAGGACAGACTATGTGAAGAGGCAGGGAGAAGACAGCTATCTGCAAGTCAAGGAGAGTGACCTCAGCAGAAACCAACCCTGTAGGCACGTTGATCTCAGACTTCCAGCCTCCAGAACTGTGAGAAAATAAACTTCTGTTGTTTAAGCTACCCAGTCTCTGGCATTTTGTTATGGAGGCCCTAGCAAACTAATACACACACTAACAAAGTTTGTCTCCTGATTATCCCAGCTACATAAGTCACTGGTTTTCCATTGTTGCTGTGGATGCCAGGGAGCTCAGAGCAAATGGCCAGTTATGGTGACCAAATTGCCTGGAGTGATTCTACATGTTTTGGGGACATGCTCCCTGCCCAGAAAAACCAGCATCCAGGAGTGAGGGGGTGCAAAGAGGCTGCTGTGGCTTGGGATTATCTCAATTGAGAATTGGTTGGGCCATAACCCAGCACTCTTTTTGGCCACTTTGCCCAATCTATGCTTCATTCTACTGACCTGGGGAGAGGTGTCTATAGACCCAGTACAGAGCTCCAGTCTCAGCCTACCCTGTCCCACATGCCAATACCTGGCTGACTTGATCAGTAACCAAAAGCAGAGAGTTTGGTCCGAAATCCCCACACAGAAGCATTCTGCACCCCCTGCTGAAGGAAGGCCCTGGGGAGGGTGTGTGTCTGCCCCACATTCCAACCCAACAGCGTGGCTGTCGGGCAGGACCAGCCTCAGACTCAAACAGGGTAAGAAGTTGCTGGCCCTGTGCCCCCTGGGGTGATTCCATGGGTGCTGAGAAGGGTTTGGCCTCTTTCTCCACCCTTCTGCACCTCTGGCTTCATTCCCACATTCCAGCAGGGCTTCAGTTCTGCAGATGGAGTCTGGGGTGCTCTCACTGAATAGAAAATAGCCCCACGAGGGGCGATATTCTCCAATCTCCCCATCGCCAACATGCACATGCTCTGACGGCAGAGCTGAGGGAATAGCCCAGCACCCTCACCTCCGTGCCTCTCACCCAGCAGCGGGTGGAGGACACTTCTTAACCTGACCATGACCCTCATCTACTTCTGCATTAGCAGGGAACCACCCCACCATGGTGGGACTTTGGTGGGAGGTGACTTCTGAAGCCAAAGTACCAAGACCATCCTTCGTCACCTGCCCACCCAGCCCAGCAGGACATGGGCCAGTGACTTGGGCTTGGGCTCTGGGACACTCCTGCATGGGGTTTGGACTTGTGGTGAGTGACAAGGTCATGAAGGGATGGCTGGAATCCGTACGCAGAGATGGCAGTTGGCTGTCCCAGAAGCTCAGCAGCAGCAGCATCCTAATTGGCCTGTTCCAGTGGTGTGCCCTTGGACATGGTTCCTGCTTAGAAGCTCCCTGGGCTCCTGGCTGTGTTCCCAGTTTGGCTTTGCAGCCCTGGCCACCGGTGCCCTCCTAGTAGAGGCCCTTTCTGCTGAGTCAGCCCAGCTGGTTTGTATTGCCTGCCCCAGGCTCTAGTTATTGGTCTGGTGCCCAGGAGGGGAGCTGGGGCTAGTCCCTGAGGGAGCCAGCATGGTCTGAAAAGTCACTTGCCACATTCGAGGCCTTTGCATGGTCTTCAGGCAATGGATAAATGGATAAGGGCTCTGTTTTCCAACAAGTGGGAGGGAAACCCTAGGGAGCCCCAGAGGGTTGCAGGGAGCTCTGGAGTTCAGGGTTTCCAAGTCCAAGTATCGGCATCCCAAGTGTCAGGGCCCCAGTCTTCCGTAGCTGGACCCCGGCCTTTGCTGGGCCCACTCAGGAGGAGAGGGGTTACACGTTGAAAGAGCCATGGAACCCAGCTTACGCACACCAGTCTGGGAGTCGGCCCTGAGGGTGCTGAGCCAAGGGCAAGAGAAGAGTGTGCCAGACAAGAGTTGTGGCTACGAGGGCATTCAACCGTAACACAGACTTAACATCCAGGGAGGGGCCCTGGGATGATTCCAACATGCCTATGGGATGGCTCTTGGAAACTAGGGAAAATGGCCCACTTTTTAAAGAAAAAGGCAACAGAGAAGTGAACTTTCAAGGCTGACTGTAGAAGAAGAAACCAAAAGGCTTGGAGATGCAGCTGCAAGAACCATCTGCTCTAGGAGACTGGAGAACCGACAACCTGCCTGTGGTCATCAGGAGGGCTGAGGATCACTTACCATGGTGGTGAGGAGTTCACTGGTGAGGGGAGCACCAGTGTCATTGAAAAGTTCAGTGATAGCTGTCCTTGACAAGCCATGGCTGATGGCAGGAGATGCCACCGCAGAGCAGGGCCCCTAGAGCGGTCAGGATGACAGCACCTTGCATAGCAAGGGCCGGGCAGCAGCACTTCACTGCAGCACTTGCTTCTTCAAGGTAGGTGTGATTACTGTGATACAATGGGCCACGAGGTCAGGATGAGGGGATGGGGCGAGTGTTCTAACTTTCAGAGATACATGGAATGGAGATGGCCAATAGAACAAAGTGTCATCCCTAGGGACAAAATAGATGGTCAACCACGTAGGGCACTGCTTAATATACATAATTTAAAAGGTCAAGAATGGATTAACACCCAAATGTCCACCAGTGGATGAGTAGATAAACAAAATGTAGCACATCCATACCATGGAATATTATTCAGCCATAAAAGGAAATAATGTACATGCTACAACATGGATGAACTTTGAAAACATCATGCTAAGTGAAAGAAGCCAGGCACAAGAGGACACATATTGTGTGATTCCACTTGTATGAAATGTCCAGTATTCTGGCAAATCCATACCCAGAGAAATAGACTCATGGTTACCAGGGGATGGTGAAGAGGGTAGATGGAGCCTGACTGCTAATAGGTACAGGGTTTCTTTCTTGGAGTGATGGAAATGTTCTGGAATTAGATAGTGGTGATGGTTACGCAACCTTGTGAATACACTAAAAACCAGGGGATTGTACATGTTAAAATAATAAATTTTATGTTATATGAATTATATAGTCAAAAAGAAAAAGAAAAAGAAAAGAAATCACAGTGGAGTCACAGAAGGCTATGGAAATTCATGGTCTTTTGCCCATTTTCTAGTCCTGAGCCTGTTTTCGGACCCAGAAACCATTGGCTAAAGCGGGGGCTGGGCCCCCTTGAGGAAGAACCTGTAACACCATGGTGAGTGTGTATAGGTGATTTCTCTGGTCTTTCTCCAAAAGGACCTATGGTATTTTACTTGGATAACCACACCCAGGTTTTCAAGGGCAGTTGGATATGGTCTGAGCTGCTACTGATATCGGAAGTGCCATCATGCCCCTCCTATTAGGACAGGGGCATGTGGGGGTCGGGTAACAATGGCCCAGACCCATCCCATAGTGTGTTCACTGGGCCCCTGGGGCCACCAGGGGTCATGTCCTAGGTTCTTGAATGTTTAGTTGGAATAGACTTACTTGGCAGTTGGCAGAACCCACAAATTTGTCCCTTGACCTGTAGAGTAGGGTCTACTGGGGAAGGGTAACTAGAAGCCCCTGAATTTCCCCCTCTAGCCATGATAGAGAGTAAATCAATGATATTGTAATACATCCAGGGAGGGTGGGATGGAGGACTATCAGAGATAGCACCACCCTCAGAGACTTTAAGGGTGCCAAGGTGGTGGTCCATATTACGTCTCCCATTTACTTCTTTAGAACTTGAATCACTAGTTCCTCCCTTGCATAGACCACAGGGATCATGGACGATGACAGTGGACTACTACAGACTTTTCCATGCAGTAGCTCAGCTGCAGCTGTTGTGCCACATGGAGCTTCTTAATTAGAGCAGATGAACACAGACTTTGGTACATGGCAGGTTGCTTTGCTGAATGCCATCTGCTCCACAACCCATCAGAAGGAGGAGCAGAAGCAGCTTGCATTCCTATGTGGTGCCAAAAGCAAACATTAAGAGTTCTGCCCTGGGGCTATGTTGATTCTCCTGTTCTCTGTTACCCTACAGTCTGCAGGAAGGGAACTCGACTGTATGAACTTTCCCCGAGCAGCACACAGGTCCCTTGTATTGGTGATACCATGGTAACCAGACCCGAAGAGCAGGAAGTGACAAGTACTCTTGAGGCCACAGAAGACACATGTTCTCTGCAGGGTAGGAGATAAACCCTACAGAGATTCAGGGACCTTTCCCATTTGTAGTGTTCTTAGGGAACTGGTAGTCTAGGGCATGATGGGTTAGCTCTCCAAGTAAAATGGGAGTTATTGCACCTTGGACTTCCTACCTCTAAGAAAAAAAAATCCGTAGTAGGCCTTTTTGGGTTTTGGAGGCATGATATTCCTTATTTGGGAACTGCTGTGACCCATTTATGAGTTGGTACAGAAGGTTGCTAGTCTGGGCTAGTTTTGAGTGGCTCCCAGATCAAGAAGGAGCTCCACAGGAGCCAGACTAGGGTACAGGCAGCTTTAATTTTTGGGCTAGATGAACCACAAGCAGGGGGCAAGGTCTTGGTTCATCCAACTCTGTGCGCTGATGCCTCTTCCCCGCCTCACACCTCACACCTCACACCTCATGGGGCTTTCCATGACCAGTTGACAGAGGAGGAAAAAGCCCAAGCTTGGTTCATGGATGACGGACCAACTCAGTATGTCAGGGGGAGAAAAAGATGGATGGCAACCGTGCCACAGCCCCACGCAGAGTTGGCTGCAATAGTCACCCCCAGTAACAATGAAAACCTTCCAGCATCCTGCAGTGCACCTGGTCATCCACTTCGGGTGTGTCCAGAGAAGCGCCCTGGGGTAAGGATATACATGGACTCTTGGGCAGCAGAGAGTGGCTCGGCTGGTGGGTCAGGAGCCTGGGAGGATAGTGGAAGTTCAGGGACAGGGAGGCCTGGGAAAGAGGCATGTGGATAGACGTATGGGAGAGGGCACAGGGTATGAGGATCTTTGCATCCACCAGGGAGAGGCACTAAATAACTGACTGGACAGGATAACTTGCCAGCAGATGCCAGCCCTCTGCACTCACCAGCTGAGTGCTTGTGCAATGGTGGACGGTGGGGGCTGTGCCTGGCTGATCTTCAGTTTTAACAGGAACTTTCATTGTTGTTACTTGATGCTTTGCTTTTACCAAAATAGTCTTTTGTCTGATATTAATGTAATGATACCTCCTTTCTTTGAATCTATATAATATTTTTTTCAACCTTTCACTTTCAACTGGTCTGTAACCTTGTGTTTGAGAAGTCTCTCATAAAAAAGCACATAATTGCATGTTTTTAAAATCTAGTTTGATAATCTCTGCCTTTTAGCTGGAACACTCAGTCCATATATGTAAAGTAATTGTTAATATATTTGGGGTTTAATCTAGCCCCTAATTTTGTGCCTGCTTTATCTCCCCATCTTCCCTCCCTTCCTTAAGAATGCTTATTTTTTCTTCCATATCCTTGCTCCAATCTTTTAGTGAATACCCTAGAATTCTTAGTATATAACAAGAATTACAATTATATATTAATGTATACCATGAATTCTTACTATATAAAACTCTGAACTCAATACCTTTTTACCTTCTACCCAGATAGTACAAGGATCTTCAAACCCTTGAACTCCATGTAACATGTGCTTAGCATGTGTGTTTTCTTGTCTAGAACTCTAATTCTGTTTCGGTTTTCTTAATCCCTCTAGACATTATTAATACTGCTTGCTATGGTTTGAATATTTGTCCCCTCCAAAACTCATGTTGAAATTTAATCCCCAATGTGGCAGTATTGAGAGGTGGTGCCTTTAAGAGGTGATTGGGGGCCAGGCGTGGTGGCTCATGCCTGTAATCCCAGCATTTTAAGAGGCTGAGGTGGGAGGCTGGCTTAAAGTCAGGAGTTTGAGACCAGCCTGGGCAACATAGTGAGACCCCATTTATATAAAAAATAGAAAAATTAGCTGGGTGTGGTGACATGACTCTGTACTCTCAGCTACTTGGGAGGCTGAGGCAGGAGGATTGCCTGAGCCCAGGAGTTTGAGGTTGCAGTGAGCTATGATGATGCCACTGCACTCTAGCCCGGGCAACAGAGTGAGAACCTGTCTCAAAAAAAAAAGAGATGATTGGGTCCTGAGGGCTCTGCTCTCATAAATGGATTCATCCATTCATGAACTAATGGATTAAGAGATTAATGGGTTAATGGATTAGTTAGTTATCATGGGAGTGCAACTGGTGGCTTTATAAGAAGAGGAAGAAACACTTTAACTAGCACATTAGCACACTCAGCCCCCTCGCATGTGATGCCCTGTGCCGCCTTAGGACTCTGTAGAGAGTCCCCTCCAGCAAGAAGGCCCTCACCAGATGTGGCCCCTCAACCTTGGACTTCTCAGCCTCTATAATTGATAGAAATAAACTCCTTTGCCTTATAAATTACCCATTTTCAGGTATTCTGTTATAAGCAACAGAACATGGACTAAGACACTGCTTTCCACTCTCAGCAGTTGCTGCCGTTTCCCCTCACAAGCCCTTTCTTTGCTCTTCTTTCCTTCGCCCACCTCGAGCCTTTCTCTGAGATCACTTTCCTTCTCCTAGAAATTCACTTTGCAGAACTCCTTTCAGGCAGACTCAGTCTTCACTGTGCCCTCATTCTTGAAAGATCGTTTCCCTCTGTAGAAAATTCCACATTGGCTGGTACCTTTTAGCCCTTTGAAAACTGCGTACCCCTTCCCTGTATTCAATCACCATAGCTTGAGGTCCCTGGTGCAGGTGCCCCTGACTGACACCCCAGGCGGCTGCCTGGCAGGCCCTCTGCTTCACCCTCACCCAAGGGTGCCAGCCCTCAGTGCAGGAAGGGCCTCCACCCTGGCTCCACACCTCAGGTGGCCTCTGAACCTCGAGTCTCTCCTTTAAGGCTCCGAATTCTTACCATGCTCGACGCATGCTTTACCCAGAGGGTGGCCTGGCAGTTCTCCATTATCTTGCCAGTTATTTAGAGCTTTTAAGGTAACATTTTTAACATGTTCTAACATTTCCAGTTGTTTCCAACAGGACAGTTTATCTGAATAACCTAGCTCCTGTTCCCAGACAGAAGTGCAGATGTTGCCACCTTGTATTTCATATTACATTCTCTGGACACTATCTTAGTCCCTGTATCATGATAAATGTTTTGGATTATGGGCAATTTTCCTGTGAAATCTTTCCAAGATAACTCTTACATAGCAGTCCAACAAGTAAGGCAGAAAAGAAAAAAAAAAAAGAGCTCTCCTGGTTGAAGCAGGTGTGGGGGTGCAGAATGCTCTCTGCTTAGCCTGCCTCATCATCTACCCCTATGAGCCTTGAGGTCCTCCTGGAAGCCCTAGGGAGTCCCGGGACACAATTTGAAAATTATTAGCCTAAAAACGTACTAATCAACATAAATTCACCATTGTCCATACCCTAAGAAAATCCAAATGGCTGCGTTGAGTGTGTCCATTCTGTTATGTTTAGGGAAAAGAGTCCCAGAGTCTGAGGCAGGGGCTCCTCTGGCTTGGGGAAGTGGCCCTTGGTGCAGTGGGGCATAATGAATTCTCATAACTATGGCAACTGCAGGGTGCCATGAACAGTTGCGCAGGTTGTCCACTACTCCAAGACTCCCAGCCCAGGAGGCAAGTGGGTTCTGAAATCTAGTGTATGCCCTGCACTAGGTTAGGTTAGGACTCTTTTCTTCTAATTTACAGAAAAGTTCTATACAGGGCAACATGGCTGTATGACCAGGGTGAACTGCCATGATCACCCCACTAGGCTTGCTCACTCCCTAACACCCTCTGGGCCTCTTTGGTACCCTGCAGACTTCACTGCAATTCTGACCTCAGAAAGGAGGATCATGGACAGGGAACCTAAGTATTCAGGTCTAGAAGAGAACCTCCCCATGGAACACAAGCAAATTGGCATGTGGCTTATGTGCTCTAGTCCCTTACACTGAGGGGGAGGGAGTATGGTTCAGTCCCCCTGGACCCAGCAGGATTCCAGGAACTGAGGACCTGGCCATGGGCCCTGAACCCCTGGGAGGCTCTTGGGAAATGCACTTAGCTTTCTTCAGTCAAGGTCTCCTGCCCAACCTGGTGTCTGTGTGGCCCCCACTGCTGGCTGGAATCCAGTCTTAACTTTCCCTTCCCCCAGCTCCCGCTGACCCAGTGACAACAGTTTGCTTAAGATGAAAACCAGCCAGCAAAGTGACAAGGCTGCCAGCAGGACGAACGGCCCCCCTCGGCCTCCCTGCCCATGGGGCTCTGGCAGCCACTTTGACTGGAAAACACACATTGTTTGGGGGCGTTGCGGATACAGTACAGATTATTTTTAACAAATTGTTCTGACTTAGTGAAAAACCTGAAAGATAGTGTTGATAATCATCCTTATTTTAGTGCCGCAGATGGCACTGCTATAATTAGACACTTGTTTCTGGGTGATTCTGCGGTTCCTATAAGAAGACACCTTGCCTGGTGCAGAAATACATCATTGAGGTTGTCTTTATTTTTTAATTTGGGGCTCAATCTTTTCCTCTGTACCCTTAAGTATTAACAACATGTGTTGAGAAAAAGTAAATTATTCACATGTCTCTCAAGCTAATATTAGCCTGAAGACAAATGAGAGGTTTGGGCCCTCTTTGTTCTCTGATGCGAGTGACAAGCAGGAATTACCCGCTGCTCTGCCCTCCTCCTTGGAGGTGCTTCCCGGGCCCCGGGCCAAGTCAGCCTCCCTGCACTAGCTTTCATATCAGTGCTTTCCATGTGTGATTATGTACTTATCTGCGGATTCTTGGACTAATGCCTGTCCCCTCTCCTGGACCCTAAGCTCCACAGGGAAGGGGCTGGGCTTTTCTGTTCACGGCGTGTGCCCAGTGCCTAGAACGGGGACATCTGTGACATGCAAGTATGAATGGGAAAGCCACCGCCAGAGGTGGGCATCCAGGGAACCCGGAGCCTCCAGCTCTCTTCCCAGTTCACCCACCCGTGGGCTCATTGCCACAGGTCAAGCCTTGGGCCAATATTGAGCCTAGCTCTATGACTTCGGTTTTCTCACCTGACAAATGGAATTAATAAAACATGCTCCACTTACAGCAAAGAGCTAGCATGAGCCTTTAATAAGGAAGATGTGAATGTGATAAGACTGGAAAGGGCGGAGCAGATCTGAGCCAACAATTCTACAATTAGAATTAGGATTGGGGTGGGGGGGCGCAGGCAGGATAACTGGAATTCCAGTGACAGCCTTTGGGAGCAGGTGTCTCTTCAAGACCTATCACAGCCACAGCCCAGAGCACAGAGTCTCTCACACGGTAGGTGCCCAATGGATGAGTTAGTTGCCCTTAACCACCCGGGGAAGCCAGCCTCGAGATGGCCCACAATGATCCCACCTCCCAGCCTTCACACCCTTGTGTAGCCTCCCCCTACACCACACCGGACCAGTAGAATACGGCAGAAGTGATGGTGTGGCACATCCAAGGATAAGTTACTAAAGGCGCTGCAGCATCCTTCTTGGTTGCATTCTCTCTCTCTCTCTCTCTGTGATCACCTGCTCCAGGAGATGCCACATCGTGAGCAGACATACAGAGCTCATGTGTCTGAGGAACTGGGGCCTCCAGCCAACAGCCACGTGAAGGCTGCTGGAAAGCAGGTCCTGCAGCCCAGTCAAGTCTTCACAGACTTCGGTCCTGGTCAGCAGCTCAACTTCAGCCTCATGAGAGCCGCTGAGACTCAGGACAACTGGCTAAGCTGCTCCGAGATTTCTGATCCTCAGAAACTATGTGAGATATACATGGTGGTTGTTTTAAGCTGTTAAGTTCTGGGGTCATTTGTTACACAGCAATAGATAACTAATACACCACCCAACCATATCTCTGCCTCCTGGCTCAGCCTCCCCCAGCTGCAGTGTGGCCTCCTCTCTACTTCCCACCTCTCTGGTCCTCACTTCCTCCCTTCCATGCAGACCAGCCCTCTGGTTCTTACTTAGCAAGGGCCCCCAGCAGGGGCCAACATAGACCAAGACAGAGGAAAGAAAAAAGCCTTGAGAACCAGGGTGTCAGATAACCACAAAAACCAGAACCTCAGAGCTCTGTCCCCTGGCCTGAGGTGGACACTTGACCTTGCCCCACCCCCTCCCCCCCACATTGGCTCCATCTCATTTCCTAAGAGAGGGGGAGGGCCCTCACCCAGCCTCCTCTCCTGTCTGTCCTTCCAAGCCCGCCACAAAGCGGTTGGGCCACAGCTTACTTTCTCCAAGCTGCCCAAGGACTGCGATCTCTTCTGTGAACCTCAGTACTAGTGGCTGGTATCTTCTGGAGGCCATATCCCACCAACAAATCCAACTGTGTAATTTGGTAAGAGTTCCTGCAGGAGAGGGACAGGCTCCCGCTGGCTTCTTACACCCAGGTTGTCTGCCTCCAGGACACCCACCAGACAGAGGTGTCTTCCATTTGTTAAGTACCCCAAAGTCCCCAGAGTCTCCTGGGGCCTCCTGCTGCCAACCACCTGCCACTCCTATGCCCATCTTCTGTCCTCCAACACGCTAGCAACCACGGTGAGCAAGCGGAGGGAGCTTCCTTTGCAATTAATTTTTCATTTTTAGAAAAGGGATCCATGCATGTGGTATATAGTCCAAATGGTTTAGGGTCCTGATGCAACGTGGACATTCTCTGCCTGTCTCTGTCATTCCACGGTCCCACGCACCACGTTCCTTTTTTTTTTTTCATTTGCTTATGAAAAAAGTTAAGGATATATGTATGACTTTTTTATTCACTGTATTTTGATATTATTTGCTGACTTTCCATTTTAATAGTGGAGGGTTTGCCACTTGTGGTCCACTGTGTCCCCACTTTCCTCCCTCGCCCATCATCCGAATAGATTTTTATAACATAATTTCTGGTTAAGTTAATGGTCAATGTTTACATGACTAACACTATAACATCAAGTTCATCGCAGAGCCAAATAGTGTGCGATGAACATGGTCCTTTCTCATAATCCACTCCTGCCCCCTGCACTGGAGGTAAATGTTTCCTTTTATTATTCAATTAGTTGTCAATGTCCTGATGGGTAACATTTCCCCAAATGCTTCCATATTTCTGTCAAATACCTATCAACAACTGTGTCAAACTCTAACACATCAGGTACTTGAGCAGTTCACCCTTCCCTGGAGGCCTTCTCCCCAGGGCCCACTGACTTCCTGTTGTGTTGCTACAAACTGTCACCTTGGGGCTTCTCTTGGCCTTGCCATTGAGCCGTGTCCCCTGCTTCCTGCACCCCAGGTCCTCTTCTTTCATGGTTTACTTGCTTGTTTTGGAGGAGCACACCCTCCAGTATCTCCTGAGAAAGATACACAGAAGGTAAAAATTTTGAAAATGTTGCATGCCTAGAAATTGATTTATACTACTTCATACTTGAAAGATAATCTGGCCAGATATAGACATTTAGGTTGAAAATAATTTTCCATCAAAGTTTCAAAGGCATCTGTCTCCCGGTGCTGCCATCCTGAAGTCTAATATTCTAACCTTCGTGTGATGTACTCCTCTCCTCCAACCTCCAGCTTGTAGGGCTTTCTCTTTACCCTGAATGCCTTCAGGTTTTTGCGGTGATACACCTTAGCATGAACTTTTAAAAACTCATTGCAGTGGCCCTTAACAGGCTCTTTCCATTTGGAGGTTCCCATCCTTTAGTTGGTAATTTTCTTGTATTATTTCTTTGAAAATGTCTCCCTCTTTGTTTTCTCTGTTCTCTCTTTTCGGAACTCTGATTAGTAGAACACCTCATCATCTGAGTCTCTAGTTTTGTCTTTCATTTCTTATTGTCAATCTCTTTGTCTTATTTCTTGAGATTTCCTTGACTCCTCATTCTATCCTATTTGTCAGATGTCCTCTTTCTTGTGCTTGGATCACCTCTTCCTTATAGAACGCTGATCTTGTTTCTTGGATGAAGTATCCTCCCTCACCCCCCAAGGATGTGAATGACAGGAGCTTCATTTTGAGCTTGTGTTCTGCTTCCTTCTCTCTGATTCCCCCCAGTGCCTTTTTTTCTTTTTTTTGTTTGTTTTGCTCCATGTTGGCAGCTTCACTCCCATGTCCAGTGACCCCTGGCAATCTGTTCATCTCTGAGAGTGCAGCACTAAAGAGCTCTTTGAAGACATGTTGTTGGCAGGGGAATGGCTTTAGACTGGTGGGGGTAGCACATTTCTTTGCAGGGTGGTCCTCCTACATAAGCGTTTTTAGGCCCCCTCTCTAGGGAGATGTGCCCTGCCTGGGGCATGTAGGTTGTGCTGCCAAAGCCCTGGGAGTACAGTGGGGGATGGGGTTTTGGTGTCTTGGGGTCTCCTCAGTGTGTGCAAAGTCGTTCTTCTTATACCTCGACTCCTTTTTAGTCAAGCCCCACGCTCGCCTTCTGCTGCCCCTGGGGTCCCTGTGCCTACAGCTACCCCTCTTCAATTTCTCCAAAGAACAAACCTCTAGGCTTGTCTGGGGAGTGCAGTGCAGGCAACCTGGGAGTCCACTGGCTTCCCGGACAGAGTGTGGATCAACCCCTGTGTTTTTGCCTCCACTACCCTACCTCATCTTGCCTTCTGTAGTGCCAGCTGCCTCCAATTGCCCAGGCTGCTGGGTCTGATCGAACCAATGGACCCGATTCTTGACAGCATTGGTCCTTGGGTCCTGGCTTCCTCCTCTCTGCTCCAACTCACACATCTCGGTCTAGCCATCAGGAAAATGGGGATAACAGAGGTTCCCACCTCTTCAGTTGTTGTGAAGAAGACATGAGCTCAGGGTGGTGCCATCACTGTCACGATGGGAATCACCCAGGCAGTTCCCTCAGGCAAGCTCTGTCCCGCAGTGTGCGTTCTGTTTCACCCACACAGGCCCAGGATGAGCAGCAGGGTCTAGTAATGATGTGAAATGCTCTTGGAAGCGTGCAGAGCCAGGGAAATCTGTCCCCTCCACGTGCTCCTGGCCCCTGCCAATCGGTTCATGACCCAGTCGCCAGCCAAGCGTGGCACTGAGAACATATTCAGCCTCCCTGGGGCTTTGCTCACCCCCCTCCCTCCGAACCCTCAGAAAGAGATTTGTGCAATGCAAAGTAGCAATAATAATAGTATGAGATGGCAGCTGAGACCTGTGCGGCTGATGACAGTTTGAAAGAAGGATGAGCAGGCTCTATACCATCTGCCCACTGACTTTTCAAGTTACTTTTACCCACCCTTGAAATTATGTCTGCCTTTAGTAAGAAGAATTACCAGCATGAGCAAAATGGGAGTGTTCACCATGCAAGGGCAGGTGAGTTGCTCTGTGCTGTTGGGGGTTTACACCTCGAAAGGTGAGGGGTGTCCCTTCTGCTGGCACAGGCCTTGGCAGAGGGTGGCACAGGTGACCGTGACATGAAAAGCCGAGGGGGCCAGGCCTGCTGCTGAGATCTGGACTTGCCCACCGCCTGCCCCTGCCCAGGGCTGTCGGGGTACAAGGCCTTGCCTAGAGCCGTGAACACCCAGAGGCCTGGCTGGACCACAGGCTGCACAGGTGGACACGTGGACATGTAGTTGCTCTTGCAGCAGTGGGCACGTGCAATTCAGCTGAATTTCAGGGAAGCCGGTAAGCACTGGGGCATTTTGCTTGATGATCCGGGCACAGTCAGGTGTTTATTCAGAAAAATACACACTTAATGTAAATCACGCAGAGAAGAAAGGCATTTGTGAGTTACAATCCCCTCCTCCTCCTGAGGGGAGAGTGTTTGGTACTGCAGGGCCCTTGGCTTCCTGGTCAGGGAAGGAATGGGGGGCATTTGTGGGGGATGTGGGGAAAGCCAAGGCTGAAGGGGAGGAGGGGGAAATCTAAGACAGGGAGGGTCTGAGGCCATTGAGATGCTGCCTGGGGAAAGGGGGCATGCTGCCAGCGGGTGACAAGAAAGCTCCACCCACACACACACGGGGTGGAGCAGCCCCTCAGCACTCCACCTGCAAAGCGGCCAGCTGCCGTGGGTGTGTGGGTGCATCCACCAGCCCAAGGCACAGAGCCTGCCCTGTTGGCCTCTGCCCACTCAGCTGTTCTAGCCCGTGGATTTGGGGAACCCCCTGGGGGCATCAGTGATGCCCAGGTAAGTGCTCGTATTTAGGGACAAGTAAGAACATAAGTACACAGCAGAAGTGTCTGCAGGTATGGCAGGCCTTGCCTCAGTCGCCCCGTGCAGACTGCCCTTTCTGGCAGGGCACAGACTGTATTGTGGGATCTGCCTTTCCAGAGCTGACCGTGCAGTCCCCAACCCAGGGAGCAGCTGGGTTGGTCCCACCTCCAGCTAGCAGCAGGCAAGAGTAGGACCAGAAGCAGGCTGCAGCCTCCCACAGGCATGGCTGTGACCACTTAAAAAAACTGAAAATGCCCTTCATGCTTGGAGGGAAACATCCAAACAGAAAGAAGGAGGAGATGATGGGAATGAGTCTCTAGGCACCTACCCCAGGCCCCAGGCCCCCTCCCTGACTGTCTTGGTCAGCTCGGGCTGCTATGACAAAGTGCCATAGACTGGGTGGCTTATAAATATCAGACATTTATTTCTCACAGTTCTAGAGGCTGGAAGTCCCAGATCAAGGTGCCAGCGTGGTCGAGTTCTGGTGAGGGCTGTCTTCTATGTTGCAGACAGCCGCCTTCTCACTGTGTCCTCACATGGCAGAGAGACAGGAGAGCTCTCTGGGGTCCCTTTCATAAGGGCACGAATCCCATCATGGGAGATCATCCTCATGACCTAATCACCTCCCAAAGGCCCCACCTCCTCATACCATCACATTGGGGTGAGGTTTCAACATATGAATTTGGTGGGGGGGGGCCAGGACAGGACAAACATTCAAACCCTAACACCAGAGGAAACCCAGGGTGCTAATCTCCATGTTTTATGTAATCCTCCCAGGAATTTCTATGCGCGCGCACACGCACACACTTATTCACAGGTTAAATGAGAGGATTCTATACACGTGTTGTCTAGCTTCCTCTTTTTTATGAAACAATATACTTTGAAGATTGCTTCATATTATAGACATAAACATGCCTTATTCTTATAATGACTGCATGGTAATTCAGTCCTAGAGATAATGGTGTAATTTATTTGATTAACATTACTGTTGGTAGTGTTTAAGTTGCTTCGAGGAGCCTCCGTATTACACGGCCTTCGTACATGTGCACGCACGTGAGCATACCTCCAGGACAGAATTCCAAAGTGGGCCTGCTGGGCCAGAGCACACACGTCTGTAATTCTGGTAGATGTGCCCACATTCCCCCGTGGAGGTTGTCTCTCCAGCTCCCTTGCACAGCGGTTGTCCAAGTTTGGAATTTTGCAAATCTGGTAGGTGGAAAGTAGGATCTCACTGACATTTTAGTTTGCATTTCTCTTATTGTAATGAGAGTAAGCATATTTTCAAATGTTTAGAAGCATTTTCCTTTCCTGGGAAGGATTTCTACCCGTTGCCCATTTTCCAATTCAGTTACTGGATTTCTTTCTTACTGATTTTTAGCAGCCTTTTGCCTGTGACAGAAGTTGCATATATATTATGTATATGATACTATTCTCATATCATAGACATAAATATACTTCATTCTTTTTTAATGACTACATGGTAATTCCATTTTAGGGATGTGCCATAATTTTTTTCTGTTTATCATTTGTCTTTTTACTTTAATCCGGACTTTTTTGCCATGCAGAAATATTTGTTTCGTATCTGGTAGAACAAATCAATTATGTTGTTTATGGCCTCAGTGTTTTGTAACATAATGAAAAAGCTCACCCCTCTCCAAGATTACAAATTTTTTAATCACTTTCTTTCAGTATTTTTATGGCTTTCATCTTTGAGCCATCTGGCCCCCTCTGGAATTTATTTTGGTGAAATAAGAGATAGACATTCACTTTTATTGTTTTCCAGATGGCTAGCCAGTTGTCCCAGCACTAGGTGTTGAATAACCCATTTTTTCCCTATAGGTTGAGATGTCATCTTCACCACCTTGTAAATCCCATGTCTCTGGTGGCCCTGTGCTTTGAATGTCCACCTAATCACCTCTGGCCTCATAACAAACCAGGCGGACCAGCAAGAAGCTGCCTCTGCTCCCAGCTGCAGCGTGGGCCTCTAATCCTAGAAAGCCGGTTTTAGGCACTACAGGTGGCCAGTGCTTCTCCATAAAGCCACACCCCCAAGGTGGTAAAGTCACCACCTGGAAAGATGTCTGGCCCACAGCTTTGCACCCTGTGGTCAGGCTGCTGGGCCCCTAAGTAGAACAATTCCCTAAACACAGCCCCACCCGCTCCCATCACAAACACCACTGTCTCAGAGCAGGGGACAGGGCCCAGGCCAGCTTCAGCTGCCCATGAAGGCCCAGGAAAGGCAGCACAGTGTGAAATGGGTGATGCCTCCTGGCCTTTCTGCCCAGCTTCTCCACCCTTCCCTGGGACACCACCAATCATGGGTGAGCGGCTACTTTGTGCCAGGACCTGTGAGGAGCCAGGCTGAGAGGATGTTGGGGAGCAAACAGACACACTGTGTGCGCCTGGGAGGGCTGGCATCGTGGCACATCACGGGGGCTCTGTTTAGTCTGAGGAAGCAAGGCCTGAATCCTGGCCAAGAGTGGGAACTAGCCAGGACCAAGGGAGGGAAGGCGACCACCAGAGGGAATGACACGTGCAAAAGGACCTGAGGCAGGGGGCAACGGGTATTGCAGGAACTGAGAACAAAATCCCAGGCTGCTGCCACCTCAGCTCCCCTGTTGAGACCAGGGCCCAGCACGCAGGGTGGATGGTCCCAGGCAAGGCCGAGCTGAGGAGAAGCCCCCCGCACACCCGGCGGCCAGCATGGGACCACTATCACTGCGCAGGGGCAAGAAGGCCGCAGCGCACACCCGCAGGCGGAGAGCTGGATGTCCCCATGTGTCCGGGAACTCTAGGCTCTGCCACCTGTCCTGCTCAGGCTCCAATTCTGACTCAACATCTCTGATGCTCAGTCTTCTCATCTATAAAACGGGTAACACGATGGCAGCCCCCACCACTGGTGAGGAACATGCCCCCATGGAGAATCCACAGATCGGCGAACACCCCTGCATGTGTTGATCCAGGGTGGCGAGTGGGGCCGACCCACCGAGTCACTGTCATTCCTCCCAAATTGTATTTTCTAGGCATTTTGCCAGTCTAAACCTCTCAGCCATCCTTTGGGGAAGGTGACTTCTCCATCATAGATTTCTGCACATACCGTACCTCCAGGATTTGGAGTAACAAGTCACATTGCACAAGCTAACCCCTGAAAGGTGAGTCCCAGGGCCCTCTCCCAGTGCCGGTGAGGTGACTGGCAAATATCAGGTCCCGGACAAATGCTGGCTCCCTGGCAACTGTCACCACTTCCCCACAGAAGCGCCCACCGCAGACTGACACGAGGGCCTTGGGCAGAGTGACCAGCTCCATGGAGGGAGGGGCTGGTGCTGCCCCTCAGGTGTCCTTCTAGTCCCTTGGTGGTCCAGCAGAGGATTCACATGTTAGACGGTCAGGAAGTGGTCGCTTCTCACAGGGCTGCCTTAAATTATTTCAGCTGCTCTGAGGTATTTCAGAGTAAGACCAAATAAACATTTGCATCTAAAAAAGGCGAAACAGGGTCATTTGAAATAGAGAAGAAAGCCTTTCCCATATCCGGAGGGTGTGGCCAGACTTTCCAGAGAAGCTGCTGAGGGTTTGCTTTGGTTTTGTGTATGTGCCAAGGTGCCTGGCTCAGCCCCCTGCTTCAGGAGGGAAGTATTTTCTTTTAAATAAAATGTGAGGTGACCTAAGTTTCCTTCCCCTGATTTGCTTAGTAGTTATCCCCGGCCCCTAGCTGCTGTCAGGACAACATCTTTAAAGAGTTCTGTGTGCTTTTCATGCGAAGGAGACCATGGTGACCAACTCCATGGTATCAGATGGGCAGGCCTGAGGCGGGAGGAAGGGCAGCGCTCCCCAAACTCAAAGCCCACCGGAAGCATCCTCCACGCCCTCCCGAGGGCCTCTCTCCACGGGAGGCTTCCTAGCGCCCTCCCTTTTCACGTTTGGCCCAGTGCCCAGCAGGCGTGAAGAGTCAGGGATTGGAAGGCAGTGTGGGCTTCCCGTTCTTTTCTTTTATTCCAGCAACTCTGCCCCGCATTGGCTAAATTAAGCCCAAAGGGAGGGGATAACTGCTACAACATTCCGAGTGCTGTCCCCCCTCGGATTTCCACCCATCCCTGAGCTCCAGGAGGACAACGAGGACAGTCCTCACCCTGACCTCACCTGACCTACAGGTGCTCTCACACAGGTAGATCTTCACGCCTATAATCACAACACCCACGTCTTGGAGGAAGTCTGTACCAACACCTGCATCTCTCCACCCTGGGGCCCATCACAGTGCTTGCTCATTCATTCATTCAACCATTTCTGACATTTCGTTCAAGAGTGCTGATTAAACACGTTCACGTACAGTTGACCCTTGAACAACGCAGGTATGAATTGTACAGGTCCACTTATACGGAGATTTTTTTCAGTAAAAGTTTCACAGAGTATACCTGGCTGTCCTGCCACCTCCTCCACCTCTTCTGCCTCTGCCACCCCTGAGGCAGCAATAGCAACCCCTCCTCTTCCTCCTCCTCCTCCCCAGCCTACTCAATGTGAAGACCACAAGGATGAAGGCCTTTATGATGATCCACTTCCACTTAACGAGTAGTAAATGTGTTTTCTCTTCCTTATGATGTTTTAAAATAACATTTTCTTTTCTCTAGCTTACTTTATTGTAAAAATACAGTACATAATACACATAACACACAAAATCATGTTGACTGTTTATGTTATTGGTAAGGCTTCCAGTCAACAGTAGACTATTAGTAGTTAAGTTTTGGGGGAATCAAAAGTTGTATGTGGATTTTCTACTGTGTGGGGCTCAGTGCCCCTAACCCAGGTACAAGGTTCAACAGTACTTCTCCTATTCCCCTCCCCCCATTCTCTGAAATAGCAGAATAAATATTAAAAAATACTTAGAAGCCCTGGAAAACTAGGACACGTGCCACCAGCAGACTAGAACATTTGGAGAATTTCTGGAAGATATACAGCAGCTGTGCTCAGATTAGTGGTGAAACCCAACAGAGCCGAGGAGCCCACAACACGCAGGTGGGATACCATGTCAACCCCCAAGTCTGGAAATGGGGGTGGTTACTAATGGAGAAGAAATGGGTCATGGGATGTGGATGGGGATGATTACTTAAAGGGTTAATTAAATTGTTGAGACAGTGCCCTGTTTGCCGCAGGGTAAAGTCAGAGTGGAGCATTAAAATTGAAGACAGCTGCAAAGGGAGCCTCCACAGGGAGAAGCAGGGGTCTACCCAGGTAATTTCCAGGTATTGCTAGTCCAGATGAGAGACAGAGTGCCCCACATGGGAGGCCCCAGGAAGGCACTATGTCCTTGCACATCTTTGCCTATCTCCCTCACCCCAAGTGTCCAGTGGTGCTGGGGTTGCTGGACAGTCCCTGCCAGAATGGAGGTTTACTTGTGTTCGAGAACTACTCCACACAGCGAGAGTGATCAGTCAAGACCAACAGATTCCCCAACATGCTGCACTCAGGAATGCTTTACCCTCTTAAAAATGATTGTGGGTCCCAGAGAGCTTTTATTCATATAGTTTAAATCTAACAATATTTACTGTAGTAGAAGATCAAGTAGAAAAATTTTAAAATATTTATTTTAAAATAATAATAACGGCATGTTAACACAAATAACATTTATGTAAATAGCTATATTTTTCTAAAACTAATTTATTTAGTAAGAAAAGTGACATTGTTTTATATTGTTCAAATTTCTCCAATGTCTGGCTTAATAGACAGCTAGATTTTCACATATGCTTCCACTTTAAAGCTATTGTGATATCACACATTACATACACTCAGGAAAACTCCCCTGAACACCCATGATAAAAAAAAAAAGCCTTTGTATTCCTTTTAAATAGTTTTGACTTTGCAGACACCCTGAAGGAGTCTCAGGAACCCCAAGTGTCCATGGACATCACTTTGAGAACCGCTGTCCTGACACTCATTTGCAGTTGGAATCAGACAACCAAGAATCCCCTACATATGAAGGAAACCTACAGCTTGCAGAAGAATTAGGCAGAATCCTGGAGAAAACAGGATAATGCAGGAATCAGAAAAAGACATTAAAATCAATATAATTAATACTCTCTGAGAGGTTCAATAACACATAAGAACCAGGCAGATGGTAAGTGGACACAGAAAAAACACACAAAAGTCAATAATTTTCTTATATACCATTAATAACCAAGTAGGAGATGGCATTTGCAAAGCCAACAAAAATCGTAAATAATCTAGGCATAGGCCTAACCAAAACTCTGGAGGACCTACATGAAGAAAAATTTTAAATTGTATTAAAGGACATAAATTGAGAGATGTATTATGTTTCCTGTGGGAAGCTTCAATATTATCAAAATGGCAGTTACATGAGTTGCTCAATGAACAGTCCTCTGCATTAACTGGGTTGAGGTGGATTTCCGTCACAAGCGTCAGGAGTTGTAACTAATATGTTCTCCAGGATGAAAGCTGCCCCAAGCAAAATGAAGAGACAAATGACTGACTACAAGAAAATATCTGCAACACATATAATAGTCAAAAGGTTAATATACTTATTATATGGAATTCCTGGAAAGCCATATGAAGAGGACAAAAAAGCCTGAGGTATAGACAGGTAACAGAAGCCAAACTAGAAGTGGCTACACACATGGAAACTAATGAACTTCTTAATTAGTTAGGGTAATGCTCAGCTGCTGTAACAAAGAGACCCAATAATACAGAGGCTAGAAGAATACACAGGTCTGTTTCTTTATTAGTCAGATTCTCCAGGGAAACAGAACCAATAGGAAAGATTCTATCTATCTATCTATCTATAACTCCTATGTAATGTCTACATAGGAGATATTTATATATATATACACACATACACATATTTATTTTGAGGAATTTTAAAGAATTTATTTTAAGGAATTATTTTAAGGGATTTATTTTAGGGAATTGGCAGTTGGGATTGTGGAGGCCTGGTAAATAAAAAATCCGCAGAGTAAGGCAGCAGGCTGGAGACCCATATTGCAGTTGGAGCCCAAAGGCAGTCTGCCAGCAGAACTCCTTCTTGCCCAGGGGAGGCCAGTCTGTTTTCTCTTGAGGCCTTCAACTGATGGGATGAGGCCCACCCACAGCATGAAGGGTCATCTGCTTTACTTGAAGTCTACTGATTTAAATGTTAATCTTACCTTAAAAATACCTTCACAGAAACATCTAGAATATGTCTAATCAAATGTCTGGGCACTGTAGCCAGCTCTTTAAGTTGACACATAAAATTAACCATGATCGTTTCTTTCTCAGATTACAGAGCTGAGATGAGTAACAGCTCTGCTCCTCCCACTCACCTAGAGCCCCAGGATCCTTCTCTGCAGCCACTCGTGCTCCTGCAGGGCTCTGTGCCACCACAGTCCACAGTTGGGCTGCTGCCATGGCCAGATTCTAGGCAGCTGGGAGGGGACAAGCCCACTCTTTGCAGTCGCAGGTGCAGAAGTGGCTCCTATCACACAAGTCTCATACTCTGTTGATGAGAACTCTGTCATGAGGACAAGCCTAACTGCAGGGCAGCCTGGGAAATGTAGTCCAGCTCGGCGGCCTCTGCCCAGGTGCAGATCAGCTATCCTGGAGGAAGGGGAGAATGGATTTTATTTGAAGAGAGATTTGTCTCTATCCCCACCTTCCTATTAAAAAGGAAATGCACTTTAAACACATGAAAAACTTTTTTTTTTTTTTTTTGCTTATCAGATAGGCAAAAATTAAAAAGTTTGTGAATAATCAGTTGTATGTGTCAGGTGGATTCTTAACCTACAGAAACAACTACAAAAAAGGATTTTATTTTGGGGGGCACTCAGAAAATCTTGAGGGTGCTAGAGGGACAGACTTGGAAAATAAGCAGGAGTCAAGAGGCTTCTATAGGTCAATGGTAGAGGCGGGCTTGCTTGGACACTTCAGCCCCCATGGGACACGACGCCACAGCTGAACAAGGCCACAGCCATGCAATGCCACTAGTACCACCACTGGGCACCCTCTTCTAGTTCCGAGTCTGGACACTCAGGGCCCTGGGGTTCTCTGTGCAAATGTCACCATGTCCACTACCAGGGTCTGTGTGGGGCTCTGCCCCTGGTTTGGGGACTTTCCTCTTCATCACCCCCTGATCTGACGGGGATCTAGGGTGCTTATTTGTGTGGGGGGGCAGGGAGAGGTCAAGTGTGGAGCTTGAACCTGCAGGCTGGGTGCAAGGCCCCCGCTGTTTTGGAGGGTTCTGCTAATATCTATAGGAATCCCAAATGCACACAACCAACAGCTCCTTTTCTAGGAATCTTCCATTGGTTGCAGAAAGGAACATATTCTTAGTGGAAAAGCAATTCGTGGAACAACATACATAGAAAAGTGGGAAACCCAGTTGTTAACTGTGGACTCTGGAGCCAGGTTCAAGTCCTGACTCTGCTACTTAGTGGCTGCGTGATCCTGGGCAGGCTACTTAACCTTTCTGTGCCTAAGCTTCCTCATCTAAAAAATGGGGATGATAGTAATAAACCTCACAGAGGTTTGTGAGGATTAAATGAATTAATCCATGCAAAGTGCTCAGACCAAGGGCTTGGCATTTGGTGAATACTCATTACCCCCTAGCTCTTTTCATAATATCCTGACCACATTCCTGCACAGAGCATGTTAATATGCATTCGTGAATACTGGTATGTGCTCAGAACTGTGCATACACCCCCATTAACAATGGCTACCTGGAGATGGGGGTGAGTAGGGAGGTAAGGTGTCAATATGGATGTTCTTTCGTGATAGATCTATTATGAATTATCGTAATTTCTGGTAACAAGTATTAACACATATAGGCAGGTAAGTAATAGGTAGTAGGTATATACAGGGGTGCACGAGGACTAAGCAGGCAAAGCCCCTGCCCTGGCACAGGGGATCCCAGGTCTGATGCCATGCGGTGTGAGAACTCCCCACGGCGCCTGAGGGAAAGGGATAGGGGACCGGGACCGGCGCTTCCCAGTGCCTGGCCACCCTCCCTCCTCAAGGTTGTGGGGCCAGAAAGTCCCCCAAATAGACACAGTCATTCAGTGAACAAGTGGTCTTATCTGAAAACCCACAGGCCTCCAGGAAGGTCCAGGCTCCATTAAGCCAGCTCAGCGGGAACAGCCTCGGAGGCAAGCGGCTTGCCGGTAGGAGGCAGAGGTCGGCACTGCGGCGGGGGTGGGGGGGGGGTGGGGGGTGGGGGTGGGGGGGGGGGGGGTGGGGGGGTGGGGGGGGGGTTGTGGGCACCCTGAGCCCTGGACCCCTTATGCCTGGGGCGGATGTGCACTTCACCCATTGCAGCATTTCCTCCCAGGCTGGCCTCAGCGCAGGAAAAAGGCAGGGTGCGGTCTCCCCTCCCCTCAGTCCCTCTCAGTCCCTCTCTCCTTACTCCCCCTCCTTCCCCTTCCCTCCCCCCTCCTCCTCCTTTCTTTCACCCTCGTCTCACCTCCCCCTCCCCTTTGCTCCTTCTTCCACCCTCCCCTCCTCCATCCGTCTTCCCCTCCATCGTCCTCTTCCTCCCCTTCCTCCCCCTCCCCTCCGTCCTCTTCTTCCTCTTCCCCCATGCAGTGTCCTCATCGACCTCCCGGCCCCCGCCCTGGAGGTCCGGCTCGCGCCCCCCGGTGGCGGAGGTGGGTGCGGCGGCCGCGGGGCAGTTTAGTGGCTGGCACGGCTCCGGGGCCGCGCGCCCCGCCCGACGGCTCGCACCTGCTCGGCCGCGGCCGCTTTATTCTCCGCCTCGGGCTTGGCGGGCGGGAGGGAAAGTGGGTCAGCGCGGGGCCGTGGCGGGGCTGCTGCCGTGCTTGGACAGGGACCCAGGGCACCGGAGGCCGCTCCCGGGCGCAGCAGCAGGAGGCGTCCCACGCGTGACACGCCGGGCGCACAGGAGCCAGGCCGGCCGCGTCGCCGCCTGAGTGGGGGCCTCGGGCCCGCCGAGCGAGGCCGCGGACACGCACGGGCAGGCTGGGCCCCCCTTCCTGAGCCGTGGCGCCCGGCGCGCCCGGTGGGTCCCCGGGGCCTGCCCGAGCCGGGGTCTGCAGCGCGCTGGGGCGGGGCGGCCGGGGGCGCGGGGCTCTCCTTTCCCCGAGTGACATCTCCACGTCCCGGCGCAGCCAAGCCGGAGCCCGAAGGCGCCCACCACGCCGGCTCTTGGTCAGACCCCCGGGCGGCTCCCTCCTCCGGTGCTGTCCCTGCCACCCCGCCCTGCCCTCTAGTGTCAGCTACAGGCCTCCTCAACCTGGAGGCCTCCCGGGAACATTTCTCTGACACCAGGGCCTGGTCCCCTGACCCCACGCTCCTGCCAGTCTGCCCACATATGGGGGGCGTTGGCTCTGTTCCAGTAAAGCCTACGAGGGACTGATGCCTGGATGGCCCCGTGCCTTGCTGCTCCCTGGCGGCGGCCCTGCCGAGTTCTGCGCAGCCACCCACCTCCTGCTCACCTTGCACCCTTGCAGTCCTGGGATGCCTGCCCCTGTAGGTTGGCCAGGTCTGGCTGCAAACGTAGGTCACTGCCCGAGTGCAAGGACTGGCCACGAGAGCAGCAGAGGGGACAGAGCCTTCCAGGCATCAGCCCCTGAGCTCCGCTCAGCAAGCCCCCGCACATCGGCAGAGGGGCAGTGGCCTGGGGGTCAGGGTGCCTGGGCTGGATCCTTGCACCACCCCCCCAGTCCTGTGGCACCCCATGGACTCCATAGGTCCTAGCACACTCAGAACTCTCCTGCTTTGCGGCTCCTGCTGGAGCTGGGCCTCCTTCCTAGAAAACCTTTCCCCTTGGTCACCTGATGAATGTTTCACCTTATCCTGGGAGCTTTCCAAGTCCCTCACTGGGATGCCTTTCCATCCCCTGGGTCCCTTGCACAGTCTGCATCCTGCAGTGACCACGCCTGGCACCCGCCTCTTAGCTGGCTCTGGGAGACCAGCCTCTGTGAAGTCTAGGCTGGTCTAGCTTCTGGTCCAGGAGGGTCTCAGAGGCTGCCACATTCTCTCCCTTTCCAGGTTTGAGACACCTACAAGCCTCTCACAGTGGAGGGATGGGGCTGGGGTGGGAGAGAAGGGGGAATTGGGAGAGGAAATTGGTGGAAAATGACCTTTTCCAGCACCTGAAGAAGAAAGGGCTCTGGCAAAGTGAGGGAGGTGCTGCTCTCCTGGGCGAGGGGCCATCCTTTCCCTCTCCCTGGTACGGGAAGGAGGAAGGGTCCCCACTGGGCCACTCCAGGCAGGCCCTCAGCCAGTGGTCACCCAGGTCAACCAAGCCTGGGTGCTCCAGGGTGAAAGGAACCTTAAACCCACTGGGCCCCCTCCTTCTCATCACCCCCACCCAGGAACCCCTTGTTTAAAAACTTTTACATATTAAATAAATGGAAATTAAATAGGAAAAAAATCTATGTGAGTTTTGAGTGTGACCCTCAGAAACACAGGACTCTCGGGGAGTTGGGCAGGTGTCATGGAGGCCCCTGGAGAGAGGGAGAACCAGAACGCCCTCCACCTCAGGTTGCTCCCACATGTTACACTTACCTGCAGGGCTGGATTTGAGCTAAGGCAAGGGTTGCCAGTTCCTGCCTTCGGCAGCACGCGGGCCTCACCAAGCTCTGCTGGCTGGCTGTAAGCCTCTAGGATTTCAGACAAGGAGTCAAACACAAGCCCAGAGCCCTGTAGATCCTCTCAGTGAACACCACTCTCAAGAAAAGCAAGGGGCGAACCTGCCAATTTGGTTGTGAGCAAGATTTCCATTTAGTTTAGCTTTGTTGTACTTGGCTTTTTGGTCACAGGCCCAGTTATCTCCTTCTAGAATCTTCCTTCCTCCCTGTAAACTCCAGCTGAGTTCTAAGGTTCAGAAGTTCTCAGGGAAACCAACATTGGATATTAAGACATGGACTTTTTTGTTCCCCCCATCAAGTAACCCTCCTTTAATGTCTGTTTATGGCCAGACGCAGTCTGCGGCTTCAAGTAGCAACGTCTGATTAAACGACGCACAACCTATCCTGGGGCAATAGACAGATAATTACCATGCTTAATTTTCTCATTTGATGAATAATGAAAGCTTTGCTCATTTTGTTCTGTGGGAAAGAAGCAACTTTAGTACATTTGAACTTGAAAACAACTTTTTAGCAGTGCCGTCCTGACACACTGTAAGGCAGCCCTGGTTAGCGATCTCTGCCCCAGCCACTACGCACCTTTGAAGACAGAACAAGTGTTTGGTACCAAACAGCAGGGTGGGGTGTGGAAGGGGGAGATCCCCTGCCTGTCTTTTATGTGATGTAATGCACATACATGACAGAACAAATATTTCTTCCTCTAACACTAGATAAACAATACATCCCACAAATGAAAATCATTTGTCGTCAAAAGTCTCACCATATTCTAATGTCTTAGACCTGCTTCCAGGCTTTTCTCAAGCAAGAGAAGAAATTATTCCTACTTGTACTGCTTGTCCTACAGAACTTTCCTGCCTCTGAGCATGTGGGGGGATGGAAAGGGCCGGGCTGAGGAGTCAGGAAGGCTCCATTCAGCAATGAACTCTGCTATGACCTGGCAGTGTTACATTCCAGAACTCACTTTCCTTCTCTGGGTCTCAATTGCTTTGTCTGTTAATAGACAGAAGAGTAATTGCCCTCCCCTTCCCTTCCCTTTCTTCCTTCTTTCTTTGCTTTTACTTTTTTTATTATGGAAATTTTCCATTTCAAACATAACCAAAGACAGAGAATAGTAAAATGAGCCCTCATATATTCGTCACCAGCTTCAACAATTATCAGCATGTACCCAATCTCATTTCATCTATACCTCTACTCACTCCACCCTCAGCCTTATTTGAAGAAAACCCCCAGACATCTGTAATTTCATCTGTACATATTACAGAATTATATTACTTATCTATTGCTATTGTCTAGTGGCTTGAAATAGCAATCATTCATTAGGTCATAATTCTGTGGATCATCAATTTGGGCTTGGATCAGCTGGGCAGTTCTTCTGTTGGTTTTGTCTGGGCTCTCTCATGCGGATGCAGTCAACTGGTAACTTGGTTGGGGCTGGACTGTCTTTGATGGCCTCACTCACGTGTCTGGCTGGCAGTTAGCCAAGGTGCCTCAGTTTCCACAGGGCCTCTCCAGCAGACTAGCTTGGGCTTGCTGTTATGGTGGAAGCATTCCAAGAGTTCCCAGTGGCAAGGGAGGGCAAGCTCCAGTATGAAAGCACTTTTCAAGCCTCTGCTTGTATCATGTTTGCTAATGTCCCATTAGTCAAAACAATTTATGTAGCCAAGCCCAGAATTAACATGGGAGGGGAATACGCAGGGCATGGAAATGGGGAGTAGTCCACTGGGAGCCGTTACTGCAGCAATGTACCACAAGAATGTATTTATAAAATATAAGGACTGCCTCCCCTTTCTTTTTTAACATAACCACTATTCCATTATCACAGCCTACAAAATTAACTAAATATCTTTAAATATTAACAATATCCTCTCGGTATTTAGATTTTCCCAATTGTCACATAAGAATTCCTGCTTTTGTTGTTATTTTTTTACAGTTGGTTTGTTTGAATCAGGGTCCAAATAAGCCCATACACTGCATTTAGATATGTCCCTCAAGTCTCTTTAAATCTATAGATTCTCTGTTCTCTCTCTCTCTCTTTTTCGTTACAGTACTTTATCGAAGAACCTGAATTGTTTTTCCTGAAGAATCTCCCACATTCTGGATTGTGTTGTTTGCATCCACTGGTGCTGTTTAACATGCTCCTCCTTCTGTATTTCCTGATGGATCTAGGTAATTAGATCTGGAGGGCCCATCAGATTCTAATGTAGGTTTTTGGAAATGTTTCATAGGTGATGTTATGCAGTTCCACCAGCAGACACATAATGTCTGGATGTATCTCTTTTAGTGATGCTAAGATGTACCACAGGGTTCAGACATTTTCAGCCTGCCTCATCAGCTTTTTATTCAATGGTCGTAGCCATTGATGATCATGACCTTCGTCTGTTATTTCATTAGAGCCAACGGTGTGGGATTTTCCAATTCTAACATTCCTCTGCACATATTAGTTCATCAGCAGTTTGGTTATGCTGGGGTGCAAGTCATACACAAAGGCAAGAAAAGGCTTGATTCCTCCCCTGGATGTACCAGTTTTCAGAAAATATTTTGACTTTCCAACACTCTCCAAAAATGGTCAGTTAGGTTTGTTTTGTTTTGTTTTGGCATTATGATAACCTATGCTTTGTTTTTGTTTTGTTTTGTTTTCATATTTGAAGTGTTTCAGAACATTGCAGGTTTTATTCTTTTTGATGTTTGAACTCTCCCATCTTGGCCATGAAGCTCTTCAGCTTGGTCCCTGAGTTCTTTTTACACACTCCTGGGAGTCTGTGAGAGCTCCCTTGCTTTCCAGGGCTCACAATGTCCATTTCATGTCCCACACCAGGAATCAGGTATTTCTCTGAGAATCCCACAGGTTTACAAAATTAACTACATATCTTTAAATATTAACAATATTAACAACAGCATGTTAGACTGAATCCCACAGGTTCCTTTCAGTGGGAAATGCAATTTAGAGACCACTGTGTAGTGGGTGGGGGGAGAGTTCACTTTTACTAAATCGGTCATTGTTTCTACATCTTGGAGAATAACAGTTTTGGAACTAACAGAATAATAACTTCAGGACGATAATACAAATATTGGTACCAACAACGGGATAACTAAGTAGAGTTTAAGAATTTTTTTTTCTTTGCAGTTCTTTTTGTCCTTAGGCTACATATCACTAGGGATGTAGCACCCAATTACTGTGTTGAAAAGGCCTTGAAACAGTATTTCTCATTGGGTTAAGCTACCAGCTGGACACGTAGGCTTATTTCTTTCATGTTGCTTTTGACTTTTAAATTGCTTCCTTTTTCCTTTTGGCTTGATTTTGTTTTACAGCATTTTAAAACATGTACATGATTCCAAAGTCAAATCTACAACACAAAGTGTAGTCAGAGGAATCTGGCTTCTGCCTCTGCCTCCCTGTTTTGCACCTTCCTTTTCTCACTTGAGATGCTATTGCCTTTCCTTAGGCATCTAGCGCAGTCTTCCTCCTTCTTTCTTACAGACGCCCAGTGGTCTATTGTTGGGATCGGCAGAGTAAGAATAGGAATGGTCACCCTGTGGATTGCTATCTCTCATGGATTTGAAATTGTTTTAGTGGGGCATAAAAAAATGTAAATTAAATAAAATAAAAGGGTAAGTATTGTTTGTGTGTGACTGTGGTTTCATTTTATACATCTGTGCATATACTCTTCTACAGTGCGTCTTAGTCTGTTTTCTGCTGCTGTAGTGGAATATCACAGACTGCATAATTTACAATGAACAGAAATTTATTGGCTCATGGTTCTGGAGACTGGGAAGTCCAAGATAGAAGGGCTGGCATCTGTCAAGGGCCTTCTTGCTGTGTCGTTCCATGGCAGAAGGGCAGAAAGAGAGCTGGAGCAAGAGGGAGGGCCAAACTCACCCTTTTATAATGAATCCAGTCATGTGATAGGGGCATTTAATCCATTCATAATGGCGGAAACTCATGGCCAAATCACCTCTTAACAGTCCCACCTCTTAATACTGTTACAATGGCACTTAAATTTCAACATGAGTTTTGTAGGGAACATTCAAACAATAGCACAGTGTAAAATATATTTCTTCATCATCAAATAAGTTTGACAAGCCCTGGATTAGTTAATCCCAAAGGCTCCTTTGGCACTGAGATTCTGTAATTCTGCCTGCTGTTTAAAGAAATGTGTCCTGGGCTTCTTGGACAAGCCCACCCTTTCCAATGGTGAGGTTCTCAGGCATCAGCAGCCCCCCTTCCCTGGCATTCTAGGGCAGGTGATGGTGAAAGAGACGAGACCTCAGGAGTGCCACTCTCTGATACGGTGGGTCTTCTCTGGTCAGGGTTTTTATCTTAGCATCTAGGTCCATCTGCTTCCAGGAGCTCCCTCGCCTTCTGCTGACTCTCAGATGCTGCTGAAGCTGCTATCTGAACATCCCCAGAGAGGGGACATCGGCCAGCTGGGTCCACCCTTAGAAACCCCACTGGAGCTGGGGGAGGGGCTGCAGTGTCCTACTGACTGATTTGAGGTGTTTCCAAGATTCTCCAGGGTTACACTGGCTGAACCCTATTGGTGGCTTAGTCCTTCATAAAAATGATTTGCACATGGAGCCTGCAAGACACAACATTGAGAGGTGCCTGTCCCTGAACCATTGCCTTTCTCCTAAATGATGTGTAGGGAACCCAGGACCCCCTGGGGATTAGGATGGGCTTGGCTGGGGGCTTTCCTGTGATTGGTTCAGGAGTGGGCATGTGACCCAGCGAGCCAAAGGGGAGTGTTTCAGGGACAGGCTTTCCTGCTGATGAGAAAAGAGCATGCTGCTTCCCTCCTGCTGAGGCCCGTACAGTGTGAAGTGCCCAGGGCAGGGTAAGGGTGACACCCTCCACCCCAGACATTCTGAGCCACCCTGCAGAAGATGGCAGGGCCTGCCCTAGGCGGCATCACTGCACCTCAGCAAACCAGACATTCTGTGGCTTGCAGTCAATGGCATTCTGGCCGAGAGGGTTCTACTCTTGCTTCATGGGCCACAGGATGGGACCACGTTGGAGGCATCCTGTAGGCCCACACTGTTCCAGGTTCTGGAGCTCCAAGATGGGGGGGATTTGGTTCCTGCCCTGCACAGATGTGGAGGAAGGACGCCCCATCAGCACTGCCATGCCCATCCCAATGGGAATGTGAGAGGGCAGGGTGGCCTGCTCATTTTGTAATTAGTAAAGGGAAGGGGCCCTTCAGAAACTAGGGCAGTTGTTAACAGTTCCAAGGACCCCCTTGCTTTGGTCTGAGCAGCCACACCATGTTGTGATTTTGTTGTCATTCATCCTGTCACCTGATCAACTCCCTGAAGTCTTCACCAACTTTAATCCTCTTGGGTGCTGTCATTTGTGCAGTAATAAGACTCTGAAGTCCTTGTAAGCAAGTTCAGTTGAAATATATCATTTTCCTGTATGCAGTATAGCAATTATTCTCTAAAATGTAACTGTACTATCTTAGGTCTCAGTGGCCATTTAGCTAGGGTAGATTTGGGTTTTGTGAGGTCTGAAGATCATACAGTTGTGAGACCCCTATAAGAATTCAAAATTTCTAACACAAAATTAGGTATAAAAGCAAATATTTAGAATGAGAAAATAAATCATTACAAATTTTAAAGAACTGAAAAACATCACAAATATCATAAAGTCCAGAAATATAACATAAAATCTTTTGTTATTTAACTGCCTGACATAATTATTTAATACTTGTTTTCTTACATTTTTGGCTACAAACACTTTG
Organism: Daubentonia madagascariensis; assembly: GCA_023783475.1. Taxonomy (NCBI): domain Eukaryota; kingdom Metazoa; phylum Chordata; class Mammalia; order Primates; family Daubentoniidae; genus Daubentonia; species Daubentonia madagascariensis. The sequence goes on along the minus strand of JAKFHU010000144.1, from coordinate 28,562,512 downwards.
GTCATGTCTTTATATGAAGGTTCTTTTGTCATAATTGCTACAAAGCATACAAAAGGTAACTCAATCTTTTATTTGGCACAAGGGTCAGCAAACTTTTTTCTCTAAAGGACCGAATAATAAATATTTCAGGCCTTGGGGACCAGTCTATGAAACAACTACTCAACTCTGCTATTGTAGCAGGAAAGCTGCCATAGATGATATGTAAGTGAATGAACATGGCTGTGTTCCAATAAAACTTCATTTACAAAAAAACAGGCCATACTTTGCTAAATAGTCTAGCATTAAAATAATAACTTTAATTAAAAGTTTAGAAAACCTTCACCTGCATAGTCCATTATTAGTAATATCATGCAAATTTTTAAGACTCAAATTTGGGACCTCTTCGAATAGGTTTCTTCCCTGTATGAACTGTAGTATTTCCAAGCATTTCAAGTTTTCTTGTGCAGAGATTCACCTTAATTAAACACTCTTTGAAGTGGTAAGGCCTATTAATCAGTTTGTCACTGTTATCTGCATTTCACTGCTTTGGTGGCAATTTTGTGTGCTTTCAACTGGAGCCATCAGACATTGTCAAGACAAGATATATCTGAGATGCTAAAACGTAATCGTATAAGATGCAATGTATATAGAATGCAACTTCACACACAAAGGTTTTCACTATTTTTAGTAATATTACAAATTTATGCCCCACAACACAGAAATTCTGACAAATCCTACTTCTTTCAATTCCTAACAACAGACCAGGCATTGAAGGGAGGGTGGCTGAGAGGAGGGAGAGGTCACTGTGGACACTGCCCAGTGTGACTGTGAGCACCTGCCTACTTAGTCCATCTGACATGAGGGCTCAGGAGGAAGGCTCTACACGCCTGCCCAGAGCCCCGCAGCCTTGACCCTGGACCCAGTGCCCCGAGCCTCTGCTTACCTGGAAGAAGCCACCAAGGCCACAATGTCCTCCTTCTTCTCATCCACTCAGAGGAGTGCTGGGAGGACCCTACAGTATCGAGCTCCCACAAACCACCAGTCAGGGGTTCCCGTCCTCATTTGTGAATACCACAGGGCAGAGTGGCCCAGTAGACCCCTGGGTGGCATTGTCATCAAGTGCTAGGGGAGCCCAGGTTAGCAGCAGTGAGAGGGAGGCCAGTGAGCCCCACAGCCCAGCTGGACAGCACAAGTCACTTACCATGCTAGCTTGACAGCAAAGCCCCAGAACAAGCCCAGTTTTCCTCCCAACGCCTTTCTGATCATACTTGAGGATGATTTTCCTCCTTAGAGGACATGCGTAGAGAACACTGTGTGATGGTTAATTTTAGGTGTCAGCTTGACTGGATTAAAGAGTACCTAGAGAACTGGTAGAGCCTTATTTTGGGGTGTGTCTGTGAGGGTATTTCCAGAGGAGACCAGCATGTGAGTCTGAGTGGACTTAGTGGGGAAGACCTGCCCACAGTGTGGGCGGGCACCTTCCAACTGGACAGGGCCCTGGAGATATCAAAGACAAAGGAAAAGCAAGCTGGTCTCTCTGCCTCTCCTGGAGCTGGAATACACTGTCTTTCTTCTGCCCTTGAACACAAGAACTTCTGGTCTCCAGCCTTTGGACTCCAGGACTTGCACTAGCAGCCCCCGGGGTTCTTGGACCTTCAGAGTTGGACTGAGCCATGGGCTACCAGCATCCCAGGGTCTCCAGCTTGCAGACAGCCTGTCGTGGCACTTCCCAGCCTCTATAATGGCATGCACCAAGTCCCCTAATAAATTTCCCTCTCATATGTCTCTGTCTCTATCTCTATATCCTGTGGGTTCTGTCTCTCTGGAGAACCCTGACTAATACAGACAGGACCATGAATAAGCAATCAGGGCACTGACCTCAGACAGGCCACTTGACCTTTCAGGGGTTTGGGTCTCTGGAGACAAACAGTGAGAGCCCCCTTTGCAATGTTAGGGTGAAGCTAAGACAGTAGAAAGAGAAGCCCATGTTCCTCCTTGGGCTTTGGCTCAGGTTTGCACAGCATCTTAGCAGTGGCCTCCGTGTCCCCTGCTCCTTGGATACAAGTCTCCTTCATTCCTGCAAGGACCGCTGAGCCACCAACAGAAACCCACTGAGGCGGAACAGCTCACTGCCCAGCAGGTCCCCCGAATGTGCTGGGGTTCCATCTGTCTGGTGAGGATCAAGAGGCTGCAGTGGGCGATGAGAGACTGCCCTTTCTCCCACCCACACCCAGCACATATTTTGGGCGGGAGGAAGGTGGGGCTGTGTCTTCCTAACGTCTGCACTCACATCTGGGACACAGGATTCTCAGTGTGCAGCCTCAGTCTACAGCAACCCCTGACAAATGGCAGGGCTTTCTGTCTGTGCGGCTGGGTGCCTTGCAGAGAGCTGCTTTCTGCCACACAGAAGGCTGGGTAAGAACCAGGACATGGCTGCTTTCTCTCTCTCCCTCTGTCCTGCCCAGCTGCACCGGGATGGAGAGGACATCCTCACGGAGCCTTGCCCGGGTGCCGGTGGAGCATAGCTCATTGCATCACTGGCTCGGTTGTTGGAAAGGAGGCTTGGCAGCGGCAGCCCAACTGTTCACTGCACCAACAACCATCAAGGGGGGCAGAGGAGTATGGCACGTCACACTTTTATTCAATAATAAACCAAACCATTTATGAATAATGTCCAGGGTGTGCTCTGCAATATAACGAGGCCCTTGTGGTGATCACCACAAAGCCCTTGCTAGGCCCCAAGCACCCCGAGGGCAGGGTTTTGTGTCCCTCTTGCTCACCTTTGTTTCTCCAGTGCCCAGTGGGCCCTCAGAAAGCATTTGTTGACTGACTCCATGTTATTTTAAGCACATGGTAAAATCTGTTGCATAAGATCAGGTTAAGTTCACATGTTTAATTGCAACATGGCTATTTCCACTGTTAGCATTTTCTGGAATCCAACCCCTACATAATTTTACATAGAGTTAAGAAGAAAAACATAAGCCCGGTAGCCCACAGTACTTAGGTGATAAGCTTCTCCTGGGGGCAGAAGTCCCTGTAACCAATCAGTCCAGGTGACATCTCAGGCTGGACAGCAGGTCCTCCAGGCCACCTCCTTTCTCCTGTCCTAAGGAGAAGTCAGGCAAGGACCTTGCCAGGGGCCAGGTGTAAAGATTTCCAGTGGCCTCTGGGTATGTGGCAGATTGGAGAGCCACACAGAGTCTCTACAGGGGGTGGGAGTGCTTGTGCCCACAATGAACAGGCAGACAAGTCCCTTTCCAGTTTCTTACAAAGGCCATGTGGTCAGGGCAGCCTGGGCCTGGCTGCTCTCTGGATAGGTAACTCTGGCTAGTTAGTTGCACTGATCTTTCGTTTTATCATCTATCGAATGGGAATAATAATAGCATCTACTTCATAGTATTATTGCAAGGCTTGAAAGAATTAATATATGTAAAGCATGTAATGTTGCCCAGCACGCGGTGAGCACAATATGAGTGCCAGCATTAAGACCTGGGAGGGAAGAGACAACTCCCAGCCAGAAGCTGCACATTTCTCGCAAACAGCAGCAGCCCCTATCACATTGCTCATGGCTACAGGCCTGGGGCAACTTGGACAGATGGATGGGTGGAAAGAAAACCTCTGCTCCCAGACTGACAGGTCCAGTACTCAAATTCGGGGTTCAGCTCTGACCCAAGGGTGAGCCCCAGAAGCTGTAGGGTCTTGGGGGCAGCAGGAGGGACCAAGAGAGGAGGCAGGCACTTCTCCCAGCCAACCTTCCAGAAGGTTCTGCCATGCACCAGGAGGAGTGGCTGGGAGGTTGTACTGTACTGTCAGCCACCATTATTTCTAGTATACTCATGTTCCAGTGAACAAGTAGAGAGAGCACAAAGCTCACTGCTGGGTAGACTTTGCTCTTGAATGGATAACTTGGCTGCCTAGGGGTTCCAGGGGCTCAGTGGGGGACAGTCCAGCCAGCCCCCCCCCGCCCCCAGAACGCATGCACGTAAAGGAGGGGCTGGGAGAAGGGGTGGGGGTGAGGGGCCCAGTCTGGAGCAGGGACAGAGCAGGAACGCAACCCTGGGGAGCGGGAGTGGGCACGGGAATGCCATCCCTCCACCACCTTGAGTCACGGAGCCCCAACAGTCAGAACCCCCTGGGCTCACCCACACCCACTTCTCAGACGCTCAACGAGGCGCCACAGCCCAGGCCCCTGAAGGAGAAGGGGCCTGAGGTGGCCAGGACTGCACGGCCAGGGCTGAGCCCCTCTAAGAACTGGCAGGGTGGGGTGCCGAGAGAGCGGCCAGGTAGGTCTGAGGCCTGGGTTCCAGGCTGAGCTCCGAAACGTCCCAGTAATATGGCAGCGGGGCAAGTCATTCAGTCCCTGCGTGCCAGGAGGCACAGCAGCAGCTCCTGGGAATGGGAGCACCCCATGGAGCCCGACTCCCTGCCCTGAGCCGGGGCGTGTCCAGGTCCTCTCCTTTGCTGTGGAGAGTCGATTCCCGATTCCCAGGTTCCTTCCTCCCCAGACAGGCCCTGCACAGCAGTCTGTCCGGGAGAAATGCTGGCTCGTCTTGCAACTTGCAGCGCTGACTCTCTGAGAGACTTGTCAGAAAGTGGCTGACAGTCCCCACCTGCCGGTGACGGCGTGGGTGGATGGGAGGCCCAAGGGTGACTCCTCAGGTCCAGATGGTATTATAAAATGCTCACAAGAAGCTGTGGACCCTTCCAGAAGCAGGTGCGCCTTTCCAGGCTGAAGAGAAGTGAGTTCCATGTGAAGACACACATGGCAGCTGAGTCGAGGAGATCAGTGCAGCTGTGCATGCCTCCTCTGATGGAGGAGCACTGGAGGGGTCCTGAGGGCACGTCCATCAGGAGGGGTGGCCGTGCTGCAGTGACAACCTGCTCAGAGAGTTGGGTGACAATGGCAGGTGGCTGGCAGGGGGCAGGGCTCTGCCCCATGAGGCAGGGGTAAGGTTGTTCATAACCTTGACAAAGGGCTGTTTCTGGGGAGAGGAGAATTCAGAAGCTCACTCTATGCAGGTGGAGGAAAGAAGGGCAGGGAGAAGCGCAGGGAAGCGTGCAGGGAAGGAGGCGGAGAAATGTGCTGACCATGAGGATGGCCTGGCCTCCAGCAGCGACCCTGGGTGCCTCCCGGAGGGGAAGGGCACAAAGAGGTGAGGGAGGGCTGGCCTGACGGGAGCAGAGAAGGGAGGCTGGCTGGCAGCAAGACAGGTAGGGGTGGCAGGTGCCTGATTCCTCCATTTTCTCTGCAAATTGGGATTTGAAGCCAGCAGCTAGAAGAACAGGGTGCTGGATACTCAAAGGGAGGACTAAGGAGGGGAAGGCAAATATGGGGGGGGGGAGCACAGCAGGAGTCCAGACAACACGAGGACGCCTGGAGAAAGGGATTGATCCCACCAGCGTTGGTGACTTGTAGCTAAATGCATCAACTCACCCCACAAACACTCAAGGATTGCCTTGTGCAAGGAAGGAGGAGCAGGAGGAGGGTGGGAAGCCCTTACTGAGCGCAGCAGCCAGACAAAGCTCACAGGGCAGTATCCTTGGGGCAGCAGCATCCCTGGGACATGGAAGCTGCCCGTGACTCCCATTGACAGGTGAGAAAACAGGCTTGGAGAGACCACAAAACTTGCCTGAGGTCACACGGCCGGCCAGGAAGGAAGCCAGCACTTGAGCCCAGGTCTGGTCCAGAATCTTTGTCTTAATCTTTGCACCACCTGCTCCCTGCTGAGATGCACAAAACAATCTATTTTTTGGTGTATAACTCCACAAACTCAGAATGCAAACTATTTTTAAAATCAATCACTCTGGTATTCACCTTCCTTAAAAATAGAAAGCCCTCTATCTCCCTCTGGCAGTTCCCTCTCCCCTTGAATTCTCAAAAAAAAAAAAAAAAAAAAAATCCGTGGGGACTTGGTGGTAGTTTCCTTGGTGTGGGAGGGCTGTTTCTTGCCATTGCTACGTGCTGCCACATGGCGGCGCCATTGAGGCCCAGGCCAACATAATCCAGCAAGTCGTGGACTGTCCTGCTGTGGGCCTGGCCAGCCCTGCTGGGGCACAGCGGCTCGGGCGGTGGTCCCACTCCCTCAGACCCGTGTGCGCCAGGGGTGCCCTCTGCTGTGCTTCCCAGGTTCACCCTTTCTCCCCAGCCACCCTCTTAAGTGTGACAGCGTTCAGGACCCTTTGACAAATGTCTAAATATGTAAAAGACATAAATCAAGCTAATATGTGTAAAACTATAGTTTTTATATGACTAAAACTTGGCAAAATATCACAGATGGCTGACTTTAATTATTGGGCGTGTCTGAATGTGATGTTGATGGGTTGGCGTTGTTTGCATGAATAATAAAGTCGTAATTCATAAACTGTTATTTATTCCATAAAATTTATTTTTCTTGCCTTCATTTCAAAAAAATCGCTAATTATGTTGACATAATTAGATTTTCACAGGTTTGTGTCCAACTGATAGGAGAGCCAAATTAGACCACCTTTTTTGAATCAAAATATAATAGTTGTTTTATATATATATATATATATTTTTAAATTCACTTCAATTTGGGGACACTTTTCTCTGCTGGGGCAGTAGCAATTGGAATTATCACTCAAATTCTCAGGGCAATGCTTAGATTTGAGAATCGACCATGAATTGTACATATCATGTTCAAACCGTGTAGAGGGTCACATATGATACATTTTCATTAGAGTGGAAAACACTACAAAATATTTTAATACTTTAATGTCATAATGAAAATGTTTATCATTTATGTAAATGGTGGTTTTCACTCATTCTCACTGTTATTTTAAAGCAATATCTAGATCCAACAGCCAAGTACACAGTAAGGAATCAGCATTACACATATTTAAGAGGAGTGGGTTTGTGCTAAGATCTCCAGGTCTTGGGGTGCTGAACTTCCTGTCTGTTTTGCCTGCTGACTTGCTTATTTGGTGGATGGTGTTCCTGTGGGTTGGGTCAATTTTTTTTTACTGTGACATTATCTTCAGTGACAATAGGTTTGGTTTGGTTTTGTTTTCTGTGAGAATATTTCCATTTTCCTCTGCCATGCACTGCAAAGATATCTCCTGCCTGGGACCACTTGTATGTTAATCATGAGGATTTCCACAACCTGAGATGGGAAATAAATTCAGACTCCAAACCCAAATGCAGCAAGCAGGATTCTAAGATGGGCCCAAGATCCTCTCCCCCTGGTGTAAACTCCCAGTAGAATTCCTTCCCCTCGAGTATATGCAGAACTGGTGAATATAAGAGGATGTCACTCCATGATTAGTCACAAATCAGTTAATTTTGAGTTAATCAAGAGACTTTCCAGGTTATCCTGGGTGGGCTTGACCCAATCAGGGGAGCCTTTAAAAGAAGCTGAAGCATCAGAGAGGCCTCACCTGGAACATAGCAAACCGCTATGGGGTCCGTGTGGCAAGAACCAAGAGTGGCCTTGAGAATTTGAGACAAGTCCCTGGATGGCCTACAGCTAGCAAGAAAATGGGGAGTCTTGCAACTGCAAGATTGAATTGAATCTTGCAACTTGCCAACTGAATTTTGCCAACAATCTGAATCAGCTTAGAGAGGACACTGAACTCCGAATGCGTTGAGGACACCTTGATTATGGCCTGGTAAGACCCGAGCAGAGGATCCATTTAAGCTGATCCTGGACTTCTGACCCATGCAAAGTCTGACATAATAAATTTGTGTGGCCTTGCATCATCAAACTGTGGTGATTTGTTACGTGGCAATAGAAAACTACACCGTGTGCGGCACAGGCTGGGTTTCGTTTGTTTTCTCCCAGTGCTTAGGCAGAGACTCCTTCCTGGCCACCTCTCTGGCCAGTGGAGGGACTTCCCACTGTACCTTTCCCTGAGGCTACAGTCCCCGACCAGGGACCTCAGTGAGGACTCCCTCCCTTCCCAGGGACACAGCTGCACCCCCTTGCCCAGCCCCCGCTCAGCTCCAGCGCCACGGAGCATCCGCCCCCACCTTTCCAGCCCCGAGGGTCTCCCTCCGGCCCTGCCCCTGCCCCAACTCCCCTCCTCTGAGCTCCTCTTGCTGAGCGCCCCTCAGGCTCCGGGGTCACAGTCGGGAGGTATGTGCCAATGTCAGTGTCTGGTGCTCCAGCCCTAGTCTGCACCCTGCCCTCACCTGAGCCTTCTCTGACCACCTGCTGATGACGCTGGCTCCACTGGGCTGTGCTGGGCCCAGCACCACTGTGCCCAATGCATTGTCCAGCCGTGCAGAGAAGGAAGGCAAGCAGAGGTGGGAGCTGCCTCCGGACACTGCCCCAGTCTCTTGGGCTTGATGAAAATGTTCTCTGTGAATTTTTTCGTAATCCTATCTCATGTTCTCCTTCCCTAAACGCCTGGGCCATGCGACCCAGGTTCAAATTACACCCTCCTTAGTGTCTTGGAGTACATTTCAAGGGGGAGCCAGGTGTTGGGGCTCTGGAGCTTCTATACTTTGTGAGACCTTCTTTGTAGAAGATGATATTTTACAAAAGTGGCCTCGACAATATTTACCCTTCTAGAATCTTACCAATGCCCATCAAGAAGTGGATTCCATTTCTTCCCCTTGCACCTAGGTGAGATTTTGTGGCTGCGGGTTTGCTGGAGAACTCCTGAGGCTCGGTCATAGATGGTGATACGCTTTCCACTTGGCTCTGTTCTTTCCTGGGGACGCTTGCCCTTGAACCAACCACCATGCTGTGAGGAAGTCCTGGTGAGGTAGGAAACCGGCAGGCCCTGCTGGTTAAGGAGTCACAAGACCCGAACCTAGATCTCTGACACAGACAGGATGCAGTAAAGAAACTGATTAAGACCAGTTAGAACCAAGACGGCCATGAAAACGACCTCTGCTTGCTCCCTTGTTCATGTGTATAAAGTATTCACGTGCTAAAAGAAACTCCCACCAGTGCCATGACAGTTTATAATCACCATGCCAACCCTGGGAAGTTACCTTATAAGGTATGAAAACAGGAGGAGCTCCTGATTCCTAGAACTTTCTACCCTTTTCCCAGAAATAATCCACCCCTTATTTAGCATGTAATCAAGAGGCAGCTGTAAATAGAGTTTGCCAGCAATGTACAAGGGCTGCTCTGTCTATGGAGTAGCCTGTTTGCTGCTTATTTGTTTAATAAACTTTGCTTTTGTTTCCAACTTTAGGCTCACCCTTGAATTCTTTCCTGCAGGAAGCCAAGAACCCTCTTGGCCTTCAGGACAGACACAAGTTTTGGGGTCCACCTCCTGTGTCATGGAGATTTCCATGTACCCTTCACCAGTTTCTCCTGTGATAACATCTTGCAAAACCATAGTACAACATCACAACCAAGATACCGACACAGATCCAGTCAAGATACAAAATATGTCTATCCCACAAGGATCCCTCCTGGGTCCTTTTATAGCCACCCCCACCTCTGTCCACTCAAACACCATTTCCCTAACCCCTGGCAGCCACTAAAATGTCCTCCATTTTTTATAATTTTACCATTTCAAAAACGTTACATAAATGAAATCACACAGTATGTAATTGTTCGGGATGGGCATTTTTCACTCAGCATAATTCCCTTGAAATTTCATCCAAATTATTGTGTGTGTCAATAGTTTGTTCTTTTTATTGCTGAGTAGTACCCATAGTATGGATGTACAACAGTTTGTTTAACCATTCACTTGTTGAAGAATATCTGGATTGTTTCCACTTTGGGTCTATTACAAATAAGGCTGTAATGAACAGTCATGTACAGGATTTTGTGTGAACATAAGTTTTCATTTCTCTGGGATAAACGCCCAAGAGTGCAATTGCTGGGTCATATGGTAGTTGCATGCTTAGTTTTATGAGTGACTGCCGAACTGTTTTCCAAAGTGAGCATGTCATTTTATATCCCCTTAGCAAGATACGAGTGATCCATTTTCTATGCATCCTCGCCAGCATATTTTAGATTTTTAATTGTGGTAAAATATGCATAACATAAAATTCACGATCCATTTGTAAGTGTACATCTTAGTGGTGTTAAGTGCATTCATCTTATTGTGCAGCCAGTCTCCAGAGCTCTTTCCATCTTGCAGATCTGAAACTCTGCGCCCATTAAACAACTCCTCATTCCCCCTCCTCCCTCAGCCCCTGGCACCCACCATTCTACTTTCTTTTCTGTGGATTTGACTATTCTAGGTACCTCATATAAGTGGAATCATACAGTATTTGTCCTTTTGTGACTGGCTTATTTCACTCAGCACAATGTCTTCAAGGTTCATTCCTGTTGTAGCATGTGTCAGAATTGTCTTCCTTTTTAAGGCCAAATAATATTCTATTGTACCTATATACCACAATTTGTCCATTCATCTGTCAATGGACACTTGGGTTTCTTCTACATTTTGGCTGTTGTGAATAATACTGCTATGAGCATGGGTTTACAAACAGCTCTTCAAGACCCTGTTTTCAACTCCTTTGGGTATATACCCAAAAGTGGAATTGCTGGATCATATGGTAAGTCTATTGCTCATTTTTTGAGGAACTACCCTACTGTTTTCCACAGTGGCTGCACTATTTCACATTCCCACCAACAGGGTCCAATTTCTCTACATTCTCACCAATGCTTGTTATTTTTATTTTAATTTTTTTGATAGTAACTCTCCTGATGAGTGTGAGGTGGTATCTCATTGTGGTTTTGATCTGCATTTCTGTAGTAATTAATGATGTTGAGTATCTTTTCATGTGCTTGTGGCCATTTGTGTATCTTCTTTGGAGAAAAGTCTATTCAAGTGCTTTCCCATCTTTTCATTGGGTTGTTTGTTTTTCTGTTGTTGAGTTGTAGTAGTTCTTTATATATTCTGGATATTAATCCCTTGTCAAATATGTGATTTGTAAATATTTTCTTTCTTTCGATAGGCTGCCTTATCATTATGTTGATTGTGTCCTTTGATGCACAGAAGTTTTAAATTTTGATATAGTCCAATTTATCTATTTTTACTTTTGTTGTCTGTGCTTTGGGTGTCATATCAAGAAATTATTGCCAAACCCAATGTCATGAAGCATTTTTTCCTATGTTTTCTTATAAGAAGTTTATAGTTTTAGCTCTTACATTTAGGTCTTTGATCTATTTTGAGTTAATTTTTGTGTATGGTGTAAAGTAAAATCAAACTTCATTCTTTTGCATGGGGATATTCAATTTTCCCAACACCATTTGTTGACAAGACTGTCCTTTCCCCATTGAATGGTCTTGGCATCCTTATAAAAAATCATTTGACCACATATGCAAGGGTTTACTTCTGGGCTCTCTATTCTATTCCACTGGTCTATATGTATGTTTTTATGTCAGTACCACACTGTTTTTATTACTGTAGCTTTGTAATAAGTTTTGAAATCAGGATGTGTGAGACCTCCAGCTCTGTTCTTTTTGAAGATTATTTTGGTTATTTGGGGTCCCTTGGGATTCCATATGAATTTTAGGATGGATTTTTCTATTTCTGCAAAAGACATAGTTGGAATTTTCATTAGAATTGCATTAAGTCTATTGATCACTTTGTGTAGTATTGACATCTTAGCGAATGTTGTCTTCCAACTTATGAACATGGGATGTCTTTCCATTTATTTGTGTCATCTTTAATTTCTTTCAGCAACATATTGTAGTTTACAAAGTCTTTTTATCCCTTAGTGTACACATAAGTATTTTATTCTTTTTGATGCTATTGTAAATGAGATTATTTTCTTAATTTCCTTTTTGAAATGTTCATTGCTGTTATATAGAAATGCAACTGATTTTTGCCTGTTGATTTTGTCTCCTGCAACTTTGATGAATTCATTTATTAGTTCTAACAGTTCTTTTGTGGAATCTTTAGGGTTTTCTACATATAAAATCACGTCAGCAAACAGAGATATTTTTACTTCTTCCTTTACAATTTGGATGTCTTTTCTTTTTCTTGACTAATTACTCTGGCTATGACTTCCAGGAGTATGCTCAACAGAAGTGGCAAAAACATGCAACTGTGTCTTATTCCTGATCTTAGAGAAAAAGCTCTCAGTCTTTCACCATTGAGTATTACATTTGCTGTGCGTTTTTCATATATGGCTGTTATTATGTTGACATAGTTTCCTTCTATTCCTAGTTTGTTGAGTTTTTTTTTCTTGAAAGGATGTTGAATTTTGTAAAATGATTTTTCTGCATTAATTGAGATGATCATGTGCTTGATTTCCTTTAGTCTGTTAATGTGGTATATTACATTAATTGATTTTCATGTGTAATCAAATCCCAAAGTGGTGGGATTACAGACATGAGCCACCATACCCAGCCAAGAGATTTATATTTTCATATGGCTTTAAGTTACTATCTAGCATTTTTTTTCATTTCAACTACAAGGACTACCTTTAGCATTTCTTACAGGGCAGGTCTAGTGGCAATAAACTCCCTCAGCTTTTGTTTATCCGGAAATGACTTAATTTCTCCCTCATTTTTAAAGGATAGTTTTGTCAGATATAGTATTCACATTTGGTGGTATTTTTTCTTTCAGCACTTTAAATATGTCATCCCACTGCTTTCTGTCCTGCAAGATTTCTACTGAGAAATCCACTGATAGTCTTATAGAGGCTGCCTTGTATATGATGAGTTGCTTTTCTTTTGCTGCTTTTGAGATTCTCTCTTTGTCTTTGACTTTTAACAGTTTGATTATAATGTTTCTTATTGTCAATCTCATTGAGTTTATTCTACCTGGGGTTTTTTGAGCTTCTTATATTTATATATCCATATCTTTCCTCAAATTTGGGAAGTTTTTAGACATTATTTGTTCAAATAAACTCTCTTTCCCTTTCTCTCTATCATCTTTTGGGAATTGCAAATTGCTTGATGATGTTCCATAAGTCCTTTGGGCACTGTTCACTTTTCTTCATTCCTTTTTGTTCTTACTCCTCAGACAGTAATTTCAGATGACTTGTCTTCGAGAGCACTGATTTTTTTCCCTGCTTCTTCAAGTCTGCTGTGGAACCTCTCTGGCAAATTTTTCAATTTGGCTATTGTATATTTCAGCTCCAGAATTTCTGTTTGTGTGTGTGTTTTTTTTAAATTCTAATTCTTTGTTGATATTCTTATTTTGTTCATATATAGTTTTTCTGATTTTATTTAGTTTTCTGTCTGTGATCTCCTTTAGTTCATTGAGCGTATTTAAGAGAGTCGTTTTAAAATCATTGCCAAGTAAGCCAGAGACCTGTGTTTCTTCAAGGTTAGTTTCTGGAGATTTATCTCATTTCTTTGAATGGGACATGTTTCTCTGTTTCTTTATATGCCTTGTGATATTTTGTTGATATTTGGGCATTTAAAAAATAGCCACCTCTCCCAGTGTTTGCAGATTGGCTTTGTTCAGGAGAAGACCTTCACTAATCAGCTTCATGTAAAGAAAGTCTCAAAGACATCTCAAACCTTTTCTGGGGAGGCGTCTTCCCCAGGCATGTGTGTATGTACTGTTGTTCTTGTTTCCCCATAAACGTGCCTGCTTCTAAATGTCTTATTTTCCCTTAGAGTTTCATTTCTGATTCTCCCCAGAGCCTTGGATTTCTATTGTATTCCTCTGCCTGTATGTAATCTCTTGCCCCCCAGTGCCAGCAGATCTGCAGTGCCCCTGCAATTCTCTCTTGTGTAGCAGCATCTACCACTGTTTTCAGCAGCCTCCATCCTGATATCCAAACTATGCTCTTCCTGAGGAAAGAGCCAGGAATTGGGTGGCTTTCTCCCGATTGTGCCATGCTGCACCAGGAAGGGGTGGGCAAGGGCAAGCAAAAATACCATGAAATTTCCTACCAGTTTGACTATGCCTTTTTCTCAGTTAGGAGTTTGCTTGGTTGTACAGTTTCTTAAATGGTTTCTAGAGTTCTCACAAAACTATTTTGGTGTGTGTGTTGTTTATTCAGTGTTTCCTTGGGGGAGTGAGGGGTTGGAGCTTCCTACATTGCCGTGTTGCATGTCATCATTTTTTTATTTCAGATATTCTGATAGATGTGTAATAATATCTCACTGTGGTTTTAACTTACGTTTCCCAAATGTCTAGTGATGTTGAATGATGTTTTTATGTGTTTATTTGCTATCCCTTTGCCCTCTTCAGTGAATTGTCTGTGTGTGTCTTTTTCCCATTATCTAACTGGATTTTTGTTTTATTTTGTTTTGTTTATACTGTTGAGTTTGAGACTTCTTTATATAGTCTAGATACAAGCCTTTTGTCAGATAATGTGGTTTGCAAATTTTCTCTCAGCCTATAGATTGCCTTTTTACCCTAACAGGGTCTTTTGCAGAACAAAAGTTCTTTATGTTAATGAAGTCCAATTTATCAATTATTCCCTTTGTCAATTGTGTTTTTGGTGTCAAATCTGACTCTCTGCCTAGCCTTAGTCCATTATCCATTTTGAGTTATTTTTTGTGTAAAGTGTGAAATTTAGGTTAAGGTTTTTGTTTGTTTTTTGCCTATAGATATGCAATTGCTCCAATACTATTGGTTGAAAAGGCTATTCTTCCTCCATTCAATTACTTTTGCACCTTTGTCAAAAATTAGCCAGGCATATTTTGTAGGTCTACTTTTGGGAATCTCTATTCTCTTTCATTGATCTATATATTCTGTCCCTCCACCAGTACTACGCACTCTTGATTTCTTTAGCTATATAATATTCATTATTATATTAAATAGAAAGATTCCTCTCACTTAATGCTTCTTTTTCAAAAATTTTTAGCTGTTTTATGGCCTATGCCTCTCCATATAACTTTTAGAATGAATGTGTCTATGTCTACAAAAAACATTGCTGGGATTTTTATAGAAATTACATTAAACTTATAGATCAATTTGGGGAGAATTTACATCTTTACCATTTTGAGTTTTTCAATTAATATACATGGTGTCCCTTCATTGATTTAGGTCTTCCTCAGTTTATTTCATCAGCATTTTGTAAATTTCAACCTACAGATCATGTATGTATTTTGTCAAATTTATGTCTATTCATCTCATTTTTGTTGTAAATGGTATTGTGCTTTTAGTTTTGGTTTCTACATGTTTATTGTTAATATATAGAAATGTGACTGTTTTTTGTGTGGTGATCTTGTATCCTGCAACTGGCTGAGGTCATTTATTAGTTCTAGGAGGTTTTTTTAATTACTTGTGATTTTCTACATACATAATCATGTCAATTGTAAGTAGGGGTGGTTTTAATTTTTTTCCTTTCAATCTGTATGCCTGTTATTTCATTTTCTTGACACTTGCCTTATTGAAATGGCTAGAACCTCCAGTACCATGTTGAATAAGAGTGGTGAGAACAGCCTCCATGCCTTCTTCCCAACCTTAGGGGGAAGGCATTCAGTCTTTCACCAGTAAGTATGATGTTAGCTGTAGGCTTTTTTGTAGATTACATTGATTGATTTTCAAATGTTGAATCAGGCTTGCATCTCTGGAATAAATCCCACTTGGTCATAGTATATAATTCTTTTTATACTTTGTTGGATTCAGTTTTCTAAAATTTTTTTGAAGATTTTTACATCTAACTTCATGAGAGATAATTGGCCTATAGTTTTCCTTCTTTATGTTGCCTTTGGCTTTGGCATCAAGATAACATTCGTCTCATAAAATGAGTTGGGAAGTGTTCCCTGTTCCCTCCTCTTCTAGTTTCTGGAAGAGACTGTGTAAGATTAGTGTTAATTCTCTTTAAATGCTTGGCAGGATTCTCCAATAAACCACTGGTCCTAGAGATTTCTTTTTGGAGAGTTTTTAAACTACAAACTCAATTTATTTAATGGCTATAGGACTATTCAGATAATCTGCTTCATCTTATTGAGTTTGGTAGTTTGTGGTTTTCAATGGATTGGTCTATCTTTTCTGACTTGTTGGATTTATGAGTATAAAGTTGTTCATAATATTCCCTTATTGTTGTTTTAATAGTCTAAGGATATGTAGTGATATTCCTGTTTCATTCCTGATATTGGTAATTTGTGCTTTCATTCTTTTTATTTTTGTTGGTTTTCCTAGAGGTTTGTTGATTTTGTTAATTTTTTTTAACGAACAGGCTTTTTGTTTTATTGATTTTCTTTATTGTTTTCTGTTTTAAATGCATTGATTTCTGCACTAGTCTTGTTAGTTTTTTTCTTCTGCTTGCTTTGATTTCATTTTGCTCTTCTGTCTCTAGTTTTTTGAGGCAGGATCTCAAAGTATTGCTTTGAGACCTTTCCTACTTTCCTATTTTCTACTGTAAGCATTTAGTGCTTTAAATTTCCTTTTCAACATTGCTTTCACTGCATTCCATAAATTGGATATGTTGTATATTTATTTTCATTAAGTTCTATGTATTTCCTATTTCATTTGAGATTTCCTTTGACCCCATAGATTCTATCTATTTCAATTATGGACAGAGAATATATTTTGTATTATTTCAATTCTTTCAGATTTGTTGAGGTGTGTTTTATGGTCCAGGATATGGTGAGTCCTGCTGAATGTTCCATGGATGCTTGAAAAAAAAAATTATAGCCTGCTGTTGTCAGGTGGAGTGTTCTACATACGTCAATTAGATGCTGTTGGTAGATCATTTTGTTTAAACCCTCTATATCCTTGTTGATTTTCTGCCTAGTAGTTCTTTTAGCTGCTGACAGGCAGGTAGTGAAGTCTCTAGCTATAACTATGGATTTGCTTATTTCTCTCTTCCATTCTATCAGTTTTTGCTTCATGCGTTTTGAGGCTCTGTTGTTTGGTGAGTGCACATTTAGAATTGTTGTCTTCCTAGTGAATTGCTCCTTTCCTCATTAGTTAATGTCTCACTTGGTCTCTAGTAATTTTCTTTGCCCTGAAGTCTACTTTATTTGATATTGATAAATCAAGAATTCTATCTTGATTTATTTATAATGTTTTGCTCTGAGTATTATAACATACATGGAAAACTACTGCAGTCTTCTGATATCAACATTTTGCCACTTCCAATAAAGTGTGGAAAGCTTACTTTATTTATTTAGGTCCCTTTATCTCCCTCACTTTTACGTTCTATCATCTTGAGTATCAGATGGTGTTACAATTTTTGTTTCCTTCACATATGATTTAGAAAACTCATGAGGAGAAAGATGATCCATTGTATTTATCCTGTTTATAATCTTTCTGTTGTTCTTTCTTTTTTCCTTATGTCCAAAATATCTTCTTTTATAATTATCTTTCTGTTTGAAGAGCTTCCTTTAGCCAGTTTCTAATGGTAGGTCTGCTAGTGACAAATTCTTTCTGTTTTTCTTCATCTGAGAATGTTTTTATTTCCCCTTTATTATTGAAAGATCATTTTACCAGACATGGAATTTACAGTTCATAGTTCTTTTCTTTCAACACTTAAAAAGTGTCATGTCACATCCCTCTGGTCTGCATGGTTTCAGGTGAGGTAGCCACTGTCATTCAGATTGGTGTTCCCCTGTAGATAATGTGTTGTTTCTCTTTGGATGCTTTCAATATTTTTTTCTTTAGTTTTCAAAAGTTAAATTATAATGTATCTTGGTGTGGATTTCCTTGGGTTTATCCTACATGAATTTAGCTTCTTGAACCTGCGGGTTAATGTTTTTTGCCAAATTTTGGAAGTTTTCAGCTATTATTTTCTCTAACATTCTTCAGCTTCGCTCTCTTTCCTCTTTTTCTAGAACTCCAAGATAAGAATGTTAGATCTTTTTTTATAGTCTCGCAGGTCTCTGAGGTTCTATTCATTTTTTTTTAGCCTATTTTCTCTCTGTTGATCAGATTGGGTAAATTCTATTTATCTGTCCTCAAGTTCACGGATTCTATCCTCCGTTATCTCCACTCTCCTATTTAGTCCATCCAGTGAATTTTTATTTCTTTTATTGTATTTTTCAGTTCTATAATTAGTTCTTTTTTTACATAACTTCTATTTCTTTGCTGAAGTTTACTATTTTTTCATTTGTTTCAAGAGAATTCAGAATTAATTATTGAATCATTTTCACTATGGTTATTTTAAAATTTTTGTCAAATGATTCCAACGTTTGATTCATCTCACAGTGAGCATCAGTTGATTGTTTTTCTCATTTAAGTTGAAATTTTTCTGGTTCTTGGTATGACAGATGATTTTCTATTATAGCTTGGAATTTTGGCTCTTATGTTAGGAAACTCCAGGTCCTATTTAAACTTTTTATTTTAGTAGGCAGCCACCCTGTTTAGGTTTAGCAATGCAGGTGTGACCTACTTTTGTGGGCTGTGGTTGCAGTGACATCTAATTTTCACAGCCTTTGCTGTGCTTTTTTAGTCTGCTTGATTTTTCTCATGTGATGGGGGCTACCACTGGCCCCTACAGGTGCTGCTTCAGGGAGCAGGAGGAACTTCTTCAGACCAAATCACCTGGTGCCTTCTAGATGAGAGAAGGGAGTCTCCAGCCCACAAGGATAAAGAATGCCTCCTGGGCTAGGCACCCGTGGTGGAAGAGCACTTCCCTTGAGGTGGTATTCCTCCCAGATAGTGCCACCTGCTGCTTAGTGTGTTTGTCTCAGCCTCAGTCTCAAGGGAGGGGTGGGAGTCACAGTCTTGCAGGGAAAGAGAAACTTCCTGGGCTGGGCGCTTGTTTTGGTGGGATCCTCTTTGCTGATGCCCATGCCCCACCTCCGGGCTGCGTGGTTTCTCCAGCTGTGCAAGGGGAGTCTCGGACCTCACAGAGAGGAAGAGCACTTTCCCTGGCCACTGATTGTCAGTAGGGCTTCTGATGGATCTCCCTCACCAATTCTGTGGGGCTTGCCTGGTGTTGTCCGTGGGACTCCAGCTCAAACTGGGGGAGAAATGAGCCTATCTTGGCTGCCTGATGTTGCTAGCAGGAAACACTGGGCCTAGGTCATCTTTCTCTACTGGGAGAGGAGTCATAAGATGCCCCACCTCTGTGCTGAATGTCCAGTCCCGTGACCCCAGCTGGTTTGCCTTCATCTTACGGCCTTTCGGAGTTCTCCTTTAGTTGTCTTTTGTGTTATTCCCAGGGTTTATAGTCGGACTATAAACCAACTATAAACTACAGTAGGGACGAGCAGGGAGAGACCAGTCTAAACCATTTTGTCTAGACAGGAAGTCCAGGTCTGATTATTACTGTTTAAAATTTGGGGGCAATTTGTTACATAGCCAGAGTAGCTGGAACATTCTTTAAGAAAAAAAATCGAAATATCTCACTTTTGTAAATTTAGTAAACAAACCATGTGAGCATGTTGCTGGAGCCCTTCCCAGGGCCTTGGGGGGTCCTGGGCAAGTGGGGGTCCCATCATCTCCCTGGGGGACTATCACTGTCTGTGGCCCATCTGTGGGTAGCAGCAGTGAGCCTCTCTTCCCAGGGCCCTTGCGGGGACTCAGAGGCAACACATAGGAAACACCTGGCACATGGGTGGTGCTTGGCAAGTTACTGCCTCTCTATATACGCAGTTACTGCCCTGTCTTTTACTCCATGCCATTTTTAAGTCTCTCAGTTATGTCTGTAATTAGGTATCTTATGTACGTGGAGTACATTTTTGGTACTCTCAAGTAATTCCCTGTTTTCATTAAGTCCCAAATGAAGCTGAGACCAGTATCAAAGTCACATACAGTCTGTGTTACATGCATCCAGTGCACTTTATATCCTAGTGAGGTGGTCTCTTTTGTGAAGTTTTCCTCATATTTGGTCAAGCAAATCCCAAACGAGGATTATTGGTTAGAATCTTGCTTGACAGCATATAAGAGAAAACTGCAAAATGGCGATGTAACAAGTGAGGTACTTTTTTCAGGTAACTCGAAGTCTGGAGGCGCATGGTCCAGGGCACAAACAGGGGCTCTGTGGCACCCTCAGGGCCAGGCTCCCACTGGCTCTTCATCCCCCCACGTCTAGAAAATGGCTTTCATTCTCATGCTTGAAAATCAGCCTTCCCCTGCGGTACTGGACTGAGTCTGTGCTGCAGGCAGACTAAAAGGGAAAGGAGGAAGATGAAGAAAGAGCAAAGAGGACGAAGGGCACCTCACCAGGAAGGCAGAAGAGGCCCCCAGCCCCAAGAGTCCCTTTACTTTTCATGGACCAGAAGGACACATTCCCCCACACTGCCCTGCAAGGGAAATGGGCACATGCTTCCCCAAACAGAGGCTCCCGGGGCGGGGGCAGCGCTGGGGAGGTCATTAGCAGTGTTTGTGCAGCTGACCTTGGGCTCCCGTAAGGCATAATGACTCAGCCGTGAATCCTCCTGGACAGAGAATCATCTAGATTCTTGCTAATCACAGTGTGGTCCGAGGACCAACATCATCGACATGCCCCGGAACTTTAGTAGAAACTGGGCGTCAACAAGATCCCCGGCAGACCCACGTGCACATTACAAATGGAGGTGCGGCGGCCACTCACCTTTATCTCATCTAAAGGACGCTGTGAGGGGCCATGCGGGGCCGTGGTCCATGCAGATTGCAGATTGACAGTGCCGTGCTCTGGCTGCCCCAGTCTCCTGGAGTCCATGCTGTTGTGACTCCTCACCTGAATCTGCTTTGTTGGAGCAGTGGGGTATAGATGTTAAGGTAGAGGCAATTAGTACAGACAATAGGGTATAGATGGTGGATATAAGCAGTAGGTGTAGACAGTAGGGTATAGATGGTAGGGTGTCATTATGGGTGTCACTATGGAGGCCAATGGGAGTTGGGTGAATGCTGAGAACATAGACAGGGTGCCAATTCTGGGCTGTCTATTTTACCCTCATCACATTTTAAATTCATGATTATAAATAAAATTATTAATAATTCAATAACAAAACAAATTGAGCTTCTCTGCATCTCTTGTATTTGCCTTCTTCCCCTCTTACATAACCTGCTGAGTGAGCTTGGTGTGTGGTATAGCATATTGCATAGCAGGTTCATTGTCCAGGATAATATTGGCTAAGACCGAAACCAAACGCTGCTTCCTGGAATAGTACCAATGCCAGCTTGTAAGATCTGTGGGTCTTATTAGTGAACACAAAGATTCCAGAACCCAGATCTTGCTCCTCAAAGCCACCCCCACATGTGCCCTCATGCTCTGAGTGAGGGGCGCAGCTCAGACACTGGAAATCACTAGCCCTTGTACTGGCGGCGACCCAGGGTCCTGCTCGGAGCAAGAAGAGCCCAGGGCGGGTGACAGCCAGCCCTGCCCAGAGCATCGGGTGCTGGGGTGGGGAGGACAATTAAACCCTGCTGCAGAGACCTACAGCCCCCTCACTGAGGTGCTCCACTGGCTCCTCCAGGCCTGGCAGTGCCTGTCGGGCAAGGGAGGTAGGGCTTGCTGGCTGGTGACCAGGATGCACCTTGCCTCCAATTCAAGGCTGACTCACTTTTGCTGTGGAGGGGAGATTAAGGGGCCCTCCAGTTACCCACGAGAAGATGACCACCCCTCGGTCACTCCTTGGGACACCCAAGCTGCAGCTCTGTTCTCGGCACACCTGTGGTTGGGTTTCTTTTCAGTCCTCCTCTTTGGGTTTTTATACTTTCAAAAATTTGATGACATTTCTAAAGTCCTGAGTTTGGGAATTTTATGGTATTCACAGCCACACACGGCCGGGTACATTCAACAAAGCGAGTCTCTCAGGCTCGTTTCTTCTTTAAAATGCTCATCTTGAGAACCCTCTGGGATTTTATTTTCACATCTGAGGAAGAACAATGGGCAATGTTTCAACAATTAGATTTTTTAAAGAGTTCACTCAGATTATGCCGTGTCTTTAAAATTAGCTCTTCCGCTCTCTTCTTAATGAAGAGAACACAATTACCAGAGTCTGTCAAAGTTTAAGGTGGGTGTTCTTGTGGATTTAGCATACATACTAAAAGTGCAGTTTTATTTATTTTTAACTACATCTGGCTAATTTTATTCAAGCCTCAGGAAGGAGCAGAAACAAGAAGAGATGACTGAGCCACCCTAAGTCACTGCAAATGTCACCAAGCAGCAAGATGACCCTATGCTTCCTTACTCAGTGGCACCCTTAGCTCCCTCCTCCTACATTGGCTCACAGAGAAGCCCCTTGCGGACAGGGACCACCTTTCAGACTCTCTGTCCTTTTCACAGCACTAACGGTGTGTGGGCATATGACAGGCTCCCATGATGATAGAAAGGAACACAAGCCTGGGTTACTATTTGTCAAAACAATATTGGGGGCATGTGTGAATGGCATCAAATTCACCCCACACTGGGAGCCACTGCAGCCCCTGGCCTCTATGTACACACAGAGGTGGGTTTTCCCTGAAGCAAATGAAGCTCAAACTTTTTATATATATATATATATTTATAATAAACAGTGTCTCACTCTGTCACCCAGGCTGGAGTACACTGGTGCAATCATAGCTCACTGCATCCTCCAATACCTGGGCTCAAGTGATCCTCCTGCCTCAGCCTCCCGAGTAGCTGGGACTACAGGTGCATGCCACCACATCTGGCTAATTTTATTTCATTTTTTTGTAGAAATGGGGTCTCACCATGTTGCCCAGTCTGGTCTTGAACCCCTGGCCTCAAGTAATCCTCGTGCCTCAGTCTCCCAAAGTGCGGGGATTACAGGTGTGAGCCACTACACTTGGCAAAGCTCAAATTTGATTCTTCACATGTGCGGCCCCTGCCTAGGCCTTGCACCTAATTATGCATTTGTACGTTTGTATTCATTTTCTTCAAGAGGGTCCCCCAATTGTACAAGCTCTGTACCTGCCTAAATCTGTACCTGCCCTTATATTCTGGGCTTGTAGAGTGCCCAGAAGCACAGGGAGCGGGGTGATGGTGAGCAGAAGTCCCTGCCAGGAGCCAATCATTTGCAGACCCAGATGCCATTGAAAGTGGCCCTGGGACTCCACGTGCCCTGGCTCTCTGCCTCAGTGTGGGCAGGAAGGACGGGATGTGCCCACTGGCCAGGCACTGTGACAAATGATGCTTGCAGCACCTCCTGCCGTGGCGAGAAAGGAGACAGGGAGGGGTTGAACTAGAGTGGCTCGGCGACAGTCAACCAGATCTCAGAGCCCCCAGCCCGGGACTTTCCCGTAGCACCACGTGCCTGCCTGAGTGGCAGCTCAGTGTCCTGGCAGGGGGCCTGGGAGGAAGCTCTGGGATGGCAGCTGGCCTTATTTTCCTGTTCCCTAGAAGAGAAGGAGGAGTTTATTCACAATCCTTTCTACTCACAATCCTTTCCGTGTTCTGTGGCAAAGCACAATACAGGAAACAGCAGCCTGGAGAGCTGCTATGAGGAG
This sequence comes from Daubentonia madagascariensis, assembly GCA_023783475.1. Lineage (NCBI taxonomy): Eukaryota > Metazoa > Chordata > Mammalia > Primates > Daubentoniidae > Daubentonia > Daubentonia madagascariensis. The sequence continues at coordinate 28,539,367 of JAKFHU010000144.1, read as the reverse complement.
GAAATTTGATGATATGATATGATGTGATATACAATATGATATGATGATATGATAGATGATATGATATGATAGATGATGTTCTTGAACACAGAGTGTTTGGGTGATGGCTAAGTCGGCCCCACGAGGCCCTTTCTCAAGGGATTCACCGCGGGTGCCAGCCGATCCCACAAACACACCTGGACTCCAGAGTGAGAACAGGACGTACTTGCCCTCTCCACCGAGCACCTGGCTCTTCTGTCAGATGGGGTTAGAGTTGAATTGTTGAAGTCCCAACTCCCAGTATCTCAGAATGTGACCTTATTTGGAAACGGGTCTTCACAGAGGTATTCAAATTAAAATGAGGTCAGCTGGGTGGACCCTCACCCAATATGACAGGTGTCCTTATAAGAAGAGGAAATTTGGGCACAGAGACACAAGCAGAACACCACATGAAGATGCAGGCAGGGATCTATAAGCCTAGGAACGCCAGGACTGCCGGCAAACCACCAGCAGCAGGCGGGGAGGCCTGACAGCTTCTCCCTCACAGCCCTCAGAAGGCACCGACCCTGCCAACTCCCTGATCCCAGACTTCTGGACTCTGGAACTGTGAGAGAGTGAATTTCTGCTATTTAAGCCACCCAGTCTGTTATACTTTGTAATAGCAGCCCCAGGAAAATTCCTCAAATAAGAGCAAAGTACACCAGGGCACCAGGCCCTTCGTCTCAGTGAGGGACACTCCATGTCTGGGGCCCATGGCACCACCGACTCCCCCCTTTCCACCCACTCACCCGCACCAGCATCTGCCCAGGACCAGTCTCTAGGGTGCCGACTAGAGCACCTTAATGCACTTTCCTTTCTCCCAACATTTGTTGAACTCTGCCTGTGGCCCCAGCCCTGGGCTGGAAGTTGCAGGTGCGAGTTCTGTCCCTTCTTAGGGTCAAGGAGAGAGGACAGTGTCCAGCCCTGTGGATGCTGAGAAGGGACTAGGGACGGGACGGAACAGAGAGGCTGAGCTCCCTGATGGGGGCGCGTGTGGCTGAGCCACTGGCTTTCCACACACAGAGCCTTGGTGGGGGGAGCCACAGCCGCACAGGTGGGCACAGATTTTGTGCCTGGTGTCGGAAGGGCCTGCCAGGATGGAAGAATGATGAGTCCCTGATTATGCTTGGCCTGCTAGAGACCAACTTGGGCAGTGTCTGCCCTGCGTTTTGAACAAGTTCTTCCACCTCGCTGCTCTCCTTTTCAGGAAAATGACTTAATATCAACACTAGGCTGAACATTCGTTGCTTTCAGGGCAGAACAGGGTGGCTTTGTCCCTATGCAAGTTCCAAGTATAAACCAAAGTTTCTCATCCATTTTCCCCCTTGCATTTTAAAACCTCAACTACAATATCAAATGGCACGCATACAAATATTTTGTGCATGAAGGAGGTGGTCCTGCCAAAGCTAGGTTGACCCATAGGCCTGGCTTCCTGTCACTGGGAAGATGCTTGGCCAGCGCTTGCAGTGACCTCAGGGTGGGCGCCAGTCTGAGTGCAGAGCCAGCAGCTGGCAGTGAGGCCTGCAGGGGAAATTCTTCCCTGTGGACCCCCTCTTCTCTGCAGAGATGGGAGAATGGGGTCGGGGAAGGGTCAGGGTCCCACACCATGGAGGGTGCGCCTCGCTCGCTGTGGGCTCTGCTCACCTGCCAGCCCAGCTGGCACTTCCAGGAAAATGTGGTTCTGAGCACCATCTTCCCACCCATGGACTCACTCATCTGCTCACTCTTGGACCGACATTGGTTCTGAGTGCCCCTTGTGCCCTGGGCTCGGCCAAAGATACCCAGAGCTGACACTGCTCCCTCCAGGAGCTCGGGCTGGCAGAGCGGCTAACAGGCAGCAAGCACGAGGAGCCAGGGAACGGGGGTGGGAATGGGTCTCAGGACACTGTGGAGCCAGAGGGACACATGCAGAGGGGCTTAGGGGCAGGGGGACCTCCTCCAGGATGTATGGGCTGAATCACGTCCCCCCCAAATTCCTATGTTGAAGCCCTAGCCCTGAGTACCTCAGGATGAGACTGTATTTAGAGATAGGGTTTCTAAAGAAATAAGTTAAAATGAGGTCTTTGGGGTGAACCCTAATCCAATCTGACTGGCATCTTTATAGGAAGAGGAAATTTGGACACAGACGTGCACAGAGGGATGACCATATGAAGACACAGGGAGAAGATGGCTGTCTGCAAGCCAAGGAGAGAGGCCTCAGGAGAAACCAACCTGTCAACACCTTAATTTCAGACTTTCAGCCCACAGGACTAGGAGACAATAACTTTCAGTGTTTAAGCCCCCCAGCCGGTGGTACTTTGTTATGGCAGCCCGAGTGGACTAAGGGGCGATCCAAAGGGACTAATGGCACTCTGGCCCTAAGTACTGACCACCTCTCCTACTCACTCTGGACATGGTAACCAAGCCTTTGAGGCCCTTGGAGCCAGCAGCACAATCCAAGATCACCCCACCGTCCCCCCTGCTTACTCTGCCCCAGACAGTCTCTGGAGGTCTCTGGGGAAAATGACTTTTTTAATATTTACAGATGTTTGTTTGTCATTCTAGCACATAGCTGCAATTACCAAGTGGGATGCCTTCATGTAAACATGACCCCCCAGCACCTTACACTGAAACCCATCTTGCCCCCAGCTTTTGCTCTGGGGGAGATGTGCCCCTCTGAGGTCTGTTCTGCACGCTCTCAGGAATGAGTCCTGGCAGCTTCACATGCCTTAAGCTGCACTCTGGGGGTTGGGAAGAACTTGGCATTCTCAGACAGCTCCCTGGAAAGTGTGTTGGTGGGAGGTACCCATACACAACCCCCTTGAAGCTGGAGAGTGGTAGCTGGCTCAGGGAGCTAGTCCTGCAGAGGAGAAATAATATGCACATGACAAACCCTCCACGGAGGCCTCACAGGAGCAGTCTCTGGGCCTAGAAGTAGAGAAGGTAGCAGGCAGTGGCCCAGGGCGAGACACCCAGCATGATGCAGAGCAGCCAGGGCCTGGGGGAAGCTACAGGGCACAGGGGAGGCACTTCTGTGAGTTCCACTGCAGAAGGACAAGCCTGTGGGTGGCCTTGGCTGGCCCAGCTCTTCCCCCACCTGCTTGCAGATCGCAGAGTAACTGTACAATGTACTGAGAACACAACATCCTGAGATAAAAAGGAACTGCCCGAGACAGCCTGGGCAATGCTCTTGTCCCTCTGAGAACAGGATGACCCCTAGTGTTTGAGCTCAGCAATGCCAGTTACCCTCAGGGTATAGAACCCCGGAAGAAGTGACTTGGGTTCCCTCAGCTGTGGCATGACATGGGGCACACACTGAGGAGACTCTATCCACTCTGTGCAGCTTTCCTGAGCCTTGGGGGACTGGCTCACCATGAATCCTAGCAAGAAACTCTGTCCTTTGCAAATATCAGGTACTCAACCAATAAATGTTGAAAACATTAGAATGAAGCAGCCTGCCTCTATGAAGGACTGTGCCCAAATTTGTCACAATAAAAGTGGCCAGTCTACTAGCCTCAAGTCTTGATCATAGCAGTGATACCTTAGGCCTTAAATTATGGAGCACTCTACAGTTTAAGGAACTTCTGCCCACACAGAGGGCTATGTGGGACTTTTACAGTGATGGGGAAGTAAACGTGCCCAAAGCCCCACAGCTGTGCATAGCAGGGTCTACACTGAGCCCAGTTCCCCTACTAGCACAGATCAAGCAGGGCCACCTGTCTCTGTTCCATGACACAGGGGCAGGTGGACAGCCAGATGGGACACAGAGATGAGTAGTCACTCCTCCTCTGCCCCGCAGGGTAGCCTCGCCACTCTCCCCATACAGGTGCTCCCCACTCCATTTAGGGGCTCAGCTCTGGCCTGGCCCTGCATGCTCACCTTTAATCCTGATTTAGGATGTTCCAAAATGCTGGAAGCTTAAGCTTGGGAAAGGAGCAAGAGTAATAACGTTTGGGCTTAGTGTGAAGTTAATTCTTTCCACCATTTGGGGTCTGGAGATTGCTAATGGTACATTTAATGGAATGAGCTCCTGCGGTCTCTGTTTCTGCAGCAAGTCCCCAGGCCATCCACTTCTAGAAGCAGCCTGCCCCCACCCCAAGGAAGAGCCCTCCTACCAAACTCACCCACCCTTGGCTTTTCTTTGGGTGCTGCTACTATGAGACTTCTCTTCATTTTCTCCAAACCAGCGAAGGCTTTCTGTGTCCTGACAAATGAATATACATGCTTTTAAGGGACAGGCTATAGGCGACATGAAGAGGGAGAAAGGAGAGAGAAAGACACAGAGAGGCAGGAGGAGGAAATGCTAGAGAGATAGAGAGAGATACAGACAGGAAGAGATCTAGATACACACACCAGTTGGCAAAAATGATGTCCTTAGTGAAAATCAGTGGTTCCAGCTATTACACTGGGCGTGATGAATACACAGCCCAAGTCACTTCCTCTGCCCCACACAGACAGAGCGGATCCATTACAGAGTTCTTTATGTCCATCCCAGGTAGTTTAAGGTGTCTCTCCAACACAGAGCACCAGGCAACCACAACCATATATTTGGCGTTGAAAATAACATTTTCAACATGTATTGGTTGATCGTCTGATATTTGCAAAGGACAGAGTTCATTGCTAGGATTCATCATTACCACGGTAATGATTTTATTCTTCCCAGTAAATATTTACATGTATTTCCCAGAAGGTAGCCTCCTTGGCGGCAGGGATCTCTATGCCTCCCTCCAGTATCACTTTTTAAAGCAAATTCCATACATCACATCATCTTATCCACAAATATTTCAGTAAAATCACATTTCTCTTCATGTCCACATTATAACATTTCTTTTGCTGCTAATGCTGCCACTGGGTTGGAAATATAACTTGCACACTCAAAAACTCAGGTGCATCCCTAAGCTGGATGTCCTCGGTGCTGCCACGGGATGCCTGCTCTGGTCTGAGCATGGCCCTGCCTACCCCAGGAATCCCACGGACCTGGGAATTGCCTGCAGCCTTGCCCCAGCTGTCAGTCCTTCCCAGTCCAGCTCTTGGAAGGGTCCAAATGACTAGATCTTCGTAGAGGCCCAGACAAGACTGCCGCCCGGGCCTCTGGCCCTCCCAAGCTGACTGCTGAGCCCACCCTGTCCTCCATCCTATGGCTGTGCCAGCCTGACTCACTTTTGGGTTTTCACAAGGCTTTGGGACAGGCTTCTCTGGCTGTGATCTGTAAGACTGAGCGTCCTGACACAATTTGCATTCCTTCCTCACCGTGCTCCTCAGCCTGGTGTGCCCTGCAGAGCCAGGCCCGCACAAAGCTTCTCCAAGGGAGAGGACCTTAATTCATTTGGGCCACAGATCAGCGTTGGACTAGGTTGAGCTTCCAGCATCAAAAAGATCCCAGATTTTAAATAAGGGCCAGGCTGCAGGGGCAGGAGAAACAAAGCATGGGTCACATGACTAGGAGATTCTGAGGGACTATTCCCCAACATATGGCCCTGCAGAGTGCCAGTCGTAGGGCCTGCCCCGGGCCCAGGGGCGGGGCAGGAGACCTGGGTCGGGTCAGACAAGAGTCCTTCCCTGGGCAGCCCCTGCATCCACACGGGAGCACCCATCTCAGAGGCCGAGGGGGAGGGGAGGAGCAGAGACGGGGGCGAAGCCTGCCCCAGGCAAGTGCTGAGGCTCCCCTTGTCCCCAAGGCCTGGTTCCCTCAGGGTGAGCCTCTGACTTCAACCAGAGGAAATGTGACAAATACACAGTGTGCCTCACTGTCTGGCTACGCAGAACTTCCTCTATGTTTTTAAAGGAAGAGATGCTACCTCTTAAGTAAGAGAAACCCCTCCTTCTCTGCAGGGTGGAAGCAGCCAGGCATCCTGAAACAGATTTTCTTTGTTCCTCTGAACTGTCTTCAGTAGCTTCCCCGGGAAGAAGTTGGACAAAAGCTGTGGCCTGCTGGAGTCGCCTCAATGTGCAGAGCTCAAGGGCATCGGGAAAGGTGTGCGAGCACACTGGATGGGGGCTAAGAAAGACCAGGGGAAAAATGGAACTAAAATCTTGACCGCTTCTCTGAAAAAAGAAAAATAAGTAAATAAAGGAAAAATACACACCGTGAGTGCCCCTCATCCGCGGGGGTATGTTCCAAGGTCCCCCTGGATGTCTGAAACCGCCGATGGTAGGGAATTCTATATGTGCCACGCTTTTTCCTATGCATGCGTACCTGTGACAGTCTAACTTATAAAATGGAACACTAGAGATTAACAACAATAACTAATAATGAAATAGAACAATGACAACAATATATGTAACAAAAGTTATATGAATGTGGCCTCTCTCTCTCTCTCGAAATATCCCATGGTTCTGAAAGCAGAACCACTGATAAGGGGGGTACTACTGCAATTAACATATATATACAATTATTTTTCATCCCATAAATACTACCCTAAAATACTCTATTTGTACAAAATCAAACAACACATAAAAAAGCAAAAGTCTACTCCTCTCCAGCCCCACCCTCCTCACAGCTGCCACGTTCCCTCTGACTTTTGCTGCATATTTATAAAAGAGGGCCCACAGGTGAGTGTGTAGACCCACGATAATGTGGTTTGTTTGGTGAGGATTCGTGGTCTTTTCCTTCTGTTTTGTATAAGTGGCTTCATAATACATGGGCCATGTACAACCTGTGGTATCCACTTAACAGTGTATCGAGGAGGTCTTACATGCCAGGGCCCAGACCCACCTGTCTTTGCCACAGCCGCCTACTATTCCAGAATATGGATGCACCATGGTTTACATATCCTTACCTTACTGATAGACAATGAGTTGTTTGCAGTTTGTTTGCTCTATAAGCCATACTTCAATGAGAATCTTATTCATATCTCTTTGTCTGCATGTGCAACTATATCTCAGAGGTAGATGATGACAAAGTGCATTTTGATTTTCATAGATGCAGCTACCTGCCCTCTGTACCACTGGGCAAATATTCTTTGTGCATTTAATTTTTTCTCCAGAAAATTTTGAAAATGAAAACAAATAGCACCTCAAATCTCACCACTCTGAGATAACAAACATCACCATTTTTGTGACCACATTTTTTCATATTCTATAATACACACACATACACAAACATTTACAGTAATGGGGTCATGTCAGACATGCATTATAAAAAATGTAAATTACCTTTTTTAATACAGACATTTTTCTTTTGAACTTCTCTCTTTCCCTTCAACCCCCCACGTCCCTCAAGCACTAATCTTTTTAATGTCTATTATGGACATCTGGTTAAATATAGTGGATTGAAAATATGCATTAACCTCTGCTCCCTCCCAAAACCCGACTAAAATGACAGAAAATGGATAACAAAGGCATTATCCCTAAAAGACAAAGAGATTAGCAGAGTACTGGACAGCACTCAAGAAATACCCACAACATTTAGGAAGCTGGAAAGCAGATGAATCGACCAGTGGCCATTGATCTGGCAGAGTGGGAAGAGCTGAAACCCAACTGCCTTTAGAGAGAAGCTAATAACACACAAGCTGACTCACACCTGATGACCCCAGAAAAGGTCAATATCTGGGGGCATCTGATATCCCTTGGGAAAATGTGAAAACAGGACTGGTTGCAAGGCAGCCTAGTAAACAATGAAGACTCCAGATCCCCTTTTCCACCCTCCAAGTGATTTCCCTTCCCCATCTTGATGGAAAACAAAGTTTGCTGTCTGGAAAGGTGGATCATAGGCCTGTGGATGTGGGAACACCATGCACAGCCAAGGGAATGCATTACTATTCTGAATGCAGGCACAGTGGATATGAAATGCATAGACCTGGCTCCTCACACAGCTGTAGGAACCAGGGCAGCCAGACTGCTCCTCCCAGGCAGAGGCAGGAGGCAGGAGGAGACCTCTCTGCAGGAACTACTTTATAGATAAGATATTCAGATACTGGCAGGCCCCCAAAATACCAGGTTCGTGCCAGAACCTTCTCCACCGAACTCACTAGTCAGGCACACTCTGAGAGCTCCTATTCTTAAAAAGAATATTTGAGAAGAGCCTCTAACAGGAAAAACAGAGACCCAAACAAATCAAGTGAAAAATAACTCAGAAGAAACAAAAACAACGCAGGGAACAGAAGAAAACATTTTTAGAAAATATAATTGACATCTTTAGAGAGGATATTGCCTACATGATACATTACCAGATATTACTAAAAAAGCATATTTAGAGAGAAAACAATAACTTTTAGAAATTAATAACTTATTAGCCAAATTCAATTTAAGGGATAGCAGGAAAAGTTAAGGTAGCTTCCCAGAAGCTATGATAAGAAGATGAAGTAAAGGAAGTTAAAAGATTTTTTAATATTCAGAACATTAATCTAGGAGGCCCAACATCTGAAGAATAGAAGTTCCAGAACAAAAAAGCAGAGAAAATTGGAAAATAAGAGGGGAAAATTTAGTAAACAACATAATAGTATTTCCTAGACTGAATAATAGGATTTTCTAGGTTGAAAGGACACATCAAGCACCCACCATAATAGATTTTAAAAAACACCAAGGTGCATCAAATTGAAATTTCAGTATATAAGAGATAGAATGATAATCTCCAGAGAGAAAATAATTACTTACATTTAAAAGATACAGGAATCAAAATGGCATGGCACTTCTCATCAGAACACTGAGAGCTAAATTTAATGGAGTAATGCCTTTGATGTTTTCAGAAAAATTATTTCCAGCCTGACATTTTATATCCAGCCAAACTATCCATCAGATATGAAGGTAGAATAAAAACATTTTCAGATATGAAATATCTCAAATTTGCTTTCCATACATCCCTTATCAAAAAGCTATTGAGCACCAAGTGAGGAAGCAAACAAAGGAAAAAGGAAGCCAGGGATCCCAGGAAAGGCTTTTACACAGGAGTGTGGTGAAGGGAAACCCCAGGGAGATGGTCAAGATGAGTCCTGGTACTACAGCTGTGTAGCAAACCTAGACAGCCACCAGGCAGAAGCAGGGTTATTTCCAAGAAGAAAATGAAAATAAAGTGGAAGGCATATGTCACCAATTTGACAATACTGAGAGTAATTTTACAGATCTGCCATAGAGCTTAGAGATAAATTAATAATAAAAACATAAAGCTAATTAAATGAAGGAAAATTCAGTGAGTATCAACTTCAGGCTAAACAAAAAGCTGAAAGGAAATTATAGTAACACTATATGAATTATAATCACACTACATGAATCATAAATAAATAATTTCCTAGTAAAGTAAAGAAAACACAAATATTGATTTACTGCAGAACTGGGATATCACCCCATGAAGGGAAGGATGGTTGGAGAGGGTGGTGAGGGTCAGAGTACCATATCTATACTTCCTTAATAAAAAGTCAATAAATAATATCTAAAATTGAAAAGTTAAGAAATAATATTAAATGCCTGTTATTTAGAATCTGGAGGTAAATACCAAAGAAGCAGATAAGTGAATTGAAAATGAGTATCTCATGGAGCAGGAGAGGAAAGGGGAAAAAGTGGGGCAGGAACTACAATTTTTCATTGTGGGTCTTGTAATTGGTACATTCATATCATTTTGCTAAACATTTAAAACTAGAATTAAAACATAGGTTTACCATATATTTACCTATACATACTTTTCCCATGTTCCAATAAACATTTATGGCACAGATAGATGATTGATAGATAGGAGTAATTTTTTGTAAAACAAAATATATATAGATAAAGATATAGATATGGATAGATATTTATATCTATGTTTTGTTTTACAAAAAATTATATCGTACTATATACACCTTTCTATCTATATACCTATCTGCATCTTGCTTTCTATAACAATATATTATGGAAATCCTTCCAAGTCAACTGGTATGGAACAAACTTTTAAAAAATAGTTGTCTATTATTCCATGGTGTGCATGTACCACGATTTATTCAACTGTTTCTCCTTTGGAGGCCACTGTCTTTGTTTCTAGTTTTCTTGCCACTACAAACAGTTAACATCTTGAATATATATTTTTACATGTTACAGCTTTAATTTCTATGGGATAGATTACCAGGAGAGGGGTTGCTAGTCAAAGAGTACTTGTGCTTTATTTTAACAGATATTGCTAGATTGATTTCCAAAAAGTATTCCAGCAATGACTGAAAATATATAGTTCATCATGGTCCTCTTTTACATTCTTCAGTGAAATTTTGTCATTTTCTTCACATAGATCTTATATGCTTCCTACTTGGCTTATGACCAGGTGTTTTCTTGTTTCTTTTGCAATTTGAGGGAAATTATTTCCTAATTGAATGTGCTGGAGGATAGGAAATTTATTATTTTATTCTCTGTTGACCTAGTGTCTGGCAATCTTGTTGAACCCTTTTGTTAATTCTAATAGTTTGCTAGTTTTTCTGGATTTTTATGGACAGATGGTTTTTTCTATTCCTTCCCAACGTTTATACTACTTCTGTCTTTTTCTTGTCTTACTGTATTTCTGCATTGGTTAGATCTTCCAGACAAATGTTGAACAGTTATGAGGATAGCAAGCATCTTTGTTCTGTCCTTGATATTTATGAGAATATTTCTAATATTTCACCAACCAGCATGACATCCGCAGGATGCTCTGGTAGATTATCTGTTATCAAGTTACAGTTTTCTTATATTCTAAGGTTGCTGAGTTTTTGTTTGCTTGTTTCTGTTTTAATAAGGAATGGTTGCTAAATATTGTAAAACGTTTTGGGTTTTGTTTTGTTTTGTTTTTTTTGGCCTTACTGAGATGGACCATATGGTTTGGGCAGCTACTGAGACGATCATAGGGCATTTCTTTGTTAATCTGTTAATATGATTAATTACATGAATGGATTTTCTAGTGTTGAGTTATCCTTGCATTCCTGAGAATAACATGTACCCTTGCTGAATCATGGGGTATTATTCTTTTAGTACTGCACTAGATTCAATTTGTCACTGTTTTCTTTATGAATTTTATGTCTATTTTTACCAGTGAACTGGGCTTAGCTGCCTCTCCTGGTCTGGTTTTGGTGTTAGGATTGTGCTAGCTTCATACAAGTTGGGAATATTTCCACACTTTTTCTATGTTCTAAAACTTGAAAAAAAGATAGAACTGAGCCCAACAGACTGGGGGCAGGCCCCAAGGAGGCCCAGAGAAGGAGGCACAGTTTACACGTGTGCGTAGTAGCCAACGTCTCAGTACTGCTGAGGATAAGAGAACACAGTACTGCCCAAGGATGGTGGGGGATGGAGCAAAGCCAGCAAGGCCCAGAGCTGTGGCGGGAGGCAGGCAGAGGCAGCACCTTAGGGGCAGGCCAGGATTCGGGTCAGTCATAGGCTCTGAGGGGCTTTAAGCAAGAGCACTATATGACCAGATCTACATTTTTAAGAGATTACTCTTTTTTGCTTGTACGTAGATGGTATTGACCTTCTATGTGGGAGACCACAGCACAGAGGTGGTTGATAGGGGGTCCCAGGGCACAAAGGCATCGCGGGGACTCCCAGGCCTCTTGCTTCCTATCTTGCTGATGGAGTACCCATCACTAAGACAGGAAACCTGGTGGGAGACCTGGCCTGGGGAATAGAGAGTGGGGGGGAAATGCTGAGCTTGAGGCACATGTCTTTGAGCTGTGCAGGTGGGGAGTCAGCTTGGAGCCGGGTACAAGGCTCAGGTACAAGGCACAGAGCCCTGAGCTGCTCGGGGCTGGAGGGTGCCATGGGGGAATTATTAGATGGCAACAGAGCTGAAGGCCAAGGTGCAGTCACCCAGCAAACAATGAGGAGGACTTGCACAGAGCCTCAAGGAATGGAACAGCTCCAGTTTGGGCGCAAGTGGCCACATCATGCAGGGCATTGAGTATTTGCCTGAGGACAAGGAGGCAAACCAGGACAGCATGATGATGAGGCAGCGTCCAATCCTCTGCAAGTCCTCAGAAAGTTAGGGCAGAAAATGCTATTAGGTTCAGCAACACGGAAGGCGGGGGCCCTCCCCCACACCCGCCCACCCAGAGCCTTCTCCCTCTCACTTGAGGTGACCCCTCCTTCCAGCAGCCCCAGCCCTTGGTTCCCTGACTTCTGTCTTCACCTCACACCCACACCCAATCCTTTCCGAATATCCTCTTGGCTCCGCCCTTAAAATCTCTCGGGTCAGACCACCCACCACCCCCCACTTTGCTGCCCGGCCCTGTTCCAAGCTTTCACTATCCCACCAGCTGGGCTCCCAGCTCCAGCCCTGGCCCTCTGGCTAGTCCCCCCCAGGAACCACAGCAGTCCTTTCAAACTGCAAGTTGGATCATGAATTGGAAACAAAACCCAAGGCCCTTAGAATGGCTTCCAGGGCCTGCACAATTGCCCCGCTGCAAGCCTTCCCTCATCCCCACAGGCCCTCCCTTCCAGCTACCTGCACCCCCTGGGTCTTCTGGAACATGCCAGGCACTCCCCCAAGTCAAGGCTCTTGCCCTGGCTGTTCCCTTTGCTGGAAATCCTCCTCCCAATCTCTGACCAGTGTGCTCCTCCTCCACCCACCCGCCCTGATCTTTGTTCAAAGGTCATCTTCTTGGCAACCTTTTCTTTTTAAAATTGCCACTGCCCCCCAGCTGGCCCCTTCTCCCTGCTTTCTTCCCTTCCCTGTGCTTACACCCTCCAACACGCTGTATATTTTATTGCTTAAGGCACCCGGCTCCCCCATGATCAGATCAACTCCAGGAGGGCAGGGATGCTTACCACCATGTCCTCAGCACAATGGGTGGCCCATAGTAGAAGCTCAAAAAATTTCAGTTGAACAATTTCAAGGGTGCTAAGAGATGGGGGTTGGGGAGCAGAGAGCCAGCCCCACAGTCTGTCGGGGGATGTGCTAGAAAGGTGGGACTCCCCAAGCTCCTAAGCCACACCCCAAAAGGCGGCAGTCATGCCCCTACCCTCTGAGCCTCCATGATCAAGAAGGCCTCCTGGGGCAAGAAGCTGGACACTGAGGTGGAGGGTCCTGACCCCATGGCTATGTGGGCCCTGTAGCTTTCTTTTATTTTATTTTCAGCCTGTCTGTCCTTAAAATGACAATGGGAATACATGGCCTTTCCTCTCTGAGCCTCAGTCTGTTCCCCTGCACCATGGGGGTGATGTGCATGTGCCCACAGGAGAGAGAGGGGAGTCTGCACCAAGGACAGCACACTTCAGGCCTGCAAAGACCCGTGACCCCACTTCCTCTCAAGAGGGGCATGGCGGGCACTCCTGAAACCAGAAATGACAGAGAGAGCCCCACACACAGAGCAGCACTGATAGGATGGGCCACCAGACACATGAAAAAGCATACTGTCTCATGGCCAGACTGACAGGGGAGAAAATGCACACTGGTGGCTCATAGAGAGCCGGGACCCACGGGGTATGGCTGCTGATCCTACTCTGAGACTCGGGCAGCCACCCAGGTGGGCACCAGGCCTCTGGGAGTCTGGACGCTGCCCCCAAGGGGGCTCTGACACTAGTGGTGGGGGGCTGTCAGCTCCCACGATGTGCCTTTCTGGACACCCAAATCCTCATTTGGCAAACCTTTGTAGCTACCACTCTCTCAAAGTAGATTTACTTTCAATCGCCATTTGCTAAATCTGTCCCCTATAAACCTTCCGGATGGAGGGATTAAGCCTGATTACAGATGTTATAGGAGGGCCTGGGAGCACCCCTGGGGGTGGGAGTCTTCGAGGCTGGGGGAACACAGCACATGCTCCTCCTGGGCTGATCCAGGTGCCAGCAGGCCTCGCCCCAGGCTCTGGGCCCCTGGCCCAGCTTGCTGGACCCACGGCTGTGTGAGTAGCTCTGCTTCTGCCCTGCCACGGAGGGGGCGGCCCCCATGCAGCAGGCCCGGCCACGCCAGGGATGCAGGAGGGCGGCTCATGGCCTCCCTGAAAAAGATGAGCTCCTTCAAGCGGGGCTCACTCAAGAGCTCCACATCGGGGTCCCAGAAGGTGAGTGAGCTTTGCTGGTGGCCTGCGAGCAGGTGGACGGAAGGGCAGGGGGATGCTGGTATCCAGTGCTGTCGGCTCAGAGAGCTGGACCTGAGAGCCCATGTCCTCCAGGCTGTGTCAGGGTGGGTGTGGGGGATGGGGTGTTCAGAGCTCCCCTTCTCGGCAGGTGGCCCCACGTCTCATGCCTGTCATCTGGTTTCTCCCCTCTTCGAGAGTGGCCCATGGTGCACAGGGGAGGTGTCCAGTGGGTGCGAATCCTTTGGCCCCCTGCAGGGCAATGCCACTGCTGAGTCAGCAGCCGTGGAGTTTTTGCATCGCTCACTTTCCCCATGAGGGTGGCACCTGCCCCTCGGCTGTCTGCAGCTGGACTCCGAGTTCACCCTTTGTTCTGCATCAGATGTTTGTGGGAGCACTGTATGGGCTCTGGAGGACCCAGGGCAACTCAGATGGGCCTCACCCTCAGGGCCTGGAGTCTGGCAGAAGAAATGGGACAACTGCACACCTCTAAGGAGAGGGAAGTCCCAAGGTGACACTCAGTGAGAACCTGGGAAGGCAAGTGGCTCCCAGGACACAGGGCAGGCTGTGGGAAGAAGCTTCTCCCACAGCCCCCTGATGATGCCTTGCAACAGCACCTGCTGATTTGCATCTTAGGTGTTCCTTTCCAAGATGACTATAACCCAGCCCTTAAAACAGTGGCTCTGAGCACTGGTAGCTGCCTTAAATGACCAATTGAGCCCTGGGGGCTAGGACAGGACACCACCTCGCCCTGCATCCCTGACTGCCCCTCAGGTGGAGTGGGAGGGCCAAGCCGGAGGCCTCTGGACACCCCTTGCTGAGCACCGAGGGCTTAGTGGGGATCTCTGCTCCCTCCAAGGCGCTGCCCACTGTGCACAGAATGGGGGGAGCAGGTGCAGGCCCTGTGTGGGCCAGAGAGGACACATTCCTCCGGTGAGCACTCACTGAGCACCCATGACGTGTCAGCCAGTGCTCCAGAGCTGGGGACAGAGCCGGTATCGCAGCATGAGCCAGGTGAACGTCCTAAGAAAGATGATCTACCTGGGCTAGAAACAGGGTCCCCACATGGGAAGCTTCCCATCGAACACAGCTCTCCAAGCTGCAGTCTCCTGGTCCATAGAATGGGGTGGGGTAGATGTCAGACCAGGTGTTTGCGAGTCTAACATCCCATGAGCTTGAAAATGCAAATGGAAAAATAAAAGGCTTTCTTTTTAAATAAAGCTCTCTTTAACTTCAAGAATAGGAAAAATCCCTCTTTTGGGGGCTCAGCTGGGGGGAGGCACATCTATCCACTTTTGTGTGCATATGTGAGAGTCAGCATTATTTTTAGAGATAGCAAACACCCGCCTTCTTGTGTAAATTAACATTCACAAATGCACCGCTGCATTTGGCAGGAACAAGAGACTCACATGATGCTCACTGTGTAGCCCGCGGCCATGCCACATGGTTCCACGTGACCCCTCCTCCCGAACACAAGCTGGCCCACGCTGTTCTTGCTGATAAGCTCTGCAAAGGATCCAGCTTTTGTCGTTCTTGAATTTGATGTCTTCTATTGACCTGTGCCTGGTATACTGACATATGCAGCATCCCAGAATTGCAATGGGTAGGGTCTGGGAGCAGGGAATTCAACAAAAGGGGAGGACCAAATCTAGACTTTGGTCAAGATTGAAAAACAGCACCTCATTTATACACACTCACGACCCTTCCTACAGGACTACACATTGTAAATCACTCCAAGTCTAAGAACAAAGACGAGCCCCTCCTCCCCCACTTCCAGGGGTGGTGTATGCCAAACTCCTACAAAACTTGTAGGAGGTAAAAGTCTTAATGGCATAGTTTGCCCTCAGGCCTATTTATAACAGTCCCCAAGCTAAGAAGTAAAATTACTGATGGAATAATGAAAGGCAATACTTATGGCTTTAAGGAAGCCATTCTTTAAGGAAACATCCACAAAATCACATGGGCATAAAGTGGACTGTTTTCATTCTGTTTTCTTGCACACTTGGCCCTCGTTTGACATCAGTAACTCAGTTCCAGTTCCCGTTTTCCTCTACCCAGTGTTTTCTGAAACACACCAGCTGTCCCGTGGGAAAAACAAACACAAACTACACTATGTACAAGTCTCCCAAGGGTCATCTCATCTGGCCCTCTATTTGTACAAGGTAGATTTGACCCTTTGTCCCCTGCTGGTTGACTCTTTCCAACTCTGAAGTTCTTCCTTCAGTCTTAGACCAACAGGGATGCACAGTGTGGAATACAGAGGCAATGAGCAAATCCCAGGAATCAGGGACACTGGAGCTCCTGGGAGTCCCCACTGGCAAAAACAGTCCCTCTTCCAGGAACAGCCTCCGAGTATTCATGCGGGAGATGGAAAATGGGATTCTTGTCTGGCACTTTCATCCCTGTCCTCATTTTACTTTGCTAAAAGATACAGATAAAGTTTGGAGTTGAAGGTCAAGGTCCTAAATAAAATTAAATAATAGCACAGCCCAGAAGTTATACCCTAGGGTCTGCCTTAGAAAAATTCTAGCACATGTGCACAAGGAAATGTGCAAAAATGCTCACGTTCACATTGCATGCTATAGAGAGCCAGAAACAACAAATAGTCCATCTATAACGGTATGGGTAAGCTTTTGTTTATTCAAACAATGGAATACTATTCAGCACTTAAAAAAAATGAACCAGGCCACCTGTATCAACACAGATAAATCTCAAATAAAAAAAAATAAGCCCGAAACCACTCTATTTATAGAAAATTAAAAGCACACAAGGAAATCTTAAATAAATACATATATTACTTCAAGGTGGAGGCGATTAGTTTCATCTGCAATGTTCATATTCTCTCTCTTTCTCTCTCTCTCTACCCCCTTCTTCTTCCTTCCTTCCTTTTAAGAGAGGAAAAATATAAGCACATATGGAAAGTTATAATATCTGTAAAACAAGATTGTGGGTCTTAGATGTCTGTTATATTAGTCTTGTCTGTGATTTTGAAATCAAAGGAATGTTTTGATACTTTTAAAGTCAACCGCAGGGAGAGTGAGGGTAAACCCAAGGGTCCTGAGTCCGGGGCTGCCCCATCTGCTGCAACGCTGCCTTTAGCGTGAATCCTGCCCAGGACACAAACACATTATGAAGTGGTGCTGAGAAGGGCTCCTGCAAACCCCCTCAGTTATTTGAGTTTTCTCTCAGTCAATGTGTGCTTTGCTAGCTCTAGAGCTGCAGGCAGGGGTCTCATCCACCAAGCTCCCCCTCTGCAGCCCCACCACCCCTCAAAGCAGAGCGGCTGCAGCAGCAGGCAGGTGCCAGCTCCAGGCATGGGGGCTGTCACCTCCCCCTCAGTGCTAGGACTACCCCTGGCTCTGCATGAGGTCACACTACCCCCACCTAAGAGGGTGTTGCTGGAAACTAGGGAAGTTTTGTGCACACTCACATAGCCTGTGTTTGGAATCCACTTGAATGCAGAATTCTGTGTGTAAATATAAAACAATTCCAGTCCCAGAGAAGGAGGGGACCCAGGCAGCTCCCTTTGTTCCCCACTCCTCAGCAAAGGCCTTGAAGGATCAGACCCCATCACGTCCTCACCCATCTCTCTCTGTCTTCACATCACACATGGAATAAAATCTAAAATCTGTCTGTGATGAAGGCCCTTACAGTCTTGCTAAATTTTCAATCCATTGAAGAACAATACTTTCATACAAAGCAATAAAAATGAATGGCTAAAAAATGAAATTTAAAAATGACGTACAAAATCCAAGCCCTAGGGTTTTTTTTTTAATTATTAAATTCAACAGACATTCGTTGATTCCTTTAAATTTCTAAAATCGTGTCTGAGCACAGCTCTCACTTTCCGCACCCTCTGGTTATGGCCGGCAGCTAAGAGTCTACAGCCCGTGCTCATAGCACACTTTAAGTACAACGGTCCGAAAGATTCTACACATCCCATTCAATCCTCTCCCCGGTCCTGTGAAGCAGGGGCCCTGGACCCCTTCCAAGCTGAGGAAGACTCTCAGAGGTGCAGAGCCTTGTCCAGGGGCCTCCACTGGGGCTTTATTTGGCCAAGGCCCCACAGTCGGCCACTTCCAAAGGAGCATCTCGCCGGTGCAGTGCCCGGGGCTGCTGAAGATGCCTTCTGCACCCAGTCCTGGGAGAGCTGCTGCAGCCAGGTCCTGCCTTACCCACCAGACTCCAAGCTGGGCAAGTGGCCCCATTTCTGTGTGAATACAGGGCTCTGAGGGGCACTTCAGCCCCAGGCTCTGGCCCCAGACCCCATGAGTCTCTATGTCTGAGCAGAGTCCCCAGGCAACTTCCTTGGGAGAAAGGGAGAAGGGGCCCAGGGCCTGAGTGATGGGGTCAAGGGCCCTGGAGTTGGGGTAGAGTGTGCCATGCAGGGGCCCGAGCTTGAGGACTGGCCAGCTGGCCAGGAAATGCTCCCTTCAGCCGTGTGATGACAGGGGCCTCAGGGCCAGTGTGTCCAGGCCCCTGCCTGGGGCTTGCTAGGGTCATCTCACCTACTGAGGAGGTCTGAGTGCAGCATCTTGTTCTCTTGGATTCCTTGCTCTCCCATGTCCCTCACTTTTAGCCCAGGGACAGAAAGGGCACTTGCGCAGTTCCCCCACTCTGAGGGTCAAAGGCCTCAAAGAGGGCCAGGCGAAGAAAGGAAGGGCAGGGAGTGGGCCAGTGTCATTTACCCAATGGACATTGCCCCCTGGAGTGCCAGAGAAGATGCTGTGGGGGAGGCTGTCCTGGTGGCAGCACCCAGAGGGAACCAGTGATGGGTGAGCAGTCCAGCTAGGGCTGAGAAGCACTGCTGGACAGGATTGTGCTGGCAGCTGTCCCAAGCCAAGCCCTAGCCAGAGCACCCCATGCCCACTGAATCACCAACACAGCCCGGAAACCCTCCATGGGGCAAATGCTCAGAAAGGGAGCCACTGTGCCAAGGAGCTGCATGACCCTGGGCAGCTCACCCCTTAGGCTGCAGGAGAAGGATGCAAGGGGAGATCCTTTGGAGGGGACTGTGCCAGGCAGAGGCAGCCCTGTGATTCTGGGGAGGGCTCTGGCCAGGAGGATCATGAAGCATTTTGCCACTTTGTTTAGTTGGCCTGAGAGTAAGGGAGAGGTCATGGGCTTAAGCAAAAATCTCTGATGGGTTGGGAGTGTCTGTAAACAACCAAGGTATCCCCCTGCTCTAGGCCTCCCCAGAGGTCCCTCCACAGCCTAAGGCCACATGCACCTGGGAATACCAGCCCCAGGGCGTGCCCAGCCCCAAACCAGAGGTAACACAGAGTCCCCTGTTAGAGATCCAGATGCACGTCATCAGCACAGGAAAGGATCTAAGTCCTGCAGGAAAGAAAACTCCAATTTAACCTGGAGCTGCCTACAGAAACCTTTTCCATGTAAAATCTGTCAGCATTTCTGGAGCCCAGGTGAGGAAATACCACCTTAGGCTACGGGAAACTCTGGACTGTGAGTTAGCTCCTGGGGATTGACTGCTGCGGTCCCCAACTCCCGGGGGAAGCTCTTCCATGAAACCGGTCCCTGGTGCCAAAAAGGTTGGGGACCGCTGGAGTAGGGAATGGGCTTTACTCAGTTTTGCACAACCAGTGAACGGGCTCCTCCCTCAGCCGCCCAGGCCCTGGGGCGGGGGGTGGGCGTGCAGCAAGCACCGTATGTTAAACTGTTTAAGAAAGAAAGAGAGACAGAGAAGAAAAAGATTTTGTTGCCAAAAGTCACTATCAAATCATCAACATTCACCAACAGAATATTTTCAAGTTTCAGAATTGACAAATTTGGCAGAATGTCAAGAAGGGAGAGGGATTTTAAAGATGCACATGACAAGCATAGCACCCGGTGCACCTGAGGGCTCCATGAGGCTCTCCACCCACCCTCGAAGGCTTGGCAAGGACAGCATTTGGTGCCTTGTGGCTGGTAGGGGCTTCTGAAAGCCACCCTCTCTTGCCCGCCCTCATCCCAAGGCCAACAGGGGCCTCTGGTCTCCTTCTGGCCATTCATGTGTTTCCCAAGGCAGCCCAGAGCATCCCAAATCCCTGGAAGCCCCAGCTGCACCCCACACAGTTGGCAATCTGGAAGCTTCCATGTTCTCCAGAGTGGGCCAGAGCCCTGGCAGAAGGTTTTCCTCTGGCTTCACCCTTCCTTTCCCTCCACCCTCCTCCTCCCCTTTCAGGAGTGATCACAGCTCTTCCAGGGTTTGCTCCTTGCCTGGCCTCCCAGCCCTCAGCCCGGCCCTGGCACCTGCCCGCCGTACCCTGAGCTCCCCTGCAGGCAGAACTGTGACGTTGGCTGTCAGGCTAATCAAGTGTTTTCCGCCTTGGCCTATCCACGTGTGCCGTGGCATCACTACGTGCACCATTTTCATGTCAAGGGTCCAGCCACTCTCAGACGTGTGGGGTCACCCTTCCACTCAGGGAACGCACATTGTGGGGATGTGGGGCGTGCGCTGTTGCTGGGTGTGTTGTGCAGGGCATCTGCAGGTTGCCCTAGGACTGCAGGGAGGGGAGGCAGGAGACCCCTGGCACTGGCCCTGGCTGCCTGGCTCCCAGAAAGCCTCAGGGACCGTCAGACCACTGAGCCATCTTACAGATGTGACGGAACTGAGACCAACCCTGGGCGGTGTCTGTGTGCTGGTGAAAACCAGACAGCCACTCCCCCTCCTCACAGGCTTCGGGGAGGATTAAACACATTTTCAGGGAGGTAGAGTGATTAGCATCCCTTACAGCGCCCAGCCCATGAGAGTTCTCATCTGGGCTTATCTGGGCGATGACAGCCTTCTGAAATTGACAGGTGCACAGCACTCACTAGCTGTGCTTTTTGTCTTTTCCTGCGTGGGAGCTTTTTGCTGAAGAGTTTACCTTCCCTCCTTTCACAGAACAAAGCCACTCCTCCACAGAGGGAGGACTTGAAGCTCCATTGAAATTCACACCCTCACAGCTGACTAATTTGGTCTAGTGCATAATGTTGATGGTTGGACTTTGATTTACATAATCAGGATGGAGTGTTCTCTCCCACACCACGCAGGGTGCTGTGTCAGAGCCAGGCCACCCAAAGGCCCGCAGCACCCTGCTGGAGCTGGAGGGTGCGGGTGTGACCTCATTACTCACTCCCGCCTCCTTAAAGAGAGCCAGGGCCCTGCTGTCCTTGCACCTGCCATTCAGATCCATTTCGTTTGAGGATCTTTGCATCAGAAAATTTGTCTTGTGGCTTTGTCCCATTGTTAGACTGTTGGGGTGAGCCTGGGCTGTCTCCCTTCCCCCAAGGACACTTTGCTGTGAAGATCTTGGGGGAAGACTGAGGACCCAGTAGAAAGCCTTAGCAATCTCTGTCCCTCCCTGTTGTCCTTCTTTGGCTTCTCTCTTCCCAGCCACCACTGATGTTTCTTTTATTGGTTCCAGCAATTCTGCTGGCACACCAGCCTCAGCCCAGGTTTCAGCACTCAGCATGTCAGAAGCCATTAACCAGGCCCACGATCACTGGAAGGCCACTCAGTAGCCACCCCCTCCCTGAGGTGTCAGTCCCCTCTCCCTTGGCCCCTTTCAAGATTGGCTGCTAAGAAAAGTCATAGTTTTTTTCCACATCAGTTCATTTGCATCCTTGGAGACAATCCCTCCAATGCATGCAGGTAAATGTCCAGAAGACCCGAGTTACCTTGAGTGGTACCATCTGGTCTGACAGTGGGCCACACGTCGCCGTGCACGAGGCTCGCTCGCACCCTTAATTTTCAGCTTGGGGACTGCCCGAGCAGCTGATCTGGGAGCAAACTGAAGTGATGGAAAAGAGTTGCGGGGAATCCTCAGTCCCAATCCCAGTTCAGCTGTGTGGCCGCAGGACAGCCACTCAACTTCTCTGGGCCCCAGTCTCCTCATCAGTAAAAGGAGATGGCTTTGCATGCACCTTGTCACTGGAAAATCCCTTGCTTTCTACATATTTTATGCCATTAAAAAATACCCTTGTAACAAGTCACAGATTTAATTTTTAAAACACCTGTCTGAAAGGCAAACAAAATCCCATTATCAGCAAGTAAGGTGTTTATGGAAATTCAGCATGGTCCTTGGTTGTTTTTCCCTGCAAACCCACCGTGATGTTTTAATAAAGCTAAACGCGTGCCATCATTCACTGAGCAAGCACATAGCGTTGTCGTTTGCCGGCCGGCGTTCTTGGAGCTGGGGACCCAGGGATGACAGCCAAAAGACAAAATTACAACAAATTTAGTTTAAAGATCTCAGCTGGCTTCATTTGCAATTCTGGAATCGAGCAATACTTCCTTCCATAAAAAAGAATAAAAGTGTTCCAATGAGTCGAGCAGAGGAGTGTGGCTTTATAGATAGAAAAAAGGCTGAATAAAGCGGAAACAAACAAAAAATGGATTGGTCCTTCCAAAGTTACTTTCTTTTACAAGGGGAGTGGAAGACAGAAAAATAGAAAACTAACTGATTAGTTAACATCAGGTTACTTCAGGTCAAGGATCCAAACAGGGAGCTTCATTATCATGTTGAGTGAAGACTGAAACTGGCCCATTTGGTAAATGAGGCTGTAATCTCTCTCTCTTCATTTCTGCGAAGGCCAGATAGCAACTTAGTTTCGGTTTGAAGATGCGGAACTTTAGCACAGGTGACTCCATTTTGATTTTTAGTCTAGTCTGTTGGAGCCTGGTGCAGGAGCTTAGTCCAAAACAGTGGTCTCCTATAATTCTTATACAACATGACAAATCCGAAAACAACACTGCCCTCAAGGGGCAGACATCCCAGTAGAGTCAGCCAGACGATGAGCAACGGTTAGGGAGGAAAATAGAGCAGCAGAAGAGGCCAGAACATCAGGGGAGGGGTTACATTGAGCAGAGGTCTAAAGGGGGTGAGGGGAGGAGCCACACAGACACCTGTAGGAAGAGCATTTGGGCAGAGGGAACAGACAGCGCAAAGGCCCATGAGCAGGAGTAGGTCTGTCGAGTTTGGGGGGAGTGGAGAGGGGCAGAAGCAGAGTGGGGAAGGGGAGAATAGAGAGGGGTGGGGAGGAGTATGCAGGCAAGGGAGAAGGCATTGCAGGCCCTGTCAGCTCTGGGCCCTCTGTACAGAATTTTACTGCAATTGGCTTTGGCCTATGATGAAGTTTATCGGTGCAAGAGTAAAAGGGGGCTTGTCAGGAGAAACCAAGACTTGGGATTGTTTTTTAAGGTAGTTGAGCTAATCGTCACCATGGCAGTGTTGTCTGCTTCAGAAACAGCCTGACCCAATCTGTGATGATGGCAGATCAGTTACCTAGTAGAGGGTGAAGGCTGGATTTACCATAGAAGACATTCCACATGCTTGGAAGAAATGCTTGATTGAACACTGATGTGCTACAAATGCCTTCTAATTTTAAATGGTGCTGTGACATGTATTTTGTGGTGGAGGGCAACAGACCCAGTGTTCAGATGGCAAGCATGGCAGGGGCTGGTGTGGCGAGTGGTAGACACATGAAAACATGGAGCCAATGTCTCAGCCTCTGCACACCTGCTCCTTTGGAGACTTCGTGGAGCCCAGGTTCAGACTGGGTGAGCACCACAACCCCCTCCCACTCCACCTACCATCCTCCCAGAGACACTGGGAGATGACCAACATGCCCGCGGCCACCCCAGCAGAGCCCCTGACACTTGGCCGAGGGAGGGTCCCCTGCTTGCCCTGTGGCCCCCAGAGTGATTCTGTCCCCACAAACCCGTCTTGAGGATGCGCTCCTGGGGTACGGCCATGGGGAAGGGGCCCTAGACCTCCTAGGGGAGATGGAGGCCCCTCAGCCAGGAGGTCAAAGGAAGAGGAGCAGCTTCTGGGGCCACAGAGGGGCTTGGGGAGGCAGAGCATGTGTCCAGCCGCAGGATGGCTCCGGCTGCCATGCGGCGCACACAATCCCGGGACAGGGAGCTGGGTGGGTGCCATGCAGGGTAATCCGTGTAATGGCCCAGGAAGCCGGCGGCAGCTGGCCAGGCTAATGCTCCTTAATATTTGCTTTCATGTGATTAACGGCTGTGGATAAGACCTTGATCCCGGGAAAGCAGGCCCCGCTGCTAAGCCTAGGCAAGAGCACCACTTTCGTGATGCTGGGAGCTGGGAGTCATTTCAGCGATTTACATTAACCAACCATCATTTTAGCATGTAAGGAAATAATAAAAGGGGCAGGAACTAAACTCGTGGAGAGCCCAGAGAGGGGGCAAGAGGGGCATGGGGCCGAGCCTGATGTTAGAGGTACGAAAACAGCTGGGGCCCAAGTGCCCACAGCCCCCCAGGCCATCCCCCCACTGCTCCCCCATTCCCACCTCCCTTGGGTTCCCACTAGCTCCCCAGACCCCTCCTTGACCACTTGAGACTCACTGCTAATCACAGGATGGGTTTTCTGCCACTACAGTTGTCCCCTTTGTCCACAGGGGTCGCGTTCCAAGACCCTCAGCGGGTGCCTGAAACATAACTAGTAAGGAATTGTTGTCAGTTGGAACTGGGTTCTGTTCGTGTCTTCCACCCACAAATGTGAGCCTTTTCTGCCTAAGCATTTACCCATGTGCTATGGCCAGAGCTTTTGCAGTTTGAGGCAGGAAAGCAAAACTAGCACAAATTTCTTTATCCTCCTTTACAATTTCATGGATAGAAGATTTGTTCTTACCGTAGATCTTAGCAACCTGAGCATACACTTCTTTTCTTTCCTTAAGTCGAGAACTTGGACCTTTTCACTTAAAAGAATCACTTTTCTCTTTGGCATATCCGAATTGCCAGCATCACTACTCTTGCACTTTGGGGCCATGATTAAGCAAACTAAGAGTTACTTGAACACAAGCACTGCACTACGCCACAGTGGGTCTGATAACCAAGACAGCTCCTAAGTGACTAAGAGGCGGCATAGACAGCATGAATACACTGGACAAAGGGAAGATTCATGTCCCAAGAAGGACGGAGCAGGACTGCTAGGGATTTCAGCATGCCACTCAGACTGACGTACAATTTAAAATTTATGAATTGTTTATTTCTGGAGTTTTCCATTTAGTATTTTTGGACCAAAGTTAACCATGGGTAACTGAAACCCTGCAAAGTGAAACCACAGATAAGAGAGGACCATTAGTCTGCACATGTTTTCCTATGCCTGATCTCATCTTCTTCTTACCTTGACCCTGTAAACAGCAGGGTGGATGCAGAAAGATCAGATGCCAGGCAGAGCACTGGAGCAGGCCCTCAGGTCCCAGATGTGCCCAGAATTAACCCTTCGGTTGATGGGTCATGAAGATGTGTCCAGGGGTCCCAGAGGAGCTTAGGCTCCCACGCAGCTCTGGACAGTGGCTACTTCCCGACCTGTGCAGAAGCACCCTATATATTACCACCTGGAAGTGCATCCCTGTTGAAGGAAGACCAACCCTGCCCATGCCATGGAGAAGGTGGGTGCTTTAGTTCCCAAATCACAGGTGAGAAAACCAAGGCTCAGAGAGCTTACAGAACCTGCAGAACATCCCTGGCAGAGCTGGCCACTGGTTGAAGTTCACAAGCTCTTTCTTTTCTGCCAAGGTGGCCTGCCAGAACCTATGACCATTGCCCCACGGCAGGCTCTCACTCTCCAGTGTTCTTTAATCTCTGGGCCAGGAGGGGAACCACACACAAGTTTCAGGTGCCCCCAGAGCAACCACAGAAGCTGACACAAATATCTGGGCTATCTTTAGCATATACCAAAGTTGTATGTTGGGATTGTCCTTAATGCACACATCCTTTCCTTTTTGTCCTTCTGCTCCAGTTTATAAGACTGTTCTAACAAATGGTATTATTGTGAACCATTTAAAATGGCAATTTTTGTAGTTCAAAAATAGTCAGATAGCAGGAATTTCATTTATTAATATTTCCAAGGAAGTTGGCAAACTACAGCAGGGGAATCAAGTCGGCTGTGGGGGCGGCCAGGTGGGGGCAGCAGAGAGCTGAGCTGGCAGAACCCGGGGCTCGCAGGCCAGGCTGTCAACAGAGTGGCAAGAGAAGTGGCCCTTCAGGGTCCCACCAGATGATCCAAGGACGACAGGGCCAGCCTGCCTAGGTCCCTTAGTTGGACAGAGATGAGCAGTAAGCACAAGTCTTGGCACTGTTGCTGGGACACTCGCACTATCAGCTCTTGGGCTGGGGTCTCTGGCCCAGTCTAGACTGGCTCACCCTCAAGGCTGAGGCTCCGGGATAGGGGACCTGCTCCAGCACCTCCCAGGCTCCCCTTCACCACAGTCCACAGTGCAGAGAAGACATAGCACTCGGCCAAAACCAGTGCCGCATGGAGGTCTGAAGGGTGACCTGCACGCTGTTTCTGTGACTGAGGTACTCCTTTCCACTTCCATAAGCTCCAGAGGAGGCCACCACCCAGGCAGCATGTGCCATCGGCATTGTATGCAACACCTCCGGTTTATAGCTGGCAGGTGGGGGGCTTTTGTCAGGATTGGCTACAAAATTTGCTGGGTCCTTTGCAAAATAAAAATGTTGGCCCCTTTTCAAAAAATGTTAAGAATTTCAAGACAGCAATAGCAGAGTATAAAACCAAATGCAGGGTTTCTGAGGGCAGGGCCCCAGGTACCTGCCCAGGCCTCTTGAAATTCGCATGCCTATGAAATCAGCCCTGTCTTTTATCTTGAGCCTAGAACCTGTATGGAGTGGGGTTTTGGTGGGGTGCAGCTGCCTTCTGCCCGCCTGCCTGCACTAGTCAGTGAGGTGGTAGCTTCATAGCTCTGGAAGCAGAGTAGCCCTGGCACGTTGCTACCAGCACCACCCCCCTCCAAGTTGTGAGTGGGAAGGGGGTTGTAGCACTTGAAATAAGAATGCACCGAGCTCCCGAGGCTCAGAGGTGGTGTAGTGCACCTTCCTGGTGGAAAGGGGAGTGTGCCACAAGGACGCACTTGTGCGGCAGGGCCAGGTGACAGTTACCAGCATCCTTTATGGTTCATGAGTTCCAAAAAGCAGGGCTCAGACAGGAGCATTCAGAACAAAGGCAGACAATACAGTTCCACAAGAGAAAGAGGACAGGGGTGGGCCAGGGAAGGTGGGAGAGGGGCCAGAGCTCTGTGGCAGCTGGAGCGGACAGCCCAGGACAGGGAGATGGCAGTAGCCATTCTGGTCTCACAATTGAGTTATTGAATATTGATCGATACTGATTGTTGAATACTGTAAATTTCACTCCTGAGTGGTAGCAGGTTGACCCCTCCCAGAGATGGTCACCGATCCTGATGGACCCACTGTGGAGCTCAGGGGGAGAAGGGCGCCCTCCATCCTGTCTGCCCTGGTTGACACCGTCAGCAGAGTGGGGAGGAGAGGCACAGGCCGGGGTCTACAGGCAAGGGCCTGGGTGAGGAAGACCTGGTTTCAGCCCTGGCTCTGCCATGGACCAGCTGTGGGATGTCAGCCAAGTCACCACCTCCCTGAGCCTGAGGCTCCTCATCTCCAAGACAGGGTAAAGGATGCCAACCCTTCCTTCCCCATGGGATGGAGATGGACTTCAAGTACAGATCCAACTAGCCATGGGGACCCCAACTTCTAGCCACCCAGGCATCACTTTCTTTTAACACTTAATCTAAATTGGTTCACGTCCTCATTCCTCATCTGGGAGGCCAGTGCCTGCCCCATGATTTCTGAGGATCTCTGGGTGCTCTGGTTCCACGGTCGCTGCTTGTTCTTGTGAGTTCCCGATTCCCACCCTCCGCCCCTCCCCACTAGGGCCTTCTGAGGCTCCTGCAGATCTACCTACTCACCACCCATAACCAAGTATGGAACTGAACCCCTTGTGACCCCCAAAACAAGCCCTTAGCCAAGGAAGTCGTGTGAGGTCAAGTTTTAGTGAAGGTTTGAGAATAATCATGGATCCAAAATGAAATGGCAGCATCACGTCTCCCTGTCCTAGGCTATCCTCCCAGGTGTGGAGCCCTGGCCCTGCCCCACCTTCCCACTTTCACCCCATTCCACCGCCTTTCCCTTGTAGAACTGTGTTATTTGTTCCAAATTCTCCTGTCTGAGCCCTTCTCCTCAGAATCCCGCCTTCTGCAGAAATTCATCCATGAAGATGCTTTTCTGCTAAACTAAAGGCCATCTGCCCCTGGGGCTGGTATGCCTTTAGTCACTCTGAGTTGCACCCAACGGCAGCTGCCCACAGGAAGCCCCAAGTGGCAGAGAATCAGAAACATACACACAACTGACTGCGCATTTTAGGGGATTCCACGAGATATACTTTGCAATGGCCCCTTCTCTGCTGTCAAGGTCGGGAATCACCTAGAAATCCAGAAGGAATGCAGAAACTCAGGGCTTCAGCTTGGGGCCTCCACACACCAGCTCCATGGGGCAAATTACTTAACACCTCTATTTCCCCACCTGAGAATTGGAGATGATAGCACCTTTTCCATTAATTTCTGCAATTGTTAAAATCACAAGACAAATGCATTTCTAAAGTGCTTTGAAAATCAAGCCATTTCTCCTCTGGCTAATACAGGTAGAAACCTTCTGGCAACTCACCCTGCCTACACTGCCAGCATCAGCTCCCTCCTCCCAGCCCGAAGCCCCCATCTGCTAGGAACTGGACCCACAGTAAGGGACCATGCATACTTCTAACCCTGCTGAGAAATTCTAAAGGGAAGAGGGGTGGGGAGGGGGAGAAAGGAACATCTACTGAACCCCTGGGTCCTGTGTGCACAGGCATTGATCACAGGAGGTCTCCCTAAGAAGGAGCAACGCACCCCCACGTGTTTTGCAATGGCCTCCTGCAGTTGCTGGATGGGGTCTTCTAGGAATGCTCTTCGGTCAGTTTTGTTAATTACGTCCTTCCAATCTGTATCCTTCTTGAATTTTTTGTTTGTTTTATTACCAATTACTAAGAAAGATGTGTTTAAATTTCTCATTACGATTTCTTCTTGTGATTATGCTGATTTTTGCTTTGTGTGTGTGATGTTAGCAGATGCGTACACATTTAAAATTCTTCTAATGCCCTGGTGAAAAAGGAATCTTTTCTCATTATGTTTTCTCTTTATCTTAGTCATTTTTTTTTGCCTTAAAGTCTGCTTTGCCTGAGATTAGTTCTACCTTTCCCCATACTTTTGGTTTTAAGCTCGCTATGTCTTCATATTTTAGCTTGGTCTTCTGTAAATAGAATACTTTTGTGTTTTTTTATATAAAGCATGAAAATTTTGGCCTTTCGTCTAGAGCATCTATATATAATTTAAATTCTGACATGGTTACTTATCTGGTTTTTTTAGTTCATTCAAATATTTATTGAGCAGGTAAGGAGATACAAAGGTGATTAAAACATGGTCAAAGAAGTAAGGCAAATGCACTAGTAATAGAAAGCAAAGGGCAAGGTTCACTGAATCACAGCAGTCAAAAGAAAGTGCTTTAGGAAATCGAGACAGATTATTTCCAGCCTGGAAGGGGGCATGGGTGGCAAAAAGGGGACTGAGATAAAAATATAAGACTCCGGTCTGGATTGTTGATGATGACATGGACTATATTTGTCTCTCCTTTTTCTCTCTCGCCTTCTTTGGGCTTAATTTATCAGTAGTGCCCAGGGCTGTTCAATGCGCTTTTTCTATACTTGCTTGCATTTCTGCTTTAATATCTTCTACAGAACTAAGTCCTTTTGGTATTTTAGGAGTTTTTTCCTGTTTTTTGAAGGATTCTTGACTTTTTGATCTTGGTGTTGGAGGGTTTGAGTCTTTTCCATTCTGGTTGTATTTTTGTGCATTTTTGGCTGGGGTATCTCATACAGATTTCTTCACTGGAGCTTTTCCTTCAGTTTCCTCACCATCAAAATCATCATCACTATCATGTTCATCATCATCATCATCATTGTTTTCTTCATTAGCAGCAGTTTTACTTTTTTCTGTAGAAGTTTGCTACCATCTCCCAGGGCAGATCACTTTCCAGATGTACTTAAGAGTTTCACATCCTCCTCCTCTTAATCTTCTGACTCTGCCTCTTCCTCCACGGCTACTAAGTGCTGCCCACTAATATGCACAGGCCCTGAACCACACTTCCACAGTGAGACAGGGAGACAGGGAGGGGGCCGCGGGGAGTGTTATTTCAGAGCCCTCAAGGGAAACCGTTGGCTGTACAGACATTTCAAAGTTGCCCGTGTTACTTAACCAGCCTGTTTTCATGACTCCCTGCCTCTGCTTCAACAATGCGCAATCCATCCTTTGCACCAGCCCTTACACTGAATGTTCTTAAAGACAACCGGTGATCATTTTCATCATTATCCACCTTACAGTGATAATCTTTATCAGCCTTTAGTTCCCAACCGAAAAGATAGTTCTGGGGCCTCAGGAGGCTCATGTCCATTTCCACCGAATCTTCCACGGGATGGTGGCACACGCTCAGGAGCGAGAGAAGGCGGGCAGACACAAACGACTACTGCTCCGGAGGACGGAACCACACCAGTGACGTGCTTACTTAAATCTGCCATCTCACTATGTATGTGCTCTCTGTTTGTCCCACCTGCTCTATGTCCCTGTTTCTCCCCTTCCTGCCTTCTTTTAGATTGATTGAATATTTTATTGTTATGTTTTTCTCTCTAGTGGATTGGAAGTCATACACTCTTTCCCTACACTTTTATCGTTTGTCTGGGATTACAGCAGGCATTCTTGACTTATCAAAGTCAGTATTAATCAGGACTTTTATCCTTTTTCCAGTCAATGCAAAGACCTTAGAGGTCTAAAACTCCATTTAAACCTTTTCAGCTTATGTGCTATTGTTGTCATGTATTTTTTTAATTATTAGAATTTATTTTTAAGAGCAGTTTTAGGTTTACAGAAAAGCGAGCATGTAGTACACAGAGTTCTCATATACCTTCTCTCTCCTCCCTCAGTTTCCCAATTATTAACATGCTGCATTGTGCTGCACATTTGTTACTATTGACGAGCCAATACTGACACATTATTAACCAAAGCCCATAGTTTACATTAGGATTTACTCTTTGTGTTGTACATTCCATGAGTTCTGACAAACGCATAATGTCATGTGTCCACTATCAAAGTATCATACGCAATAGATTCAGTGCCATAAAAATCCCCTGCTCTGCTTGTTCATCTCTCCCTCTCATCCCCCTGAACTCCTAGCATTCACTGATCCTTTTAATGTCTCCATAATTTTGCCTTTTCCAGAATGTTACAGTTGGAATCATATAGTACGTGGCCTTTTCAGACTGAGACTTCTTTCATTAAGCAGTATGTATTTTAAGGTTCTTCATATCTGTGGCTTGATAGCTTCTTTTTTGTTTTGTTTTAAGCACTGAATAATACTCCATCATCTGGATGTACCACATGTACCTCTTGAAGGACATCTTGCTTTCTCCACATTTTTGGAAATTATGAATAAAGCTGTAATAAAAATTTGTGTGTGGGGTTTTGTGGGGATAGAAGTTTTGAATTCATTTGAGTACATATCTATGAGCCAAATTTCTGGATCATAAGGCAAGATTATGTTTAGCTTTGTAAGAAACTGCCAAACTGTCTTATAAAGTGGCATTCTGACCAGAGTTCCTGTGGATCTGCATCCCCTCTAGCATTTGATATTGTTAGTTTTTCGGGTTTTAGCCATTCTAATAGGTGTATAGTGGTAGCTCATTGTTCCTGATATTCCTAATAATAAATGATGTTCCAATTCCCGCTATTACCAATAACAAAAGATGCTGAGCACCTTTTTATGTGCTTTTTTGCCATCTATATATCTTCTTTGGTGAGGTGTCCAGATCTTTAACTGTTTCAAAAATTGGGTTATTTGTTTTCTTATTGTTGAGTTTTAGGAGTTCAATGTATGTTTTGGATACAAGTCCTTTATCAGATATGTGTTCTGCAAATATTTCTCCTAGTCTCTGTGGGTTTTTTTACTCACTTAGTGTCTTTCACAGAGCAGAAGTTTTTCATTTGAATAAAGTTAAGTGCATAGGTTTTTTTCTTTCATAGGTCATTCTTTTGACATTGTATCTAAAAAAGTCATCACCAAACCCAAGGTCACCTACATTTTCTCCTATGTTATCTTGTAGGTGTTTTATAATTTTGTGTTTTACATTTAGGTCTCTCATCCATTTTGAGTTAATTGTTGTGAAAGGTGTAAAGTCAGTGTCTAAATTCATTTATTTGCATGTGGATGTTCAGTTGTTCCAGCATCCTTTGTTGAAAAGACCATCCCTTCTCTGTTGGATTGACTTTGCTCCTTTGTCAAAGATCAGTTTACTGTATTAATGTGGGTATAATTATGGGTTCTCTATTCTGTTCCACTGATTTTTTTGTCTATTCTTTCACCAATACTACACTATCTTACTTATTGTAGCTTTATAGAAAATCTTGAGGCTGGATATGTTCAGTCTGACTTTGTCTTCAGTATTATGTTGGTTGTTTTTGGTCATTTGCCTTTCCATATAAACTTCAGAATCAGTTTGTCTATATCCCCCCCCAAAAATAACTTACTTGTTGGGATTTTGATTGGGGTTGCATTAAATCTATAGATCAAGTTGGGAAGAACTGACATCTTAACAATATTGAGTTTTCCTATCCATGAACATGAAATATCTCTCCATTTATTTAGAACTTGACTTCTTTTATCAAAGTTTTGTAGTTTTCCTCATGTTGATGTACATATTTTATTAGACTTATTACAAGTACTTCATTATTTTGGTGCTAATGTAAATGATATCGTGTTTTTAATTTCAAATTCCACTTGTTCATTGCTGGTACATAGGAGAGCAATTAACTTTTCTCTATTAATCTGGTATCCTGCAAACTTGCTGTTATTGCTTATTAGTTCTAAGAGTTTTTTGGTCAATTCTTTAGAATTTTTTATGGAGACCATCCAGTCATCTGTGCACAAAGACAGTTTTATTCCTTCCTTTCCAATCAGTATAACTTTTATTTCCTTTTCTTATCTTATTGCATTAGCTGTAATTTCCATTATGACGTTGAAAAGACGTAGTAAGAGGAAATATTCTTGCCTTT
The DNA here is from genome assembly GCA_023783475.1 of Daubentonia madagascariensis. NCBI lineage: Eukaryota > Metazoa > Chordata > Mammalia > Primates > Daubentoniidae > Daubentonia > Daubentonia madagascariensis. Next base: position 28,506,472 of record JAKFHU010000144.1, on the reverse strand, counting down.
TTCCTGTCCTTGGTGGGAAAGCTTCTAGTTTCTCACCATTAAGTATGATGTTAGCTGTAGGTTTTGTTGTAGACGACATTCTTTATCAAGTTGTGGAAGTTCCCCTCTATTCCGAGTTTGCTGAGAATTTTTAACATATATGGGTATTGGATTTTGTCAAACACTTTCCTGCATCTGTTGATATGATCATGTGATTTTTATTCTTTAGCCTGTTGATGTGATTGATTACAATGATTGATTTTTGAATGTTGAATCAGCCTTGCATATCTGAGATAAATCTGACTTGGTCATGGTGTATAACTCTTTTTATACATTGTTGGATTTGATTTACTAATATTTTGTTGAGGAATTTTTACATCTATATTCATGAGAGATATTGGTCTATAATTTTCTTATAATATCTTCTTTGTCTGGTTTTGATATTAGGGCAATGCTGGCCTCATAGAATGAGTTAGGAAGTGTTCCTTCTCCTTCTATTGTTTAGAAGAGATTGTAGATAACTGTTATATTTTCCTCCTTAAACGTATGGTATAATTCACCAGTGAAACCATCTAGGCCTAGTGCTTCCTGCAGTGGCAGCTTACTCATTATTGGCTTAATTTTTAATAGATATTGCCCGTTCAGATTATCTGTTTCTCCTTTTGTGAGTTTTGATAGATTATATCTGTCAAGTACTTGGTTCATTTCATCTAAGTTATAAAATCTGTGGACACAGAGGTGTTCATAATGCTTTATTATCCTTTTAAAGTCCATGGGATCAATGGTGATGGCCTTTCTTTGATTTTTGTTGTTAGTAACTGTGTCTTCTCTCTTTTTCCCTTGGTTAGCCTGGTAGAGATTTATCACTTTTATTGATATTTTTTAAAAATTAGCTTTTGGTTTCATTTATTTTCTCTATTGATTTCCCATTTTTAATTTAATTGATTTCTGCACTAATTTTTTTGTTTCTTTCTTCTTATACTGGGTTTAATTTGTAATTCTTTCTTTAGTTTCCTAAGGTGAACAATTAGATTATTGGCTTTAGATCTTTATTCTTTTCTAATAAATGCATTCAATCCTATACATTTCTCTCTAAGTACTACTTTCACTGCATCCCACAAATTTTGATAAGTTGTGCTTTCATTTTCATTTAGTTCAAAATATTTTTTAAATTTTTTTTGAAATTTCTTCTTTGACCCATGTGTTATTTAGAAGTGTGTTGTTTAATCTCGGAGTATCTGGGGATTTTCCAGCTATCTGTCTGTTACTATTTTCTGGTTTAATTCCACTGTGGTCTGAAAGCATATTCTGCATGACTTCTGTTCTTTTAAATTTGTTGGGGTACATTTTATGTCTCAGAATATGGTCTTTCTTGGTGAGTGTTCCATGTGAGCTTGAGAAGAATGTGTATTCTGTTGTAGTTGGATGAAGTAGTCCATAAATGTCAATTAGATCCATATTATTTATTTATTTTTATTTTATTTTATTTTTTAGAGACAAAGTCTCATTTTGTCACCTAGACTGGGGGGCAGTGGCATGATCATAGCTCACCATAACCTCAAATTCCTGGGTTCAAGCAATTCTCCTGGCTCAGCCTCCTGGGATTATCATGTGTCACCATACCTAGCTAATTTTTAAAATTTTTGCAGAGATGAGGGCCACTATGTTGCCCAAGCTGCTCTTGAACTCCTGGCCTCAAGTGATCCTCCCACTTCAGCCTCCCAAAGTGCTGAGATTACAGGCCTGAGCCACCATGCCTGGCAGATCCAGTTTATTGATGGTACTGTTCAACTCAACTATACCCTTACACATTAAAAATTGTTACATCTTCTTGGAGAATTGATCCATTTATCACTATTTAATATCCTCTTTATCCCAATAAGTTTACTTTTTCTAAAGTCTTCTTTGTCTGAAATTAATATAGCTACTCCAGCTTTCTTTTCATTAGTGTTAGCATGGTATAATCTTTCTCCACATTTTTCCTTTTTTTCTGTCTGTATCTTTATATTTAAAGTGGACAACACGTAGTTGGATCTTGTTTTTAGTATCTACTCTGACAGTCTCTGTCTTTTAATTGGCATATTTAGACCATTCACATTTAGAGTTATTATTAATGTGGTTGGATTAATATATACCATATTTATAACAGTTTTCTATTGATTACATTTGTCTTGTGTTTCTTTTTTATCTTCCCCTCTTTTTCTGCCTTCTCGAGTTTTAATTAAGCATTTTATATGATTCAGTGCTCTCTCCTCTCTGAGTATATTAATTATCTTTTCAGTGGTTGCTGTGGAGTTTGCAGTGTACATTTATAATCTAAATCCACTTTCAATTAACACTATACCACTTCATGGGTAGTGTGAGTACTTTATAACAGAGTGTTTCCGCTTTCTTCCTCCTGTCCATTATAACATCACTGTAATTCAGTTCCCTTGTCTACACGCTCGCTATAACCACCCAACACACTGTTGCAATTATCATCTTGAACAGTTACCTATTACATCAGTTAAGATGAAAAGTAAAAGTTTTTATTTCACCTTTATTTACTTCTTCTATAACACTCTTCCTTCCTTCATGTAGATTTGAGTTTCTGACCCTTATCTTTTCCTTCTCTTGAAGAACTTCCTTTAACATTTTTTGCAAGGTGGGTGTGCTGGCGACAAATTCCCTCAATTCTGTTTGTCTGAGAAAATCTTTATTTTTCCTTCATGTCTGAAGGATAATTTCTCTGGATGCAGGATCTGGGTTGTTGGTTTGTTTCTTTCAGCCCTTTAAACAATTCATGCCACTCTCTTCTTGCCTTCATGGTTCCTGATAAGACTGCTTATATAAATTTTAGCCTTGTTCCCCTATGGGTAAGGTTTTTATTTTATTCTCTCATGCAATGGACTGAATATTTGTGTCTCCTCCCTGCCAAATTCGTATGTTGAAATCCTAATCCAATGTGATAGTATTTAGAGATGAGGCCTTTGGGAGGTATTAATAATTAGGTCATGAACATGGAACCCTCGTGAATGGGATTAGTGCCCTTATACGAAAGGGCCAGAGAGCTCGCTAGCTTTCTTTCCACCATGCGAGGATGCAGTAAGAAGCTATCAACCTGAAAACCAGAAGAGGACCCTCACCCAACCATGCTAGCACCCTGATCTCAGACTTTCAGGCTCTAGAACTGTGAGAAATAAATTTCTGTTGCCACTCAGTCTATGGCATTCTGTTATAGAAGCCCAATTGATTAAGACATCTTGTTTCTTTCAAAATTTTCTATTTGTCTTTGGTTTTCTGAAGTTTGAACATGCTATGCCTACATGTTGATTTTTTGGTATTTATTCTGCTTGGTATCCTCCAAGCTTTCTGGGTCAGTGGCTTGGTGTCTGTCCATAATTTTGGAAAATTCTCAGCCATTATTACTACAAATATTTCTCTTCCTTCCCTCTTTCTTCTCTCTCTGGTATTCTTATTACATGTATGTTACCCATTTTGTAATTGTTCCACAGTTTTTGAATATTGTGTTCCTTTTTGTCATTATTTATTTATTTATTTTTGCATTTCAGTTTTGGAATGTTTTGTTTTGTTTTGTTTCATTTTGAGATAGGGTCTTGCTCTGCTGCCCGGGCTAGAGTGCAGTGGCACCATCATAGCTCACTGCAGACTATAAACTCCTGGACTCAAGTGATCCTCCTGCCTCAGCCTCTCCAGTAGCTGGGACTACAGGTGTGTGCCACCATGCTGGCTAATTTTTTCAAAATTTTTTTCTAGGGACAGGGTCTCACTATTGTCCAGGCTGGAGTTTTGGAAGTTTCTATTGACATCTTCAACCTCACTAATTATTTTCTAGGTAATGTCTAGCCTCTTGGTGAGCCCATCAATGGCATTTCTATTGCTCTTACAATGTTTTTCATCTCCAGAATTTTCCTTTTGATTCTTTCTTGAGTTTCTATCTCTTTGATTACATTACCCATCTACTCTTGAACGTTGTCTACTTTTTTTCATTAGAGCTCTTAGCATATGAATCATAGTTATTTTAAATTCCTGGTCTGATGATTGCAAAATCTCTGCTGTATCTGAGTCTAGTTTTGTTGTTTGCTTTGTCTCTTCAGACTGTTTTTTCTTGAATTTTAGCATACCTTGTAATTTTTTGTTGAAAGCCAGACATGATGCATTGCATAATAGGAACTGAGGTAAATAGGCCCTTAGTGTGGGGGTTTATGTTTACCTGGCTGGGGGTGACATTGTTTAATATAGGTGCAGGTGTTTGAGGCTTCACTTTCCTCTCTCATCTTTTTTTTTTCCCATCTTGTTATCTTTGGTTTCCCTAGAAACTCCTTAAATACTCTAAGCCCTGCACTTTTCAGCTGTCCTCTGTTGTGATACAGAAGCCCTGTTGTGATGGCATAGGACATGGGGCCGGAGAAGCCTTCTGGCATGCTATGACTAGGTCACAGTCTTTTCGTGAGCCTGTGCTCCCGGGCTGTGACCTTCACAAGTGCTTCTCACCTTTCCCCTACTTACATGAGACAGGGTGGCTAGAAGGGACTGGAGTTTTGTACTTTCCTCCCCCCACATCAATTAGGCTCTGCTATGATCTGAATGTCTGTGTCCTCCACAAATTCATCTGTTAAAACCTAACCCCCAGTGTGATAATATTAAGCATTGGGGGCCTTTGGGAAATGATTAGATCAAGGGTGGAGTGCTCATGAATGAGATTAGTGCCCTTATGAAAGAGGCCCCACAGAGCCACCTTGCCCCTTCCGCCATGTGAGGACACAGCTAGAAGGCACTGCCTATGAGGAAACAAGCTCTCACCAGGCACCAAATCTGCCTAAGCCTTGATCTTGGACTTCCCAGCCTCCAGAACTGTGAGTAATAAATGTTTATTGTTTACAAGCCACCTATTTTATGATATTTTTGTTATAGCAGCCCGAATAGAGTAAGAAAGGCTCTGATAAAGTAGTGTCCCTTTAAGGCAGGCAGAAAACAGAACGCTCTGGGTTATTTTTCCCATCTCCATGCTAGAAGCAGGAGGAGAGTTTTCTCTGCTCCTCTCTGTGAGACTCTGATGGAGTACTTGGAGGTAAAACTCACAAAAGTGTGAGTCTTAGGGCCTCCCTAAGACTGGGCCTCACTAGAGCTTTTAACTTTCGAGCTAGTCCACAGTCAACCTCCAGAAATTCATCAATTACACTTTTAGTTTTCCTATCCATTCCTGGCTGTAACATCTTCTGCTCCTGGTAAGCTGGAATTCTCTCTATTTGCCTGTCTCTTCATTTTTCAGGGTGTCAGTTGGGCCTGTGATCTCAATTCTCTGATGGATCTAAACAGCTTTTTCTTGTTGTGACAATGCAAGTGATGACTGCCAAGCTCTTTACACATCCAAGCAGAAGCCAAAAATTGTCATGTATTTAATTATGTATCTCTTTTAAATCCCACAAGATATTATTGCTATTATTTTATATAGTTGGTATCCACTTAGATGTACACACATATTTACTATTTTCATTGTTCTTTATTCCTTTTTGCTCTATACTTCTATCTTTAAGATTTCTACTTCTGTCGAAGACAGCCCTTTATAAATCTTTAATGTAAGTCTATTATGAATTAACTCTCTGTTATTGTTTGCCTAAAAAATATCTGTATTTCTCTTTTGTTGTGGAAGAAAATTTTTGCTGGGCATAAAATTCTGTTTTCTTTAAGCATTCTAAATACATCATTTCACTATCTGCTGGCTTTAAGTATAGTAGCTGTCTATTTTATTGAAGATAATATTTTTCTTCTGCAAGCTCTTAAAATTTTATTTTTGTCTTTGGTTTTCAGCAATTTCACTATTGTTTTTCTAAATGTGTATTTCTCTGTGTTTATCTTGCTTGGAGTTCATTGGAATTCTTAAATAGTGGATTAATATCTTTTATCAGTTTGGAAAATTTTCAGTCATTATCTTTTCAGATTTCTGCCCCATTTTCTCTCTATTGCTTTTGGGATTCCAAATAAACATTTTTAGACCTTTTCATTGAATTCTCGATGTCTTTTACCTTCTCTTCTGTGTTTTCCTTGCTTTTCTCTCTCCTATTCCATTCTGGATAAGGTGTTCTAACTTTGCTTCCAATTCACTAATTATCTCTTCAACTGGTTTACTATGTTGTTAATCCAATCCAGCCTTAACTTTAGTTATTGGATTTTTCAGTTCCACAACTTCTATTTGGTTGTTTCTCAAAGCTGTTAAGGCAGTTTTTATAGTTTTCAGCCTTCTGCAAAAATTTTCAATTTTGTCTTCTATATCCTTGGTAACATAAGTATCATTGCATAAAAGTCTGTGTCTGATAATTCCAACATATGGAACCCCTGGAGGTCTTTTCCCCTTCTTTCTTGTTTCTGGTTCTTTTTCATGCTGTTTTGTGTCCCAAAGTATCTGGTTGTCTTGAACTGTGTGCCATAAATTGTAACTGAAAAATTATTTGTAGAAATAATTTGAGGCTTGATGATGTTATCTTCCTCCAGAGAGGATTTTCATTTTTTTCTCCTTGAGGCATTAGCAGTCTAGAATCATCTTAATTCAACTATAAGAATTGAGATTGTCTAGGCCAGGTGCTGTGGCTCACACCTGTAATCCCAGCACTTTGGGAGGCCGAGGCAGAAGGATTGCTTGAGCTAGGAGTTCAAGACCAGCCTGGGCAGCATAGCAAGACCTCATCTCTACAAAAAAATTTAAAAATTAGCCGGGAGTGGTGGTGCATGCCTGTAGTCCCAGCTACTCGGGAGGCTGAGGCAGGAGGGTCGCTTGAGCCCAGGAGTTCGAGGCTTCAGTGAGCTATGATCACGCCACTGCACTCCAGCCTGGGTGACAGAGTGAGATCCCATCTCAAAGAAGAAAAAAGAATTGAGGTTATCTAGGTTGCCCAGATGACCCTAAACTGAGCTGCAGTTCCCATACAGGCTGGTTTACCCACCTTATTCCCAGAGAGTAGCTCTTCAAGGTGCCAACACAAGGACTTTACCATGGCCTCCTACCATGGCTTGAAAGTCTGAGGATTCAGCTCAGCATCAAGAAGAAAAGTCTCCAGCACAGAAAAGGATCAATATTTCTTTCCTCATTATTTTAATACTCAACAGGCAAATTCAGGGTAAATGTCTGTCAAGGAAGTTATGGGGCAGGCAGAATAGAGCAAGAGTGAATCCCAGGGCACTGCTTAATATGCCCAGCAGAGAGGCAGTGTGGAAGACTTTCTGACAGCACAGGTCTGGAGGCTGACTGCTCCAATTCCTATTCTGGAGCTGCCACTTACTAGCTGTGATACCTTGAACAAGTTGCTTGGTCCCACAGTGACTTATTGTGTCTTATGTTTAAAATGGACATAATTAAAGTACTTCCCTCATAATGTTGTTGTAGGTATTAAGAGTTAATTTCCACTTCATATCCATTAGATTGGCTATTACCTAAAAACAGAAAACAACAAATGTTGATGTGGATGTGGAGAAATTGGAATCCTAGTGCATAGCTGGAGGAATGTAAAATGGTGCAGCCCCTGTGGAAAAACAATCCTATGGATGGAATCCCCCAAACTTTGTATGTTGGCAGTTTAACCCCCAATGCAACAGTGTTGAAAGATGAGAGAAATGAGGTAATTAGGTCATGAGGGTAGAGCCATTGTAAGAAGGGAAGGATTAATGCCAATATCATGGGGTTGGATTCATTATTGCAAGAGTGGGTTTGTTACAAAAGCCAGTTTGGCCCCCTCTTGCTATCTCTCATGCATTCTTTCACCATGTGATGCCTTCTGTCATGTTATGACACAGCAAGAAAGCCCTCACCAGATGTGGCCCCTCAATCTTGGGCTTCCCAGCCTCCAGAACCATGAGCCAATACATTTTCTGTTCTTTATAAGTCACCCAGTCTCAGGTATTCTGTTATAGCAGCACAAAACAGACTAAGACAAACAGTATGTCAATTCCTCAAAAAATTAAACAGGATTACCATATGATCCAGCAATTCTACTTCTAGTTGTATACACAAAATAATTGAAAACAGGGACTTAAACAGATATTTGTACACCAATGTTCATGGTAGTATTATTCACAATAGCCAGAAGGTGGAAACAACCAAAATGTTCATTAACAAGTGAACAGATAAACAAAATGTGGTATATATGTACAATGGAATATCATTGAGCCTTCTTAGTCCATTTTGTGCTGCTGTAGAAGAATACCACAGACTGAGTAATTTATAAAGTATAGAAATTTTTTTTTCTCACAGTTCTAGAGGCTGGGAATTCCAAGATCCAGGCACCAGCAGGTTTAGTGTCTGGTGAGAGCCTGGTCTCAGCTTCCAAAATGGTGCCTTGACTGCTATGTCCTCTTGAGGGGAGGAATGCTGTTCTTCCCATGGCAGAAGAGCAGAAGAGAGCAAACCCATTCCCACAAGCCCTTTTTATAGGAGCATTAATCCATTCATGAAGCCCTCATGACCTAAATACCTCCCATTAGGCCACACCTTCCCACACTATTGCACTGGGGATTAAGTTTCAACATGAGTTTTCAAGGGGAGAAAAACATTCAAACTATAGAAAGCCTTTGAAAAGGAAGGAAATTCTGACACGTGCTACATGGATGAGGCTTGAAGACATTTCGCTGAGTGAAATGTCAGTCATGAAAGGACAAATACCATATGATTCCACTTACCTGAAGTACCTGAGTAGTCAGATTTATAGAGAAAGAAAGCAAATGGCAGTTGACAGGGATTGAGGGGAGGGAGAGTTAATGTTTCCTGGATATGTAGTTTCAGTTTTGCAAGATGAAGAAAGTTCTGGAGAAGGATGGATGTGATGGTTGCACACAATGTGAATGTACTTAATGACACTGAGCTGGACACTTAAATGGTTAAAATGGCAAGTTTTATGTTATGTATATTTTATGACAATAAAATTTTTTTTGAAAAATAAAGAGTTAATTAATTTAATTTAAGAAAGAAGGCAGAGTTAGAGATTATGGCTGTTTGTCTCTCCCTCCTCTTCTGCTGATTTAGCTGGGAGACTCACTCCTATCAGATACCATTCCCCACCTGGAGCAGATGGGTGGCTACTGAGTTGCCATGGGAACAATTCAGCAAGAATGCACATTAGGAGGTGATCCCGTCTCACCAAAGCCAAGGGAGCCCTCCATAGGGACTATCAGGAACCTTCTCCAGACCTTTGAAAGGGAATTCAGGGAGGCAGTTTGCTCCAACACAGAACAGTCACCAGCACCTAAGATGGTTAAACTCGTAGTTACCTGACTCTTCCCAAATCCTTCCTTGTGGCACTTTGGATATGAGAAATATTGAGCGGTATTTCAGAAGAAAAGGAGGATTCCATGAGCAAATTAGTTTGGGAAATGCTGGGTTACATAAAAGCAAAGAGGTTTCTTCATGGCAGGACTTCTCAGAGCCTTTAGTATCCTAATGTGCATTGTGAATCTCCAAGAGGAAAATATGGTATGCAGAGTTGCCCAAATTTAGTTCACGTGGAATCATTTTTCTGAGAATGCCCAAGGTCTGAGGAGCCCAAGTTAGAGAATGTTGCTCCTGGGCAGACACAATACTAGAGGAGGTACCTTCTCTGGGTTAGGGGGCCACCTCAAAGTAGACACTACTCCGCTTCATCTCAGCCACTTTAAAAAAAAAAGTTTAATTGGCTCCTTGGGAGGAAGGAGCTGGGCATGAACGGAAGGAGAAACCTCTGCTAAACAAAAGTTTCTCAGAACTGGGGAGAATATGGGACTAATTGCTAACAATCTTCATCCGGAGTGTTTGTTGTTTGGTTGCTTTCTGAATCAACTGGGGAAGAAAGAATGAGCTTTGAAAAGTAGAATGCCAGAATCCCTTCAGCAGTTCCCACACTTCCCAGAATTTGCCCTACCCTCTCTAAGCTCTGTGTGTTCAGTTTTGTTACATTTCTTCTTATCAGCCTTGCCTTGGCCTGTATTTCAGACTTTTCAAAAAGATTGTCATCAAAATATTAAAATTCAAAATCTTTCTACTAATTTAAATGAAACATGCAGGTAACAAGAATACTCTCGTCCCAGAACTTTTTGCTTAAAGTTTCACTGAGATTTACTGGATACACCCAAATTTTTTCTCAGGGTACATTTTTTTTTTTTGCTTGATGGGTTATTGTGACCAAATTGGGTAAAATTCAAATTTTAGTAGCTACGAAGCATTAAACAAATGAGACAAGACTGGTAGAAGATCATCTTGAAGACTAGTATGAACTCTCCCATCACAAGGGGGCATGACACATGAGACAGAAATAATAACTTGTGTGCCAGGTGACAAAGAGGGTTGCCAGGTGTTGAATCTTCACAAACACTCAAGCATCCTTCAGTGTGGGCTGTGAGAAGGCCCAGCTGGCTCCATGGGGCTCACAATCATCACTTTGTCCCCCAGTGTTTCTGTTCTTTTTATGCAGTAAGTTGCTAGAAACAAAAGAAGTTTGAAGTCAGATGGAGGCAAAATAATGTCTTGCCATGGTTCCTGCCCAGATTTCTTCTCAGGAACACAGACATCTCAAAGGAAGAAAAGGTCAAATTGACTTCCATATAATTGGACCCACATTTTGGGAGTTTTGCCATCACTCCAGAGTGAAGTTTTTAGAAGCATTTGGAATTTGAAAGTTCTCCTTTAGGTCCCACCAGAGGGCGGAATGTGACATCCAGACTCGCACGGATTCCAGCACAGTGACGCACTAGGGCTTCTTACAAGTGGTTGGTGGAGTCACAGAATGATGAGGTGTCAGGAATTTGGTGAGAGGGAAAACTAGCTAAGATAATGCTCTCTCCTTGCAACTTCCAGAAGCTCCAGCTACAACCCTTCTTCACAGCAGGGCCCAGGACCAACCTACGTGGCCACGCCAGGTTCACGGCGCTCATGCCATTGTGAGACGGCTACAGAGCTTTAACAGAGCGGGTCATCTCCACCACGGAGTCACTGGTTTTATTTTCACTGTAGAGATTATTCCGAAAACTAAAAAATATTACATGCATGGCGGGTTTTTTTGACCCATGTGTTTGTTATTCTAGCACACATCATCTGCCAACATTGCAACACAACCCACTGAGGAGCAAAAAAATAAAGAAAGAAGAGAAAGGAGAAGTAAAAAGAAAGCTCTCATAATCAGACAGGAGGTCGCCGTGCAGTTTAGCTTCTCCCACTGATCCCCCGTGGTAGGTTCTCCCGAGTCTGTGTCCTCCCCTGCAGAGTCAGGAGCAGCAGAGGTACCGTAGGATCTCCCGCTCCCCTAGCCCGGAGCCACATGCAGTGGAGAAGGGCGGTGTGGAAAGTCTGCAGCCAAAATTAACTTGTCCACGGGGCCGGGAGTCCTTTGGAGAGCGGCCGGCATATTTTGGCCACCTTAGCCCTTGAGGCTCACCAGGAAGACCCTCTGCCTTTCGGACAAAGAGGGGAGTTTCCCAGGCCCACATTCCAAATGTCCAAGGATCTTATTTTCCCCCAAGTGGGAAAACCCACTTTATTTTTTTGTCAGTCAGTGGAGAAACGGAGCCAGAGTTTATGGTAATCAAAAGCATTGATAAACCTCTATGTCTTTGCTTTGTCTAGTTATCTGTGCATTTATTTTTATAATTATCTTTTATAACAACACCAAAGATTTTAAATTATCCTCTGGCCTTCTTCATTCATAGAGACATTGTTTGATGAATATTAATTTAATTTTACAAAGCAAATATATTTTTTAATATACTATTTCAACTTCTTTTTTCCAGAGATTCTGCTAATTGAATCCTTTATTAAGTCAATAGTATTATCTTGTTTTAAACATATGTAAATAATTCAGAAATAAGGAAAGTAGAAGCCCACCTCTGCAGCCAATCCCAGGAGCAATATAATTTTTTGTACTGATATGTGTCTTACATCAAATAAAACTTTGAAAAGGAAGGTATTTGGATCAGGGCTTCCAGGTCAGGATTCACAAAGCTTTTGCTCTGCTAGTGCAAGCCTGAGCCTGGTTCTTCCTGAGTCTCCTCCACCCGCCCTCTGTTCCCAGCCTTGTCTTCCCCTTTCTCTGCTTATCGCCCACCTCTGCTTGGGCACTGTGCTCCAGCTCACAGGATCTGCTGGATGCCCTGCTGCCCTGCTGCCTCCCATCTCCAGCTTGCCTAAACTGCCTCCTTTCCTCACATCTGCCACCCGGATTCCCACCCAAACTCCTGCCCAACTTGAAGCCCCCACACCGCCCCCCCCTTTCTTTTGAGAAACTCTCTCTCCCTTAATACTTCCCTATTGCTTGGCAAGTCTGACTGCAATGCTTCCTATAGTCTGCCCTGCATTTCAGATGTGTTTGTATGAGCACTACCTGCGAACCCTTGGCAGTTGTTTCTGAGTCACTCCCTTATGTCCACACAGCACCAGCAATGCCTTGAGCACAGAAGAGGTGATGTCCATGAAGAATTGAATTGAGTGGACTATGGAGAACAAGAAAGCAACAAGGCAGGGCAACTAAGTAAAGTTAAAAGTTGAATGACAAATGGAGGAGAAATATTTGCCACTTTGTCACAGTCTAAAGTTGAATAAAGAAAAAGACCCTATAGAAAAAGTAGCAAGAGATGTGGAAAGTTCACAGAAACAGAAATGCAGATGGACCTTAAACATGAAAAAATGCTCAAACTTACTCATAGTAAGATAAATGCAAATTAAAACTACATTGACCTAACAGACATCTAGGAGGACACTTCACCCAACAACAACAGAATACACATTCTTTTCCTGTGCACATGCAATGTTCTCCAGGACAGACCATATGCTAGGCCATAAAATAAGCCTCAATAAATATAAAAGGATTGAAGTCATATAAAGTATTAATATGTTCTCCAACCATAGTGGAATTAAATTAGAAACCAAGAATAGAAAAAATTTGAGAAATTCACAAGTAAGTGGATATTAAACTACATACTCTTAAGTGACCAGTAGGTTAAAGATGTCACAAGAAAAATTAGGAAATACTTTAAGATGAACAAATATGAAACTTATTAAAACTTATGGGATGCAGCTAAAGCAGCACTCAGAGAGAAATTCATAGCTGTAAGCACCTATATTGAGAATGAAAGATCCCAAATAAATAACCTAACCTTCAACTTTAGAAAACTAGAATGAGAAGAGAAAACTAAACTTAAATCAAGAAGAAGGAAGGAAATAAGACTAGTGTGAATATAGTTAAAATAAGGAGTAGAAAAACAATAGAAGAAATCAATGAAACTATAAGTTGGTTCCCTGAAAAGTCAGCAAAATTGCAAATCTTTAGTCAGACTGACCAAGTAAAAAACAGAGAAGATTCAAATTACCAAAATCAGGGATCAAAAAGGGACATCACTACTGACCTTCTAGAAATACAAAGGATTATAAGGGAATATCATGAACAACTGTATGCTAACAAATTTGAAAACCTAGATGAAATGGACAAATTCCTGAAAAGACATAAATTGTTGAAATGGACTCAAGAAGAAACAGAAAAATTTTAACAGACCTATAAAAAGTAAAAAGATTGAACTATTAATTTTTAAACTTCCCACAAAGAAAACGGCAGATCCAGATGGCTTCACTGGTAAATTCTACCAAACTTGTAAAGAAGAATTAAGACCAATCCTTCACAAAGTCTTATGGAAAATAGAAGATGGGAGAACACTTCTTAACTCATTTTATGAGGTCAGTATTACACTGATACCAAAGCAAAACAGCATCTCTCCACAGTTCTCATGCATTGTGTCTCATGAACCTTACTGTGTATCAAGTTTGCAGAATAACCACACAGAGAATTATTTTAAGTTTTTAAAAACCCTAATAGGCTATATCCAAGGCAAAAAAGAACAGCAAAACAATGTTTTAAACTGCTTCCTGTCCTCATATTGCTAGCAGCAATATTGGTAGTTACTCTAAACTGTACTCAGGATAAAGCAAAAGAGAAATTGTGTTAGTGTCATTAGGAATAAGACTTTCAGCATGAGCAAAAAAAGACACAAATATAAAATCAAGGAAGTTAAGTAAAATCCCTGTGTTTCTAAATTTGAATAGGAAATTATCAGTATGAACTCATGATTCACTTTCTTTAAAGATATGTGCATGCACATACACACACTCACGCACAGCTTTGAAGTTCTGCCCACTGAAAAGGCCTAGAAACAGTTCAGTTCAGAAGCAGATACTGGTTTCTGAATACTATTTCCCACCAAAAGGAACCAGGGCTCCTTGGAAAATGGCTGAGTCCAGATCTGGGGCAAGAAATGTACAAGATGAGCCCAAAACATCTTTTCACTCCAGATAGCAAAGAAGCTGTCAGAAACTGCTGGGGTGTTGTCAGAAGGATTCAAGGGCCTATGTGAAATTGGGACAATTTGAGCAACAGTAAGGAAAATAATTGCTGTGGATTGAAACACATCAAATATGTTCAAATCCATGAATTTATACTCTGCAAAAAAGAAATGCATTAGTCACCTCGGGATGATGCCAGGGAACCAACTTACTCCTCTAGAAACTGAAACCTTTTCCCTGCCTTTCCTATGCGAACTGTGCCTCGGGGTAACCAGATCTGACCAGGGCAAGTTTCTCTTTATAAATGAATTCCGACTAATAAATGAAGGATAGTCGACTGCATTGGAAGATCACCATTTTGCAAGTCCTAGAGATATAACGGCTCTAGACAATCATCATCAAAGTCCACTGACATCACAAAAAAGAGACAACTGGACATTATTTGTCTCCCAACAGAAGGACACACCACCACCAGTGAGTCTTGTTGCAAAAGTCCACCTTGAATCTGAACAGATTTCAAGATTTAACTATTGGTCTGGAAATGCAGGGGATGGAGGAGCATGAAAAACAACATCACTGACTCATTTCAGAGTCTGCTTTTAGGGGACCCAAACCAAGACTGTTGGGCCTCCACCAGAGCACCCCCTGCCCACAGCCCGGCTCCTAAGACCTTCTCGGGGCCCCCCAGAGGTGAGCACACAGGTCACTGTCCCAACACCTCTCACCGACTGTGAGAGCCAGCAGGTCACTTATACCCTCTGAGCCTCGGTGTCCTCTCCACAGTTCTCATGCATCATTTCCATGCACTGGGTCATCCAGCTGACATCACAGAGGAGGACGCCCCCAGAGCATGTGCATTCTGCTAAGGACCTGCTCCCCTGCACCCCCACCCCTGCAGCTCCAGCTCAGCGCCGTCCAACAGAAATACAATGTCAGCCACAGCTAGGGGTGACAGAGAAAATGTAATTTTAAATTTTCTAGTAGTCGATTAAAAAAAGTAAATACATAGAAGCAGGTGAAAAAAAAATTAATAACATTTTATTCAACTCAATATATCCAAAATATTTCAATATGCAATCAATTATTATCACAAGTCTTGGCAATCTCATGCATATTTTGTGCTCAGAGCACATCTCAATTTGTTCTGACTGTGTGCCAAGTGCTCAGTAGCCACACGTGCAGGTCCCACTATGCCGGTCCCCAGGGAGGAGTGTTCTCTTGGGAAAGGCTGGGGCTCCCCTTCTTTCCATATTACCTGACCCTGAGAAAGGGCCTGTTTGTCTAGTGAAGGGCCCACTGCCTGGAGAGGCACTGGCTGGCAGCCGGCAGGCTTGGGCTGGTCACTGGCATTGACCACCAAGCGTCCACACGTCTCAGCCCTGGCAGTGCTGGCCACTGGCTTGCCTGGCCCATGGGGCCCTCAAGGGCTGCTCTTGACTGATTCCTGATGCCTCCAGAATGCCCTGCCTCCAAAATTCTGCCTGGACCTGTGCTATGGCCACTTAGCATCGTCCTGCTGCCCCCGGAAGGACCCCTGCCAAAGCCGTGAATCTGTCAGGCCTCAGGAGTCCACCACCAGTCGGCAAGAAAGAAGACCGGGGCGCCGGGCCAGGGCTGCTGCTGCGTGGGCACTGCCCACCCCGAGCTGTGTGCACTCCGGCAAAGCACGTGGGAGTTATGCTTCTCCCTCCCTCCGTGTGCCTACTCTGTTGCGACAGACCTGAGAGAAGCTAATGAGAAGAAAAGACAAACCCTGTCCCCAGAAAATGGCCTGGCCCATGTTCACTCATTTGAGGAGTTCAGACATTTCCTGAGCCCTCAGGGTGTCCACCAGGCAGGGGATAGGGAACGATCCCAGGCTTGGGCTGTTCTCCCCACCCGGGGCTCTGCATATGGGGTGCATGTAACAACCTGGGCCAGTCCTGCTCCACCCCACATGCTCTCTGGACATGCCATCCACTCATTAGCTTCAGTGTCCTCATCTACAAAATGGGAATGCCCCTAATTGCCCTTGTGTCCAACCTGTCTGCATGTCTGTCGCCTCCTATGTGAGGCAGGGGGGTGGCCCATGCCAGGAGACTCACAGACGTGTGGGGAAGAGATGGTGATGTAGAGGGATATTTCAGGATTTGGGTTTTTTCTTTCCTGCCATGCTGAGAAATTGTGTTGAAAGCCAGAATAACCATGCACACTGTGACAGCAAATCCTGAAAACCTCCCACCATGGCGGTTTTGGGGTGACAGTGGGTACCGGTCAGGAAGTGCTGCTGGAGTGGGGATCGTGGGGATTAGAAGCACACAGTCAGGGCTGAGAGTCATGTGGGGCTCACGCTGCATTTGCAGCTGGGTTCACCTCGACCTCTGGCCCAACCTCAGATGATTTGAAAAAGGATTAGCAATAATTAATGCCATGTGCCGCCTTCTCCTGGCTCCCCAGGGCCAGGCCCTGCCCGCATGATGACGGGCTTCTGAAAGAACGATTATGTCCAATTGTCTTGATTATGCAAACCATGCTGACATTTCCAGCAGGGGAAGGGCTGTCTGGGTGGGAGAGGTAGCGGGGAGGGGGCTGTCAGGGGGCGGGGGGGGGGCGCGGGCACTTCAAAGGGAAAGCTCTAGCCCCCCACCTCTCCCAGATCCCAAGGTGCCAGCTTCCTTTTCTGGCCTGGGAGCCCGGTCACGGGGCCATCGCCTCCCAGGGATCATGAGGGCCCAGGCACTCACATGCTCCCCTTAAAGGGTGGGCCTTCCTCCCCCGGCTTCCTGCCCAGCCCAAGGAGGAGACTGGAATAGGCTGGAGGAGGGTGTTGGGCTATGCCCTCCCGGTCCTGCTGCTGGGGCAGGTAAGCTCAGGTTTGGGTAAGCTCAGGTGCAAGCAAGCTCAAGTGCAGGTAACCTCAGGTGCTTGTAACCACAGGTGCGGGCAAGCTCAGGTGAGCTTCCTGGTACCTATTGCTCCTCTCCTGCTGAGGCTGGCTGGGCAGGGCCCTGGGGAACAGCCCGTGGATCTGTATTCAGCCTGGGTTCCAGGAGGCTCTCTCAGCAGAGCGGGCCCACCAGGTTGATTCACAGAGGGGACAAGCACTCTGTCAGCGGGTCACAGAGAGGCTCAAAAGCGTGAACCTCCCTTGGGGCCAACTTCTAGATGCAGGTTCCAAGGATTTGCTCAGAAGCTCCAGCTGCATGGCTTGGCCTCCTTAGCATCTTACTTTGCTTCAGGGAAAATCTGCATCTTCCTTAGAAATCCAGAAAATGCTGAAGTTCTTGGGGAAGAGGGGTTTATACCTGTAAGCCTTTATCAGCTGAGATTTTAACTGTTAGTTGCAGCCTTAGGGAAGAGGATGGTTATACTACACAGGGTTGTGAAAGGAGGTTAATATTCCCTCTCACTGCCAGTAGGAATGTGAACTGGTTTCTGGAAGGCAGTTCAGCAGTATGTGGCCGGGAAGTCCACAAACTCTGCATCTAGGAATGCACCCTAATTCTGAAGGGCTGCCAAAATTTACACAGCATTGTGTACTACAGGGAAACATAGTTAACAATCGAAATGTCCCCAAGTAGAGGATTGGACACATAAGTCATGGTCTATTCATAGGATGAAATATAATGCAGTCACTTTTAAAATGACAGAGAAAAGGGTGTAATGACTATGTGTAGAATGATGATGTTTTCCATTATACACACATGCACATGTCTAATCTATTTGTAGAAAAAAAGCCTAGAAACGTTATTAGTTATTTTTAAATGGAAGCCTTATGGGTGATGCTTATTTATTCCTTTGTGCATTTCTACTTCTTTTCTTCTCTTGTCTTTAATAATTTTCTGTAACAAATATATTTTCCTTTTTCACCTGAAAGTATATCTTTTTTGTATTTTTTGTTGGTATATCATAGTTATACATATTTTGGGGGTACATGTGACGTTTTGGTACATGTATACAATGTGTATCTTTCTTTTAAAAACTTAGCAAAAATAGTGGGGGCAGTGGGGGAGAAAAAATATTTGCAGGAATTGTACTTGGGTTGACAAGGGATAGGAGCTGCGAACAAACGTGGTGAGGAGGAAGCTGAACAGATCTGCTCTGTCTGAATTAAATACATAGGGAGGACCCAAGCGGGGAGCCCAGCCTTTCTACAAGTGGACTTGACAAACACAGGTTTGATTTTGGGAAGGATAGTCTTTGGTAATGTTCCCCCAATATCATTTTTCGAACTATCTAGCAGCAGTTTTAAATCATGGCATTTGCAATTATATTTGTAGCATAAATTGGCCACTCTCTGCAGTGTATTTTAGGCCCCAGAAAATGTAATTGGAAACATCAACCCATGTTGAATGTGTTTGCTATAACTGTTTATGTTTTATTGGTTATTCTCTAGGAGAAGTTTGAAATTTTGTTTGGTTTGGCTCTTTGCAACCTCATTTATTTGCTTTGTAAAGTTGATAAGTACAAGAAGTAAAATGATGCTCAGGCATTTTAAATTGCTAGTCACCTTCATTCTGAACTAAGTGAAAACAGAGCAGATTTTCCATCTGCCTAAAATCCTCTTACTTGGGGCATTAGACGTCTTTAGAAAATTCTCTTTTGCTTTGGTCGAAAACGTTTGCAAGATGTCCTGTAATTTGCATGCGTGTGTGTAACTTCTGGACCTGGGAAAGTGGAAGCCCTCAGCCAGGGGGATAATGGGACCCGATCCCCAAAAGCCTTCCATGACCTAGAGGTTAATGGGATTCAACATCTTAAAACTTCCATTAAAAAGACAGTAGCCAGGGGCACTTTGCCATCGGTGATCTGCAAAGGGATCTGGCCCGTTGGTACCTGTCGTGCTCCCCCTTTTCTGTCTCTAATGGTAGGCTGGACAGTGGGTGAAGGAATTATAGCTTCTGTTGGGAGCAGCCAGGGTCCGGGAAACCAAGTGGTCCCTACCACACCAGGAGCAATTTTCCCAGGCTCCTATAGAAAGCACCTGTTAGTATTTATCTTACTGCTTTCCAGAAACTGTGTCTTCTGTTACTGTCTAAGTGGGGCGGGAGGAATGCATTTATAATGGTAGTGATGACTTTAAGTAAACAAGCTAACGTCAGCCCACAGCACTCCCTTCCCCAGCTGCTGAGGCCTTCCTGTTGCTGTGCATGGCATCCCCCCACCACGGCTCCTGGCTCCCACCCCACCTGGTCTGCCCCCTCCATGAATGTGGCAAGCACAGGTGTCCTCTTCCCTCAACGCAACATGTCTGTCTTGTGTCTGGTCCCCCAAAGTTGGTAATGCTTGATGTACCTCAAGGCAGAGGTGATGATCCTGGCAGGTGGCCTCTCTCCACAACCCTGGGCTCTCTTGGAGACAGGGCACCAGGGCAGGCACATTCCTCTGGCATGGTGAGGTGGAGAGCGTGCTGGTCAGAAATCACAGTGACAGGGTCCTGTTGTGTTTGTTTGTTAATCACTGTAAACATGGTTGTAAAGCCATAGGGAAGAGTCAAGTGGAAGTCCTGCTTACGTACTTCTCCTAACCCCCACTCCCCCACTGCTGACCATGCTTAGTGTCTGATGTGTATTATTCTACACCCTTGCGGCCCAACATCGACAGCGCATGTGCCACACACATCATTTCAAATTGTATAGTAGCCACATTTTTAAAAAAGTAAAAATAAATAAGTGAAATTAGCTTTGATTCTATAATTTATTTAACTCAATATGGCCAAAATATTATCATTTCAACATGTAGGCAATATCAAAAACTCATTAATGAGGTATTTCATGTCCTTTTTTCGTACTAAGTCTTTGAAATCCTGCCGAACACCTCGAAGTAGACAGAGCAAACAGTGCGCTCACATGTACACTCACGGCATAGCTCAATTCGAACTGGCTACATTTCTTTGCTCAACAGCCACATGTAGCCAGGGTCTGCCATGCTGGACAGCTCAGTTCTAGACATTTTCATAGCAGGAGGTTTGTTCCTGTGCAGCTGGGTCACACCAGAAAGATCTTACTACAGCTTTCTTTTCAATTCATAATAGAAATGTTTATTTTTTAGAACTTAAGAATTCTATGTAGTCTTTTCCATAGTTGCATTAGTCCATGATTTGGTATGTCACGATTGGTTTAACCAGTCCCCATTGTAGACTAACAAAAAATTGGAGGTTTCCAATTTTTCGCTTAGTTTAAAATACACTGCAACAAATATCCATATATTGCATGTGTACATACAAAAGTATTTCCAGGTAACAGATCCGCAGAAGTGGGAGTGCTAGGTCAAAGACAGGTCACTTTGCACTGTAATGGGTACTGCCCAGCTCCCCTCCAAAAAGGTGTTACCACCAGCAGGCTGTGAGAGGGGAGCCCGTTCTCAGCCAAAATGGCCACCAACTAGCTGGGACTTTGTTTCCTTCAAGGTAAATGCCAAGAGTTGGCCCGGATGCCCTCCTCGGTTCCTAAATGCCCACTTCCATGGCTCGAATGGTGGCAATCCCAGCTGATGCCTTTGGTAGGGGGGGGTGACAGCTGCCTGCTCCCCCTGCAGCAGGGCAGGTCTTGTCTGAGGTCAGCAGAAAGCACTAAGACCCAAACTGTATTGTTTATAAGATCGCTGTTTCACTAATTTTCATTACTATGGATCATTAATTAAATGTCATCACAACAAAAGAGCAGAACAGCGAGGGGGCCCAGGCAGCTCGCCAGCAGGCAGCCTCCGTTGCCACACTGAGATGTGGCAAATGCCTAGGATTTTACCAGCCCACTCCCGCTGGTGTGCCACCCTGTGCCCTTTCCCCACCCTGGCGGCCCCAGCAAATAGCACAGTCCCTGAGGGACCAGGAGGGGCGGCTCATGCAGACACTGACACCTCACAGATCTAGCTCCTGTGGGGCACCTGCTTGGGCCCTGGGCACCCTGAGAGAGGAAGCCTGAGAGCAGGGACCTGGAGGGTTGCTGAAGGACAGAGAGAACCTGAAAAGGAGAGAATGCTCCCCGTGGGAGCCAGGCAGGCACAGGAGGCTGGCCCCGGGCTCTGCTCCTCTCTCCTGTGGGCGCTGGGCAGCACCCTCCTGGCACCTGCAAACCAGACCAGGCACTTGGGCAAGGAGGAAAGACCCTTTACACAGCACCTTCCCAACAACCTTGCCCTTCTGAGCCAGCCGACTGGTCGATGTTGGCCAAACCAGGAGGGGAGCTGTTGAGGGGCCCCAAGATCCTTACTGGAACCCCCAGGTTCCCAATCACCCCGGCAGACTTTGTGACGGGGAGGAGAAGGGAGGTTGGGACACTCATTGACCCCAGGTTCTGTGATTCTGTTTCTCTCCCCTCCTTTTGTTTATTCTTTTAAAATATTTTAGTGTGAAATAAGGTGTTTAAAAATAGTGTATAAAAGGTCTGCATATGGTTTAAAGAATAATAATAGAGCAGATCCTGTGTATTACCACAGAGCCCCTCTCCGGCGGCACTCCTTCCCTCCTGGAGACCCCATCCCTTCTGTGAGCTTGTTCCCTGCTGTTCTTTACGTTTTGTTTGGTGTAGTTTTGAGGCTTCCATGTTTTTAAATTTTTTTTTTTAATAACTTACTGAGATGAAATATATGTAACATAAAATTAACCACTCTAAAGTGAACAATTCAGTGGTATTTAGCATGTTCGTGATGTTGTACAGCTGACTCTATCTATCCTTACTTCCTTCCATCACTACAAAGTAAAACCCCATACCCATTCAGCAATTCCTCCCCATTTCCCCTCCCCCAACCCTGGAAACCACAGGTCTGTGCTTTGTCTCTATGGATTTATCTATTCTGGATGTTTCATCTAATGGAATGGTACAATATGTGACCTTTTGTGTCTGGCTTCTTATAATTAACATGTTTCCAAGGTTCCTCCAAGGTGTGGCATGTTTCAGAACTTCAGAATGTTTTTATGTCTGAAAAATATTCAGTTGTTTGTATTACATGTACCACAATTTGTTCATCCATTCACCCACCGATGGATATTTGAGCCATTCCCATCGCTGGGCTATTGTGAATAGTGCTACTGTGAACATACACTTGTTTGAGTCCTTTTTTTCATTTCTTTTCGGTATATACCTAGGAGTGGAATTGCTGGGTCAAATGGTAATTCTACATTTAACTTTTTGAGGAACTGCCAAATAGTTTTCCAAAGTGGCTATACCATTTCACATTTCCACCAGCAGTGTATGAGGGTTCCAATTTCTCCACAGCCTTGCAAACACTTGCTGCTGTTTTTTGTTTTTTTTTTTTGAGGTTTTTTTAAAAACAGTCATCCTAGTAGGGGTGAAATGGTACCTCATTGTGGTTTTTATTTGCATTTTCCTAATGACTAATGATGTTGAACATCTTTTCATGTGCTGTGCTTGTTGGCCATTTGTACATCTTCCTTGGAGAATTGTGTATTCAAGTCCTTTGCCCATTTTTTAATTGAATTGTCCTTCTGTTGTTGAGTTGGAAGAGTTCTGTGTATATTCTGGGTACCAGACCCTTGTCAGGTATTTGCTTTGCAAATATTTTCTCCCATTCTATATGTTTTTTTTCATTTTCTTTACAGTGTCCTTTGATGCACTTTGATGGACAGTTTTTTTATTTTAGTGAAATTCAATTTATCTATTTTTTCTTTTGTTGTTCATGCTTCTGGTATCATATCCATAAATCCATTGCCAAATCCAAGGTCATGAAGATTTACCCCAATATTTTCTTCTAAGAGTTTTATGTTTTTAGCTCTTTACATTTTAGTCTGATCCATCTTGAGTTAATTTTTATAGATGGTGTGACATGGGGGTCCAAATCCATTCTTTTGCATGTGGGTATCCAGTTTTCCCTGTACCATTTATTGAAAAGACTGTCCTTTTCCCACTGAATGGTCTGAGCACCTTTGCATACAAGTCTTTCCCTTCCTTGGTTAAATTCATTTCTAGATATTTTTATTATTTTTGATGTTATTATAAATGAAATTTTTTAAAATTTCCTTTTTGGATTGTTCATTGCTGGTGTATTGAAACACAACTGATTTATGTGTGTTGATCTTGTACCCTGAAACATTGCTCAATCAGTTTATTAGCTCTGGCAGCTTTTTTGTGGATTGTCTGGGAGCTTTCCTTATTTTATTTTGGACTTCGTCTGTATCCCTAAATAACATGTCGTTTAGCTTCACCTGTATTTGGACTTTATATAAATGGAATCACATTGTGTGCATCTTTGATGGCTTATTTCTTTTACTCTGTGTTGTGTTTTGGGTCATCCATATGGTAGCTGTGGTTCTTCTGTCTCCATTGCTGTATGATGTTCCCCTGTGTGACTATGCAGCACTGTACTCACAGACCCTATTGCAGCTGGGCATCTATGTTGCTTTCCATGAGAGCCCTTGTGAATGGTGCTGCTGAGAACATGCTTGTGCAATCTTCTGGTACAAATATATGCGCACGGGTATATTTGGGGTAAACCTCAGTGTGAGACTGCTGGGCTGTGGAGAGTGTGCCTGCTCCATTTTCTGAGGCACTGCCAAGTGGTTTTCTGTCCTTAAAGGGAGGAACTCAAAAATCAAATGTCTGTTTTGGAGAAAACCTTTTGAATCTGCTACAGGAGACAGCTGTGTAACAAGGGACAGGGCTGTGGATAGGGTCAGGCCCAGCTGCCTGGCCATGTGACAGGCAGGGCTGGTGGCCCAACCATGGTGCTTTCTCCTCTCTTGTGCTGCTCACTCCCCAGAGCCCTGACCGAAGCCCTAACCCCTCCACAGCCTCAGTTTCCTCATCCATAAAACCAGGGGAGCTTGGTCTCGACAGACCACGAGCCCTCCCCACACCACATCTTGATTCTGTGGGAGAGTCACAGGGGCCACCACAGCAGAGAAATGGGATCCCACTCTCTGCCTTGTTTCTGCTGTTCCCACTTCCAAGAGTACCTTTCCCCATGGTTCCTGCCCTCGCCATTTGTCCTCATCCCTCAGGGCTGAGCCAGGTGTCCCCTTCCTCCCCACCCCACCCCTCGAGGGCCTCCCCTATCTTCCAGACAGAAAAGCTTTCTCCTCCCTCTGCCCCCTCCCAGCACACTGTGCTCACCTTGATGGTGGCCTGGGCCCACCTGGGAGCTGCCGAGGGCTGAGCCCACTCAACACACCTGGATGCAGCAGAGCCCACTGCATAAGGGGGCTTCATAAACTGACCGTGTGAACCACACCAATGCTGGGCTCCCTTCACAACACACAAAGCAGCCCAGGCTGTGCAGTCCCCACTGAACTTTCAAAGATACCCTGTTTTTTTTTTTTTTAACATAACCTTCACAAGTTTTAAAAGCTGAGTTATGTGTGGGAACGTTTATCTATAAATACATGAGCAGCCCAGACACTGACCATGAGTCACGGGTCACTACAGACCACATGGGTCAGGACAGCCCCAGAGGAACACAGCGTGTGTGAACTCCCTTGGGGAAGTCTCACCGCCCTCCTGGCTCCAGGCCCAGCCTCCCACCCTTCCCCACTCGGCCACTCCCACCGGGCCTGTCTGCCAGGGGCTCTGCCCGGCTCCCAAGGCTGGCCCCTTTGGGAGGGCCGTCAATGCTGCTTCTCCACGTCCTCAGATCTGCCCCATTCTGCTCCCTCCCAGTCTGCTAAACAAGTGGGGTGAAATCCGAGAGGTGCTTACTAACACCTACACACTGTCCCCTGCAGCCCAGGAACCCACTTCACATGGACGATGGCATTGTCTGCACAGGACAGAGTGGGCAAATACTTGCAAAAGGCTTGGAAAACACAAACCCAGACTTACACCTGGCACTGTTACGGCTGATGACTGAACTGTGAGTTCTGGAGGGAAGGGTCTCCATTCAGCAGTCCCCATTCTTGGGGACAGTGGGCGAGGCCTGGCTTGACTCTCAGCTCAGCCATCCCACCTGCCTCTTGCTTCCTCAGCCATGAACGAGGGAATTGGAGACAATATAATCAGAGTCTTCCCAACCTACCCGACAGATCCCAGGCATTGAAACGGAAGCCAAAATCTTGTCCTCCTTACACTTATCAGTTAATGCCTAAGAAGTTTGAAAACTGTTAACTGATTACCAATCCCTGCCAGACATTGGGCTTCAGTAGTAAAACTTTTGGGCACCAGCCAGGCCCATTGGGAAGAGTCCTTCCAGGGCGCAGTTTCACATGGAAAACACCACTTGGAATCACACCCAGAAAGCAACAGCACCTGGCACAGCCACACTGGGCAATTCCTGCTGCTGGCTAAAAGGGTGAGGGGGCTCTCCGAGCAGTGGCTAGAAAAGACACCCACAAATATTGCTGAAGTCCCATTTTTAAGAAGTTCTTTACAGGAGCATGTGTGTGGATAAGCAGGAGGAAATATCTGAAGGGCACACACCAAAGTGTTAACGGGGGTTACTGCTGAGTCTGGGGTTGCAGGGGGGAGTCCAGAGAATCGCTTTTTAGTTTAGATATTTCTGTGTTTTTCTTATTTGTTCCATTGAGCACATGTTATTTTTAGGGTTTTTTTTGTTTGCTTTTAATTTTAAGCAAAGATTAAAAAAACACACACACACCATGCCCACTGTGACCCCTGCCCCCATGTGGTGCTCTGGGCCAGCCCAGAGTCCTCTGCCCTGACTCACATCAGCTCCCTGTAGGCCACGCAGCACAGGTGTCCCCTCACAGGGGCAGGTAGGGGTGCATCCAGTGGTGCTTTGGGGCCTCCATTTTAGGGGAAATGATAGATTACAAGTCCAGATCAGGTGCCAGGCCTTGGAGAGGTCCCTGCAAGTGCGGGGCCCTAGGGCTGAAGCTTCCTCAGCCTGCGGTGACTTGTCCCTAGGGGCAGCTGGGCCTGGGCCCTTGGCATCCTTCACACACCTCCCAAGCCAGTGGCCCCCGTGCCTCCTCGTGTTACAGAGCCCAGGGTGATGCTTAGGCCCGTTCCAGCCCCATCCACCGCTGCCTCTGAAATGTTCTGTTCCACATGGGCCTCCCCACTGTTCTCCAGCAGCTGTCTGGGCCAGCAGGAGGGTTAGTCAGCCACAGTCACCAATGACCTGTCATAGGCATCAAGCCAAACCCTATTGGATTCTGTGGGAGAAGGAACAATGTATGCCCTACATACACTTACCAAAATATCCTCCCATATTTTTAACTGAATGGGAAAATTTAATTAGAGCTCTACAATCAAAAAACAGGACTATATATATAAAGCCTTGAGTTGCCCAACACATTGGCATGCCACCCTCAACCCTCAGAAACCCACCCAGTGGGGGACACACTGGCCGCATGGCCCCGGAACTGTGAGCTGATTGGAAATGACTATTCCTGTTGCACAATAATGAAAGGCTATAAGGCAAAGAAGAACAGCCTGTCTTTAACATTTTGATATTGTGTTCCTCACAGATTTTTGGTATTAATTTCTATTTTTTTAAAATACGGCATTGTTACTTACCCTAATTACTGTGAACTTTCAGCACCACGAGGTGAGTGCTTCGCTTGCTTCGCCCTAACTCTGGCCCTGCCCATCACCCCAGAAAGCACAGGGAGCCCAGCTGTATCATGCCGGCTCCACAGCCTCCAAGCACTTCTACAGTCAGGCTTCCAGACCACAGACGCTGATCTCCTGCCCAGGTGTCCAGGTGCCAGCACTGCCATCACGCCCTTTCCTCTGACTCACCTCCCCGACACTGCGAACTCGCAGTTCCTACAGAGGTCTGGCTTGGAAGGCCCCATCACATGGCAGGAAGCTGAGTGCAGCCTGTGCAACAGATCTCAAACTGTGCCCCTGAATCACAAGGAGGCTTGTGAAAATGCCTGTTCCTAGGCCCTGATTCTGAGTCAGGGTCTGGAGTGGAGCCCAGAGATCTACATCTTCAATATTTTAGAAATTTTTTCTTGGAACAGCCAGACTTTTTAAAAAATTCAATTTTGATAAAATATAGGTAACATAAAATTTACCATCTTAACTATTTTTAAGTGTACAGTTTGTGTGAAGTATTTGTATATTGTTGTGCAACCAATCTCCAGAACCCTTTTCATCTTGCAAAACTGAAACTCTGTCCCCATTAAACAATTCCTCCCTACCCCTCCCCCCAGTCCCTGGCAGCCACTATTCTATTCCCTGTCCCTATGAGTTTGACTACTCTAGGTACCTCCTGTAAGTGGAGTAATACAGTACTTGTCCTTTTGTGACTGGCTTATTTCACTTAGCATAATGTCTTCAAGGTTCACCCGTGTTGTAAGGTGTCAGAATCTCCTTCCTCTTCAAGGCAGAATAATATTCCATTGCATATATAGACCACATTTTATTGATCCATTCATTTGTGAATGGACACTCGGGTTGCTTCTACCTCTTGGCTGTTGTGAATCATTCTGCTTTGAATACAGGTACACAAATACCTCTGGAGACCTGCTTTCAATTCTTTTGGGTATATACTCAGTAGCATTTCTGGATTGTTTGGTAATTCTATATTTAATTTTGGGGAACTGCCATACTGGTTTCCACAGTGGCTGTGCTATTTTGCATTCCCACCAGCAATGAATGAGTTTTCCAACTTCTCCATGTCCTTGCCAATGCTTGTTATTTCCTGTTGTTTTTAAGTATCCGTCATAATGGATGTGAGGTAGTATCTCATTGTGGTCCTGATGTGCATTTCCTTAATGCAGATCAGTGATGTTGAGCATCTTTGCATGTGGTTATTGGCCCTTTGTATATCTTCTTTGGAGAAATGCCTATTCAACTCCTTTGCCTATTTTCTAATCAGGTTGTTTGGTTTTTCTGTTGTTGCTGGGTTATAGGAGTTCTTTATGTTCTGAATATTAATCCCTTATCAGATATATGATTTGCAAATAGTCTTCCCATTCCATAGGTTGTCAGATATCTGCATTTTTAACAACCGTCCCTGAACCACACTTTAAGGAATGCTGGCACAGAATCTGTGGACTCCTTTCTAGAAGCAAGTTTCTGGACCAGTTTCAACCTAGGAGTAGGGCCCAAGGGGAGGAGACAGGGAGGAATGCTAGCTCCATTCAGCACCTGGGGCCCATGCTGGAAGAGGTGGCAATCCTGATCTGAACACCCACAGGTACAGGTCTCTGGCATTGGAAAAAGAAGCCTGAAGGGTAATGCAGGTTCTGGCACCATTTACAGAGCAAGGCATGTTCCTGGTCACCCCCTAACAGTGCGATCCCAAAAAGCAGGGGCCATGCCAGGGTCCCATCCTGTGACAGGGAAGAGGGGCCAAAGACATATGTAAAGCACAACATGTGTTTACAAGTGCCTGCCAGGCTTATCTTGCAAATGGGCCAAGATATCTGGCAAATGGGGCACAGGGAAGTCTGACACCCAAGGAGGCACATGACTTCCAGGAGCTCTCTGGCTCTGCCCAAGCTGGGGCTGGAAGCCAACCTCACTGCCTTCCCTTCCCTCCCTTCCTCCCACCCTCCAACCAGCACCCCGGACTAAGTTGTTCCCACGGCCCCCCAAGTATTCTGGGACAGTCCCCCTCTTTCCTCCAGGCTCAGCAGATGCCCTTAGCTGGAGTATGAACCACCTGTGTTCCTGGTTTGTGACCAGTGTAAAGGTAGCTCTTGGGAGGGTGGGGAACTAGATATTCAGTACACAGCCCGTTTTTGTTTGTTCTCCTCCTGTGATTGGTCAGAGGGAAGTAGCCGTGTGAGTTAGTCCCACGGGTCTTTATTCCAAGATATCGCAAGCCTGTCTCTTTGGGCCTGGAGTCTTTCTCTGTGTCTGTGGAACCTGGGGGGAGGTGGGATCTTTTCTGTCAATGGTAAAAATAAGGAGCAAATATCAAAGACTCAGAAGCGTAACCCGAGCTGCTACCTGCGTCGTCGGCCTGTGTAATCAAGTGTCTGGATTGCGGCTCTCCTTTTTCCATCTTTTGTCTTGTTTTCTTTCTCCTATTTGACTATTGGCAGTAGGTCAGAGCTAACTAGGAACACCCTGATTTCTACCCAAGAGTCAGCAACTCAATTACCTGCGGTGAGGGCAGCCTGGCAGGAGGCAAGTGTGACAAAGGCTCCTGGTATCTGGCCAGTGCCACCTTGAATTAAGGTGTTATCTTACACGACTAGACTGTAAATAACATAATGACAACTCCAGTGATAACGCCAGAAACAAATGGGCGTGCGCTCCCACTTCAACAGTAAAACTCTTTGACAAAATCAACCGCTGTTTGAATTCTCATAGGCTTTCTTTCTTTTTGTGATCCTTTTGTTGCTCTTAATTAAAACTACTAGTTAGCACCAAAGACATACCCTATGATCCCACCATTTGCAATTGCAGCTTAAATATGTGCAAATCCAAGATGATGGAATGGCAACCAGCAGTATTACTGGAAAACGTAAATGTTAGTGACACTGCAGAAACACCAAGGATGCGACTGTGAAACTGGACCCTAGGAGCCAGCCATAGTTGGGGAGACCCTGGACTCAGAGGCCTCCTTGTATCAGCTGGGTGGCCCTGGGTACATTCTCCTTTTCCTCTCTTCTAAAATAACTTTTTTTTATTAAATAAATATGCTTTTCTTTAGAAAATTAAAAACACGACATGGATCATGAAGAAATAAAAGAAAAATTCTGCATTCCCTACCACAACCACAAAATTAACAAGTTAATGAATTTCCTTCCTTCTTTCCTAGCTGTATTCAGTATTCCCTTAAAAAAGAAAAATGTCTTCATAATGGCATTATTCACAACAGCCAAAAAGTAGAAACAACCCAAATATCCATCGATTGATGAATCCATGTAACAGAATACTACTGAGGCTGCAACATGGATAAACTTGAAAACATGAAGGTGAATGAAGGAAGCCAGACGCAAAAGGCCACATGTTGTCTGATTCCATTCATATGAAATATCCAGAACGGGCATATCCGTAGAGACATAGCGGTGATGGTTACACAATCTTCAAAATATACTAAAAACCACTGAACTGCACACTTTAAAAGGTAAATTTTAGGGTATGTTAATTATACCTCAATTTTTAAAAAAGAAAGCACCAAGAAAAAATATCACTTCCTTTGGTTTAAAGATCCAGCTCTGTTTCCCGAACTCCAGTCTGGAGGATTATCTCTTGGTGTCCCCCGGGGAGGGCCCCTGAGAAAGAAGAGGACTGGAGACCTGGGGGAGAGGGAACCCTGGCCCAGGGGAGGAGTCGGCTATGAAACCTCCGGCTTCTCCTTCAGGCCAGCCCTGTCACCTTCCTGGGGACTGTGATGATGCAGCACAGGAAATTAGGTTTCAAAGCTCTTCCAAGTACTTGTCACTTGGTTCTCACACCAGCCCAGGGTATGGACGTGAGGGGCATCATCTCCCTCATCTCACAGACAAGGCTCAGGCAAGTGACAGGTGAGTCTGAGTTGGCCCTCAGCCTGGCCCTCCTACCTGTACTCTTTGCAGTATGGGGAAGCCTCTGACCTGAGAGTGTCCCTGAGGGGCCAGAGCAGGGACTCTCAGCTAAACCACCCAAGAATTGCCTGTTGGACCCAGGCCAGGACCTCCTGTGGCCGTGGGGGTGAGTGAGTGGGAGGGTGGAGCAGGAAGGAATGATTGTAGGTTTTAATCTTTTGTGCACACAAGCATGGGTGGTTCGTGCCAGTGCTTTGGCTGGGAAGCTTGTTTGACTCTCTGGGATGGAGATTTTCCAGCAGCACAGGTGCTGCCCCAGGCGGGGCCCACAGGTGCTCACAGGTGCCCACAGGTGCTCTCAGGAGCCAGGCAAAGGCAGGTCCTGGAAGGCTGTCAGTGCAGACGTGAAGACCCATAGCCACCTGCAGCTGTGCAGGGACACCAGCCAGCATTCCCATATCCTGAGGGCTTTCAATAGGAGGTAGACGTCGTAATCTCCCTCTTGATTAATAGTGGCAGCTAACTGTACTGTTTATGTAAAGGTCAAACCAAGCCCATGTGTGGGCCGCAAGCAGCTGTGGGATGAGAGTTTGGGTCGTCTGCTCTAAATATACACACGAAACAAGCAGTTTCTTCTGGCTGAACTAGTCCACACATCAGTCATTTCATTGTGGGGTTTGCTGTTAATTTTGGCCCAAGAAACAAGGCGTTGAGTAAATAGAGACTCGCCTAGCAGTAAACCAGCTCTTACGTTCAGAAGCCACTTCCCTCCCCTGTGTCTTCCCAGACCAAAACTACAGCCTGTCTTTGCAGCCTACCCCCAATGCCCCATCCTTGTCCCCACGCCAGCCTTCTCCACAATGTTCCCTTCACCTTTTTGCTCCCTCCTGCACTTGTCCGTATTGAGTCATCCCCATTCTGTGTGTAAACACATTCTAGAACATCAGATTGTTAAAGCTCCTGCCATTACTGTGTCCCTCCACCTCCCACCAGTTCTCAGCTCCCCTTCAGAGGAAAACTTCCCCCAGGGCCTGACACCCTGTCTCCAGTTCCTCAGCCCCTCACTCTAAGTCTACATGAAAGCCCAGAGAGTAATATGACAGTGTGCATCTCGGCGGCCACCACCCAGAGGGCACAAAGGTTTCCCAGGCCATGTTTGTAGCAGATATTTCTTTCTTTAAAAAAATAAAGACATACAGAGATGGCACACCAGTTCCCAGTGCTCTTCAGCCCACTCTTCCTGGACTTCCTTCCCATAACCTCCCAATGGCCCATCATGGACACGTGGTCCCCGGCAGAGATGAAAAAAATCACTGGGTCCTCGGCAAAGGAGTCATTTGATAATGACCAGGATTCCATCTAAATCTAGTACCTCCTAGATGCTGTGCAAATGTTATCCCAGCTGATGCTCAAAACCACTCAAAGCCATTTCCGTTTCAGAGACGAGAAAATCACAGCTCAGAGGGCCTGGGGGGCGTGGTGGTGGTATCAGTGTTCTGCCTCCAGCACCATCTCACTGTCCCTTCACTCACATTTGGCAGATGGGCTTCCCAGCTGGGACAAGTGCTCTTGCAGGTCAGATTTTAATCCCCAAATGTCAGCGCTTCTATCATCTCACACGAAGGCATTCAAAAATAACCATTTCTGATGGATAGGAATATTTTGCATGACTGGGTAATATCTAACCTAACTAGGGGGTACTGAAGGGTTTGCAAATGAACCACAGGAGGCCCTGCCCTCCTTTCATTTCACAAGGACATGCTTTGCAAGAACAGAGTGGGTGGCACCTGCAGGGTCTCACCTGCAGTGGAGTCATCGTAGTTCTGGAACTTGTGTGACTAATTTGTAAGGAGTCAGGGCACTAATCAGCCCAACAATTCTGTGGCCCTTTGATATAACCTTGGCATTACTCAGCTCCAGGAGCGTGACTAAGGGGCCCTCCACCCGTTGCCTTTCATGTGTCCTGTTGGCTCTGACCAACATCTAGGAGGCCAAGCTGCTCCCCATGGCGGGCAGTGACTCTCCTTGGGAAGCCTGGGTTGGCTCCCTTCTGTGCATGTGCGCCCTGCTGGGCGAGCGCTGGCTCAAGGCATTGGCTGCTGCAGGCATGTTGGCAAGGGCTGAGGAGTGCAGCACTGAGCCATCCCATCAGGCGATTTAGTCATTCATTGAGACATTAAGAGACATTGAGCATGGACCCTCTGCCAGGCACGCCTGGAGGCACGAGGGATATAGCATACAGCTAAGGAGGGCTGCTGCTTCTGTGGCTTTGTGAGGAGGGGAGAGGGAGTCAGTGGGATGAGGTGTGTGGACAGCAGGGACACAGGGGTTGGGAAGTCAGGGGCGCCTTCCTGAAGAGGCAACGTTTTAGCAGAGATTGGAGCAGAGGGAGGACACTATTTGTATGTCTTCCTTCCACAAAAGAGACTGCAGGCAAAGAGTGGCTCCTATTCCTCTTGTTTATCCCCAGTAGGTTCTAGAACATTTCTGGGGACTCAGTAGTAACTTGCAATGTTGAACTGATGCTATTCCCTTATATAAACTTTTACAAAAACTAATGGTTAATACTAAAGCAAAGCACTTTTTCCCCCTGGGGAAAGTACTTTGTCACATGCTAGCGTTTTTATTAGGAAAAGGCAGTTTTTCAGTGAAGCAGAAGGAAGTGAGTTCAGCCTGGCGTGGGCCATGGAAGCCAGCTGCACCTGCCCAGAGCCACCAGCAAGGGCTGGCTCTCAGCACTCTGAAAAGCCCTCTTTTTCGGAGTTTGGGGGACAAAATGCAAGGCCGATGCCCCCAGAGGAGTCACAGATGCCCTGCACTGAACCATAAGGAGAAGACTGGGACGCTCCCTTGATGAAGGCATTTAAACACCCCGTGACCGAACAGACCTAGTCATAAAAGCGAGCGGCACATTACCGCTTTCCAAGCTTCTTTGTCCGCCTGGTAGTATTAATATTACATCCTGCAGGGCAGGTGGCATTTTCCCCTTTTGATGATGTGGGTCCTGAGCCTAGTAGTTCAGGGACTCGACTTTGGTTTTCTGATTACCCACGATGTGTTGACACGGTTTCCTGGGATGTGCCCCTTCCCTTGTTTCTTATCCTAGAGGGGCTGAGAGGGATCAGAGGGAAAGATCTATAGGGCAGGAGGAGACTGCAGGGCTGAGGGGGCGGGGCCTGGGGAGCCAGGGGTGGAGCTTAGAGGGGCAGGGCAAGGGGTGGGGCCAGTGGGCGGGGCATAGAGGGATCAGAGGGTGGGGCCTAGAGAGGGAGGGGGGAGTTGCTGGGGCAGGGTGGGAGAGGGGCGGCACAGGGCATTTCAAGGTCTTGTCTCTTGAGCCTCTGGAACCTTTCCTCAGTCTGTCCTTGTCTTTCATGGCCTTGACATTTTTGGAGCATTGGTTGGTTATTTTGTTGCACGTCTCTCAGTTTGGGTTATGTGAAGTGTCCTGGTAAGATTCAGGTTATGGATTTTTGGCACTTTTGTTCTTCACAGTGCATTTCATTGGGAGCTTTGTGATGAATATTTGTTCTATTACTGGTGATGCACACTTTGTTTTACGTGGTTTTTCCCAGATTTCTCCACTGGCAAGTTACTAATTTCCTCTTTGTAATTAATAAATATCTATGGGAGATACTTTGCAATTATGTAAATCTACTGTTACTCTTCAAACTTTTACCTACCACTTTTAGCATTCATCAGAGATTCCTGATGGTTGCTAAATGGTGATTTTCTGATTCCACCATTCCTTCTACGTTTATTAGGTGACTTTCCACTGGAGGAAAGAGCCTTCCCTTGCCCCTATGTATTCACTTATGTATGTATTTGTATCAGTGTGGACTCATGGGTTATTATTTAAGTCAAAGGGCTATAATTCTTTATTGTGATCATTTATTTTCATGCTCAAATAATCCCAGATAAAGCTGGTGGAAATCCCTTCAAGAAGATCCTGTGTTCTTTTGACATGTTCCCATGTCAAAAGTAAACATATCCTTACTTTCTGGCACAACAAGATGTTCCAGGTCCTTCTCATACTTCCCTGCCCCAGCCCTGGATTCAGTCATTTCTCCAAAGAGCCCTGGTTCCTTTTAGTAGAGAATGGTATTTAGAAACCAACATTTGAGCACTAGGAGTGCTCATTGCTATCAGGGTGTTATTGTCGCTAAGCCCTTTCAGTGGATAGAGCTAGGAAACACATGAATGTGTACGCATACAGACATACATGAGTATGTGCAGTAGACATATGGCCCCACAGGTCCCTCCTCCTGATATTCATGCTTTTTGTAATCCCTTCCCTTTGAGTGTGGATGAACTGAGTGACTCATTTCTAACGATAGAATATGGCAAAAGTGATAGGCTATCACTTCAGACACTAGATTATAAAGAGATCATGACTTCTGTCTTGCATACCTCTTCTGCTTGCTCACTCTGATGAGGTCACCTGCCATGTTGTGAGCAGTCCTGTAGGGAGGCTCGGGCGGCAAGGAATTGAGGGAGGCTGGGCCAGTAACCATGCAAGGGCTGGGAAACGGGTCCCTCTCGGTCTCATTCCTTCCCATAAGACCACAGCCCCAACCCATAACTTGATCAAATCCTTTTGAGAGACCCAAACTCAGAAGCACCCACCTAAGGTAAGCCACATCCAATTCCTGGTCCATAGAAACTGTGAGATAATAAATTTTTGTTGTTTTAAGCCACTAAGTTTTGGGGCAATTTGCTATGTTAAACAATAGATATCTGATACAATATGTTATATCCACATGTGGGGGGAGGGGAGAGAGAGGGAGCGCACATACACATTTACATCTGTTTTTGTGTCTGTCTCTATATATTAAAAACTGTGAGTTTATGTTGATAACTTCAATTTTAGTCCAATGCTACAGGGTTCATTCCCCACTTTCTATTTTTGTAACTCCTTCTCCAACAGCGAGAAACTCAGCCCCAGTTAGCCACAATATATTTATTTATTTGTTCAGTCCTAGGATAGACAGAAAGCAGTTTCAGAATTGCTATCTTATGTCTCTGAAAAAGTAACCTATTCATGGGAGTTCAATATTTGTTTAGAGTTTTGTTGTCTTTAGTTGGCACATACTCCAAATACTGTGACCCTTAAAGAAAAACAAAAAACAAGAGTTTGCTCTCCCAGCTTCTCTGGGAAGTGAGGCATGAAATGCAAAAGAGAAAAGCACATTTTCTTTCCAGGCAGCAAATGCTCCACCTCAACATTTTGTACTTCTCTATTTTGTTGTTTGTTCTAACATCCCACGTAAGAAGGGCTAGGCAGGGGACTTCAGAGGCTCCACCCTGTGCTTGCTCCTCAAAGTAGTCATTAAATGTCGTCCTCAAGCAGTCATTGAATTATTTGGAGGAAAAAAGTGTACAGTGTTGAATTATTAATATAATCATTCCTGTTATTCAAAAAGAACCAAGTGACCAACCAACTCTGGGATCTCCCCAGAAAGGCCAGTTTTGGGTGGGACTCTCGGGGCCTGTCTCTGCACAGCTGGGACTGGGGCCAGGACTCTCGTGGAGCAACAAATCGGACATTTGGCCCTTGATGTGACCTTGCTGAAGAGGGCCTCTGTGATGCTGGGCTGTCACTGCAGCCCTTTGAGGAGGTGACCTCTGCAGAGACAAGGGAGTCCCCAGGTCAGCACTGCTGTCTGGGTGGGTGGGGACATCCAGGAGGGCAGGACCAAGCCTTGTCCCACTGGATACCTCAGGTCATGCCCTGATTGCAGGTCACACTGTGGTGGCCCTCATGGTGGCTGTGGGAAAGTGGCCAAGGCCATGAGGCTCAGCCTTCCATGGCTTCTCTAAGACCTGACTCTGTATCGTTTGGGTTTTGAAGGCTAAGCCACTCCACTTCCCTGCACCTGCCAACCACCCTACTACCACCCCCAGAAAAACACACACACGACATACATACCACACATATAACACGTACCACACATATGTCCCCACAGACATACCACAGGCACACACAAACGCACACCACACACGTACATACCCGCTCACATACACACTTGTCATACACTCACACACACATCACACCACACGCTCTACACCCATAGCACACACAAATATAGCACACAAATGGCACACATCACACACACAGAAACACCACAAACACACACTGAGCCAGGCCTCATGGAGACACAGAGAAGGACGCTGGCCTTCCACCTGCCTCCTGAGGTGCATCGCCAGGGAACCTCGAGGCACCTGCCCTGCCGCCTTCCTGCCACCATTGCCCACGGGAAGGGTCTCCCCACTCCCTTCACCTGCTGACTCCATCCTGGGAGATAAGCCCAACCGGCCCTTCCAATGTGGGGGGATCACTTCCCTGCTCCCATCCTGAGGCTCATCCTCCATGTGACGTGTTCCTGGTGACCAAGGACCAGAGGACCACATGGGGTAAAGCCAGCAGGGCTGGCCATGCACCTGGCACAGCGGGGCCTCCACAGGGAGTTTCCCTCCCAAGCTGCCCGCTTCAGGGCGTGCTGTCTCCACCCCTCATCTGCCATTTCCAGTTGGTGAATGACATTTGCCTTATAGTTTATCTCCTCGTACCAGCCCAGCACCTTGCACAAAAAAGATCTTCAAAGGTGGATATGGATGAAACAGGGCTCAAAATGGGAACCATATCTGAAGCCAAGATGACCTTTAAAAAAAATAAAGTAAAATAAAATAAAAATTTAAAATGGTAACTATAAATACATACTTCCAAGCCATTTCTCTTAAAAGGCGCCAGAGCTAAGATCCTTAAAGACCTTCATCCGCCATTATTGGAGGTGACTCTTCAGATGCTAGGGGCAGACTCCTGTTCATGACATATTATTTTGTAAAAGTATTAAGAATGAACTCAGGTGATGGCTTGGGAATATATCCGTCTAATTTCTACTTCTCTCTCTTCCAGGGTCAGAAAGCTTGGATAGAGAAAACCTTTTGCAAACGGGAATGTATCTTTGTAATTCCCAGCACGAAAGACCCTAACAGGTAAATTGGAAGCCATAATTAAGGCATCCAAACCAGCACTTGTCCACCAGTTGCCAGCAATTATTCTTCTAGTGTTTGTGGGAGGGGTGAGAAGAGTTAAGAAGTGTGGCCAGAATCTGTTCCCCATGGAAGTCATTAACCAAAGAATCACTTGGGCTAATAAGCTCCTCTGTTAGCATGCAAATAGCTCAGAAAAGAGTTCCTGTCCACCACTCAACCTAATGTGAACTCTTATAACCATATGACCCCACAGTATTTCTCTTAGTCTTAGTAAAATCAAGAAGCTGAGGGCTTTAAATAGGTTTCCAGGATATTTTTGGGGCCTCATCAATAGAATTTCATAGTTTTTTTAGATGAAAAGTAATTTTCATCACAGGAAATATCTGAGTGGTTAAGTGAGCTAGATATATTATTAAAGGGTTTAACTTGTACACAGAATGTTAAACCATTTATTCACCTACATGAAAATATATCTGTTATAAGCTAAGTAGAGACCTTCTAAAGTCATGCAAGCAATCAGAGATGAATGTAACTAAAACCTCTCATCTCTGAGGGCCAAAGCTATGAGGCTGAGTTGGGGGGTGGATATGATTTATCCATACATTTGTCCAATATACATTTGTCCAATATAAAATTCATGCACACAGGATCACTGGTAGGTGACACAGAGGTACACAGACTCTTAAAGATCACCTGGTTCAAATTTGTTTGACACATACAATCACAGTCTCCCCACATCTCCAAGCTGCCCCCTTCCACACACCACCCCCCAGATCCCTCTCCCTGCTTGAACCCCAGTGATTACCCCCCAAGGTAAGAAATGCCATGATGGGACGATGTCAATTGTCACAAAAGCCTTCCCTTTGTTTCACCAAAATGTCTCTCCTTATTTGAATGGCACCAGGCCATTCTGGGAACGATCTGCACCAGCCCTTTGTAGCACTTGCCAGCACTGCAGTCCTCCATGAGGCCAGATAGCCAGGCAACAGAGGGGGAAGAAAGTGCTTCAGGGCTCACACACAGGCCTCCTCTGTGAGCTCCAGGCATTCTCCAGCATGGACCAAAAAAGCCTGGAATGAAAAAAAAAAATTACAATCATTTAAAGCCCTCTGGAAATGGTCCCAAAGGCAAACAGCAAGTAAAGAGATGTGTATTTGAGAAAGCCAACAAACATTCAGTAAGAAAGGGTGGAGTCTGTGGCATTTGAACCAAGAGAGTTTCCTCCCTCTCCCCTCCCAGTTCAGCAGAATGGAGACTCCACTCCAGACTGCTTCAGCCAAGAACACAGGGCTCCCTCTTCCCCTGCCTCCCAGTCAGAGGGCTTTCTTCCAGGGAGGAGCAGGACTTCAGCATTTCTCCTCCTGCCTGCCACTACCTGTTGCTGAGGCTAAGTCCTGAGTGAATGCAGTTGAGAGGTAGAAGCTTCCTTCCTACACCCAGGCCTCACTCATGCAAGCAGCAACCACAAAAAGTAAGAGTAGCTATACCAATTTCAGACAAAATAGAATAGAACATTTTAAAAACAAAAAATGTTACTAGAGATATAGAGGGACATTTTATAGTGATAAAAGGATCAATCCATCAGGAAGTTATAACAAATATAAACATATATGTACCTTATAAGAGAGCACCAAAAAACATGTAGCAAAAATAAAGGGAGGAATAGACAATTCAACAATAATAGTTGGAGACTTCAATACCCCACTTTCAATAATGGATAGAAGACCTTAACAGAAGATCAACAAGGGAATAGAAAACTTGAACAACACCATAAACTGACTAGACTTAACAGACATCTATAGAGCACACTATCGAATTACAATAGAATACACATTCTTCTCAAGTGCATGTGGAACATTCTCCAGGATAGACCATATGTTAGGCCAGAAAACAAGTCTCAATAAATATAAAAGGATAGGAATAATACAAAATATGTTCTCCAACCATAATGAAATGAAATTAGAAATAAGAAATCAATAGCAGGAAAAAATTTTGGAAACTCACAAATATGTGGAAATTAAACAACACACTCCTAAATAACCAATGGGTTAAAGAAAAAGTAAAAAAGGGAAATCAAAAATACTTTAAGATAAATGAAAATGAAGGCACAACACACCAAAACTTAGGGGATGCAGCTAAAGCAGTGCTGAGAGGGAAATTTATACCTGTAAATGCCTATAGTAAGAAAGAAGAAATGTCTTAAATAAATAACCTAACTTTCCACCATAAGACACTGGAAAAAGAAGCACAAACTAAACTTAAAGCAATTAGAAGGAAGGAAATAATGACTAAAGGGAAAATTAATGGAAAAGAGAATAGAAAAAAAATAGAGAAATTCATTGAAATCAAAAGCTGTTCTTGGAAAAGATCAACAAAATTAACAAATCTTTAGCTAGACTGATGAAAAAAGAGAGAAGACTCAAATGACTAGAATCAGAAATGAAAGAGGAGACATCACTACCAACCTTACAGAAATAGAAATGAGTATAAGGGAATAGTATGATTTGTATGCCAACAAATTAGGTAACTTAGATGCAATGAGCAAATTCATAGAAAGACACAAACTGCAAAACCTGACTCAAGAAGAAATATACAATCTGAACAGACCTATAAGAAGTTAACAGCATTAGTGATTTAAAAAAAAAAAGAAAAAACTACCCACAAAGAAAAGCCCAGACCAAGGATAGCTTCTCTGCTAAATTCTAAAAGACATTTTCAAAAAATTAATACCAATTCTTCACAAACTCTCCTAGAAAAGAACAGAGGAGGGAACACTTCCCAACTCATTTCATGAGGTCAGTACTACATGGGTACCCAAGCCAGACAAAGACATTCCAAGAAAGGAAAACTATAGATCAATATCTCTTACGAATATGGGTGCAGAAATCCTGGACAAAATACTATCAAGCCAAATCCAGCAACATATAAAAAGAATTATATACCATGACCAAGTGGGATTTATCCCAGAAAGGCAAGGTTGGTTTACTTCAGAAAAATAATTAATGTAATACATCACATCAAGAGAATAAAAACAAAAATCACACAATCTTCTCAATAGGCACAAGAAAAGCATTTGATAAAACCCAATGCCCTTTATGAATAAAAAAAAAAACACATAGAAAACTAGAAACAGAAGGGAGCTTCCTCAACCTGATAAAGAACATCAGTGAAAAACCCCCAGTGAACGTCATACTTAATGATAAAGATTGAATGCTTTCCCCCAAGACCAGGAACAAGACAAGGATGTCCACTCTCATGACTTCTATTCAACATTGTAATGGAGGTTCAAGCCAAGGCAATTTACTTAATCCTTATCAGAACCTCAGCTGAATTCTTTGTAGAAACTGATGAGATGATTCTAAAATTCATATGGAATTCAAGGGAAACAGAATAGCCAAAAAAACTTTGTAAAAAAAAAAATAGAACAAAGCAGGAGGACTCATACTTCCTGATTTCAAAACTTAATAGAAAGCTACAGTAATAAAAGTACAATGGTGTTGGCATAGGATAGACATACAGACAAATGGAATAGAATTGGTGGTGCAGGAGTAAACCCATACACCTATGGCAAATTGATTTTTGGCAAGGATGAAAAGACCTTTCAATGGGGAAAGGATAGTCTCTTCAACAAATGGTGCTGGAACAACTGGATAGCCACATGCAGAAGAATGGATTTGGACCCTTACCTCATAATAGTTATAAAAATTAACTCAAAATTGACCAAATACCTAAATGTAAGAGTTAAAACTATAAAACTCTTAGAAGAAAACATAGGGGTAAATCTTCAGGACCTGGGATTTGGCAAATGATTGTGAGATATGACACCAAAAACATGAGCAACAAAAGAAAAAGGGACTTGTATCCAGAATATATAAAGAACTCTTACATTTCAATTATAAAAAAGATTAAAAAAGATAAAAAAAGATAAAAAACCCAAGTTTTTAAATGGGCAAAAGATCTGAATAGACATTTCTCCAAAGAAGATATGCAAATAGTCAATAAGGACATGAAAAGATGCTGGACATCATTATTCACCAGGGAAATGCAAATCAAAACCACAGTGAGACACCACTTCACACTCAGTAGGATGGCTAGGATCAAAATATCAGATGATAACAAGTGTTGGAGAAGATATGGAGAAATCAGAATCCTCATACACTGCCAGTGGGAATGTATAATAATGCAGCTTCTTTGGAAAACAGTTTGGTGGTTCTTCAAATGATTCAACATAGGAGTAACCATGTGACCCAGCAATTCCACTCCTAGTATACAGCCAAGAGAAATGAAAACATATGTCCACTCAAAAACTTGTACACAGATATTCATAGCAGCATTATTCACAATAGCCAAAAAGTACAAACAACCCAAATGTCCATTAAATGATAAATAGGTAAACAAAATGTTTGTCCATTCATACATTGGAATATTATTCAGCCATAAAAGGGAATGAAGTACTGACACATGCTACAACATGGATGAACCTTGAAAACATTCTAAGAGAAAAAAGCTCGTCATGAAAGACCACATATTATATGATTCCATTCATATGAAATGTCTATAACAGGGTAATCGACAGAGACAGAAAGTAGATTTGTGGTTCCTTGCGGCTGCGTGACGGGGGATAGATAAAAAGGTGATAGCTAAAGTGTACCAAGTTTCTTTTTGAGGTGATGAAATGTTCTAAAATTGACTATAGTGACGTCGCACACATCTGTCAATACTAAAACTCATTGAATCATATACTTTACATGGGTCAATTGTGTAGTATGTGAATTATCTCAATAAAATTTTATCTTAATAAAATGAAAGAAAGAGGAGGGGGATGGAGGGAGGAAGGGAGGAGGAAGGAAAGGAAGAAAGGGAGAAAGAGGGAGGGAAGGAGGGAGGAAGTGAAAGAAAGCCTGGAGTGGTGGCCCATGCCACCAATAAAGTAACCAGAGAAGCAGGGAGAAATCTCCTGGAAGGGCCCTGCATACGAGCATCACACACACGCACACGCTCACACATCCAGCCCAGTAAAAACACCTCTCCAGTCCTCAGGCTGACTCCATGCCCAGCTCTTACTTGGGTAGAGAAATGTTTTCGTAAGCAACAGAAGAGTTCAACAATATTGAAAAATCCTGGAAGGTCAGCTCTGTGTTTGGAGGGTATGACTGTACTTTGTCACAGACTTTTCAGTATGCGATGCCCATACCAATATTGTCAAGATAGAGTTAAAATATGTTCCGTAAAGAAGGGCAACCATCCAATGTATTTAAAATAGACTGGTACATAAATAGATATGCATTGATTATCTGGGAAAGGCCATCATAAGGGGCATTGTGTCCCTAATCAAGCTGAGTAACTAAGGTATTAGCATGCCCCTGTTTGGACCCAACTCACCTGCTCAGGTTAACTCATCTTGGCTACTGAAGGAGAAAGGAGAGGGATGTTACAGAAAGAGCCTGTTTTTCCTTTGCTTTCAGGTGTTGCTGTGGCCAGTTCACCAACCAGCACATTCCCCCTCTGCCAAGTCCGACACCCAGCAAAAATGGAGAGGAAAACAAACAGTTGGAGGCTCAGCCCGAGAAATGGTCTGTCACCAAACACACCCAGAGCTACCCGACGGATTCCTACGGGATTCTTGAATTCCAGGGGGGTGGATACTCCAATAAAGCCATGGTAAGAGGGGCATTTGGACATGGGGCCACTGGGATCACAGCCTGCATCAGACGCCAGTCGCCCAGACCCCAGACTGCAGACACCTGGGTCTTCTTCAGGCTTGTGGCTCAATCTTCCCAGATATTTCATTGCAAAATCAAGCGGTATAACTGTGCACATGGCTTTTTAGCCATGAGACTTGGAAACTGGACACTTAAAAAGAACGTGCAGTGTCCTGTAAATCCATACCAAAGCTCTGAATCCACAAACCAGGCTCTGGCCCAACTTTGCAACCATATCCCATGACTCCATCTCCAGTATTGAGAGAGAAATTCCTTTTTTAACACATTAACTGCCATTAGGGTTGTATTTAACTCACTCTGGTTTTGACCCCGGGGCCGCGTGAGGCATATATAAAATCTTGTTGATGTTCTTATTGTTACAATTAATAGTGACAATTTAATTCTAAAAACATGGATTAAATGAATAGAAGTCAATAAATTTTGTTTTTCTATTTATGTTTACCTTTAAATTACACTCGAATTTTTAATTCTATTTTCATAATAAAACACTGTGGCCCCAAGGAAAAGTTTCTGATTTTTTTTGTGTGGCAGTCAATGTGTTAAAAAAATTACTGTGGACCTGCAAACCCCCTTATGTGTTGGGAGTCTCTGGAAATATTTTCCCCCTTAGATGTGTGTGGGAGTCTGTTCATAGCTTCCCCAGGCATGTACTCAGCCGGCCTGAGAAAGAACAAGGTCCCTCCCATTTGCATACAAACAGGGAGTGCCCTCTGCCTTTCTGATGAGCCCTGCCAGAGAAAGGGGGCTTCAGCACTGTGACCCCTTCCAGCTAATTCTGAATAACACTCAGAAAGGCCCAGTCAGAGCCTTTTTGCAATTTCATTTTATTTCACTGGCCCAACATCATTGTTCAAATAAAAGTCAGTTGTGTTCCAAATACCACAACATACAGTCTTCCGGAATGGCACCCTACATATTGGCAAGGACACAAAGAAGCAATTCACAGGGACCAAGGCATCTGGCGATTATTAACCTCTCCTTCACTTTGAGGAGAAGGTCAAGTCCAGATGTGGGCCCGTGACCCCCTTTCCCACTCACTCATCAACATCCTTCTCCAACTTCTTGGGCCATTGGTGTAGCTGAGCCAGCTTTGGAACTGATTCCTCCAACATTAGGATTGCCAGATAAAATACAGAACACCCAGTTATATTTGAATTTCAAACAATGGATAATTTTTTAGTACAAGTATATCCCAAATATTATATGATTTATTGCATTTAATAAAAATATTGTACTAAAACATTTTTCATTGTTCATCTAAAATTCAAATTTAACTGGATGTCTTAGTCTGTTCAACTGCTATAACAAAATACCTTAGACTGGGT
The DNA here is from genome assembly GCA_023783475.1 of Daubentonia madagascariensis. NCBI lineage: Eukaryota > Metazoa > Chordata > Mammalia > Primates > Daubentoniidae > Daubentonia > Daubentonia madagascariensis. Next base: position 28,461,838 of record JAKFHU010000144.1, on the reverse strand, counting down.
AATGTATAAACAACAGAAATTTATTGCTCACAGTTCTAGAGGCTGGGAAGTCCAAGACCAAGGCACCAGCAGATTTGGTATCTGGTGAGGGTTCACCCTCTGCTTCATAGATGGTGCCTTCTTGCTGCTTCTTCACATGGTGGAACAAGCTCCATCAGGCCTCTTTTATAAGGGCATTGATCCCATTCATGAGGACCCCACCTTTGTGACCTAATCAACTCCTAAAGGCCCACCTCTTTATACAATTACACTGGGGACTGGGTTTCAACATATGAATTTTGGGGGAACACAAACATTCAGACCATAGTACTGGGCATCCTGTATTTTTATTTGCTAAATCTGACAATCCTCCCCAAAGCTCCTTTAAGTCACTTGGCCACAGACTCACAAAGGGGGCCTCAGGACCCTGAAGGAGAGACAAGCCAGACAGTTCTTGCTTGGATGTGGTTGATAGCCCTGTTCCCCTTTGACACAAGAAGCAAAACCAAGGACAGGTGCTGAGTGTCATACACTCTTTTGCAGTATATCCGTGTATCCTATGACACCAAGCCTGATTCACTGCTCCATCTCATGGTGAAAGACTGGCAGCTGGAACTCCCCAAGCTCTTAATATCTGTGCACGGAGGCCTCCAGAACTTTGAGATGCAGCCCAAGCTGAAGCAGGTCTTTGGGAAAGGCCTGATCAAGGCTGCCATGACCACTGGGGCCTGGATCTTCACCGGGGGTGTCAGCACGGGTAAGAGTGGGCCCTTTCCCTCATAGCAAAGGTACCATCCAGAACTCACTGCAGTCCCCAAAGAGCTTCCTAATAATTAAAGATGAAAAACAAGACATATTGCTGCCTGATCATATTTATGACAAAAGTGAAAGTAACTTGTTTTATTTTGTTATGACTCTTTTTTTAAAAAACAGCAAGTATAGTAATGATAGTGATAATGGTCAACATCTCCAGGTCACCCACTATGCACCGTTCCTTGAACTGAGCCCTGTACAAGCACCATCTTCATTTAGCCTCTCAACAATCCTTTCCCTGTTTTTATGGGAGAGGAAACTGGGGCATAGAGAGGCTAAGAAACATGCCAGGCAGTCCGGCTCTCAGCTTTAGCTGAAGGTAGCCAAGGACGTCAAAGAGACCCCGGTTACTTCCATTGTTAGGTCTTGGAACCTTGTAAAGGAAATCCCTGCACAGTTGCTTGGGTTTCTGTTTTTGTTTGCCCTTTTCTAGAGCAAATGCAGGAATGCTAGTTATTATGAGCTCAGACTTTCAATGTACTTTGTTTTAATGATGAAGATGAGTATGTCTCAGCCCTGTTCCATGGGGAATATAGGGGCTCAGATCAGGTGTCCCTAAAGTTCATGAAGGGTGGTATGATGGGGAGAAGAGGGGTCTAAAATATGATTTCTTGTGTCTGCTCACAGGTGTCATCAGCCATGTGGGGGATGCCTTGAAAGACCACTCCTCCAAGTCCAGAGGCAGAGTTTGCGCTATAGGAATTGCTCCGTGGGGCATCGTGGAGAATAAGGAAGACCTGATTGGAAAGGATGTAAGTGCTTTCTCTGTAGACATTGGCAAGATTTTAAAATTAAAGTCTTTATGTTGAGATAATTGTAGGTTCAGAAGCAGATGTAAGAAATAATAAAGAGCGCTCCCCTGTTCCCTATCCCTTCTTCCAGTGATAACGTGTTTTACAACTGTAGCACAATGTCACAACCAGGATACTGGCATTGAATGCAGTCAAGGCACAGAATATTTCCATCAACACAAGGATCCCTCCTGTTGCCCTTTAATATCTATACCTAATTCCTTCCCTCCCCTGCTTCCTCCTTAACCCCTAGAAACCACTCATCTGCCCCCCATTTCAGGAATGTTTTATAAATGGGATCATACAGTATGTGACCTTTGGGGATTGACTATTTTTTTGTAATTTTACATAGTTGGCTGGACATTTGTCCAGGTTGTCATGTGTATCAATAGTCATTCCTTTTTATTGCTGAGTGGTATCCCATGGTATGGATGTGCTACAGTTTGTTTAACCATTAATCTGTTGAAGGACATCTGGGTTGTTTAGTTTGGCTATTTCAAATAAAGTGCCCATAAACATTTGTGTATAGGATGTTGTGTTAACATAAGTTTTCATTTCTCTGTGATAAATGCCCAGGAGGGCAAACTCTAGGTTGTCATTGTCTAAAATAATTACTTTTTTTCTATTTTAATATAACAACTGGCACAAAGAAAACCTTCAAAAGGTAGGGTAGAGAAGTGAAGGTAGGTTTGAGCGCAGTCATTACGTACATATGTATTCTGCTCGAGTCCCCTGTTGGTCTAATATCTAAGTTCCGCAGCTCCGATTTGTGTTGTGCACTTTGTCAGGTAACAAGAGTGTACCAGACCATGTCCAACCCTCTGAGTAAGCTCTCTGTGCTCAACAACTCCCACACTCACTTCATCTTGGCCGACAACGGCACACTGGGCAAGTACGGCGCGGAGGCGAGGCTGCGGAGGCTGCTGGAAAAGCACATCTCCCTGCAGAAGATCAACACAAGTAAGTGCTGGGGAGGGCCATGGGCACTACCGCTGGGCTGATGCCACGGCACGGAGACCAGGCTGAGGAGGCTGCCCAAGGGTGTTGACAGCTTTACCCTTGATTCTTGTTAGATCAACAGAAAATGATTTACCTAGACCTTTTACCTTAGCCTCCTCCCAAACCACATCCATTAAGCACGTGGTGATGCTTTGCCCGAAGTTCACGAGTTGGCACAAGAAACAGCCCTGCAGTGGTTGCCATGGTGATAGCACTGCCCACCATATTGCCCAGTAGTTTTCATTCCCTGTGATTACTGCTGTTATTTTTTTTTTTAATTTCTCAAAAGACTTAGAATGATTCTTTCTGTCAACTGGTAAGTGTTAGGTGACCATTAAATATCTCTGCAGCTCTGGGTCTCTCACCCAGACTAAGATGGCCAGGTGGGGATATCTGTGGAGCGGGCTGCAGGAGCCACCTGCTCTTGATGGGGCACAACCCTGAGGGGGAGCTGCTTCCCTCGGAAGAATGCTGAGGTTGAACTAGAAAGGAACGTACCTCAACCAGAGGAAATGATGATAGCAACTGATTAGAATTAAAATAACTGGTATAATCCCTGGAACACATTCATACTTCAACCATTCTTACTGTCAAACAATTGTTAAATGATCTTGAAGAGTATTTTGTTTTTGCCATTACTGGTGAGATTTTTGTGAAGGACAATGTAGACCTGGAAAATGGTCATTATAAAGCACAACGTAAGGGACCATGACACTGCACAAGTGGGTAGAATGGAATGACCCATTATGAAAAGTTGGGGATTTACAAGAACCAGATCTCGATGGATAAACTGATTGACGACTGAATTTTTTTGTTCTCACATCTTTAATTTTTCCGGACTTGTGAGTTTTCACACTGCCTCCCTTCACCTGGCCATGTGACGTGTGGGCTTCCCTTTGTCATCCTTTGCCTAGGGCTCTGAGCAGGGCAGGGACAGCAAAGGGGTGCTCAGTCGTCACCTCCCACATCACAGAGCTTTGGGGAGTCCAGCCTAAGCCAAGAAGAACCACTTCTACTCTGTTTCTAGAAAAGAAGGTGAATTGGCCACCATATTCCTGAAGATCTAAAATATCAAGCCTTGCTTGGGTTGGAAATCTCTGGGGCAGAGTCCGGGTCATCTTGGTCCATTTGTACAGGATCTCTTGGTCAGGGCTTGGCACAACACAGATCCTCAGTGCATGTCTGCTGAAATGAACTTGACTATAACTATTCTGCTTGGAGACAGGAGAGTCGTTCCAAATATTTAAGAGCATAGAAATGCTTCGTGGAAGAAAACCAGACACTCTGAATCCTCCCACTTGAAATTCTCAAATCGTCTCATAACCTGTGCCAGCAGATTTAATCTGAAGCCTTTCAGAACTGTGGGACCAAGGACACTTCTCCTACTTGCCATTTGTTAATTAACTAACTCCCATCACAACTAACGGACACCTGGTGAAACAGACTCAGAATATATACTGTCACGGCAAGTTTGGGGCAGAATCGTGAAGTAGGCAAATTTGTCTCCACTCCCCCTCCCTTCCCTCTCCAGAATCCTCCCGCCACCTCCTGCTTCCCAGAGCCCATCCTGCTGGTTCTGCCACCAAACGTCAGCCTGCACCTACTGTGTTCTGGAAGAGTCCTATTATCTGATAGAGACAGAGGGCAGAGTCTGGGAACAAGTCATTAAGTGGTGGGCTAATAGTGATCCATGTGTTTGCCTCCAAGACCACACCCTGCCTTATTCCAGGCACTGGAGGCAGAAGCAACAGCAACAACAGCATATCATACTTGTATGCCCCTTAGAGATTACAAAACTCTTTGGTAGCCAAATGTGTTCTTATATTTTATATATTGCTCCTTCAGGAGGTAAGGGAGGCATTGTGATTACTCACCTTTTACAGTTGGACGCCTAAGGCTCATGGCAGTTTGGTGATTGGCCCAATGTCAGAAGGCAAATATGGGAGAGGCCAGAAATTAAACCGAACTTCCCCGTGGCTGGTCCAGATCCCCTTTCACTGCATGGTTCTCTAGGGGACAGCCATCAGGGTGGGAATTTCAGACCCTGGGGTTGGGCATCGAGGGAGGTGTATCTTCAGCAAGAAGCATCTTCCAGTGGTTCTCACCTCGCCTTGAGGCAGCCCATAGGCCAGGTGAGTTACATGGAGTTTAACCACATGTTAGCCAGAACGTTCAGGATTTTGAAAACCTGGTTTTCCCATAGAGGCCATAATATAGGGTTTGAATACAAGAATGAAAACCATCATCACGTGCCTGAATTCCTTCCAACATCTTGGTAAACATTACCGCCATATGGAGCATCCGTCAAGTTGTAGCATTTTTACCCTTCACAGTATTCAGGAATTAAAACAGGCACGTGGAGGGTGCAGTGCACTGGTGCAGTACGCTGGTGTGACCAGCGAACGTGGTTTGTGTTGCAGGACTGGGGCAGGGTGTGCCCCTCGTGGGCCTTGTGGTGGAAGGGGGCCCTAATGTGGTTTCCATCGTCTTGGAATACCTTCGAGAAGACCCTCCGGTCCCTGTGGTGGTTTGTGATGGCAGTGGACGAGCCTCGGACATCCTGTCCTTTGCACACAAGTACTGTGAAGAAGGCGGGTAGGATTTCTGACGTGTGGGGAAGGGTGGGTTCGGAACTGCCTCCCTGCTGGGCCAAGGGGAAAATCTGGAGTGGTCTGCTTAGACAGTCCAAGCATGTCTAAGTCATCAAGATTTGCTAGATCTCCTCTCCCGTTTCGCGAGGTCAGCACGCAGGGAAACTGTCAGGAGCAGGATGTTTCTGAGGAATTCTCTCTCTGGTGGAACACCCTCCTGCCATCTTTATTTTTCCTTAGAAGGTTTGCAACAAGGCTGGAGTTTAGGACAAATGTGAATGCAGTGTTTGATTATGGTCAGTTTTTGACTCCCATGCCAGGATGCCCTCCAACAGCAAAGTCTCAAATCAAAGATACCAGATGAACATAGAAATGTCTGATTTATTCATGTACAGATTAAACTCATCTTGTTTTGTTCTCTTTTGTGTTTCCTTTGAACAGGATAATAAATGAGTCCCTCAGGGATCAGCTTCTAGTTACCATTCAGAAAACATTTAATTATAACAAGACACAATCACATCAGCTGTTTGCAATTATAATGGAGTGCATGAAGAAGAAAGAACTCGTAAGTATCTTGAATTTATTTCCAAACAAGCTCCGTGGAGAGAATTATGTTTCCTTTTCTAATTCTGCCCATGTGTGCATGATGGAGTTGTTCATATTTTAGTTCGGCCTTTTCCAAGAGGCAGTTTGCAAATCCATACCAAATTGGCAGTTGTGTCCATGTGACGGAGGCAGAACAAGCCCACACAGGAGAGAGTCCCAGGTGCTTTCAAACCTTAGGAAATGGGAGATGACATCATACCACATTGCACAACTCTGAGGTTCATAATATTAATCATATTTAAAGACCTGGGGAAGAGGGACATAGATCACCCTGTTAGATGTGCTTCCAAAGTTCTATCATTTCATTTTCCAAATGCAGTAATTATTTCCCACTCCTTCCTTCCTTAATTGTGTTTATAAGAAATAGGCACTCTTATTGTGCACATAAGATAGCCTCTTCAAAATTCTAAATTTACACATTTCCTACAAATAGTTCCTATCTTCCTATCTGATTAGATACAATTTTATCATCTCTGATGGCAATTTAGATATTGGAACACAGGTCCTGAATGGGCTCCCTCCTCTCAAGGGTTTTGGAACAGATAGTAATAATAATGAAATAATAAATAAAAGCAGAATCCAGGCAAAGATTCACCGTCAGCAAGAGCAATGCTACAACTTCTGGAAATCAAAAGCACTTGGTTTAAAACTGTTTAGCCCCCAGAATCATTTTATTATGTGTCAGTCTCTGTGGTTGTTTTGTAAAAACACCTCAATTCTCCTTCTTGCTTTTGATTTTGCTTTAACTCAGCCATTTTACATTTTCAGGTCACTGTGTTTAGAATGGGTTCTGAGGGTCAGCAGGACATCGAGATGGCAATTTTAACTGCCCTGCTCAAAGGTGAGCTCTCCGGAAATGGTGACTCCTCTCTCTCTGATCCTTCCCCCTCCTCGCCTCCCAGGGACTCTGCTGGTGCTGGAATCCCGGGCCAGCCAGACTGCCTGGAGTGGTCTGGCACAAAGCCATGGTAGGATGACAGGCTCGGTATGAGTTTCTGTGGGGTGGGACCATGGACCATGATAGGCTAAAGTCGAAACCATTCCATTTGTGACTTGTTCACCAAGGGCTTCAACTTGCAGAGTGTAAACATAAAATGGTTTTTCATTTGCAACTGCTGCATTCTGCAGTGCTCTGTCCGATTTCCCCATCCTACCTCCAGTGACAGGCTTTGGTGGGGCATTCATGGGGTGGGGTCTGCTCTGGGATGCACGCTTCCTCCTTGCCTTTTGGCTGGCCTGGGGCCATGAGGGAGCAGGAAGGGGAGAGGAGAGAGGAGAAGGAAGCACTATCAGACTGTCTGCTGGCAGTGCTGCACTGGCCTCTCTGCAGGCCAGGGGACTGGTGCTCTTGGGAGGGGCAGCTCGCCTTGGCCTGGCCTGGCCTGGTAGGTATCTCGGCAGTCCCAGGGCTGGGCAGGCCCAGGATTCCTGCCCTTTTGCAGATGAGGGTCCCAAGTCACTGTATTCCTCCTCTGTCCCTCCCAAGGAGACCATGCAGAACTGACATGGGAAGAGATCACCTCTACCTTCCTCCCAGGAAGTTCTTTGAAATGATGGAGTTCTTAGCTTTGGGGCCCTATTCAGGGGTGAGAGAAAAGGCAGCGATGCTTAGTTCCAGGCTGGCATTGAGCCAGCCTGGGGGAAGCCTGTGTTTACCACCCAGCACCTGCCAAACCCGAGTGGTCCAGGCATGGAGTGAAAAATCGCTCTTGTTTCTTGCCTTTCCAGGAACAAATGTGTCGGCCCCAGATCAGCTGAGCTTGGCACTGGCTTGGAACCGCGTTGACATAGCACGAAGCCAGATCTTTGTCTTTGGGCCCCACTGGCCGGTGAAACTGTTTTTTTCAACTCGTGTCATTTATCATGACTTTGTACAGATGATATATTAGTATGTTCTCCCTTGTGACATGGATCTCAGGAAATTATTTACTATCTGGGGTTTCTGATGATCCAATGTGTAATCCATTAGGATTATTAGAAGATGTTGCTGTTTAACTTCAAAGAACCAACAAGAAGTAAGAGCTACTAGCACTAATTCCAGATTCAAACCAGTACTCTTGGAGAAATTAACCACCAAATATTTTATCATTGTTGGTGACAGTGGGTTTGTAACCTTTTAAAGGAAAAGAAGAAGAAAATAGCTCATTAAAATTAAGTATAATGCTTTCATCCAGGGCATTGATTTTTCAAACCATGTTCCATGAAACCCTAGAGGCCTAGAGAACTCCGCGTGTGTGTATGTCTGATGTGAATGTGTTCTTAGTGTGGAGTGTGTGGTGTTTGTGGCGTAGTGTTTGTGTTGTGGTTTAATGCATTGTGTGTGGTGTATGTGGATGTGTGATGTGTGGTATGTGATATATGTGTGTGGTTTAGTGTGTGTAGTATATATGTGTGGTATCTATGTGTGGGTACAGTGCGCGTGTGTATAGCATGTATTTAGGTAAGTGTGTAATATGTGATGGAATGTCTGTGTGTGTGAGATAAATGGTGTGTGTGTTGTGCGTGTGTGGAGGGTGTCTGTGTGCATGTGATATGTGGTGTGTCTGTATGTGGTGTGATTATGTGTAGGTGAGTAGTGTGTGGAGCCATGGTTGGTATAGGTGTTTGGTTGGGGGCTGGAGCGTGTGTGTGTGATGTAGGACAAGCAGTGTGTACATGTGTGTGTGCACACGTGTGAGCACATATAAGGAGCATGTGTGATAAATGGTTCTAGGCTTCCGACTCCTCCTTTAATCAAAGCAGCTTCTTTGATCCTTTTTGAACATTGGAATTCAGGGAAGATTTTTGTTTGCAAAAAGGGCTCTGCTGCTTTAAAAGGGGGGTGGGCAGGAGTATATAAATAGCTAATGTTGTGTTTTAAAAACCATATTTCTCAAAACATGCCTGGTATATTGCTGCACAAATGCATTTCATTTTTTACAACAATTAATTTTTATCAAATTAGTGTGACGAGTTTATGGAATAAGATCAGTATATTAAAGAAGTAGCATATCGGGCAGAGTATTTGTGTGTGTTGCTTATGGAATTATCCAAATTCAGAAAGATAGTATAATTCCTTAAATATTTTAATTTTCTTTTTAATCTTTTGGTTTTCCCAGCCTTGGTAAAGGAATCCAGACCAAAATAAATTACACCATGTGTGGTAGTGAGGCAAAATGACGTGACAGTGAATCTACAAAATTCCGGAATAGATTGCCAGGAGTGGCTTGCTACTCTAGAAGGTCTTGAGCACTTCCACTCAAGGGAAATGATCCCTGGGCTCTTTGTCCATTTAATTTTTTTTCAAGGGATGGCAGCTATACTGGGGACAAGTTTCCCAGTCAGCCACAGAGAGAGATTATAGAAAGAGCCTATGCCAGGGAACCGGTCACAGCATGCAGGACCTGCCTGACCTAATGTGACCGCCTGCATCTGTCTTCTCATTACAAAAGCAATAAGTAATTTGTAGAAAATACAGACAAGCAAAAAGAAGGAATCAATGACTCATACCCCACCACCATAGAAAAACTCTGCTGTACTAGGTGTGTTTTATAATGACATTTATCCACTCAATATGGATATTCATTTGACATTATGGATGACATTATGGATATTCATTGACATAATGTCAATTCAATTGACATTAAATATTCTTCAACCATCTTTTTAATCCTGCTTAGTGGTCTTTGCTTTCTATTATCAAGTTAATTCATAAATATGGTTTTAAAATCAAATAATGGAGAAGAGCATAACATGACAAGCAGAAGCCCCCTGCTCATCTCCCAAAGCATTTAACCGTCTCTGTTTAGTTTTCCTTGTGGTTGCCTGGATACATTGGCATAACGCATTTTATCACTCTTTCTTGATTCATCCCGTGTAGATGTATCTGTCAATTCCCCACTTGGAAATAGAAGGAAATGGGTCACTTGCACTGCTTCCACCTCCCCTACCCCTCCTGGATTTGATAGTTGCCTATTTAACTCTTTCATTGGTCACCTTTATAATGGCAAAGAATACACTGAACCATCTACTTGTTTCATCAACTTCAGACTCCCATTTTGTAAAATGAGGAAATTAGCTCTATACTTCTCCTTCCTCTCCTTATAAGTTCAACCTTACTAATTCAATCACCTTCGCCTTTTATGTGCTCAACATAGTTAATGCTTATGTATCATTCTTTTATCATTATTAAGCCTCTGTTTACATCTTGCTCTTTAATCATCATTATGTTTTCATACTTGGACTCTATGTTGACTCTAAAAATGGAGAAACCAGCAGACTTTACATTGTTGTGATGAAATGGAGATTGTCCACTGAACAGTCTGAACCTAACTGTAGGATTGAACTCAAAGAGAAGGAAAGGTAGCCCTGCATCATTTACCTGGCCCACATGAAGGACAATATGACAGGCAAAAGGTTCTTATAGTTCATCAACTATTTAAAATTATGTGACATTTTAGTTTCCTTTACGTTTGGACCATGACTTCTTTGAATAGATAATGTTTGCTTTTCTCTGCATTTCTAATCGATTCTCCTTTTTCCTCTTAATATTTGCCATCATATCATTGACTTATCTATTCTCTTAATCATTACTGTCCCGCTTCTTCCTGACGAATCATTCAAAGCCCCATGATGACCTGCTGCCATCTGCCCTGGGTGCTCAAAGCCTCCTGCACAGCTATCTGCTTCAGACATCCCTTCACTGTACTCTGACACTGGCCCCTTGCTTCTTAGACACTGTGTCTTCCTCCCTCTCAGATTCCTTTTTCATTTTGCTAGAGTACATCTTCAAGTAATTTTTACATAAAAGCATGTGGGAAGATCACTGTCTTAGTTGTTTTGTGCAGCTATAACAGAATGCCACCAACTGGGTAATTTATAAAGAACTGAAATTTATTTCCTGGAGGCTGGGAAGTCCAAGATCAAGGGGCTGCCATCTGGTGAGGGCCTTCTTGCTGCATCATCCTGTGGCAGAAAGCAAAAGGGCACGAGAACTCAAGGGAGTAATTGGGGGCCGAACTCTTAAAACAAACGCACTCTCACAATGACACATCCACTCTCAAGATAAGGAACCCATTCCCGAAATAAAGACATTAACCTATTCATGAGGGCAGAACTCTCATAACCTAATCAATTCTTAAAGGTCCCACCACTCAACACTGTTGCATTGGGGATTAAGTTTCCAATGGATGAACTTTGGGGAACACATTCAAGCCATAGCAATTACCATTCAGCATCTTTACATGTCTGAAAAAAAGTCTGCCACACACAAGGCTCACGATTGTCCTATGGTTCTCTTTCAATTATAGATGAACCATTGTTTTCTCTCAGATATACTTGAAGCCTTGGTCTTTATTTTTTTGGTGCTTTGAAATTTCACAAGGACATGTCTTCTATGTCAAAAAAATGAAAAGAGAAGTATATAGAGAATACATACTCAGCTACTCATATCTCCGCTCACATATCCCCTCAATTCTTGGCTGTCAAAGGCCCCTTTATGCTGAAGACCTGAATCAGCTCTGTGAAATTTTCTTCTATCACTTCTTTGAGTATTTCTTTCTTCACTGTCTTTCTCTCTTCATCTGAAATCTCTAGTAGCAAAGCAAACATTGGTCCCCTCCTCCCAGATTGACCCTCCATTTTCTCTTTTCCATCTCTATCATTTTGCTGTATGTTTTGGGAAATCTCAATTTTTTCTTTAGCTTTTATACTAATTTTTAAAATTTTAGGCACTCATACTTTTAATGTTTAAGAAAGCTTTCTTGTTCCTTAATGGTTCCATTTTCATATAAGCCTATTTCATCTTATAGATGCAGTACCTGAGGATTTGAATTGCATTTTTTGAAGTTCTCTTCTGTTCCCTGAGTGATCTCTATTTTCTCCCTGGTCAGCAGCTCCCTTGGTTTATTTTGGGTTTTTGTTGTCGTTGTTGTTGTGCTGTTGATTTTCTCCAGTGCTGTAGATCTTTGACCATCCTCCCACATTTCAGAATGAGAGAAGGGATTGCTTAATTAGTATGGAAGCCTATTTTGCCAAAAGGCTTTTCTCCTCCCTGGGAGGACTGACCAGGAATTCCCTGCTTAGGAATGGGGGGTGTCCACCGAACAGCTTTGCTCTGCCATGTGCAGACTGGAGCAGGCTGAGGCTCTGGACCTCCCCAGGCAGGCTCTTCCCATTCTTTAGCAGACATCCTCTCAGTTTCTCCTGGGAGCAAAGCCCAGGAATGTAGTTGCATGCTCTGCACCCACTCACCACAGTGGTGGCCTGGAGTAGAGGAGGGGATGAGTGGTCTCCTGCCCTGTAACCCATCCTCCCACTGGTCACCACGCATTCTACCCACTACCTACGCTCTTCCATGTGTCTTGGAAAACCTGATCCCCCCTCTACAGCAACCTCCACATTGCACATTTTGGGCTTCAGCTTCCTCTCCGTGGTTTTAACTGTCCCATCAGTACTTCTAGAAATTGGTTAATAGCTCTGGTTCGCCTCTTCTCCCTGAAATATATTTTTCTTTTTTAATGTCCTCTGCTGTCATTTAAATAGTATTTGGGGAGGGAGGGAAGGCAGGAAATACGTGCTCAGACTGTAACCTGGAACCAAAAGTCCTTCTCTGTCTCCCTACAATGGAATATATGGTCTCCAAAGTCTTCCTTTAATAGTTGAAGCACTCAAGAAACTATGTGCCTATGAATTTATAATCTTTCTAGAATTCTTGATATAATAGAGAGCCTGTAGTAGGGAGGACTTAAGAATTCCAACACAAAAATCAATCTTAGGTCTGATTTGCTATATTTTACTAGTCAAAATTGTTCTATCTGTATTTTATATTATTAAATGCAAAAATAAAAGCTGCCTGATAGTACCATGGTGATTACCAGGGACTAGGGGATGAGGAGATGTTGGTTAAAGGGTACAAAGTTTCAGTTAGACAAGAGGAGTAAGTTCTGGAGATCTATTGCACAGCATGGTAACTGTCATTAATAACTATGTATAGTATACTTGAAAATTGCTAAAAGAGTAGATTTTAAATGTTCTCATCACAAAAACGATAAGTATGTGAGGTGATGGGTATGTTAATTAGCTTGATTTAATCATTCTATGATTCATGCATACCCCAAAACATCATGAGTATGAGGGCTGTCCGGAAAGTATCCAGCCGTGTAATATGAAATATATATTAACAATGGCTGGATACTTTCTGGACAGCCCTGGTATACCATAAATATATATAATTTGTCATTTGTTAATTAAAATTTAATTAATTATTTAAAATAAAACATTCCCCCAAAAACTCTTTGTTAAAACATGCTTTTAAACACAATATCAAAGAGAGAGAGTTGTTTGATATATGCAAATAACAAGGTAACTTATTTATTTGAATCATAAAAACTTTGGATTAACAATGTTTGAAGGAAAAAAGGGCTAACCTCAGTCTGAACATCCAGAAGGGAGGTCTGGGGACATCAAGACTGCTGGCCACGTTAAAGACAAAATGTACAAACCTTGATCACCCTCGCTGAGATTTTGGAAACAGAAAGAAATGGCTGCTGGTGTTCCAGAACAAGAACTATTTATTTGGCATCCATCTGTGGATGTAAGGTCGGTAGATGTCAGTAAAACCATGAACTAGAATCATAAAATCTAAAGTAGATACCAGTAATAATGCTTGATGTTTGAATCATACATTAGGATTTACCCATGTTGTTCACATACATGAATGTTGCTGGATCAGCCTTCCCAGCCCTCAGGTAGCTCTAATTGTTCTCATTTTGTAGTTTGGAAAAAAAAAATTGACACCCTGAGAGGGTAAGTGATTTTTCCCAAGTTCACTCAGCACCCGTTTAAATAGCACATAAGTAAGGAAGACATCTCAAGAGAAATTTTAAAATATTTTTGACTAAAGGAAAATTTAAATACTACTTATCAAAATTTGCGGGATGCACAAAATTAGTGCTTGGAGGGAAATATCTAGCATTGAATGCGTATATTAGGAAGAATAAAGATTTTAACCCAACAATCTAAGCTTCTACCGTAGGAAACTAGAAGAAGAGCAAATTAAATCCAAAGTAAGCAGAAGAAAATAAATAATAAAAATTAGAGTAGAAATCAACGACATTGAAAATAGCAAATCAATAGAAATAATCAATAAAAGTAAAATCTAGCTTTTTGGAAAGGTCAATAAAATTAATAAGCCTCTAGCCAGGCTAACTTAAAAAAAAAGAGAGAGAAGACACAAATGACTAATATCAGGAATGAAGAGGGAGCGTCACTACAGATCAAGGGGCCAGCACCTGGTGAGGGCTTTCTTGCTGCATCATCCCATGGTAGAGGGCAAAAGGGCAAGAGAGCCCGAGAGCTCTCCATGAACATTAAAATGGATAACAAAGGAATATTATGGACAATATCCCAGCAAGTGATTGTTTAACCCATATTTGAGGTTGTGAAGCAGACTTTCCTCTCTCTGGACGTGGTCCATGTCATACTACATCCTTTTTAAAGTGGTTAAATTTAACACCTTGTGTTACATGCGATCTCACCTGCACAGCCCAGAGGACTGTCACCTGCCTTGTGCTGGGTCTACACTTCTATAATACAGCAACATATAATCTTTTCCCTCCTATTAGGTTTCTTTCTGCAGAAATTCCCAAGGGGTTTTCATGCATAACACCTGCTAATCCACACCTGTCTCATCCTGCAGTTCTGGGGTTAGCTGTTCTTGGACCAAGTGGACCCAGGTGGAAGACGTTTTTCTTTGTTACATTTCACCTTGCTAGATTCAGTCCATCATGTCAGCCTGTCAAGATTTTTTAAACTCCAATTACGCCATCCATCTTGCTTTCCTCTTGGCCCAAACAAATGCCATGAGCACCCTACCCTCTCCAGCCTATCAGACCTCCCTTGTTTTCTGGGATTCTTCCAGAACATTTGTTTTCAAGTAATTTTAGTTGTAAAAACCCTTTCTGCAAATGGCATCTAGTCCAGAGGCTCAAAATGTAAAACAGATCAGAGCCAAGCTCACTCTATCAGCCGCCTTCCTCCAGGTAGACCTGGAGGCCCCTCCTCAGAACCAAGGGCTCTGCCAGCCTAGGCTGAAAGATCCTCTCTGAGATTACCCATGGTGTCTTAGAATTCTGGGGTGGCCCATGAGGATAGAGTGGGGGAACTTGTCTGAGCATCCAGGAACCCCTTTACGACACGGGGCCACATCCCACCACCTTTTCATTCTCCTCAGTAGCAAAGACAGAAGCCAAAAGAGAGGAGGAGGGGTTTGGCTGCTTCTCATTAGCTCAGCAGCAAATGGCAGAACTAATCTCTTCTTCTATCTTCTTGAAATAAATCAAACTTTTTTAAAAAAATCCACGTTTTTATTTATTCACTTAACAAATGTTGGTTCACTTTTTCCTGTGTGCCAGGCCCTTGTTCTAAGTGCTGGGGACCCAGGGTGGAACAAAACAGTCCTGGCATGGCCCTTACTGGACTGTCCGGTGGTATTGGGGTAGACATGGGGGTGGGGAGAAGGCAGGAAGTGGGAGGCAGACATAAAACAGATAACCAGACAAATAAATGTTGGATTACAAATTGTAGCAAGTGCTGTGAAGGAAAATGCGCATTGCCACGAGAGAGAATTGGGGGTGAAGGGGACTACTTTGTACTGAGGCACTGGGGAAGACCTCTCTGAACAAATGGAGCCAACACTGAGACGTGGCAGGTGAATAGACGCTGGCTAGCGAAAGGTGAGGGATGAGCACCTTCCACGCAGAGGGAAGAAACAAATGGCCATTCTCAAGTATCTGGAGGAAGAAAAAACAGTGTGGCTGGAATGCAGAGTGGGAGAAGGGTGACTCAGGAGGAGGTCACAAGCTGGCCAGGGGCTGTGTGCTGCGCAGCCCTGCAGACCCAGCGCAGGACTGCACACTGGGTGCTAAGAGCTTGGGGATCCACTTAGGGACTTTAAAAAGCAACAATATACATTTATTATCTCACATAGTTTCTGTGCATCAGGAAGGTGGGAGTGGCTTAACTGGGTAATTCTGGCTCGGGGGCTTTCATGAGATCACTGTCATGAGATTGTAGTCAAGCTACAGGCTATGGCTGCCGTTTGAAGGCCTGGCTGGGGCTGGAGGATCCACTTCCACGGAGCTTCACTCAGTTGTCAGCAAGTTGATGTTGGCTGTTGGCTGGAGGCCTCAGTTCCTCCCCACGAGACTCTCCAAAGGGCTGCTTGAACGTCTTCACAGCACGGTGGCTGGCAATTTTTGCTTTTCTTTCTGGTCTTTCCCCTTTTTTTCCTTCAACTGTTGTGTCACTTTGTTTGCTTTTTTCCCTGATTTTTTTTATTGTGGTAAAATACATGTAATGTAAAATTTACCATCCTATCAATTTTTAAGTGTACTGTTCAGTGGTATTAAGTACATTCATATTGTTGTGCAACCATCTCCACCCTCCATCTCCTGAAATTTTTCATCTTGCAAAACTGGCACTCTGTACCCACTGAATAAGAACTCCCCATTACCCCCTCTCCCCAGCCCCTGGCAACCATCATTCTACTTCCTGTTGTTATGAATTTGATTATTCTGGGTACTTCATGTACATGGAATCATAATATTTGTCCTTCTGTGACTGGCTTACTTCACTTAGCATAGTGCCTTCAAGGTTCATCCATGTTATAGCATGTGTCAGAATTTCCTTTCTTTTAAGACTGAGTAATACTCCATTGCATGTATATACCACATGTTGCTTATCCATTCATCCATTGATGGACCCTTAGGTGGCTTCCCTGTTTTAGAATAATGCTGCTATAAACACAGGTGTACAAATACCTCTTTGAGACCTGCTTTTAATTCTTTTGGGTATTTACCCAGAAGTGGAATGTTGGATCATATGGTAATTCTATTTTTAATTTTTTGAGGAACCACCAAACTCCTCCCATAGCAGTTGGAATGTTTTACATTTCTACCACAGTGCACAAGGGCTCCAATTTCTCCATATTTTTGCCAATATTTGTTATTTCCTGTTGTTTTGATAATAGTCATCCTAACGGGTATGAGGTAGTACCTCAGATGGTTTTGGTTTTCATTTCCCTAATGATTAGTGATGTTGAGCATATTTTCATGTGCTTATTGGCCATTTGCATGTCTTCTTTGGAGAAATGTCTGTTCAAGTACTTTGCTGTTTTTTAATCAGTTTGGTTGTTTTTTGTCATTGACTTTTAGAACTTCTCTATATATTCTGGATATTAATCCCTTAACATATATATGATTTACAAATATATTCTGTGGCTGCCTTTACTCTATTGATAGTATCTTTTGATGCACAAAATTTTTTAATTTTCATGAAGTCCATTCTATTTGTTTATTTTTCCTTTTTTTGTCTTTGGTGTCATATTCAAGAATTGAATTCCCAAATCCAATATAGCGACACTTGTGCCCTATGTTTTCTTCCAAGTATTTTATGGTTTTAACTTTTATGTTTAAGATCAAAATGTCTTTGATCTATTTTGAGTTAATATTTGGATATGGTGCTAGGTAAGGGTTCAATTTTATTCCCTTGCATGTGGATGTCCAGTTTTCCTAGCACCCACTTGTTGAATGCTGTGTCACCTTTTCACTCTGGACCATGATGGTCTTGTCTGCCTGAGGAGTCAGCCAAGGCACTTTTTCATCCATATCTCTATGTTGACCAGACAATACACAAATGCACACACCTTTCTCAACGTAATCTCTGCCCCACCCCACATAAGGATTTTAAATAGGAGAATTACTTGGTTCCACTTATATATTTAAAGATCACTCTGGACTTACTGTGGAAAATGCAGTGGCAGGTGTGCAGAGTCCTGTTAATAGGCTCTTGAAGTCGTTCACGTGAAAGGTGGCACCTTGGACTAGAGCAGAGGCAGACAAGAAGGGAAGAATTGGTTAGAATTAAGCAATGTTTAGCATTAAACATGTCTGCACTTAGGGCTGAATTGATCATGGAGGAGGGTGGTGGAGGGAGGGAGATGTCAGCAACACCTCCCAGTGCTCTGGCTTGCACAACTGGCAAGTTGTGGTGCCACTTCACTGAGATAAGGGACACTGGAAGAGGACTAGGTTGGAGGGGAGGTCCTGAGTGTGGTTTTGGACACAATGAGCTAAGTCTTTGGGTCACGCAGTGTAGATACTGAATAAGCAGCCAGAACTCGGGGGAGACAGGGGGACTGAAGCTAGAAAGGAGAGGTGGTGTGCAAATCAATGGTAACCGTTGGTGTGGGCGTCAATGAGTAGCATGGAAGGGAGGTACAGAGGACAGAGCCCAGAAGAGCCTTGACACTTAAAGCTGCACTGAGAGGCAGTGGCCAGACAGAGAAGAGGAACGCCGGGAGCCTGTGGTGCCTGAGAAGCCGAGGGAAGAGGCTCTAGGAGAAAGCAGGCTGTGGAATCAGATGAATCGAGAACCCAGCATGAGGGGAACTGAGAAATGCCCATGAGGCGGGCATGGCACAGTCATCAGTGACCACAGCCAGAGCCTTGGACAGGCAGGGAAGAAGCAGAGTGCATGGACGAGGGATAGGAAGGGAGGGAACGGAGACTCCACAGGCAGATAACTCCCCAGGAGATTTGGCTGGAGTAGCAGGCAGAAAGGACACCAGCCAAAGGGACAGGTTGTGTAAATGCTGGCTCTGTGTGTGCACCAGTCCATACCCCTGTGTTCTCCACTGCTCCAGGAGACAAGGCCCAGGGGACAGGCCCACTTCTGTTCTCCCTCCTGCTCTCTGGAGAGGAGCACACTCTACCCTTGATGAATCCAGTCTGTCCCCACACTGCATGCATCTCAGCAATACCCAAAGGCTTCGTAACCCACTGATAAGTTCTAGTTCACGCTTATGTTCAGGCTGGCATCTGCAGTTATATCTGTTGTCTCTGACCCTTCACAATCACTTTGTCCTATTATTAGACGATTATGGGCACATCTCTTTAGTGCCTTTGAACTTTTCCTTCAGCACCCTTTCCTTTGTGCAAAAGGGCACATCAATCAAAATATCAGCCATTTTAAGTACGCAAAGCCACTGCAGCAAGCTATGTATGTATTTGTGCACAGGAGTAACAGTGGTTCACGGTCTCGGGGCTTTCTCCGCCAGAGAGCCAGGCCTGTGATGACTGAGTATGTGTATGTGTCTGTGTGTGTGTGCAGATTGTGTATGTGTACATGTGTGCACATGCACTGTGTGGGTGTGCACATGTACATCGTGTGCATGTGTGAGTATTGTTCGTGTGTGTATGTGTGCACGTGTATGTTGTGTGTGTGCATGTGCACATGTGTACATGTGTGTGCGTGTGTAGTGTGTGTGCATGTACAGAGGTGGGGCGATTGGTCGGCTTGTCTTGGAATAAGGGACAGCCTTAATAGCTTTTCTCAACTCTGCTTTCTGTGGACTGCAGCCCCTGGGAAGCCTGGCACCCCCAACAGACAGCAAAGCCACAGAGAAGGAGAAGAAGCCACCCACAGCCACCACCAAGGGGGGGAGAGGAAAAGGAAAAGGCAAGAAGAAAGGGAAAGTGAAAGAAGAAGTGGAGGAGGAAACTGACCCCCGGAAGATAGAGCTGCTGAACTGGGTATGTGGAAGGTCCTTGCTCCTGTTTCTCAGGATCACAGAGACCACAGGGTTGGTGTCACCCTCCTTCTCCGGGGGAACGAGCAGTTCTTGCTGCCTTTGCTTCAGCCCTGCCCAGGTCCCTGATCCCAGGAAGGAGGGGTAAAGGATTGACGGGATAGTGTCAATATCTCAAATGGCAATAGTATGTTCCCTGGGCTGCGGGTGTCAGTTGTCAAAAACACCAAATGTGGCTGGCACAGTGGCTGTCCCTGTAATCCCAGCACTTTGGAAGGCCAAGGTAGGAGGTTGCTTGAGGCCAGGAGTTGAAGACCAGCTTGGGTGACATAGCAAGACCCCGTGTCTACAAAAAAAATTAATTAAAAATTAAAAAACACCAAATGTTCCTGCTTTGGGGGTAATGATGCCACCCAGCGAGAATGTTATGGTCATCTTGCTCAACAGTAGCTCTCACTGCCCAGCAGACAGGCATATGCTTGATGCATGAAAATTTGGGAAACAAACCAATTACCACTGAATAAATGCAATTTGTGCAACAAAACCTTTTTGAAAGACAGAGCCCATGATTGGGTGTGTGGGGGTGATGGCAGTTGTCTGGGCTGGGAGCCTGGAGCCACACATCACATGGTTGGTCTCACCGCTGCTGGGATACAGGCAAGATAGAGCAGCAGGCCTCTGCAGTGACGTGCCTGCCATCGTCACAGCCACTCACTCACACGGTGCCCTGGTGGCATGCTGAATGCCCATATGATTCCACGTGGAATTCCACCATCACCAGGCGGATACTTCTCCGTCAAGGAGACAAATGGTGAGAATTGGACAGAGTAACGCCAGTATGGCTGAGATTTTGAATCTGCTCCAATTTATTTTAAAAAGGAGAAAATCATTTACAAACTTTGATAGACTATGTAGAGGCCAATATGAGAAGGAAGGAGAGGGGAGATGGGGCGTGCTTACTCAAGACGCAGAGCAAAGACGGCCATGCTCTGAATGCTCTGGGATCTGTGGGGTCAGACGACCATTTCCTCCATGTTTCCGATCGGCCTTCTGCCTGGCGTCCCTCTGAGAAACCACTCACGGGCCCCCATCCCTTGGTTCATGCAGGTGAATGCTTTGGAGCAAGCGATGCTGGATGCTTTAGTCTTAGATCGCGTCGACTTTGTGAAGCTCCTGATTGAAAACGGAGTGAACATGCAGCACTTTCTGACCATCCCGAGGCTGGAGGAGCTTTATAACACAGTGAGTGTTCTAGAAAGAGGAAGGACAGAGGGGAGCCCGCCATCTGAATATATTTATCACTGGTGCATGCTGTGCGTAAATGTGGTCAGAGGAGCATAGTCTCGTGGGGATGCAGGTTCAGCCGGGAGGTCCATGTCTAACAGCAGGCAGCTGTTTCTCACCTGCTGCTGGCCACAGCCATGTTCACATCCTCACCAACTACTGCCATGCCTAGCCAGTCACTCCCTTCTGGGGTGGTATTAACTCTTGTTCCACACTTGGGTGTGGTGCATGAGTACTTGTTTATACAAAGAGAGAATCTAGCTCTCTGAGACATTAGCAGAGTGAAAAGCCACCAGGGATGAGCAGTGAGTTGTTCCTTGGGACCCTCACATTTTCATGAGGCTTTGGTTAAAAACATAGAACTAAGTTTTCACAGCAAGGAGCTCCTCTGTATGAGAACGGGAGAGTTTGAGTGAAATCCCCTTGGTTTGTATTATTACAGTATTAAGTTTTGAGAATTTACATTTCCTTCGCCATTCTAAGATCTTAAGTAGCAGATACGGCCTCAGCAGTTGCTTCCTAAAACTTGGTGACTTTTTAAACACTCTATTGTACACCTTAATATACTCTTTAAAATAATTCAATAAAAAGTATTTCACATATTTATTAATGTGTTGGGTACTTCTTAACCACAACCAGTTCTGTTCCATAAAAGAAACAGGCTGATAGTCAGTTATATTCCAGCTTTCCCAATTCATTAATTCTATACACTAGGGTATGATTTTGTTCTAGGACTTGAAGAGAAAAATATATTTAATATGGCTGAATGCTTCTCTTTCAGAGACTTGGTCCACCAAACACACTTCATCTGCTGGTGAGAGATGTAAAAAAGGTCAGTCTACCGTTTTATAATCCTTACCTACTGGCGTCTTTCACTAAAACATTTCTTTTAAAAATTTTTTTAATTTCCAAAATGTTTTGTCCTATTGTTATTTGAGCCATAGTGATAATGAATTCCTCCCTTCATAAAAAGAGTTTACTTAAAACTAAAAAAGAAAAGGATAATCTTTTTTAAATTGCATGTTCATGCCCATACATGATAGGAAGATGCTCAATGACTGCTTGATTATGGGCTGGTGCCATTGCCAAGGCCGGGGGCAGCCCTGCCTTCTGCTGACCTGAGCCCTGCTATCTGTCTGTGCAGCCTCACATTCTCTGTCTACTTTAAGATCTCTCGCCTGTGCACTGGGCCTCTTTCCAGAAGTACCAGCAGGAGGTTCCTCAATTTGCCTTGCGTGCCCTGTTGATTGCAGCAGTTGTGGTTGGCCCTTTCTGTTCCCTTATTATTAAGTGATATATGTTTTCCCCACTTTCCACTGCTACTGACTACTTACAGTCTGTGTTCTTGAAGGGTCTTGGTGTTCTTTCGTGCTATTTCTTATGTCTTTTCACCACAGGTTAGAGGATTAGACGAGGTTCGTCTAAGAGTGACTCATTTTGCTAGAATGCAGCCCTGGGCATGCAGAGTATGTAACCTGTACTGATATTCTGAGCAAGAGAAAATAACCCAGATAAGAGAATAGGGTTTTCAGTCAGAGTCCTCGATAGCCTGGTCACATTTCATACCGATATTTAATTCTAGTAATACGAGAATGTGGCTTCTACAGACATTCATAGACCAGAATGCAGAATCAGTGGATCTGCAAGCCCAGAGGAACTCCAAGACCCTCTGGCCCAGTGCCCTTGTTTTCCAAATATGAATCTGATTTCCCCCACAGGACCCAGCTGGAAGATAGGTTAGGAGGCACAAATATTCAAAAGTTACAGCTACCCTAGTTCAGGCCCAACCATTTCTCACCTGACCAGCTTCAATAACCTCCATCCTCCAGTCCACCCCCACCCACCACTGTTCCCTGCTTAAAATCCTCCAAAGTCTCCCTATGGGCTGCAGCATGGAGTTTAAGCTCATTTCAGGACACATGCACCCCTCTGGCCTGGTCCATGTCCATGCCCCTACTCTTTCCCACCATGTCCCCACTGCACCGTGTACTAACCCCGCCTGACACTCTGGTGCCTGGGGAGTCTGTGTTCTGTCCTGGGCCATGCATTACTTGTGTCTGCAGCGCTCTTTCTTCTGCTCCACCTGGTCCCAGCTATCTTGGGCTTCACCTTCTCCAGGAAGCTCTTTCTCACTCTCCCACCGGTGTACCCTGCTGCTGCCTCAGGGCTGTTGGTGGCTTCACCCCTCTCCCCCCAACAGTGAGCCCCTCAGAGCAGGGCTGTATCTCCATATCTCTGTATATGGAATCCTCAACTTGGTCAAGGATCACAACAGGGGTTAACAAACACGTAATGCATGCACAAAGGTTATAGCCCATGTGGCTGGTCTTATTGTAAAGGGAGAATGTTTGGAACAGGTAACCCCCATGCAATGGGTCCCAGGATAACACCATCATTTCAGCCATATGAAATTAACCAAGCAGTAAATGGCCCACAGAAAAATTACTTAAAAACAGCTCTGCCTCCTGGATAAGTGAACCGGCCCGGGACATGAATGGCTGACTTCAGTTTCTTCTCTTCCGGCTGTTCTTCCCCTCCCACAAGCTGTCTCAACACATCCCCTTCCCTTTCGATGCAAGACTCTGCCCTTCACAGATCCCCAGTCACACCAGATAGTTTGTGGTGTTTGTGTTCTTACTGAAGATCTGGGGGGTCCCCCAGAAAGTCACAGGGCACCACGAGGAGCTTTCATTAGAAAAGCCCCAGCCCTGGAGATACGCTGTCCCACTGATGCCTCCCATGAAGCCCTTCTCCTTCTGCATAACACCTGACCTCCAGGCCCCTGAAGCTGGCTTCTCCCCTGCAAGCAGCTTTCAAAGCACCTTCTCATCAAAACTAGTCTGCTGTCTCACCAGCTGCATCACACCACTTCCCTTACATTTACACATGCGGACTACGGACCAATGAAAAGGCCCAGTTGTCAACCCTACAGCCACAAGGGTTTCTAACCATTTTTCTCATTGGAAAAGTTTAACCCATTTTCTGGAACATGGCTTAACCCATCGCCTCCCTCAATCATATGGTCATAGCCTGAATATTGTTTAATCCCCCATCTGTTACATAAATTCCCAAGTTCATGAACTCATTCTTACAGGACCTGAGTCAAAACTTCTTTTCTTACAGAGCAACCTTCCGCCTGATTACCACATCAGCCTCATAGACATAGGGCTCGTGCTAGAGTACCTCATGGGCGGGGCCTACCGCTGCAACTACACTCGGAAGAGTTTTCGAACCCTTTACAACAACTTGTTTGGACCAAAGAGGGTAGAACTCAGTGAATGTGTAGTGTTCCGTGGCTTCCGGAGTGACGTGTGTGTGGTTCCTTGCTGTGCTTTTCAGTAACTCAGCCGCTTTAGAGCCAAGCTCTTCCCCCCATCCCTGAGCACACCTGCCCTGCCTCCCACAGTGCTCTTGGGCGTGGGCTTCACACGGAGGCATTCTCTAGCACCCCTGAGCAGGTCGGTGGCCCAGCGCATCCGTCGAATCTGCCCTCCTTCTTTGTCCACAGCGGCCTTCCTCCACGGCTACTGTCTCTGCCCTGTCCAGCCCATCCTACCGTCCCACCACTGTAGCTGCCAAAGCAAGGGACATGACAGCGCACTACCTGCTCAAAACCTCCCAGGGCTCCTCACTGCCTGAAGAATCATGGCCAACTCATTATCTCAGCATCCAAGGCCCTCTGCCGGCTGTCCACACCCACCCCACCGTGGTAGACCACGTACCTCCTCCAAAATCAAATTGTTACTGTGCCTGCCGCGTCTTTTCCCCCATCGGTGCCTTTCCAAATCCCACTCTTATCAAAACCCAGCTCAGATGCAGATCACTCATGACACCCTCCCCTCACCCCCCACTTACAGCCCTGTAGCTCTGTGTCTGGATTTTTGTAGAGAACTTCTCTGGTTCTACATGGCATAAGGGTTGTGCATCTGCAGCTCTTTCTCCTCAATTGCTGACAGAAGAACAGTTTCCATATTAAAGCATTTCTTTTTCTTGGATATTGTCGTTAGTTAATGATACAAAGTGCTTTTTAATCGACTATTATGTCTACTACTAGCAATGCTGTTAATGTGCTACTGACAGTACCACTACTAATATTAGCCATCTGAGTAAACTGATTTTTTTTCCTCCCCTTTATTATGCAGCCTAAAGCTCTCAAACTTCTGGGAATGGAGGTAAGTAGAGTTTATTTTCAATAGTTTTATATCTTGGTCCCAATATACATAGCCTTTTTAGTTCTGTATTTGTTTAATACCAAATTGAACAAGTTTGTTTTCCATGAACAAATTCACTATACTACTCACTGAAATTTATTTAGATGTCATGGTCAAATCATATAAAAGGATCACATACATTTTTTAAAAGGGTAAAATCTTCCCAGTTCATTTTATAGAGTTAGCAGAACCACCATTTCAAAAGCAAAGATTAAACAAACAAAAAAACCTAGAGAATAATTCTACTTATATATTTAAAAATCATAAATAATACCAAAAGGAATTTAATAGAATATTTTTAAAACCCCAACAAGTAAAGACTTCCAAGTGTGCAAATATAATGCAATCTTAGTCTTTAACATATTGCATCATATCAATAAGTTAAAGAAGGAAAAAAGTATGATGATCATTTCTCAGTAGGTGCTAATGAAGAATGTGGAAAAATGTAAAACATATTCCTTAATTATTTAAATAAAAAATTAGTTCACTAGAAAGAGAGTGATAACATAAATAGGAAAAGAAAATACTCTCTTGATATGATTAAAATACATGTATATCCTAGAGCAAGGGAAATATATGAGTGAGCAGTGAAACCCTGAAGTCATTTCTATGAAAATCAAGAACAAGACATCATCATTATCCTCCCTGGTCTTCAAAAATGTTCTGGAAATTATACCACATGAAAAAATAAATGCTAAAGAAAGGGGAGAAAAATATTTTGTATCTACAAACCTAGGAAAATCAACTAAAATTCCCTCACAATAGGACAAAAGTACCAGAAATAACCTCAAGAACAAATTACTAGACATAAAAATATTTAAGTGAGTGGAAGAAATACCACAACACAGAATATTAAGACTGACTATTGGAAAGATTCTTCTGAAATAAATTCATGAGCTAAATAGCTTTCTAATTCTGCATGGATTCAGTGTAGAAGGCAATAATTCCGTGTTCACAATTAAAACTGACTTCCAGCATTGTCTCATCATATTGTTGGACTTGTGTTCCTGGAAAGGTTATGGCTTTCCATGATTTCCTATTCCCTCAACCTTTCTCTGTCGGGTAGGGTATGTCTGTTCCAGGATGGTTTGGTGGAATCATCTGTAAAATAGCCTGGCTCCAGTCCTGCTTCTTAGGAGTATACCTTTCACCACTTCATAACAGCTATTATAAATAGAAGTCTATTCAGGCTTTATATTTTATAGACCCAACTTTGGTAATTTATATTTTCCTAAAAATTATTTATTTCATCTAGACTTTCAAGTTCATTGGAATAAACTTTTACATAGTATTCTAGTTTTTCCAGTCTCAATATCTTTAGTTGCATGCCTTGTGCCAATTTTTAAAAAATTTATATCTCTTCCTTTTTTTTTAAATTAAGAGATAGCATCTCATTCTGTCACCCAGGCAGGGGTGCAGTGGCACAATCATAGCTCACTGCAGCCTCGAACTGGGCTCAAGAGATCCTCCTGCCTCAGCCTCCTGAGTAGCCGGGACTATAGGCGTGTAGATCCTCCTGCCTCAGCCTCCTGAGTAGCTGGGACTACACCTGGCTAATCATTTTTAAAATTTTTTTGTAGAAATGGGGTCTTGCTATGTTGCCCAGGCTGGTCTTGAACTCCTGGCTTCTAGCAATACCTCCTGCCTCTGCCTCCCTAAGTGCTGGGACTACAGATGTGAGCCACCTCGCCTGGCATCCTTTTTTTTTTCTTAACCACCTTTGCCTACATATTTCATTGGTGTTTTTGCTTTATCAAGCAACTTTCTTTTTTCTGTTTCTATTTTATTAACATCTGCTTTTACTTTTATTCATTCTTTCCATATACGCTCCCTAGAGTTACTGCATTGTTTTTATTGACTCAATTTGAAAGTCAAGAACATAAAATAAAAATCAACTAATGGCTAATGAAATATTACAAAACAGAAGTCCTTTTTCTTTGGGGGACTTTATTGACTTTATTTATTGTTTTTATTGACTCAGTTTGAAAATAAAGTTCACTCATTTTCAATCTTCCTTGAGTTCCAATAAACACATTAAAGGTGTAAATTTTTCTGAGCATTGTTTTTGGCATCCCACATGTTTGGGTAAGTAGAATGTTCATTGCCATTTATTTTTAAGAGTTTATAATTTCCTCTTTAATCCAAGAGTTATTTAGAAGTGTATTTTAAATTTTCCAGATATGGACTTTTGTTGTTGTTATATATACTACTGTTATTGATTTCTAATTTTATTCCTTGTATGTAGACTACATGTTTTCTGATACTTGGAATTTGTTGAGATGGAAAATCTCAAAAGAATTGGAGTATTATGCCTGGTTGATTTTTGTTAATAATCCATGTATGTTGGAAAAAACATGTATTCTCTGTTTGTTAGGTATAATCCTTATATTTACTCATGAGATCACATTTAGTCATTCTGCTATTCAATTTGCTTCTGTATGGACTAATTTTTTTTCAAATTCGTTGCTAAGTGGGGTGTGTTTAAAGACTCTTACTATGACTATGGATGTGCCAATTTCTCCTTATACTTCCAGTTCATACCCTTTGTTATTTTATTGGGTTGTTTCCCTTTTTCTTATTTATTTGTGGCAGGCAAAGGCATTTTAGGAAAATTAACTCCTTGTTTCTTATATTCTTTCTCTGGCAATTATTTTAAAAGGGTTTGCATACCATTAATATTTTAATAATATTATATGTTATTGAAAGGTAGGTTTAAAAGGACTTCTGTTTTGTAACATTTCATTAGCCAATAGTTGATTTTTATTTTATGTGTTCTTGAAAATAAAGCTTTGTTTATTTTTAAATTTCTTAATGTCCATTTTTAACGTATATAGACCAACCTTCCCTAAATGACCGTTGTATAGCTTTAGTGTGACAAAATTATAAAATTACAACAAAAACATTTACATCTGAGGTAAGACACTATAGTTTCAATAAAAATGTTATCACAACTCATTATGATATTATGAAAATTGAGTCAGTTGTAAACAACTCGTAATAGGAATTGAAAAGCCAGATTTCCCCCAGAGTAGCCCAGACTCTAGTCCAGGGATCCCCAACCTATGGTGAGTTGTATAATTATTTCATTATATATTACAATGTAATAATAATAGAAATAAAGTGCATAACAAATGTAATGTGCTTGAATCATCCTGAAACCAAGCACCCCCCCACCCCCAGTCTGTGGAAAAATTGTCTTCCATGAAATGGTCGCTGGTGCCAAAAAGGTTGGGGACCACTGCCTAGCCCACTCCAACCACTGAATGTAGGCGAGTTATTCAGACTTTGAGCCACAACATCCTCATCTGAGGGAATGGAAGGAATTCATAACCTCTCAGAGTCATTGTAAGAATAAAAGTAGGTAATTGACGGGAATGTTTGCAGAAGAGCGAACATCTGTTCCTGTTATTCCATTGAGTACTAACGCATTCGCTTAGAGTAGCCTAAGACCCACAGGTTTCCATGCCAATGCTCCCAGTCATTGTCTGCCTTTCTTGAGAATCCTCCTCCGTTTTCAGAACAGTGCTTGTAATCCCTTTAGGAAATGGGAAATCTTGGCCTTTCGTTTGCACCGTGAGGGGGAAAGGGCAGTGCTCATTCAACATGGAATGTCTGCTTTCTTAAAACGTTGGAGGGAAACGTAAAACATTTTTCTCTATCCCATTTTACATTTTTCCTATTAATTTCTGGTTCACTTATAACTGGCAAACAAGTGTCGATATTATGCTATGTTGGAAGACTTCCCTGAGGAAATAAACTATGGACCTTACCTTTCCCATGGTGCTGTTTGTATTTAGTTTGTTGGGGAGGTTTTGTTTGTTTTAGTTTTGCAGCATCTTCTCAGTTAAAGGCTTCTGAATAACCCTGCTCACCCAGGGGTGCACGTTATTCCCAGCAGTATGCCTTTGCAGCTCGTTTGGTTTTAGATGGTTTACTTATCATAAGAAACATGTGCATCTTTTCAAAAGAATTAATCTATGGAGTGGAAACTTAAGATGTCCTTTTTTTTTTTTTTGGAGTGCCAGGGGAGTTACTGCTTTATTTTTTTTTTTAATTTCAGAATATTATGGGGGTACAACACTTTTAAGATGTACTTTAAAGTTCTCTTTGTCCCCTCTGACAGAAGGGTTTTGTCTCTCCGGTAGTCTGGAACCTTCATTGCAGACTTCATGGCAGAACCTTGAAAAATGAGCTTTTCTCCCCGCAGGATGATGAGCCTCCGGCCAAAGGCAAGAAAAAGAAAAAGAAAAAGGAGGACGAGATCGACATCGATGTGGACGATCCTGCCGTGAGCCGATTCCAGTACCCCTTCCACGAGCTGACGGTGTGGGCCGTGCTGATGAAGCGCCAGAAGATGGCGGTCTTCCTGTGGCAGCGCGGCGAGGAGAGTATGGCCAAGGCGCTGGTGGCCTGCAAGCTCTACAAGGCCATGGCCCACGAGTCCTCCGAGAGCGAGCTGGTAGATGACATCTCCCAGGACTTGGACAACAATTCCAAGTTAGTGTCCAGAGGGGACTTAAGGGCCAGGAGAGACCACCGTCCTGAGTACTTGTCCCTTTCAGGGGAGGGCTGCCGACGTCCTTCTCGAGTAAGGACGACGGTTGGAGCTTGTTCATAAATCCCCTTGTCCTTCACGGCAGTGCTTTTCCTTCTGTCTCTTTGGGGTGTTTCTGGACTGTTTTTATTTACTGCCTTCTATTGAATTTTAATACAAAGACAATGAGATTAATTTCCATAAGGAGTACAACTTTAGGGAGCCTGTGCCTTGGACTGTGAACTCTGCAAGTGTTTCTCAGTTTTTTCTCCCCCTTTAGGTGGGACAGGATGGCTAACAGGGGAGTTGGGAATGCCTCCCCCCAGGTCAGTCAGGCTCTAACAAAACCCAAGCAGGTGAGGCTCTGATAAAATAGGTTTTCCTGAGGGCAGGACGTGTTAAGAAAAGTGCTTTGGCGTAGTTCAAAATGGTTTCTTTTCCCCTGCCCCAGCCGGAAGCACAAAGAGATTTTTCTCCTCTGTTCGCTGTGAGAACCTGGTCGGTCAAACTCCTGGAGACAAAAGCCACAAAAGTGGGGGGGCCCTCCTATGTCTGGGGTCCCCCTGGAGTTTATAATTCACAGACTTGTCCATACTGAGCCTCCAGTGATTTGTCAATTACAGTTCACGTTTTCTCACCCCGTACTGGTTCCCACAGAGGTTTCTGATCCAGTAAGTGGTGGTTCCTCAAGTCCGCCTGTGTCTTTCCAATTTTGGGGACAGCAGTTTGCCCTGTGACCTCGCTTCTCTGACGGATCTAAGAAGAGTTGTCGATTTTCAGTTTGTTCAGGTTTTTACTTGTTAGGACAGACTGGTGACTTCCAAGTTCCTTCCACACTAGACTGGAAGCCAGAGATCCCAGCACAACTTTATAGGTCTGTAAACTCGAGGCAGATACAGGCAGCTCTGCCAATATCTAATATCTTTGTTTTCTGAAGTATGCTGCTTTTATTTTGGACTGGATGATGTCTAAACTTACTAGCTGATTTCTAAACATTAGGAATTCAAGGCTCTCCAAAAATGAGGATGTGTCCACATACCTTGTGGGTTCGTAGGCGCCATCATCCCTTGCTTCCTAGAGTACACACACGGTGATGTGTCAGCCCCCAGCCTGCAGGGCCTGGGCCAGGAGGTCCTTCCTCTTCAGCAGATGGAGAAGGCCATTCTCCCCACAGTTACTTCTGCCTTCTTCCTTCAGCTCATACCTGGAATAAAGTCTTCTATAGAATGCAGAAACAAAAACAGAGGAGGGTGATCACTATGAGACCATGTCTTAACCACATTTCTTAACAAAAAGCTGAAGGAACTGGGGACGTTTATGGCTATCACCAAATATTTGCATCTGTATCATGTAGTGAAGGGAATAAATGTTATGTTCAAATTTCAGCTTGTCACCTTCTCCATTCCCCCCAATTCCTGTCACTGCTCCCCCATCAGCAATTAGGTCTTCCTGCTCTGGGCCCTGTGACAACTATTCTTCGTTTCTATCATGGCACAGAGAATGTAGAATTCTCTTGTAATAGATGTGTTATTAAGGTATTGCACATATGCAGAGAAAGGCACGCATCCTAAGCGTGAAGCTTGGTGACTGTTCATAAACAGAACATGTGGGCATGAGCAGCACCCAGATCAAGAAAGGAAGCTAACTGGCACCCACAAGCCCTCCTGTGACCACTTTCAAGTCCACCTCCCCCCACCACCACCACCAAAGGCAGCCCCACTGTCCTGGCCTCCAACCCACAGGTGCTGTTTGTGAACTCACCTTTGGTCTCTTCTGTCTGCCTCCCTGATCTGTGCATGACTTGAGAAAGGGGCTTTGTCTTCTGTCTCTGTGTCTTTGGGGCCTGGGGGGCAGATATAGGGTCAATCTAAAGCTCCATTTGCAGCAAGAGCCGTCAGCTCCCATCCTGAGCACGGCATCCCTGTCCCTGGCCATCTCCCTCTGGGGATGCATCCCTTGAGCTTCTTGCTTACAGAGGACCTCAAAGCCTCTTGCAATCAAGGATTCTGTGTCCTGTGGCTCTTTATGTCCCTGTGGACATGACTGTCTGAGAAAGAGCTTGCAGCCACTGCAGCTTCATCCCAATTCCTTCTCTTTCCCTCCAGAGACTTTGGCCAGCTTGCTTTGGAGTTGTTGGACCAGTCCTATAAGCATGATGAACAGATCGCCATGAAACTTCTGACCTATGAGCTGAAAAACTGGAGCAACTCGACCTGCCTTAAATTGGCTGTCGCAGCCAAACACCGGGACTTTATCGCTCACACCTGCAGCCAGATGCTGTTGACTGACATGTGGATGGGGAGGCTGCGAATGAGGAAGAACCCTGGCCTGAAGGTACGTGGCACGTGGCTGTTAGACTAGTGACCGCCAGGCTGAGCTAAGAGCTTCCCGTGGGTTATGTTACTTATTCCTCTGAGCAACCCCACAAGTGAGATACTGTGACAATCTTTATCTTACAAATGAGGAAACCTGAAGCTCTGAGATTAACTTAATCTTAGCTGGTCATCGTGGGACCAGGCCCTAAACCCAGGCGGTCTAATGCCAGACCACCACCTGACCAGCATGCCTGGCTTACACAAACCCCTGTCACATTCCACAGCTTCAAAAGGAGCCCACTGTAACTAGTCACGCACCCTGGTCGGGTCACCTACCCGCCATTAAAGCAGGGACCTCAACTCTATTTCTATAGATTCCCTTATAACTCTGAAGTTTTGTGATGTGATTTTAATTGGTGATGTCTTCATGACATGGGGTTTATGAGAGAATATAAAGCTATGAAAGGGTTTGAAAGGATGTTGTGGGGAGAAAACTATATTTCAATTAAACCCTAGCTCTGTTGTTTACTGCTGTTAACTATTAGGTTATCTTGAAAAGAGATTCTGATCTGCAGATAACCTAGTTATCTAATGGCAATATTATGCCTATTTTAGGGATCACTATGAGAATAAAGAAAAGAGAATGTATGTTATACTGTGTAGCATGGTTCTGGCAAATAGAAGGCACTTTGTTTTCTAGATATATGAATATTATGCCTAACTGTCTAATTCTCTGTAATACACTAAGCTGATAGTGTACATAACTTTGGATACTATAATAACACCTAAATAGTTTTCAGGATACCAAGAATAAAGAGATCCTTAAGGTTGTAAAGAAACTAAAATAGGTCACTTACAAAAGGATGAACATAGGGCTGGCATCAGACTTTTCATCACAATATTGAAACCTAGCAGGCGGCAGTGGAACAGGCCTTCACAGTTCTCAGGGGAAAACATTTGGAAACTGAAATTGTTTTTTTACCTAGGTCAGCTATTTAAAAACACAGAATATCTATTTAAGACAGGCAACAACTCAAGCTATACACTTTCTATATACCCATTCAGAAGAATTACTTCAGTGGATATTCCAGCAGGAAAAAAAAAGGGTAAAAATTAGAAGAAAAAAAAGTGATGCAGAATGCAAGACACAAGTCCCAAGTTTTACAAATCCCCATACAAAAGCTGTGCAGCAGAGGGAAAGGCAGACAGATTCAGGAGTCCAAGGAATTGCTGGAATCCAAGAAGAAAGTACTTGAGGAGAATAGAAATGACTCCAATAAACAGACTGAATGGCTAAGAAGCCACAAAGTGTCAGGAATACAGGTTAGGGAGACACAAATAGTTTATCATTCTTAACAGGAAAATAGAAGGAGAATCATACATTTCAGGAAAAACAAAAAACTGCACACAAAAGTTCAGTTATGATTCAAACTAAAATTTGCAATGATCTTGAGCAATTGGTGGAGTGTAGAAAAATCAGTTATAAAAGGGGCAACAGGTTTTCCATCTACGGACCATTCTTTTGTTGTCTAGGCTGAGCCCAATTAAGTCCTTTTTGTGAGTCACATAAGCCTTTTGACTCTTAGTTCACATATTCTTATTTACATCAAAGTTTTTTCTATATAAAACACTTTTGGTCTCTTCCACTACAGGTAGTGTTATATTTTATTTATTTATTTATATTATGAAAGGTTAATTTAAAGATTTACCTGCTTTGAGATTTAATGTAAGAACTTTGCCTTTTCAAGTCAGGATTTCACTCGTGCTGCTTGCGATCCACCTGAATATTTCAGGAGTGCCTAGTCGAATTCTTATGTCTGCATTCCGACCATGGGCAATCTAACCGCCACAGACATCAGCATTGGGATATCCATCCAGGTGATTCTAGTTATATCATATTGAAAGGATCATTTTAAAAAATTTAAACTCTATGGGAATTCTAGATTGCCATGACCAAGAATTCGATTAGTATCGCATTTGCCAGGTGTTTTCATGGTATTCTTCTGCCCCCCACCATTGTTTTGGAATTTGCAATACGATATTTTATATCAAACTTATGAAAACGAAGATGGCAAAGAAAAAGAAGAGGAGAACGTGGTCAGTGAAGCCCTTGATCCCGAGAGTATCAATTTGCTCTCATTTTCAAAATTGTTGAGATTTCTCTTACCATGGATTTAGAACACTCATTAACTGAGGTATTTTATAATCTTATTTGTGAAGGCACCGTGTGCCGGGTGCTTGAAGTTCCACTAGCAACTTGCTGCCGTGTCGTGCTGTTTTCCAGGACGCAATGCGGAAGCTGGCTCAAGAAGGAGGACGCGCAAGCCAGAACATTAAGCAAAGACAGTATTCCATGAACAAAGATCTCGATCTACAACGCCTCGTCAGTGGTTCACACGTAAAGCCTCCAACATTGCACTAGCAGTTGGGCTTCGTACTCGATCAAGAAAAATTTCAAGGGCCTAAAAAAGTATCTAAAAATTCACCGAATTAAAATGAATTATGAAAACAAAACTGGGACTAATTGAGATCTTTATATCTTGTTACATATTTATATATGTGTAAAAATATGGCCATTCCAGCCCCCAAATACACCATTTCATAAAACAAAATAGTCATGTTCTATTTGCTTAAGATGAAGGGTTTTTAAAATGCCTTTAGTAATCCAAACTTAGGGAAATATGATTTTAAAAAGAACAGAGATGAGTGGTGATTTAAAGAGTGAATTCACAGATTCCATTTTTCATTAAATTGGTGGAGTTACTAAAAGGGCTTGGCAGAGCCCAGGTGATAAACTCCTAGAACAGGGAGGCAAATCAAGCCCTCTCCGCTCTACAGTGCCCACCAAACCATCCTCCCACCCCCTCGGGGCCCAGGCCTAGACAGCTCCCTGGTAACAAGAGCAGGAGAGGAGACGGGAGCAGATGTGAGCACCCACCTCTGGGGGAAAATGGCCTGTCTGCCCTGGGAAATGGCCCTAGCAGGGTGGCTTGTGCAACCTTGTCAGTCTGGCAAAGGGACAAGACTCCTCATGAAATCCCAAGCACCGAGCCACAGCCCACGCCAGACAGGCCCTGGCACTGTGGCTCCACTGGTGACCAGGCGGGGGCAGGTGATGAACATGAGGATCTGGGTCCCCGGCCATGGGCCACGCAGTGGATGAGGATGGATGCAGTGGAACAGAGCTCTGATGGGGGGCAACCTTGAGGGTCAGCCACGGGCCTGGACACCCAACCTTTCAGCAGCCACGCTTGGTGATGCAGTGGAAGCCACCACCCCCCACCTGTTCTGCTCAGAACCGGCTGAGGGCCTGGCGTGCGCCCAGCCTGCAGGGGAGCCCAGCCACAGAGGCTGCGGAGGAGGGTGGGGCCAGAAGGCCAACAAGCCCCAGTCCAGGCTTCTCAACCCTGGGCCTCACCCAGACCCTCTGGATGCTCTTTCTTGATGGGAGTATGGGGAAACATGGCACATTTTACAGCTTCCCAGGGATTATGATGCACCCAGCGTTTGAGAACTCTGGCTCTAATCCTCCTGCAAGGAGTAGACAGTGGATACAGGGGATTCTACCTGTGTCCTCGTAAAGCCTATACAATTGGGAGGGGAGGATCTTTAAAAAAAAAACAAACCTGCTGAACTGCAAATGCATAACTGCTAGCTCCCCTCCCTCAAGACTTCAGAAGGGGCCTGTGCCAGTGAGGGACCCTGGAGCTGCCGTTTCCTCAGCTTTGTGGCGAATCAACCCGGGACCATCAACTTCAGACAACCTCCCTCCCCCATACCTCACCCCTGAATGCTCACCCCCCCCACCTCCAACTCTACCTCTTTCCTTGCCACAAAGATAGGGACCCTGTTGTGGCCACAGCAAATCCTAGACTTGTCACTGCTAATGGAGGGAGCTTTTGGGTCCGCTCCTGTGCCTGGCAGACCACTTACCCCACTTGTCCACACATCCCCTCTTCTAACTTCCCACATCGTCCATCAGTCATGGAAAGATTCCAGAGGGAAATCTGTAGGACAGGGAGGAGTAAGTAACATTTTCCAATTTCCAGGAATGTAGAAGACACACCAGCAAACTATTAAAATTTCCCTATTTATCATAATTTTTGCAACTTCATACTTTCCCCATGAGGATGACAGCACCAACAGATAAATATATCTTTCTGTAGAAAATGAAATGTCAGTGCCCGTATGGTGCCAAAGTATAAACTACCTCCCAACCTGCCTCAAAGGTCTCTATCTGCACTGGGGGTGTGCAGGGAGGGTTTTCTGTCAATGAGTCAGTCAGTTGGAGATGGAAATTTATTTTAGAAGATGTGTCAACCTGAAAGAAAATAGTTTCCAAACTTGATTGCAACGTTATCCCCTCAAACACGGCTAACGACTTTTCTTTTTTTCAGATATCATACTTGGGCTACCTCCTGCTGTTTAACTATGTCATCCTGGTGCGGATGGACGGCTGGCCCTCTCTGCAGGAGTGGGTTGTCATCTCCTATGTTGTGAGCTTGGCGTTAGAGAAAATACGAGAGGTGATTACTCCAAAGGCCTGTCCCAGCCCCACTAACCACCAACTTCAAATTCAGATATGGCTCCCTATTGCAAAAACATTTCATACAAATTATATGTGCTGTAGGACTTTTCTTTTGAGGTGTCACAATCCCAATTTTATTCCATTCACTTATTTAAGATTTATACATTTTCTCCTTCCAGCTGCAAACAGAGGGAACAAGATTTTAACTCAGTGTTGAAAAAGAATAGACACCATCTCACACATGACTCTTATTATCACAGAGGGCTTAAAATGACAATGTGACTCCAAGAAGGCAATCTGTGCAGGCAGCAAAGGACATATGTGCCAGCCACTTTCCTTTCCAATATCATCCACAAGTTTTAATTCACTATATTTGCTTATAAAGAGAAAGCTCGTATCCAAGCAAAAAACGAACTTGAACTGAAACAGCACGCAGCATAGTTTCATATCCTTTCTCCAACTGATATAGAACCAATGCTATTATTTTGCTATTACTCTTGACTCTTTCACTGACTAGGTTTACTAATAACCTAGTCCAGCTAGAAGGAGTTTGATGCCATCTGTCTAACGAGAGCCTGAGAAACCAAAAGAAAACTGAGTCTAAAATCGTATTAATACAACCCACCTCCACCTTCTACTACCACTTTGTTTTCTAGCTGGGCTCCAATCAAATTCTGCCGGCACTACAACTGGGATTTCCCAAGTGGGTGGCCTGCCTTACCATCTCTAGTGCCATGATGACTTTGCTGAACATCAACCAAACACTAAGACACTGTTCTTTATTGCAGGAGCCTGCCCCCCAGTTACAGGAAAGACAGTGGCCATCAGCCAGTGTGCCTGGGTTGTTGAACTAGTGACTCCCCTCTGTGTAGGCTGATAGATAGTCACCACTCTATCTCCCTTCCCCAGGACCCCCAGAACCGCCCCAGGATCTCCACAACTAAAGGGGTACCACCCGGTACAGCAGCAACCCCACCCTGTGCCTGCTGGGATCTCTTTGTGCATGCCTGTGCATGCTGCTTGCTAAATATTTTCCACTTTATTCTGTGGAAGTCTCCTTTTAATCAGCAGTGATTTTGAAAGGATAATATCTCAAGTAGGGGAAAACATGGGCCAACTTGCCCCTGATTTCTCATGTCTAAGTTACAAAGGAATTTTGACAAATTTGTATTTCCTAGCCCAATTCTGCCATCTCCACTGGGTAGATTGCCCCTTTGTGGGACCATGTGGGGTTCATCCCTGCTCTAGAGTTTCCCTCCTCTATGAGTCTGGAATGTGGACTAACAGGCATGTGTCCAGATAATTAGAAAAGAAATCAAAAGTCAGCTGCTTTAATTACAGCCAGAAGGACATAATTTAGAAGGCATTTCCTGAGAGTTTATGAAACCCTGAATCTAAGAATAGGGAGGATTCCATGGAATTTCCCTTTCTAGATATCATTCCCTGCCTGAGAAGATTAGTGTTTAGAGGTCTTCAGCAGGAAAGGCACCAGATGCCCTGGAATGTTCCACCAGTCTTATCATTCCAAGGTTCTAAGAAGAGAGACTTCCAATACAGCATTCTCAGTTTATCGTTCTTTGGAGTTTGTTTTCAGATCCTCATGTCAGAACCAGGCAAACTCAGCCAGAAAATAAAAGTTTGGCTTCAGGAGTACTGGAACATCACGGATCTCGTGGCTATTTCCACATTCATGATTGGAGTGATCCTTCGCCTACAGAACCAGCCATACATGGGCTACGGCCGAGTGATCTACTGCGTGGATATTATCTTCTGGTACATCCGCGTCCTCGACATCTTTGGTGTCAACAAGTATCTGGGGCCCTACGTGATGATGATTGGAAAGATGGTTAGTAATCACCCCACAAGTAACCACAGAGACCTCGGCTGCGGTTAGGACATGAGACCAGGCCTCGGGTGTAGCTTCCTTAGATTTCATTTGGTGTTTCCTTTGCAGGTGGTTTCTTACAGGAGAAGTTCTTTGCTTCAAGATACACAGTTCTCCTACATGTTGATAATTTAATAAAATCCAGTAGAAAAACACGAGTTGAGGGCCTACTGTGTATATACACCCACTATATATACATATACTGTGTGTGTATGTATAAATCTTAGTATATTTTAGGCACTCAATACACACTATTTTCCTTCTTTCATACCTTCTTCTATACCATATTTAAACTGTAGGATGACAAATTACCTTCATTTTTTTATTCCTTCTGATTTATCATTAATGAGTATATACGGGCAGTAAGATAAAAGAAAATATCCTCCTCTTTTATAAGAGCTTACTTCACTTTCCCAAGACATAAGAGAGCGTCAAGTTTTGATGCAGTAGGAATTCAGGAGCCAAAGAAATACCTCAAAATATTTCCTCTACATCTGGGTGGCTCGAAACATATTTTCAGCATTCTTAATTCAGGGACCTGGATTTGATGTTCTATGAGGTTACATCCACTTCAGAATTTTTATAGGGCGAAAACCTGATTGATAACCTCCAGCCTGTGGTAGAAGCTAGAGAAAAACGTGGCCCAGGGCCACTCCCCCACCTGTGCTCCAGACTATCTTCAGCTCACGTGCTCCAGCCTGGAGTGGACACAGGCGGTTCATGTGATTAGGTCAAGACAAATCCATAGTGACCTTTACTCTGGAACAGGCTATCGAAAATAAAACTAAAAATGAAATAGCAGGTAATTCTTACATTACCTGAAACAGCCCTTGTTAGGATTGGTCCCAGAAGAAAGGAAGCCTCCCAAGTTCAGGAATAACTCTTTTATAGGACAAGTGGCTTTGAGCTAAGGGGTATATGGTTTAGTTAATTCCAGCAAGGACCCTCATCTTTGGGGATGTTCAAGAATTAGGAATAATATCAGTTTAGTATCCACAGTAACCAGAGTAATCACCAGAGAAACCACTCAGCATTCATGTAATGAATGAATAAGTACTAGTGTATGCTCTCAATTCATTATCCTTTTACCTCCTTAGGTATCTCCTTCTTTTACTCCTTAGTTTCCCTTACAAACTCCCATTTTTTCCCATAATTCTTCCCTTTCTCCATTGGCAGTTGTAGTTACTGGAGGAACATGTGTTCATGGGCAACAAGAGAGGACAAGTGAGAAGGACTAAGAGCAGATACAGATAGCAATGTTCTAGAATAAGACATTCTAGGCACAAGGCATTGCATGGAGTAGAAAAGACTAGCTGCCCATGGCTGGAAAGGAAAGAAGGGAAAGAGGCTTTCTTCACCCTAATTAAGCACTTGTGAAGTCTTTGGAAAGAGCAATATAATGAACCAGGATGAACTTGGCCCATGAGTCAAGACAGTAAGAGACATACGTTCTCCCACTCAGATGATCGACATGCTATATTTTGTGGTCATCATGCTGGTCGTGCTCATGAGTTTCGGAGTAGCCCGTCAAGCCATTTTGCACCCTGAGGAAAAGCCTTCATGGAAACTGGCCCGAAACATCTTCTACATGCCCTACTGGATGATCTATGGAGAAGTGTTTGCAGACCAGATAGACCGTAAGAATAGAATTCATAGTAAGATTCTCTTCCCTGTTTCCGAGGCAGATGATCAGTTCCAAATTAATGGAAGATTGTATTAATTTGGAAATAAAATATTTTTCATTCTGCCATAGACATCAAACTATTTCATGAAGAAATAAGTATAGATCATGGGATGATCATGGGATATAGATTTTCCGACATTAGTCATTTCTTTTATTTTAAAAACCATTCACTAGAATTCTGAAAGAGTCTCACTTCCCTTGAGCTGGGCCCGGTGGGTATCCTATCACATGAATGTAGTTCCAGTGCCAATATCCTAGTTTTTCTTCAGCCCTGATATCTTTCCACCCCAGGATAAAGCTGGTGGTGTTATTCCAGTGGAATGAACTAGCCAGCACAGCAGGGTAACTGGTACCTCACACCATCCTCTTCTTCAAGCCATGAAAGCCCATTTTCCACATAGCAACCCATCTCCTCTTCACTACTGGAGTGCTATTTTTTATTGTCAACAATAATCTGGATGTTAGCAGAGGAAATGATTGCAGTCCTGCACGGATTACTGGGGAAGGGAGGCCCCAGCTCCTCAGCAAGCTGGCCTGGTGTACCCTGTTTTGTAGGGATGTGTAGCTCAAATTTTCTTGTACCTATTTCCCCAAGTCAGTTAATGCTCCACCAGTGAACAAGGCCCTTCAGTTCCACTTTCATATTAGTACCAATATTTTCACTTGCATGTTTTACTTTATCACAAAGCATCAGGTATAATAGTGTGTCTTCAGCTTCCAGAGTTCTGTTATTTGGGAGCAGAAGGTTTTGAACATCCTCCCCTCATATGAAACACAGAGTTGTCAGTCTACTGCCTCTAGGTTAGACTGATAACAAGCTCACACAGTACCTTCTTTCTATAATAGCTTTTATGACGTGATTCTGAACATATCATTACAAGTATCACAAAATCAACTATTGGATATGTTTCTAGCTTGGGAAACCAGAACATAAAAATCTGGCCGGGCGCAGTGGCTCACACCTATAATCCTAGCACTCTGAGAGGCTGAGGCAGGAGGATCATTTGAGGTCAGTAGTTCAAGAACAGCCTGAGCAAAAGCGAGACCCCATCTCTGCAAAA
This sequence comes from Daubentonia madagascariensis, assembly GCA_023783475.1. Classification (NCBI taxonomy): domain Eukaryota; kingdom Metazoa; phylum Chordata; class Mammalia; order Primates; family Daubentoniidae; genus Daubentonia; species Daubentonia madagascariensis. Next base: position 28,420,990 of record JAKFHU010000144.1, on the reverse strand, counting down.
AATAGAAAAATTAGCCAGGCGTGGTGGCATATGCCTGTAGTCCCAGCCACTTGGGAAGTTGAGGAGGATCACCTGAGCCCAGGAGTTTGTAGGCTGCAGTGAGCTATGATGATGCCACTGCACTCTAGCCTGGGCAATAGAGCGAGACTGTCTCAAAAAAAAAAAAATCTAATTTGGTTTCAAAAAGCATATTACGTCAGGTAAACATACATACATGTTAAAAGTCCCTAGACTCTAGACATAAGCTGTAATATCTTTATTGGTTATTTTTAATTAATTTGGGTAATGAGAAAAGATGAAGAAGTAAATTTGTGGCTATGCTATTTTCATTAACACCATTAAATGTAGGTTTTCAATTCTTGATCTGACTATAACATAATAATTTTGTATCTATGTGTGTTTATGAGGTGTTTGCTTTGGAGTATAGGGAATGCTTGATTGGTTAACCTGTGAGTTAAAATGATCATCTGCCAGTAACATCATGTCTTTTTCACAGTATTTTTAACTAGTGAGCATCTACTGTTGCTTATGACATATGGTAAAATAAATATTCATGAAATATATTTTCTAGAATTAATAATACATACAATTCTTCTAAATAGATCACTGTTTCCAAGCATGACTCTGTAAGACTCAAGCTTGAAATCTTTGATTTTCTTCACAGCAAAACATTTCTTGTGTTGTTACATCATTTGTTTCGCTTTTCTCTCAACTGTCATTTTATTTTCTTTCCTCTCCTCCCATCAAAACCAAAAAATAATAATAATAATAATCCTGCCTTCCAATCACTGCATAGTCTACGCCATGGAAATCAATCGTAAGTTTACATGGAATTGATGATTCTGGTCCATGAAATGTGTTTATTAATTATCTTTTCCTTAGCTGATGACTAATAGTCTTATACTGTTTCCAAATATTTCTCTTGTTTTCTGGTTGCCAAAACTTGTTAAATTGTAAGTAAAAAGTAAGCACAGTATAAATTCACTGCTGGGATTACCTTATCTTTTTTTTTGGGGGGGTGGATAGGTCCCCTATGATAAAAGTAGTATTTCAAATAAGCAGAGAGAGAAAAGATTATTTTTCAAACATGGCACCAGAACAGTTGATTAACCAATTTTGCAGGTAGAGGGGACCCCTTTCCCATACCATGTAACAAAATTATTTTCCAATTTAATGTACAAATGAAACCAAGAAAACAACCAGAAGACAAACATAAGCTGATGTTAAATAATTGGAAGACACAGTAACTTTCAAACAGATAACAGTAAAGAAAGAAAACATAAAGATAGATTTGTCTGCTTAAAAATCAAGAACTGTGTATGATAAACATGATAAAGAAATGGAGAAATGTTTACAAATACAACAAACTGAGAATGACTATCTTTGAGTGCAGATAGGAGCTTCTTACCTTCTTGGTATGAGTTGATATTTTGCACATGGAAAATTATTGCTTATGAAATAAGAAAAAAGTCATATTAAAAAAGAGATAAGTCATTCAATAACATATGTAACAGATGTTTATTCTTTTCATTACATTTAAAAAAAAGCACAAAAACACGAACTTTTCTTTCAGCTCCGTGTGGTGAAAACCTGTATGATGAGGAGGGCAAGCGGCTCCCTCCCTGCATCCCGGGCGCCTGGCTCACGCCTGCCCTCATGGCTTGCTACCTACTGGTCGCCAACATACTACTGGTGAACCTGCTGATTGCTGTTTTCAAGTACGTGTCATGGCTGACGACCATGTGCTTATTATTTACTGCTTTACAGATTTTCAGTTTAATCTTGGAAATCTCCCATGAGACCATATATTTGCAGAGAATTTCACAAGGGCTTTTAAATAGATAGCATATTTGCAGTCTTTTTGTTCAACTTTAATCAGTCTTAATGTATTCATAAATCAAGAGTTGACACTTAAATACATTTAAATTGAATCTTGGTTAGTATTTCAACACTTTAGTGCGTATTTTAATCTAATGAAAATATTTTCTTAGATGAAAGTCTCCTGGTGTCGAGAAGATTTGATCAAGTTATGCTTTTCATTCATTAGCAGAGGTGCAGAAGGCAATATTAATTTCATAAGCTGTTACAATTATTGTGATATTATATGAAATCTTTTTTTAATCCTTTACAGAATAGAAGATTAAATGGCCTAGGAAAAATATGACTTAAATTATTAAATCACATTTCTTATAAAACTTGCCCATTTGATATGATGCATCGAGTATGCTGACAGGGCTTAATAAATGGGAAAAAAATGGTTTTAGCTTCTAAGATGAAAAATATGAGAGAAAAATCCTTCACAGAAATACAAAATCTTAGAACTGAACAGGGCATTCGAGAGAACCTGGTTCAAACTCCTGGCTTGAGATAAGAAAACTAAGTTCAGGGAGGGTAACTGGCTTTCCCAAGGTCCCAGTGTTGGTAGACAAAGCAACCATTTGCCTACTGCCTCCTGTTGGAAATTAAAATAGAACAAAGATTGTACCTACCCCACATCCAAATGAATTCACCTTCAATCAAACAAGTTCAATAATTAATCAATTCAGTTAGCAAAAAAAAGTAGTCATCTTGTTGTTTGACTGAATCGAAAGTTTAAACACTTAAAAATGCTTAGTTGAATGGCTCATACCTTTAAATATAGGAAATTAAATTTCCTGAGTATAATATATCCTGAGTATATTCCTGAGTATATAAATTTCCTCAGTTGACTAGGGTGTGGTTTTCAAGAAAGCAGTAAACAGCAATTTAATACACTTAATTCTTTATTTATGAGTACAATGTCCTTGAGCATAGATAATCCACATTGATAGATAAACCAAAAGATCAGGGGAGTGGGGAATTGATACCAACTGACACTAATACGCCATTTTGTTGTGTATTTTATTTAAATTATGTGAGTAACTCTGATGGTTCTAGGAAATCACAACAAAAAGTGATATAGCTAACTGTAAAAATGTCTTCTTTTTTAAGCAATACCTTCTTTGAAGTTAAGTCAATATCCAACCAGGTGTGGAAGTTCCAGCGCTATCAGCTGATTATGACATTCCATGACAGGCCAGTCCTGCCCCCACCGATGATCATTCTAAGCCACATCTATATAATCATGATGCGTCTCAGTGGTCGCTGTAGGAAAAAACGAGAAGGAGACCAAGAGGAGCGGGACCGTGGGCTGAGTATGTGCGGGACTCTTCGTTTCTATCCTGAGCTAATTTCAAAATTGTGTTCCAACTGGACATCGTCATAGAAATCTCACCAAACTACTTACATGTGTGAAAAACACAACACTCTAGGCCAACTGTTCTTTCCAGAATGCTTCTCATTTCATGTCCATTTTATTCCAGTTTTGTTAATTTATTAGTAAGTACCTTTACTGAAAGCCAGTATATATAACTGAAAGTTAAGAGTTCTCAAAAATAACTCTTAGATATAAATTCCTATATAAATTCAATGCTTCTTTCAAAATGTTTTAATTTCTTGCATCTAAAGAGGCTGAGAAAATCATACTATATGCTTGACTCTATTAATAAAATACATGCAAAAGGTTTTTCAGAATACATTACTTGGCTTCAATTTCCCAGTAGATGTAATTTTGGTTTTTGTGTTAAAAAGCGGGCCATTTGGCTCCAGCAGAAAGGTCATTGCTGCTTATGATAACTTCTTTTTGGATATAACGGATTGGCGTAGTCAGAGAACTGCCCACGAGCAGCGGCAAAGGGAGTTTAATTGGAGTCAGGCTGTGAAATTCACAGTGACACAACTAAATTGATTCTCCACGGATCTCGCTTGTTTTTCACGCGGCCAACACTTCTCCCTTTGCACAGAGCTGTTTCTTAGCGACGAGGAGCTGAAGAGGCTGCACGAGTTCGAGGAGCAGTGCGTGCAGGAGCACTTCCGAGAGAAGGAGGACGAGCAGCAGTCGTCCAGCGACGAGCGCATCCGCGTCACTTGCGAGAGGTGCGCCCAGCGCGTCCCCACCGCCGGCCCGCGGGCCAAGGGTTTGCGGACTGGGGCGCCCCACTCTATCGGGGATGCCAAAGCGCATTTAAATGTTCACTCTGAGTTCTCATGTTTTTTAAACTTTGGGTTTTAATGTGTTTGCCCCTCAAATAGTGAGAAAGTTCCGAGGTGATGATCATGTATTGTCTATAGACGTGAATGACAACATTCATTGCAAATAGTCCAGCTCCCCAAAACACCTGCCCACCCTCGCCCCTCCCCAAAGTGGGGACGTTCACCACAATGTCCTGCATTAATGGAAGCTACAGAGAGCCACCTTTCTCCCAGCTTTTGTACCTGTAGTCCCCTTTGCCAAGCATGGTCTTCCCTTAGGGCTTGCCCTGAGCATCCTGCCTAGCTGCTTGCTGCACCTACACCACCTTTCCCAGCCTTACAAGGCAGAGGGACAGGCTCCCCCCTAGGGGCTCCCCGGAGAGTGGGAGCAGGGAGGGTGAGGCAGGAAATGGTGTGTCTTCCCCCCATGAGGGTGGAAGCCTCTAAACTAGGGAAGGCTCTGTCTTTCAGAAGTTTTTACAACCTCAGTACCCAACAAAATCAGCATAATCCACATGGTAGTGCTTAATAAATGCAGAATGAATGAATACAGGAGTGCATAAATGAAGGCGAGATGCAGAGGGACAGAAAGGGTGACATTCTCCAAACTTTATAGTATTGCTCTATCTTAAGCTGGGAAAGAGTAACCCACAAAAGGTTGACAGGAGCAATAAACCTTCACTATCTGTATTTTTTATCATATAATTTTTGACAACCTCTATCACTTACCAAAAGTAATTTAAACTTGTTAAAGATCTTGATGATTGATTTAATATTAATATGTTGTTCCAAAGGGTTTAACTAACAATGCAGTAGAAGGATGATCACAGAGAAGACATGCCTGCAGGGATTCTAGCCCCTCATTCCATCCTTGAGTCCTCGGAATTAAAGTTTCCTGACACACATACATGTGCGTACTGAGAAACATAAAAACAGTGCAGAACTTCAAAAAGATATTTCAGCCAACAATTCCCAATGAAGGGCCTGCGCAATGACAACAAAATTCACAGATACACCTTGAAATCTCTCTAGTGAATGTCCAGGCCAGTGACCCTGCCCCAGCCCACAGGAGAGGAGATGCCCCTGGCAGCTGCAGGTCCCTGGCCCCTCTCCCCTCCTAGACCCAGTCACCTTGTAATCCAACCAAATCCAACCAGCCAAACCCAAAGATCACCTGCACTACCTTTTGTCCTTACTGAAGTACATTTTTAATAAAACTTTGAAACACTTCTTGACATTTTAACGGTAATTGCTACACTTTCAAGACATAAAAATTATTTCTTCATGAGAAAGATAAAGTACCCCATTTAGATAATCTAAAATTCCCACTTTTTATTATAGTTAGAAATTAACTTGAATTTAATCATAGCCAGTCATTTACAATGGAAATTGTGTTTTGTTTCCCTCTCCCTTCCCCAGCATTCTTTGGATTTTTGCCATTCTTGGATCAAGTATCCAAGAACGTGGTTATCAGGTCACTACCAAATTGCATTTTTCTCTGGGGGCTTTCTGCACACGTAATAGGAATGAAAGTGTGCAGGGCAGTAAAAACATGCTACTTCCTGTTTCCCTTGGCTAACATCCCAAGAATGATGGGAGCACATTCCTGCCCCTCTGTTTCCCTTTATTGGCCCTGTCTAGGCCGACTCACAGGTGGATGCCCAAGACAGAAAGAAAAGGACGTTTGGGGAGAAGGGAGCTTTCCTTCCCTCATAGCCAGGCCAGCTGAGGAGCAAGGGATAAGGTGGCAGGATGGAAAGAAAAGTAGTTATCTGTACCTAACTGGGAGCACCTGTGATTACTTTTAAAATCAAATGTTTGCGTACTCAGACATTTCTGCCATTTCTTCAATCTTCTTTATATATTGAATTCGTTTTATTTTCTGCATCACCATTTGCCATTTGATGATTTTCCTTCTCTTCAAGCGGTGTCTTCCCCAGCACCATTCAGACTGTGGGTTCTGGGTAGGAGTGCATCAGTCCCTTCCTTGCCTGCCTGTGGTCTGGGTAGCTTTTCAGACCTAAGCCAGCAATTCCTGTGACTCAGTTTTACAATGCCAGGATGCTTACACATTAGTCACGCTCCTCTGTGCAGGGTGCTTTCAGTGCCTCTGTGTGGGCACCGCAACTCAGCTCATTCCACAAGACTGAAACTGGCAAATCATGGCACCTTTCTCTTCCTCGCTAACCATCATCAAGTTCTGTTTACTTCCCCTGGTGAATAAATCCTGGCCCACCCACTTCTTCCCGTCTCCACCAGCATACAAGTACAAGCTTCTGTCATCTTCCCCTCCACTCCCGCAGCTGCCCCCACGCCAAGCTGTCCATATTCATTTCTGCTCTTTCAATCCACGTTGCGCTCTGTCGACTCTAACGGGGTCCTGCACTCCTCCCCCACCAGCTCTCCTTAAAAGCCCCTCAGTGGCCCCCACTGCTCTCAGACCTTCAAGGTCCTGCTGCCTGTCCAGCCTTGCCCTGGGCTATCCTCTGCCCCAGGCTTCATACTCCATTTCTCAGCCTTCTTTCACTTCCTCAAAGCACCACTTTCTCCTTGCCACAAGGGCTTTGCATGTGCTGTTCCCCTGCCTGGTGCACCTCACCCTCCTTCCCCGCTCATCCTTTGGATCTCTGCTCAAATGCCAATTCGTTATGGAAAACTTCCCTGACCACCTTTTACCACAGGACCCTCAGACCCTAAGCTCTGTGAAGGCAGAGCCATGTCTGGATTTTGTCCACCATGATAGTCCCGGTGTCTGCATATCTCCACATAGTAGGAGTGAGATTTTTGAATGAATGAATGACTTGAAAATTTGTTTCTTGATTGAATACAAATTTCTTTCCTATCCCCAATGAGTTCTATGCTCCCTCTGGGTTCAAAACATTGGTTTTACTATTAGGAACTGGTCACAGACTCAAGATGCAAAGGATTGGCCACCCATAATTATAGGGAAGAATGACAAGCGTTGGTGTTGGCATTGTCTCTGCTGGAAGGGATAGTATCAGAGGGCCAAGAGGACAAGGGGGATAAGAACATTTTATAGATAACTTTTGCCAGCACGTGCAAAGTAGAACTTGTCAACCTAAATATTCTATTTTCATCCTACCAGGAGAATAGCTGGTAACATAAATCCTTATCCTTTGGTACTTCACAGCCATCTCTGTGTCTTCTGCAAATCCACTGTTGAACACATGGTTCTTTTTGTGGTTTGGCCTCCCTTATCACAGGTTCACAGGTTCAGGAGCAATTGGGTTGGAAAGAATCTTTCCTGACAAAATCTTGTCAGATTCAACTTCCTTTTCTCAAACAATGAGAATTATGTCATCCAGTGTGTTTTCCTTTTTTCCCGTGATTTCAAGGAAGCTTAGCACCAAACGTAACATTTAACTATAAAAGCATATTAGTATAGGTTTTTGGAATATGTGGCATACATTGCTTCCTCTTTACTTTTTTATATCTTCTACTTCCACTTACATAAGTTTTATTTATGTCTGATATTTCAAAATATGCAGGATATAACTCATAAATTATATGTTTTAAATGCAGTTGGCCTGGAACTTAAGAAGCTACCGGTCCTAGACCAGCCAAACTTATAATAGCAGATTCTGATTCCTCCCATACCTTCTGGGTTAAGTGGTTTCTTGTCAGATTTGTGGATCTGGTTTAAGGTCTTGGATTTCCTGTAGGCTTGATGAGAAGTCAACAATTCATGGCTTTGAGATCTTTTTATTAGACATCCTCTTCCCACGTGACCTGACCGGGAAGAGAAGATGCTGGTAATAGAGACCCTACCAAGAAGGAGAGAAGATAGAAACTAGAAGAGGAACTGGAAAAGAGATCAGGCTTAGGAAGGAGGTGGAGGATTCCTCGGATGTAGAGAAGGTCATAGAATGAGAAACATGCAGTGATGGGGAAGACGTCTGGGGCAGATCCCATCCGAAGGCCTTCATCTTACAAATCAATAGGAGTCAAGGTTTCTTGGACGGTGGGCGAGGGACAGGATTAAATGTTGGAGCTTTAATGTGCCCAGTAAATGACAACACTTGTTCCTCACCTGACTTTGAGAGCCAATTCAGAGATAGATGCAGACATCAGGCAGACAGAGATAAAAATATCAGCTTTATTAGTAATAAAATTTGTACTGGAGGGTGTGGCTCAGTTCTTGCCAAATACACACCCAGAATTAGGACTATCCACTCAGTCCCAGGCAGCAGTAGCCACTGCAGGCCTCCCTTCCCACAGGCAGAGTCAGCCTGCCCACTACACATACTGGGTAACCAAGATAGAGAGAGAGAGAGAGAAAGAAGCATGCCAGTGTCCTCCTCTCCAAACTGCAACCAGAAAAGCAGTCCCCCGCAAGAATAAATAAAGGGCTGGAGTGAGGCCAGGAGCACTGCACTAATGGAAAGTCCTGGCACGTAGAAAGAATAGGAATGGGGAAAGAGTACCCCCACACACTGCCATCAACACACAGACTTGAAGCCAGTAGGGAAGATTCAAGTCAAGTGAGTTCTTTTTCAGGGGAGATGTGCTGGGACAGGAGATAAGCAAGGGGTTGCTTGGCAAGAACAATGAAGACCCAGCTGAAATTAGATGATATGACTTCGTATTGGGCCATGTCAATGTGGCTCCATGACTTTCATCAGTGACACTGTATAGCCCACAGGCAGGGATGCAGAGAGTAAACCATACATGGAGCAGGGGTGCTGCAGGGGGCCTGTGCTCCCAAGAACCAGTCAGTGGGGATACCACAAAGATGCTAGTGTTTGCAAATGGCAGCATACACATATTACATCACCTCCAGGCACCATTTATCTTGGCCCAGCCCTGGAGTCCCGGTAGCCATACATGAAGGGTTAAGGATTGGCACTACTGTGTTAGGAGTAAGGGAACCAGGATATTAATAAGGGCTTCACTTAGTGACCAACCACAGAATCTGGCCTGAATAGAAAATGGAACATAGCCAGAAAAGGCTAATGATTTAGATGACTCGAATTCTAGAATCCTAGGTGGTCTGAGCTATAGCCATAAGGGGGTATATAAATGAGGCAGCACAGAGCTAGAATCCAAGAGAGCTTAATATTCTTTTAGTAACTATTCAGTATACTGTTTATTACAAAGAATGAGAAAGCCAGAAGATTTAAGACTTGAGTCTTGTTCTTTCACTATTAGTCTTCATTTAGTCTTTCACATATAAAAACACTGTAAGTAAGCACAACAATTTTCTACTTTGGGTGTTTGCCCTATAATTACTAAGTCTAAAAGGCAGCCCTGTATGAGGAAGTAGATGGAAATTAAAATAGCTGGATGTGAAATTTAGCGTGGATTAGACAACTTTATGATCTATAGATCTGGAATAAAAATATAGGGTAGGAATAGTCTTAGAACTCAAGCATAGAATACCATGGGATCTGGAAACACGGGTTTCTTCAAGTATGAACTAGACCTAGCTCCACTAACATCACATCTTTTTTATGTTAACATTTAACTCTGTCATTAAGGAAATGCTCCCATATAATTTATGAGATGCCTTGCAGGTGGAGGGTGATTGTTTCCCATGCAAAGATGACTGCACATAAAACAAGTTTTAATAACTGGCTTACTACAGAACTCCAAATGTCTCAGTCCTGTCCTTAGGAGAGACACACAGGGACTCCTACCACAAGAACATGAATTTGGACTTTACTTTTTTTTTTTTTTAGACAGGGTAGGAGTCACCCCGGGTAGAGTGCAGTGGCGTCATCATAGCTCACTGCAACCTCAAACTCCTGGGCTCAAGCGATCCTCCTGCCTCAGCCTCCCAAGTAGCCTGGACTACAAGCACACACCACCACGCCAGGCTAATTTTTCTATTTTTGGTAGAGACAGGGTGTCACTCTTGCCCAGGGTGGTCTTGAACTCCTGACCTGAAGCGATCCTCCCTCCTCGGCCTCCCAGAATGCTAGGATTACAGGCGTGAGCCACTGCACCCAGCCTGGACTTTACATTTAAGAAACAAGAGTCAATACAAAGTCCAATAAAATTATGCCATACGTAGGTATTCTCTTGGAAGTTACTACAAAAGTTCCATGAATTTATATATTGTTGTACTTATTATTTGGATGAGATAGAAAACATTATCTATAATTTCTTAACAAAAAAATGTGCTTTTGTTAAACTACTTTAAGGTCTAGTGGCATCACGTTGAAAATCAAATATCCCTAGTAATAGATACCAAGATATAGAGAAGACTTGCCATGATACCTTATTTTAGGCAGTCGTGTTCTTTGACACTTGTGTAGCATTTACAGTTCGCAGAGCACTTTCATTTCCACAATTACATTTAATCGTCACAACACTATCATGTTACAACCATTGTTATTACTGTTTTATAAATCACTCACCAGTGGCAGATGCATGGTAAAGGAGGGCTGGTGCAGTACCTCCATCCCTAACGCGGATGTGGGCACAGCTCAAAGGAAATGCTGAAGGTGACAGCACGTGAATCAGAAATAGCCTTTGTTTTTTCTCAAAAACAAACTAAACAGACAAAAAGAGTCATGATATGGAATGTCAGTTGTTAATCTGGTACCATTATCTTTCACTTAGTTTTTCTTTCTGTTTTTGTGGGTTTTTTTTTTAGGCAGCGCAAGCAGATCTTTCACTTTCTTAATTTACACACACACACACGCATATATATACTCCAGATTTTGAGACTGGTTAGGACATTAAGGTGTATCCTTTTAACAGAAAAACCCAAGGACGAATCAATACTAATCTCTGAATCAGAGAGAAATGTGGGGGGCAGGGAACACAGCTATTATTAATCAAGACTGATTAAGCAAACTAGGTTCTGGGCTCCTCAGTGACTGTAACAGTACACATGATGCAGTTAAGGGCTGGGCAAATGTTGTCATAAAGCAGGTACAGCTTAAAATTCTATTCAAAGTCAGAAGAATGATTAGTTTGAGCCCAGACAGTTCACAAGATATCATTTGTTTATAGTTTCCTTCAAAACTAAAGAATGGTGAAAGGTGGCCCTCGGGAATTGTTCTTCAGGCCTGCCAGTCAACAAATAGTGTGTTTGCTGATTAGAAAAATGGCTTCAATGCCCTTTTCAAAAGTACTCTCAAATGGGAGGATTTTTGCTATGAAGTCAATGCTACCATAATGTGTAAAATAAAAAACTAGTGAAGCTACTTGTATGACCTACAAGTAAATCCAAACACAGGAACAGTTATAGAAGCCATGAACTTCAATTGGAGGGAAAAGAAGAGAAGTAGACATGATCAGAAATCAGTGTCCCCCTGTGTAAGAAAGTATACTTTGCATCACAAAAGTATCCATCGTGCAAAGAAATAGTCTCTTTGAGCTGAATACTTGTCATATTAGAAAAATAGTTATAAATGATTTGACCACATGATTTGAAATATTTGAAAGAGAGTATTGGCATATTTTGTTAAATGAATATTATTTTGAAAACCCTATAATAAACAACACAGCCATGTTAATCCAACTAAACAATACCTAAAGCCAGGATAGCAACATACTTTTACATACAGTGGCTGAGGTCCCTGACCTCAACAAGACAGCTTTCATTTATCTGATTCTTCCACAAACATTAGCAGTAGCTGCAAGTTCTAGAACAGGTAGGCATTCTCAAACTGGGGTCATCAAATGTCTTGGCATTTGGGGTTTTTAAGTTCTAAGAGAATTTTACTTTTTCATTTTGATGATGACAGCATGCTTGTGAAGGGTGCTTGAGCAAATGTGGGGATGAAGAACAAGATGAGGCAGGAAGAGAGGCAGATTCTGAAGAGCTTGGAATGTATATAAGGAACAGAAATCTTTGTAGGAGGAGGTTAAGGGCTATTGTGGAATCGGAAGGGAAGACTCAAAGCTGCATTTACATAGCACTTTACATAATAAGAGAAAGTGTCAATGTCCGTATCATAGAATAGGGTTACCAATGGAGATTATATGGTTTTCCTTTAACACACTCTTTGATACCCAAAACTGCAATGAAATTTGGTTTTTATCTTCAGTGTGATGGGAAGCTGCTACTGTTTTTAAGCAAGGAGTGACATGATTGTGTGTCTGTTATCTTTTTGGAATTGAGTGAGAATACATTACAGGCAAAGAAGCTATTCCTTACAACTATTAATAACATTTTTTGCATTATCAGCTTGGGGTACAAAATGAGGGAGTCATAGATCTTTTAATATTAAATGAAATGATTCTTTGACCCCATCTATTTATTCCAAGAATGACTTTTTCCTCTTCCTATTGTCCCACCCTCCCACACCCCAGCCCTTGGGTCAGATGCAGGACATCCAGTGGCCCAGTGAAGTCCCTCCCCATTGCATCAAAAGGCAAGAGCGTGAAGCCAAATGTTGCTTTGTTCCCTCTGTGTCTTCCTGCCACTGGCCCTGGAAGTAAGTGCAACTGTGGAAGTACAGGGCAGAAAGGATTGATTAAAGCCCCAGGTTTTTGGCTGGAGGATGGCAAAAGGGAACTCTAGGGAACTGGAAATGTCAAGGAGATTGTGAGAGGGAGGAACTTGGGAAATTAACACCGTAGCATTATGAACTCCAGAGCTCATCCTCAAGCTGTGGGAGGTGGGGGTTGGGGGGTGAGGGGGGCGGGATCTTCTCCTCATTCTCATATCGCAGGCATTGAGGGGATGACATGAATGTAAAATGGTAGAGTAAGGAACTCTGGAATTCTGCTCCTCCATAAAAGCAACAGCAAAGCTGGCAAAAAAAAAAAAAAAACCTGTCAGAATCTGCTTTTTTGGAACTCTGGAAATTAAGCAAAATGGCTTGTGGCAACCTGGGAAGTGCTTATTTGAGAAAAATGGCTGAATCTTGATAAGAAAAGTGAGCATTGTGCCATTTTAATTTACCCCAGTCCCATCCCCTGTTCTCTAGCTCAGTGGTAGCCTTGGAAATAACAGCCTGCATTCCCCATACCAGTAGGAGCAGAAAGAATTTCATATGCAAAGAATTGTAATTATTTGTTTTGTCCTATCTGGTGGCTCCTTGAAAGGCTGGCTCAAAAGGCTTGTCTTTATTTCTCCTGACTTGGAACAGGCCCAGTGCTAAAGCTACTAGTTAGAAGGGTGGAGAAAGGGTTGCCAAAAACATTTACAGGCAAATGTTTTAGTCTATGCTCCCTGAGGTGATAGATGAGAGTTGGGACAAACAACAGACTAACCAAAAATGTCAGGAGAAAGGCTGACATCCATAAGAGCTTTGAAAAGCCCTGACACATTCCTAGGAATCTAGAAGGCCATGTGTATGCATAGGACTGTGTGCACACTCAGGAAAGACCTGAGAAGGCTGTACACTCTCACTTCTGGCTGATCTTGAGGCTCTGTGCAAGCAGGAAATGAAAGCTAAGGCAGAGATGCAAACTGCCTGACTGAGTGTTGAAAACATCCCCCTATATACACATAGAGCTTCTCAGAAAAGACAGGGAGATTTTTTTGGTTCCAGAAGTTTAAGGAACTCTCTTTCTAATTATTAAATGACCACTGATGGAACACAGACTTCAGTGACCACACAAGACAAAGAATATAGACTTTACAGAATTATTTCAGAAAAATCACTAAACAAACAATAACTACTACAATAAGAAGCAACAACAAAAAACCTAGAAAAGACAGAGAATCTGATTTCTAGAGTTGCCATATTATAATATTCAAAATGTCCTGTTTTAAATAAAAATCATAAAACATGCAAAGAAACAAGAAACTATGGCCCACACATAGGAAAAAGGGCAATCATTAGACATCATCCCTTAGGAACCCTGGATGTTAGACATTTTAACAGAGACTTTAACTAAATTATTTTATCTATTTTAAATATTCAAAGAACTAAAGGAAAGCATCTCTAAAGAACTAAAGGGAAGTGTAAGAATGATGTCTCACCAAACAGAGACTATTGATAAAGACATAGAAATTATTTTTTTTTTAAATAAAAGAACCAAACAGAAAGTCTGGGGTTGTAAAGTACAATAACTGAAATGAAAAATTCACCTTAGAGGCTCAATGGCAGATTTGAGCAGGCAGATTAAAGAACCAGCAAACTTGATGATAAATCAGTTAAAATTATCCAATCTAAAAAACAGGGAAGAAAAAGTAATAAAGAAAGATGAACAGTCTCAGAGACCTGTGGAACATCATCAAGCATAATAACATAGGCATAATGGGAGTCCTAGAAAAAGTGGCAGAAAGAATATTTGAAGAAATAATGGCCAAAATTTTTCCAAATTTAATGAAAGATATGAGTCTACACATCCCAGAAGCTCAATGAACTCCAAATAGGATAAAATCAAAGAGATCCACACTAATTCACATCATAGTCCAACTGTTAAAAGCCAAAGGAAAAGAATCTTAAAAGCAGCAAGAGAGAATTGAGTCATCACATGCAAAGGATACTCAATCAGATAAAAGGCTGATCTCTCACCAGAAATCAAGAAAGGCAGAAGACAGAGGCTGAAAGAAAAACACTGCCAACTAAGAATATGTATCCAGCAAAACCGTCTTTCAAAAAATGAAGGAAAAATTAAGATATCCCCAGATAAACAAAAACTGAGAGAATTCATTACTAGTAGACTTTCCCTAAAAAGAGGTACTAAAGAGAGTCTTTTGGGCAAAAATGAAAAGACACAAGACAGTAACTAAAATCCACATGAAGATATAAAGAACACCAGTAAAGGTAACTACACAGGTAAATATAAAAGGCATTATAAATGTATTTTTTGTTTGAATCTACCTTTTATTTTCTATATGACTTAAAAGACAACTGCAAAAAACAATAATTACAAATCTATGTTGATTTGTACACACAATATCTAAAGATGTAATTTGTGATAATAACAGCATAAAGTGGGAGAGGGATTGTTAGGTTGGAGTCGAGAGGAAAACACGTGAAGCCCAAAGATATAAAGAATTGTTTATTTGAGCACCTGGGTGCAGGTAGGTGGAGGCCAAAAAGGGCGTCCACACCAAAATGGGGTCTAGTGAGTTTTTTATAGAGGGTTGGGAGGAGGGAGTGGATTTGGGGGGAATTAAACAATAATTGCAGTACACAGCAAGTCCTTGACATTTGGGAAGAAGTTGTGCTGTAGCAAACGGCTAGTCCTTGAGATGTCTTTCTTTTCAGTCACATCCCCTTTTAGGCTTGCAAACCTTCCCTGTTTTGCCTGCTCAGCTGCCTTTTCTCTCCCCTCCTCCCTCCCATCCCCTTTTCTGGCTTTGCAAACCTTCCCTCAGGGTAAAGACCACATACCTAACAGGGATGAATGGAGGTTTATAAGAGTAAAGTTTCTGTACTATAGAAATTAAATTGTCATTAAGCTGAAGTAGATTGTTACAAATTAAGATGTTAATTATAATCCCCAGGGAAATCACCAAGAAAATAACTCCAAAATATATAACAAAAGAAACAACAAGGAGCCAAGTATAGTGGCACATGCCTATAATCCCAGCTACTCAGGAGGCTGAGACAGGAGGATTGCTTGAGCCCAGAAGTTCAAGGCAAGCCCACATATCTAAAAGAAAAAAAAAAGAAATAAAAATGGAATTAAAATGATACACTAGAAAATGTCTAACAGAAAAAAAGAAGTAATGAGGGACTTGAGGAAGAAAAAAGGTATAAGACATATAGAAAACAAATAGCACAATGGCAGAAATAAGTTCTCCCTTACCAGTAATTAATTAAATGTAAATGGATTAAACTCTCTAATTAAAAGACAGAGACTAGCACAATGGATATAAAAAATATGATATAACTATATGCTGTCTACAAAGGCTCACTTCAGATTCAAAGATACAAATAGTTTGAAAGTTAAGGGATGGAAAAAGATATTCCATACAAACAGCAATAAAAAGAGAGTTGTAATGGTTATACATATCAGACAAAATAGACGCTAAGGCAAATATTGTTACTAGAGACAAAGAAGGACAATATATAATGATAAAAGGGTAAATTTTTAAAAAGATATAACAATTGTAAACATGTATGCACCCACTAGCAGAGCCTCATAATATATGAAGCAAAAACTGACAGAATTGAAGGGAGAAACAGCCAGTTCTATGACAATAGTTGTAGACTCCAATATTCCACTTTCATTAATGATAAAACTAGACAGAAGATCATCAAGGAAATAGAGGACTTGAACAATACTATGTGTCAACTCAACCTAACAGATACTAATGGAACAGTCCACTCAACAACAGCAACATACACATTCTTCTTAAAAGCATGTACAGCATTTCCTGAGACAGACCACATTAGGCTATGAAACAGGTCCCAATAAGTTTTAAAAAGATTAAAGTTAACAAAGTATGCTCTCAAATTACAGTGAAATATAATGACATATTAACAACAAAAGGAAATTTGGAAAATTCACAAATATGTGACAATTAAACAATACACTCTTAAATAATCAATGGGTGAAAGAAGAAATCACAAGAGAAATTAGAAAATAGGCTGGGCACAGTGGATCATGCCTATAATCCTAGCACTTTGGGAGGCCAAGACAGGAAGATCACTTGAGGCCAGAGGTTCAAGACCAGCCTAAGCAACACAGCAAGACCCCATCTCCACAAAAAATTTTTTAGCCAGGCATGGTGGCACACAACTCTAGTCCCAGCTACTCAAGAAGCATTAGCCCAGGAGTTTGAGGTTGCAGTGAGCTATGATGATGCCACTGCCCTCTAGCCTGGGCAACAGAGCAAGACCTTATTTCAAAAAAAAGAAAGAAAGAAAGAAAGAAATTAGAAAATACTTCAAGGTGAACAAAAATGAAAATACAACATATAAAAACTTACAGGATTCAGCAAAAGCAGTACTCAGAAGGCCTATGTTTTAAAAGAAGAAAGATCTCGAAGACATTGAGAACTGACCTAATGAATAGACTGCCACCAAGGTCCCAGACTGACCACTGGGCTGCATATATACAGGACAGATGCCAACAGCACTGCAAAGGCTTTGAAACTGAATTGAAATTGGAATCACAGCCCACAGAAATCATGTTGGAACTTGCAGCCTGAACCTAACCAGGTTGATCACCTGCTGAAACAAAAATATCAACATTCTCCATGGAAATTAAATGAGACTCAGAGTCACATGAGATAATATTCAAAATGTCAGGATACAATTCAAAATCATTTGGAATATGAGGAACCCAGAAAATCTCAACTCACCTGGCAAAAAAAAGATAATCTGTAAATGTCAGCACCAAGGTAACACAGATGTTGAAATTATCTGACAAAGGCCTTAAAGCAGCTGTTGTGAAAATGCTTGAACAAAATTGCAATGACTCTTGAAACTAATAGAAAAACAGGAAGTCCCAAAAAAGAAGGTACAAAGAAGCCCCAAAGAAAATTTTAGAACTAAAATATACAATAATTGAAATTAAAAATTCACTGGATAGGCTCAGTAGCAAAACAGAGATGACAGAGGAAAGAGGAAACTGGAAGATATTTCAATAGAAACTACTCAATTTGAACAACAGAGAGTAAATAGGCTGGGGAAAAAACAGAGCCTCAGGGAAGGGTGGGACAACAACAAAAGTTATAACATTTGTGTTATAAGTGTCCCAAGAGAAAAGAAAAAGTGTGGCACAGAAAAACTATTTCAAGAAATAACTGAAAACTTCCCAAGCTTGATGAAAGACATGAACCTGCAGATTATAGAAATTTAGAGAATGCTAAACGGGAGCAAATCAAATAAGTCCACACCTCAACACATCTTAGAACTGCTAAAAACTAAAAACAGTAAAGAAAAAAAATTGACCACAGGAAAATGACATATTGCTTAGGGGAGAACAGTGATTTGAGAATGTCAGGTTTCTCATCAGAAACCGTGGCGGTCAGGAGGAAGTAGCACCATGTTTTTAAAGTGCTGAAAGAAAAGAACCATCAGCCTAGAATTTTACATCAAACAAAAATATTCTTCAGAAATGAAGATGAAAGAACGACACTCTCAGACAAAGAGTTCATTGCTAGCAGACCAGCTCTAAGAGAATTACTATAGGAAATTCTTCAGACAGAAGGAAAGGATGCCAGAAGTAAATTTAGAACATCAAAAATGAAGGAAGAGCATCAGATATAATAAATATATTGATAAATAAAAATATGAGTCTCCTCCTCTTGAGTTTTCTAAAGTATATTTGGCAGTTGAAAGCAAAAATGGTCCTTTTGTCTGATGGGGTCAATGTATGTGGATGTACTGTATGACAACTATAGCATAAAGGGGTATGGGAAAGGGACTTGTATGATAGTGATGTTTCTACATGCAAACTGAAGTAGCAAAATACTGATGCTAGGAAGATTGTGAAATATTACTACCTGTTTGTAATCCTTAAAACAACCACTATAAAATCTGTGGTAAATGCTACAGTCACTTCTCAGCTCATTTTCTGATCCCCAAACCAGACAAAGGCAGTGAAATGAAGAAAACTACAGATTAATATTCCTCATGAATATAGACACAAAAATCCACAGCAAAATACTAGCAAATTGAGTCTAGCCATGGTCAGGTAGTTTATCCTAGGAACAAAAGGTTGGGTTAATATTTGAAAACAATCAATGTAATTCACCATATTAGTGATTTAAATTTAAAAATCCCACATGATCACATTAATTGGTGCAGAAAAAGCTTTGACAAAATTCAACATCCATTCACGATAATAAAAAATTAAAATTAAAAAAAAAAAAACCCTTTCAGCAAACTAGGAACAGAAGGGAATTTCCTCAATCTGATGAACGGCGTTTACAAAAAACCAACAGCTAACATGGCAAAAGACTAAATGCTTTCTCCCTAAGATTGGGAACAGGGAAGGATGGCCACTTTCACCACTGCTATTCAACAATGTACTGAAAGCCTTAGCCAGTGCAATTAAGGCAAGAAAAAAAAATAATAAAAGACATATATCTTGGAAAGGAAGAAATAAAACTATTTCTATTTATTGATGACATGATTACCTAAGTAAAAAAAAAATCACATAATATCTCCAAAACACAAAATGGAACAAACAAAAACCTCCTAGACATAATAAGTGAATTTAGTAAGGCTACAGAGTGTGACATCAACAAACAAAAATCAATCTTATTTCTATATACTAGCAATGTGTAATTGGACATTGAAATTTTTTAAACAATACCATTCTATAAGAACCCCAACAGAAATGAAATACTTAGGTATAAATCTAATAAAACATGTATGGGTTCTATATGTAGAAAACTACAAAATGCTATGAAAGAAATCAAAGAAAACTTAAATAAATGCAAACACATACCATATTGATGTGTTGGAAGACTCAAGATAGTACAGATGTCAATTCTCCCCAAATCAGTCTATAGCTTTAAGGCAATACCAATCAAAATCCCAGCAGAAATGCACCTGCCCTGTCCATGGAGAGAGACTGTGGTTTATGAGCTACAGCCTGAGCACTAGGGCACCAGGACAACAAAGATGTCAGCTTCCTTAGTTTGGCCATTGTCTATACTGTGAGCAAGAGGAAGCCACAGTTCACCCGTGCTGCCCTCACCCTGACATCCTCAGCAGTAAACAAGATAAAACAATTTCTTAAAGATAAGCCTGACCACGTAGGTGTGAAAGTTGGTGTCTGAACTAGGAGCTGTGATGGCCTTTCTTATACTCCAGAATATATGAAGACAGAAGGGGATTCTGATGAAGTTGTTCAAGACGAACTCAGAGTGTTCATCGAAAAGAAAGCACAGCTAACACTTTTAGGAACAGAAATGGACTATGTTGAAGACAAATTACCCAGTAAGTTTGTGTTCAATAACCCAAACATCAAAGGAACTTGTGGCTGTGGAGAAAGCTTTAATATTTGAAAGCTCAGGACTCCTCTGGCTATAAGCTCCAGGAATGCTAGCAGAAGACTTAGCACTTACTGAAGAAGTCATGTGACTGTCATATGCTTAATGTGTGGCTGCCTTGTAATGAAAATAAAGTGATGCATTTTGAAAATGAAGCCAGTGATATTCCAGAAGAGGTGATATTTGCATTCTCTGTAGGGGACGGAAAGTCCCTCTCTCTTTGGATCATTTTTCTTTGCTATAAAGAAAAACAATCCTACCCTGTACTTAACTCTCTTGCATTCTTTCTGTTAGAACCAGTTTCATTAAAGTTGCCTTCCTGGGCACCTATTAATCCATTCAGGAAATAGATTGGATCTCTATTGGATGGCTTGAATGTGTATCTCCCTCTGCATTTTTCCCGACCAGATTGGTGACTCCGAAAATTCGGAGGCAGGAAATCCTGAGTGCTGATAGTAACACGGGGATGCATTATTTTCCACCCAAACTTGGCATAGCCTTTTTACACTTTCATCAGAAATTTTATTTTCAGATGCCTCATTTGTGCACCCTTTAACAATACCAGGCAAAGATTTCCTTAAACTATAGTGCAGGATAGTTCTGAGTGGTGGTACCAAAAGGCGAGAAATACTTTATCCACCGGTTTTCTAATCTATTTCTTTTGCCACCCTAAATGTCTGCTCAAAGATGGGGTGTCAAGCTGACTTTGATTCATTTGTTGAAATGTCACTTAAAAGCCATCTAGACCACCCCACTCAATTCTGTATATGAGGAAGCAAAACGCCAGGGAGGCTGAAGGGCTTTTGTCCACCTTCACACTGCAAGCTGGGAGAGAGCGGGGACTCTACCCCTCTCTCTCCTTCCTTGTAGGTGACACATGGTGCTCTGAGCCAATCAGTGAAGGTGAATGGTGATCTGACTTTTGTCTGGTCAACATTTTGATAGAAATTTCTTTGTAATTTGGTGGAGTTTCACTTTATTTTGAGTGAATCTTATTTTAAAACCCTTTTATGTGAACTAACATCTTGTTTCTTCAACTTTGAAACAATGGTTTACACTAGCAGATAAGACATTGCAGCAAACCAGAGTTACTCTGTTGGAATGTAGTTCTAACTGTGAAGGAGAACATAGAGGGGGGTCTTTTCTTAAAATTCCCAATATGCATACGCTTTCTGATTCCTAAGTCCAATTGCTAACTTTTTTTTCTAATTGTTACTATGATTGTTCACAACTACTAAATTGTTTAAACAATATTTTAACCTACCATTTTTATCACCAACTTTTCTTTCAAAGCATTCCTTATGTCACTTAGTTAATGATTTTCCTGAGTTTGACATATTAGTAGTCTATGAGATGACATATATGCTTTTTTTAAAAGGTGATTCTCATGAATTCAAGTAGTTGAGTTCCTTTATATTTGTTTTATTTACTAAAGTACTTTGCACAAAATGCACCAAAACCTAGAGCAGTAGTTTTATGTAAATGCTCATGAGTTTGAATCATTAATATAATTGTTGATTGACTTATAATTTGTGTAATAATGTATGTATGCAGAGACTGAGTTATCAATAACAAAAAAAATGTGGCCTCAAAAATCCCAGCAGGATATTTTACAGATATAGGTCAACTGATTTTAAAAGTTAAATGGAAAGACAAAGGAACTAGACTATCTAAAACAATTTGGAAAAAGAAAAATAACATTAGAGAAATCACACTCTCCAGTTTTAAGACTTACCGTAAAGCTAGAGTAATGAAGACAGTGTGGTATTGGTGAAGCCCCTAACACATATATAAGTGGAACAGAGTAGAGTCCAGAAGTAGATCTACTCAAATAGGGCCAGGTGATTTTTCCCCAAAAGGTGCAAAAGTAATCTAATGAAGAATGGATAGTCTTTTCAACTAATAGTGTTAGAACAGTTGGACATTCTTATACAAAAAATAGATCTCAACACATACAAAAATTAACTAAAAAATGGATCATAGATCTAAATATAAAATAAAAAATTAAACTTTTAGAAGAAAACATAAGAGAAAATCTTCATGACCTGGGAATAGACAAAAAATTCTCAAACACGACACCAAAAGTATAATCATGCCAATCACATATCTGACAAAAGACTTGTGTACAAAATATCTAAAGAACTCTGAACACTTAATAATAAGGAAAAAAATGCCCAACAAAAAATGGGCTAAAAATTAGAATAGACACACTACAGAGGACATAAGATTGTCAAATAAACACATAAAAAGATGCTCAACATCATTAGCTATATTAGCGAAATGCAAATTAAAACCAGGATGAGATACATGTACACACTTATTACAATGGCCAAAAGTAAAAAAAATACCAAAAACACCAATAGCTGAGAAGGATGCTGGGCAACTGGAACTCATATACACTGCTGGTGGGAATACAAAATGGTGCAGCCACTCTGAAAAATGCTTTGGCACTTTCTTATAAAATTAAATGTACATTTGCCCTATGAACCAGTAATCCCAGGTATTTAACTCCTAGGTATACGAAAACTTATGTTCACACAAAACCAGAACATAAATGTTTATAGCAGCTCTTTTCATACTTGCCAAAAAAGTGAAAACAACCCAAATGTCCTTCAACAGGTACTGTGGTACATCCATATTCAAAATGTATCTTTAAGAAAGAATCAACATTAGTTAAAGGGAAGGCCAAGAAAATGACCTTGTATTCTGTGATGAGCTGAAAAATATTTCACTCTGTGCTGAAAGGAAACCTGAATTAAGACTAAGAAAGCTAAACAAATAACTTTTTTGCTGATTAATCATATCTCACCATGAGCTCTGCCATACGTGATGGATTTCCCTCGTGTCTTCCTGAGTGTATAAACAGATGGGGGGCTCTTGTCAAACTGATTCCTAGATAGCCTGTCTTTCCTCATCTGAAATGGAAATCACTCTTTGTGTGGATGTCAAGGTTTGTGAAACATGTTTTAAGTAATTGTGGGAAGTCACAAAACATGGCTAGCAAAGGAGAGAGCTCATCATTTGTCCTTTTTGTTAATCATTTCAGATATAAGTGAACTTCAACTCATTTTTCTTCTTTCTCCCTTCACACATGCTATAAAAACCTCAATATAACTTCCCTTGATTTGGCATAGCCATTTAAAATTTGCTGTCTCCACGCTGTAGCAATTTACAAGCTCGAAACAAGCACCTAACAATTTTTCTTAACTTAAGCCACATCATTAGTTGTTTCTTTCACAGCTTCAATGAAGGGAGTGCGGTAGGGATGGGAGATTTGAAACACCAAAAGAGGAGTCCTGTGGCCAAGCTTTGTAATGGATTCAATGCAGTGGGGAAGAGAGGGGAGGGGGGAAGGGGGAGGGGGGAGAGTAAGCATAAGGGAAACCAAAGAATCTGATGACTTTGAGGTTCTTTTTTTATGTATGAGTGGCTGGCAATGCTGTTATCTGAATTAGATAATAAGGGAAAAAATAAAGGCAGAGAATTACAAAAGATTTGAGGGGAAAGATACTTATCTCTATTTTACCAGTGTATTTATTTTTAAAAGTTTGCACAGCTGTAGGATCTCTTACTATAGTGTTTGTTAGAGGATCTCAAGTTTGACAGTTACGGAGGCAAGGTGGTTTTTTAATTCAAAAGGAATCATCAGGGATAATAGTTTTTCTTTGGTTTTGGTTTTGGTTTTTTTTGAGACAAGGTCTTGCTCTGTCACCCAGGCTGGAGTGCAATGGCATCATCATAGCTCACTGCAGCCTCAAGCTTCTGGGTTCAAGCAATCCTTCTGCCTCAGCCTCCCAAGTAGCTGGGACTACAGGTGCGCACTACCATGCCTGGCTAATTTTTCTGTTTTCTGTAGAGACGGGGTCTCATTCTTGCTCAGGCTAGTCTTGAACCCCTGAGCTCAAACTATCCTCCACCTTGGCCTCCCAAAGTGTTGGTATTACAGGCATGAGCCACCGCACCCGGCCAGGGATAACAGATTCGAAGGGAGCAAGGAGCCATTGTATTTAACAGAGAACATTGGAAAGTTAATAGTGAAAAAAGTTCTGTTGGTCTCTGTAATGCAAGAAGAGAGAGAACCCTTAGACCCCATGGTGCCTATGATAGAGAGGCTTTCAAAAAAAGGAAGCCAGGACTTCTCATATATGGTGAATTTGGTTGTGGCTGGTGGCAAAGTTCCAGGAAGCCAGACCCTTCCTGTTCAATTGATGCGGTTTCCTAAGGGACATAAAAATAGTTCTCTCCCCAAGAAAAGAGTTCAGAATGGAAGCCAAGGAACCCCACGCGCACACACATCAGAGTGCAGCTGTCAACGTGACCGGCAGAAGAGCGGCATTAGAAAAGGCGACCCTGGGAGAATGTGGGGCATAGTGGCCACAGAAGCAGCTGGATGGGGTGGGGTTGGGGCTTAGGAGATGTAGCCAGGCACAGTGCAGGGACTTAGCATGCAAAGAGCAGCAGGCAAACTGTCCAGAAGATAAGAAAGAGGGTGGCAGACCATCATGAAGAGGAAGGAGAAAAGGACAGCGGCACAAGTGAGGGAATTTATAAGGATATGTAGAGAGGGTAGCAAAGACCTACTGTTAATGGAAACAGACTGCGATGCAAGCCAGGTCTGTACGTTCTTAAGAAATGGGGAAGAAAATCAAAGCGTAACGAAATCAGACCAAAGTGTTTGCCTTCACACAGGCATGAACCTGCAGGAACAGACCACCACACTGCCCAACTAGGAGCCAGGACTCACAGACCCATCCCCAGGACAAATTCAACTGTTAGAAGGCAGTCCTAAGTCCTGCCCATACCTCGCTGCCTCTTAGAGTTAAATTTTATGAACCTATTTAAATAATTCATGCTGTACATATTGAAATATAAAACAAGGTCTATACCAGCAGATTTTAGTCCAGGCAAAATTATGGTTCCATAGGCTGTTGCTTGATCTTCTAGGAGTTTTTTTAAAAGTTATGTAACAGCAGACGTTTCTAATCTGCCATACTCTTTTTCTGGTGAAACCTCATTAAGGGAATACTAATTATTAAATTCAAAGAGCAATTTAAAGTTACTGGCATTCTTCAGACATTTAAATAATCTGTTGTCCTTTAAGTAAACCATCTGATAATCTGAACTTAACTACCAACAATTTATTTTCTGAATTTTTTGAACTTCAAATAAGGATTTTAATTTGTTTATTTTGTTATAACCATGCATCACTAACAGCTATAGTCTAAACTCTACAAACTACTAATAATTGGTGGGATCTCCCATTATTATCAGAGGCTGTGTGATGGACCGGCTAAGAGACACGGGCTGGAGCAAGTGCTAGACGGTGTGTGCTCAAACCCTAGCTCCACTGCTTACTAGATGTGCACCTTCCGGCAAATTACTCACACTCTCCAGGACTTAATTTCCTCACCTGTAAAATGGGGATGATAGTAACTGGACCTACCTCATAGGGCTGCTGTGAGGATTAAATAAGCCTAGCACAGAACCTCAGTAAGTACTTGTTAGTAAATACAGAAGGCAATGAGAACAATGCCTGGTAATTTGGTAAATAGTAAACACTATATGTGTTAACTATTATTTCCATTATTTTCTGATGCTCCTCATGATAATTTTAGTAGTCATGTTAGGGGTATGTGAAGTTGGTAAACATGCCCAACAAGTTCCATGATTCTCAAAAGACTGAAAAATCACGGTGTGTGATTTTTCACGGTAGCAATGACATTATCTCCTTTGTTAACATTCAGTTCATCTCAGTTTAATGAATCTATCCCTTTGTATTCAACAGAGTTGAAAATATGTCAATGAGACTGGAAGAAATCAATGAAAGAGAAAATTTTATGAAAACTTCCCTACAGACTGTTGACCTTCGACTTTCTCAACTAGAAGAATTATCTAGCAGAATGGTGAACGCTCTTGAAAATCTTGCAGGAATCGACAGGTCTGACCTGATACAGACACGGTCCCGAGCTTCTTCTGAATGTGATGCAACTTATCTTCTAAGGCAAAGCAGTATCAACAGTTCTGATGGCTACAGTTTATATCGATATCATTTTAATGGAGAAGAATTATTGTTTGAGGATACTTCTCTCTCCATGTCACCAGGGACAGGATTCAGGAAAAAAACCTGTTCCTTCCGTGTGAAGGAAGAGAAGGATGTGAAAACGCGTCTAGTCCCAGAACATCAGAACAGCCTTCACCTTTCACCAAGCTCAAGCACAGCAGCAACACCAGATGGCAGTCACCTTGCAGTCAACGACTTAAAGAACGCTTCAGAGCCAAAGTTAGGTTCAGATATCAGGATTTCCACTGAAGATGATGAAAGACAGGCAGACTCTAAAAGAGAAGAAACTGTTTCCCCAAGTCTAAATCAAACAGATGGGATGCATGGGCAGAACAAATCAGACTTTCAAAACACTCAGCTAACAGTGGAAACAACAAACATAGAAGGCACTATTTCCTATCCACTGGAAGAAACCAAAATTACACGCCATTACCCTGATGAAACATTCAATGCCTGTAAAACAATGAAGTCCAGAAGCTTTGTATATTCCCAGGGAAGAAAGTTGGTGAGGGGGTCTAACAACTGGAATGCAGAGTACAGTTCAATCATGGACCAGCAATGGACGACAGAGTGGAACTACCAAGTTCAAAAGATCACACGCTCTCGCAGCACAGACATCCCTCATGTTGTGTCAGAAGCCGCAGTGCAAGCCGAGCATAAAGAGTTTACAGATATGGAAGATGAAAACTGTGTTTCTGAAACAGTCCCTCAAATCCCTCGTTTATCCCTAGCTTTTATTGACACAACTAGAAAGGAAAACTTGCTGTCTGTGAAACCAGATCAAACTTTGGGATTCCCACCTCTAAGGTCAAAAAGTTTACACGGCCGTCCTGGGAGTGTCAAATCCATGCAGGGCAAATTAGACAGACCAGGACATGCCAGTAGTGTAAGCAACTTGGTGGTTGTGTCTGGAATTACAACAGAAGAAAAAAAAGTTAAACAAGACAAAGAATCCACAGAGACTGAATGCTGACCTGTTTTGTTTCTTTGACTTTTTTTAACAGTCAAACCACAAATGGGTGCCATCTTGGACACTAAACATCATCAATTTCTGAAAACGTTTTCCTTAAAAAAATTGGAAATTTACACTTAATTTAAAATTTAATACACTAAACTTAGAGTAGTGTTTTGTCAGCATATGTTTGTAGGCTTAGTTTTTTTAATTGGAATAGGAGCAAATGAAAGTGACAATACTCTAACCGAGATAAATTGGTTAATCAGTATGCAAGATTATACAACCTCTTTATTCCTGCAGGCCACCAAATAGCCTAAGAAATGCCTTTGGACATTTAAGTCACCATTAGGTCGCTTAAGAAGCAAGCAACTACATAAGAAAGAGAAGTTAAGAGAAACCAAACATGAAGAAAGGGAGGGGCAGGAGGAAGGAAAATAAAATTTTGAGGTGTGAGAAGTGGGAAGGAGCCAAAAACATCACGTGTTTTTTATGGGGTCTTTCTTGTTTGTTTTATGTTTTCATGTTTTATTTTAAATTACACAATGGGAAAAAAAGTATGCGATTACAGCAAACATCACACTTTGAAAATTTAGGATGACCATGAGTTTTGTTAACGTATAAAAAATAAAGTATCCAATATGCATTTTCTCATTGTCCTATAGTCCTTGATAGCAAACGCAAATTAATTATACCTCTGTCTATGCAATGGTTTGTGCAAAGCTGTAGCTAAAACCTAAAAGATATATGTTCAAGAACCACAGAGACCACTCATGGCTGCGAACACAAGGTGTTTTGCTTCAACTTGAAGTTCAGACACCCACCATAGTACTAGGACCCCATCCTGGGGGTGCAGAGGGGGCCACTCTCTAGGAACCCTTAAGGCCAGCCCACCACCAACACTCTTGACTATACAAAAAGGAGCAGAGGGGGCAGAAAGGGGTCTCCTCTGGGCAGAGCAGAGGTTGGAGTTAGACCCTGGGCCCTCACCATCCCCCAAGAGTACCTCAGGGTCTGAGCGTGGCTCAGGGGCACACAGAGCAGGCCAGTCTCCTGCCTGGAGTTACTGACAGCCGTCACTTCCGCAAAGTGCCTCGTAACCATGAAGAACCACTGGGCAAAGTATCTAGGAATTGGTGGTGGTAGGGTCAGGGGACGTGTCAGGCAGAAATGGGAGATGATCACAAAAAAGTAGACCACCACTCCCGTTCTCATCCGGGCTGCAGACCTGTCGCACTGCCGGAAACTGGCAAGAGAGGAGAGAGACAGAGACACAGAAAGAAAAAGAGGCAGGGAGAGAGGGAGAGAGATTGTAGCCTGTTTCACAACAGTAGCTCACTGCAATGATGCTAAAGGTATTATCATCTCTGATAATACCTAAATGTGATTGAATCTTTTTCCTCAAAATAAGACTAAGATTTTATAGTCTTAGAATCCCTGAACTGGGCTGAATTTATCAAAAAGGACTCACTCATATATCATTGCCTGGGGGGAAGGGGGTTGAAATTTTTAAAATCATAACAGGTATTTAATAAATTAAGCTATTATTTGTTTGTATATCACCACATTGACACTATTTAATTGATCCTGCTACATGTGTTTATTTGACCCAATACTTAATCCATTACAATTTTATCTCATTCCTATATCTTTCCTTTGAGTGTCAAAAAAACTTTCAGCCTTTTGCCATATCCTAGCAAAAAGATTTCTCAGAATAAGCCAGGGAACCTATGACAACTGAAAAAAGCTGGTCTGAAGAAGACAAAGCTTATCTTTGGAATTCTCCACCTCTCTGTTCATTACACAGTCCCCCTTTTCTGAGGTCTCCCCTCCTTGCCTCAGATGTGGAACCCACATCCCATTTCCTTAAGTCCCACTAGGATTTGTGACAGCTATCTCCTGTCAAGGTGTTGGCTGAGAGGGATTTTTGATGCAATATTCACTTGTTTTTTTTTTTGAGACAGGATATGGTTCTGTTGCCCAGGCTAGAGTGCAGTGGTGTCATCATGGCTCACTGCAACCTCAAACTCCTGGGCTGAAGTCATCCTCCTGCCTTAGCTTTCCAAGTAGCTGGGACTACAGGCATGCACCACCATGCCTGGCTAATTTAAAAAAAAATTTTTGATAGAGACAAGGTCTTGCCATGTTGCCCAGGCTGGTCTCAAACTCCTGGCCTCATGCAATCCTCCTGCCTCAGCCTCCCAAAATGCTGGGATTACAGGTGTGAGCCACCTCCCCCAGCCTGATGCAATATTCTCTAAGGACTTTTATCATACAGATCCAAATGAGTAAATTCTAATGGTGGAATTTCAGAACCTGTGGCTGGGCCAACTATTCTTGAGACCTTTCTTACACACCTTAAATCACACCACATGGCTGTTTAGTACTTTACCAACTTAGTACAACTTAAATATTGAGGGTCTTTTATATAGAGCACTGTGCCAGACTGCTTGTTATTACATTATTACATTATTAGTTAATACATTATTCCCAATGTCATTATAATTTTGTCTAAATATGACAACAAAATATTAGAAATTAAAATATAATATAACCATATCTAGAAGTATCTAATACATTAAAATGAGGAAACTGCATATGTTTAAATAATTTAATATAGAACTGTCTTAGTAAATAAGTAAGAATTATATTTCTGTCCTAGGTAAAATATAATAAGAAGCCTTTTTTTATTCTTATATCCCCAAAATTCTGACATACTCATAAATAAGTTATAACATGATATTTGGTATAAAGTAAACTAGTTTTGGATTTTGACCAATGGGAATTAAGACTTGAACTATCAAAGGACCTCATTTTAAGTGGCTCTCTCCTTTAAGACAGTATGACTGCTTAAATTCTGAATATATATGAAGTTCCTATAGTCTTTCATAATTCAGGTTTCAAAATCTGAAAATTAAACTATTAATGTTGTCATATAGTTATTCCACACCAAAAATGCATTTCTGCTATATATATATATATGAAATAAAGGTAAATGAAATCATCCTACTGTCTCCTACATAAAAAGACAACTTTTTAAAGACATCTTCTGTCATAAAAGATACAGAAAGCCAGACAAAACAATTATATGATTTAATTAATTATTGTAAGATGAATATCCTTGTAACTACCACTCAGATTAGTAGAATTTGCCAGCAACCCCAGAAGTCTCTCTGTCTCCTGAAAAGCAACTATCTTTTTATAGTAATCACTTCCTTGTTATTCCAGTTACTACCACTGTATTACAAATGGTTTAAAACACCCATTTGATTATTCTGGTGGATTCTGTGGGTCAGGAATTCAGACAGGCACAGCAGTAACACCCCTGATTTGTAGTGTTTGCTGATTTCCATGGTGTAAAAACTCCTACCACAGCCAAATTCAAGCTACAAATGTGGCCTCGCTGCACATGGTGTTGGGTAGACGTGCTAACAATCTGCTCTTGCAAGCTGGTACAAGCTGGCTACAGCACACCACTCTCTGCTCCATTGTGTCTGGGGCCCCAGCTGGAAAGACTCAGTGTCTGAAGGTGACTCAATAGCTGGAGGCTGGAACCATCTAGAGACATCTTTACTCACATGTCTGAAAATTGATGCTGGCTCTCAGCTGGGACCTCAGTCTCAGGATAGGGCACTTATGTGTGGCCTCTCCACATGTTCTGGGCTTCCTCACAGCATGGCAGCCTCACAGTAACCGGATTTCTCACATAGTGGTTCAGGGCTCCAAAAGTGTGTGTCCCAGTGAGCAAGGAAGAAACATCATTTTTTTTAATGACCTGGCCTCAGAAGTCTTGCAGAGTCACCTACTCCTATTGTATTCTGTTGGGTACAAGTGAGTCACTAAGGCCAACTCAGATGCAAGGGTAGGGGTCATTTATAGGGAGATTTTTTTTTAAATTGCAGATGTGTTTTAAATCACTATGCTTGCATTTCATTATAGTTTTATCAGCTGAATGTTCCTTAGCACTATACTTTAGCCTCACCCCCCCTTTTTTTCACTTTTCTTTTAATCTGTCAATTACCCCCTCCCCACTTTCTCTTCCTTACAATTTCTCTGCTCAAGAACATGGGCCATTTGTCTTGCAAAGTTTCCCACAGTCTAAGTTTTGCTAATGGAACACTCATAAGCAGTTTGACATGTTCTGTTTCCTCAGGTTGGCAGGAAGAGTCAGAGGCTTATTCAGGCTTAGATTCAACCCTTCAGCAAGGCTATTTAGGTGGCGTTGCTCCTTTCATTATGAGGCACATCTATTTGTTTCTCTTTTCTTGATGTCAGCAGCTGTTGATGCTCCATGCCTAGATCCCTTAATTCATAAGAGGTTGAAAATTGTAATACTCAAATTCTATTTATTAGATGGAATACTTTTATAAAGAGATGATTCCTTTCATCTGCTAGCTAGTTACACAGTGGTACGGTTCATACTATACAGCAGGAATAATGATTGATTGATTTTTCCCATTTATTTGCCGGTTTTCAAAATAATGAATTAGTTCTCTATCATTCTCCAAAGGATGGAGGCAGCTATCTGCAGCCTTCAACAGAACTCTATCTTGCCTTGCCAGAACCTTGATCTTATACTTCCCGGCCTCCAGAACCGTGAGAAATAAATTTCTGTTCTTTAATCCAGCAGTCCATGGCATTTTGCTATGGCAGCCTGAGAAGACAAATACACCTAGATATCTGGAAAATGTCATAACATTTGGTATTAACTAAATAACAAATCTGGAAATCAGAGTTTTCCAGGTGACTGATAGTTTGATTTATTTAAATACCAGTATGATCTCATGGATTTAAACATATGTGATGTGTTTTAATCCATTGCAATTATTATCTGCTCACATTTTCTTTCCTTGAATACCTTAAATATGTTACTCCATTTTCTTCCAACATAAAACATTGCTGCCAAAAAGTCTAATGATAAACTAATTTTCTTTCATCTAAAAGTCACTTGCTTTTTTTGTCTAGATACCCAAAGAAATTATCATTGTTTTTCTTTAAAGTCCAGTAGTTTTACAGGAATGTGTCTTAGTGCTGGTTAAGTCAAGATTGATATACTTAGGGGCA
This sequence comes from Daubentonia madagascariensis, assembly GCA_023783475.1. NCBI lineage: Eukaryota > Metazoa > Chordata > Mammalia > Primates > Daubentoniidae > Daubentonia > Daubentonia madagascariensis. Next base: position 28,389,031 of record JAKFHU010000144.1, on the reverse strand, counting down.
GTGTGTTCTTTCAATATGTGGTTTCAAATATTTTCTTTTAATTTCAAGGACGTTTCTTAAACTATAGTTTGTAGCATTTGCTCTTTTTCCTTATCTTCCCCTCCCCTTTCTTTGTTTCCAGGGACTCCTACTATATATTTGTTGGATTTCCTTTGCCTATCTTCAATATCTGCCACTTTCTCTCTAATCTGTTTAACTCTCTTCATTGATTTTTGATTTTGTAAATTTTCCTCCTTTTCATCTTCTACTTCTCCTAAGACATAATTTTATTTATTCATCCTTGAGGTTTTTTTTTAGTTTAGTCTTCATTTCAGGCTCTTATTTCTAATTCTATTCTGAATTTGTTCATTTAAAATGTTTCTGGTTCTGACTTATATAGTTCTTTCATATCTCATATCATTTGCTTAGTATCTTTTGGCTCACTTTGAAATAGTGGATGTTAGTTTTTATCTGTTTTGTGGGCATATCTTTCTGGTGTACTTTCACTGTCTGTATGAATGCTATTCTATTCTTATTCTCTTTCATTACAATAATTTTCTATGGGATTTGACTTCCATACTTTCCTGTGATTATTTCTGTGTGAAATTAGTTTTCTTGAAGTTTTTGAAGGAGGCAGCTTTAAGGATAGCTTTTCCAACTTCACAGAGAATGTCTTGTTTTTACTGTGTAGTTTTGTTGTTGTTTTAATTTTAAAAGTCAGTTTACTTTTAGAGATTCCTTGGTCTTCAATTTTTATCTGGACCTTCTCTTTTCCTTGTCTCTATTCTGCTAAATTTTGTTTCCATGCCTAGCAGTTTATCTTTAGTGTGGGTCCCTTTCCTGGAAGGAAGCCTAGTAGGTTAGTTTCAAGAGTTCCTGCAGCTATATTATTCCAGCCCCTCCAGACTTTGCCATGAGCCCCTTATTCATTCATGCTTTTGGAGAAGGCAAATACCTCTTCCTATTTCAGCTACTGTTCTCAGCTTGATTGGCTGAGCCTTCCAGTGAATACTTTTTGGTTATCTTGGAGTTCTCCAGATGCATCATTGATTCCCTGTGCAGATACCACAATGGTCTTATGATCTTATGACTGCTATTGGTTCATTCCCACTTGCTTACATTTTGGAAATCATGGGGATACCATTTCACTTAGATTTGTTGTAGATGTTGTCTTTGGGTTTTTGGTTTTGCTATATAGTTGCTTTGTCTGTTTTTATGTGGGAACTGAAAAAATATGCTACTAATGTCGTCTTCCCAGAATTCTCCATCAAGAAACAGATTTTTTAAATTACTTAATAGCCATCTTAAAAGACCATATACTCAGGCAATGGCATAGCTTTGTAGACATTATATATAACCACTTTGAACCTCTTTATCTGCTACCACCATCACCTTCTTTTATGTGGACTATTATAATAGTGCCCCCCCCAACTAGTCTCCCAACTTCCACCATCCTACAGCACTACAGTTAGAGTGATTATTTTAAAATGTAAGTCAAGTCATATCACACTCAGCTCAAAACATTGCAAAAGCGTCTCAACTTTTGGGGTCTATGTGATCTGGCCGATTGTTCCCCTCTGACCTTCTCTCCCACTGGATTAGGCTACTTCAAGCCTCAAACACATCACACAGGCTCTCATCTCAGGGCATTTGCACTGCTATTCCCTCTGCCAGAAATGCTCTTTCTCCTGATTTCCACCTGGCTTGCTTCTTCACTCCCTTTGGTCTCTGCTCAAATGTCATCTAATCAGAAAGGCCTTCCCTGACCACATCCAACTCCCCATTGAAAAATAGAACCCTCGTTCTCTTCGCATGTTTTATTTTTCTTCACAGCACTTGTTACCACCTGATATGTTATATATTGATTTTTTATATCTTTCTACCAAGAATGAAAATGCCATAAAAGTAGGAACTTTGTCTCCTTAGTGTCCTCAATAGTGTTTGGCACAAAGTTAGTACTTACAACAAATGCATTAGCTCACTGAATGAGTGCCTGAATGAATATATAAAGTACCCAGCACCTAATAAGTATTCAAGAAACGTTAGCTCTCTTCTTGATAGAGAAAAGTAAGTGATCTGTAGGGAATTCCACCATTCCAATGATAGAACCACCAATAATGGAAACAGAGGTGTAGTCTGAAAAATAGGTGAAGCAGAACAACCCAGTGATGTTAGAGCCAAAAGAAGGGAGTGATCAACTACACCAAACATACAGAGTAGTCAAGGAGATCAGGATCTGAGAAGAGGCTACTAGTGTTATGGACTCAGTTACAACCCCTCAAAATGCTTATGTTGAAACCCTAACCCCCTGGGTGTGATGCTTGGAGATGGGGCTGTTAGGAGGTAATTAAGGTTAAATAAGGCCATAAGGGTGGCCCTAATCCAATAGAAGAGACACCAGAGAGCTCACGATGAGCAACAGTTGTATAATTGTGATTGGTATGGCCAAATCGGAGCTTCCTGGTGACATTAATCACAAAATGTTGGATTGGAGTTTTATTCTTCAAAGTATAAGAAGTATAAGAAGGACCTAGTCTGAACTAATAGATTCACGAAAATGTAACACCACTAGCCACCTTCCACCAAAGGCTGCTCCAGTTTCAGAAACAGGTAACAGTTCAGAAACGCAGTTAAAAGTTCAGAAACGCCCTGAGCTTGATATGCTGGAATTCGTCTGTTCTTTGAATCAATGGGCAGATTTTCGGTTCCATAGCCTACTGAAGCTCCCCACACCGCTATGGCCTTACTCTTGATGGGCTTTTGATGATTTATGTGTTCATTAGCATCTTTACCTCTGAGGATAAGCAAGAAAAGAAAGGAAGACAACTTACTTAAAATCTTTTCCACATTAAAGTTTAACAAGGACAGCAGAAATTAATGAACTAAATTGAGGAGTTGGGTTGCTTGTCAATGTCATCTATCCGGTCCCAACACACACAAGTCTCAGCTGTCGGCTGAGACTGGTAGGAGGACATCCCTGTCTCAAACTTTTGCGCAAAGACAACAGACCGGGTGATGGAAGAAAATCTTCCCCAAGTGTGGGAACTTTGGAGGAGGTTTTATGACAAGCGATATGGACCACGCTGAACGTTTGAATCCGGTCACCGTTGGCCGCACCGGCCCACTTTCCCAGTGTCTGTTCCTCACACACTGGGCACGGACAGCGTGACTGCCCGACTCCGGGACCCCAGAGTCACCTTCCCGCCAGCCCTTGGCTCCTCCTCGAGAACTTCAAAACAATGCCCGCCCAGGCCGGACAACTAAACCTGTGTATGTTTAAGTCAAGGGGCAATGGCGGGGCAGTCGGTAGAGACATACTCTGCTCCTCGACCTCAAGCCGCCTCCTTCTGCTGCCGGGCCCCTGCGGGCCGCCGTAGGTCCCCGCGGGCCACCGTGAACCCTGCGGGCCGCCGTAGGAGCGCCGTCCCAAGGCCGCTCTCTCAAGATGGCTGCCTGGCTCGGCTTCCCCTGGCGCCCTAGCTGAGAGCCCGGCAGCGGGCGCTAGGCGCAACTCTTGCGTTCCGGTGCCAGCGTGGACTACCGGCCGGGAGCGGCGAGCCCCCAGCCCTGCACGCACCGTCTCTCGGGGCGGGGCACCGGGCCCTTCCGGGGATGGGCCCCGGCGTTCGCGTAGGCCCGGCTCTGCCCCGGCTCCTCCCCGCTCGGGCGGGCGCTCCGCCGTGTCCCCGCCCGTCGGTACGCCCGGCCCGGCCGGCCGCAGACCGGGTCTGGGCTGCCGCACGGTTAGCTCTAAGTCCAGAGGAGTCGGGAGGCGTCAGCGCTGCCGCTGGCCCGCGACGGGACGGGGGCGAAAACCGGTGGCACCATGTTCTCCCTCAAGCCGCCCAGACCCACCTTCAGGTCCTACCTCCTGCCGCCGCCTCAGGTAAACAACCCCCTCCCCGCGAGCACCCCTCTCCTCGGCGCTTCCGGGGAGCCGCCAGGCCGGCACCCGGGAACGGGAGGACCCTGGGAGGCTGCGCCCGCCTGTGCCCTCAGCCGTGCAGTTGCTCGATCCCCGGCGCTGGGAAACGCGTCTTCTCGAGAGCCCACACTCCTGAAACTTGTAAAACTTGGAAACTTGTAAAACTCTGCCGCAGCCATTCTCTGCCCGAAGTCTTGTCGTTCCGTAGTTTTGCCGTGTGATGAGACCCAGGGGAGCGTTTGGAACTGGATTTATTTCGTTCGTAGCCCGGTGACGGTCCCCACTGTGACCGCCAGCATGATTGCAGCGCTTGTGGGCACTTGGTAGAGGTTACCGATCTGTCATAAATGTGAACACCTGGAAGCGGTACAGGCAGTTTTAATATTTTTATTGTCAGGCTCCCAAGTGGATAATAAGCAGATCTTAAAAAGAGCTCGGTTAAAATGTGAAAGAGTTTAAATGGGGAATATGTCTGTCACATGTGTGTCATCGCTTAGAAAACTTGTCTTGGTATTTTATGGGGGGTGGGTTTTGATTTATTTTGCTAATGTATTTCAGACTGACGATAAGATTAATTCGGAACCGAAGATTAAAAAACTGGAGCCAGTCCTTTTGCCAGGTAAACATTAGTTAGCGTTCTAACAGATACTGTAGTAATGTAATTTGGTCCAAGGTTATTTTACTGACTAGTATCATGCGGTTAACTTTCTGTCTCTTTTTAAACTTTCTCCAGTTAAAAATCTAAGAAGAGAGAAAAGAGTTGGTTAGAGAACTACAACAGCAACAAAAAATGATTAATTGGTGTTTATCCTTGAAAGTTTAAAGCATAATAGAAAACAATGGAGAATATCACTACCTTATTTTCTTTTTTGTCTCCTGAAATTTTCTTTTTGAATGGAAGTGTATCTTTAATTGCTTGAGTAGTGAAAGTATTCTTTGCCCTTCGTGTCTGCCGGCAATGTAATACACTGATTAATAGTCAAATCATTTTAATGCATTTTGATAGTGTGAAAAGTGACTTTTATTGTGTCTGTGTCTCTATGCCAATAACAAAGCTTAGTGAACTTTGAATTACTTACTTGGCAGTTGTTTTTTGAACTTGTCAGCTATATTTGCAAATTTGCTTGTTTCAGTTTAGAATAGAGTTTTCCAACAGAGGCACTATTGACATTTTGGGCAGGATAATTCTTTGTTGTGGGGGGCTGTAGCAGCTGCCTGGCCTTTAGCCATGAGAAGCCAGTAGTCTCCCTATCCCCTACCACCTAGTTGCGACCTACTTGCCACAACCAAAATGCCTCGAGGCATTACCAAATCTTTTGTTTTTGTTTTTGTTTTTTTGCACCTCTGGGGGACAAAATCTCCTCCTGATTGAGAATCACTGCTTTAGAACAAAATTTACCTTAGAAGACCTTAGAGACAGAGGTAGAGATTGGTGGTAGACAAGAGTTTAGTTTTAGAACATACAAAATGTTATTCGATTGGTATTTCAAATTGTATAACAATTATATAATAATTAGGGACAGTCAATTGTTTAATATAATTTTGGGGGGGATATAGCCAGATACTAAGGAAAGCCTGTTTTAAACTTGAAGTATAAACTAATACCAGTTTGTATGGCTACTATCAACATTAAAAATCTCAGAGACCTTACTTAAAGCCAACTCTAATAACATAATTAGAACTTTGTAGGATGTAACAGAACAAATTTGGAAACTTTACAATTTTAAATATTAAGTAGGGACAAACATATAAAAACATCAACCTTGGTTCCATATGGTAGATGCTAACTCTTTTAAAAAAGTTTTTTTAAACTTTATTATGGGAATTAGTTATAAATATTTTCCTTTGATTTTGTTAGTGCTTTTCACTCAAACAGCGTGTACTAATTAATCCTTTGTACTTTTCCTCGAGTGAACAATAGAATTGCTAAGTAACCCTTGCCCCCTGTATGCTCTGTTTTAGTCTTAGTCACTCCAGGCATTTAAAAGGTAGCAATGGGAAACAGTACTCATCTTGACTGAATGCCTGTGAGCTGTTGAACTTTGGCTTCCTTTACTTTGAACAGGCCTGGTTCTTAGGCTTTGATTCCCTCCTCCTGATACTGTGATTTGACAGTAATAAACAACATGGTCTTAGCTACAAATGCTAGTACTTGATTTTTTAAAATTAGCTTTTAGGTTTAAGATATGCTTATAAAAAGTGTTACTAAATATGGATAAGCTTTTTCTCATTGTAGGGTTATTTGTAAAATTACCACAAACTTAACCTTTCTCCTGAATAATCAGGAGTTTTCTGGGGAGATTTTAAACCCATTTCCTGACCGTAAGTGGTTTACTTGTCCCAGAAAAAGCAGCTAAGTCTGAGTGTTTTAGTAGCCCATTAAGGACTTCTCTGACTTGTTAATTTTTCTTGTATTGACTCCCAAGTCACAGCCAAAATCTGTACATGCATACATGGTGGCTCTGTCATCCAGTGTTCCATTGCGCCTCTCTTACTCTTACAGAACATTTAACCAATCCTGAACTATCATGTCTTCTGCCCTCCTTCTTGACCCCTTCTGTTCTTACCCTCTCACTCTGGCCTTTCCACACTCTTCATCGTTGTGTTCTGTGTGGCCGCCCCGTTGTGGTCTCTATTTCCTGCTTCAAGTCTCATGTCACGTCTCTGACTACCACTAGAACCTCTGTTGCTCTTCTTTGGCCTGCAGCCTACTACTCTATGATGAAATCTGGAATACAAATGGAAAATAACTAAAGTACTGGTGATCTAAAGACCTAGGATAGGGCTTTTACTAAGAGGGATTGAATAGTATAATTCTGCCCTTCCTTACCATCAGAAATCAGTACAAAACATGACCAAATCACCTGTGGCTTTATACAGGCACACAGAAGTGATTGTTCAGAGATATAATGTTGCATGCTAAGTTTTGGCATAATGCCTTGGGTCCAAGGATATCCTACTTCAGTTGCCCGAAGTTTGAACTTTTAATTCAATAAACAGATGAAATTAGAACACAAATTCAATTGTTTATTTGTGTGTAGTCACCATGTGCTCTGTTAGAACTTAACAAGGCTAAATTTAAAATGATGCTCATCTTTTATTAAGTAAGGAAAATAGAAGAAAATGACTAGTGATTTAATTTAGATCGTGGTTTATGTTAGTAATTTTCAGCTTTCCTAGTTCATGAAACTCCTTGAGATGGAGATTGCACCTAATTCGACTTTGTGGTCCTGATGTCTAGCATAGTGCCTAGAATGCTGTAGACACTGAGATGTTTATTGAATGAATACTGAATGAAAGAACCCCTCAGACCACCTGCTTAAACTGTTACCTTAGCCATGCACACACACAGACAGACCAACTCCCAGATTTAGGAGTAAGAGGAAGACTGTGTTATTTTATGCCAAACATCTAAAGAGAATTATATCTGTGCCTGGAATTGAAATACAGTACTCTTGTCAAAGTAGTTAGCTTTTGTGTAGGCTTTCTCTTCATCTTCCCCTCATTGTGTGAATCTCATTCTTTTAATGATTGTATATGTGTAAAATCGCTCCAATACTTTTTGAAAATTGTGTAGGAATTTGAAAATGTGTGCATATATTTTTATGTTCCAGCATATACCCATTAAGAGCATGTGTCTTTTTTTGATAGCTGCTGGACTGATGGATTGGTTCAGTAAGCATGTGAGTATCTCCCAGGTGCCAGGGTCTATGTTATGTGGGGAAAGTCCTGGAAGTGTAGTGTGCCTGGATTGCAGCAAGGCCTGGGGTGAGCTCTAAGCTGCCTGTTGACAAGGTAGAAGATTGCGACCTGGGTCAGTGGTTCCCAAATTCCAGCCAGGCCTGGCATCAGATCTGGATGGAGTTTTTACCAGCCCTTGGTCAAAATAGGAAAATTAGGAAGAATGCAGCTTTCTTTCATAAAGCTAAATTTATTTGATTTGAAGAATTGTCCTTTATTTTGAGATCATGTCCTTCTAACAACTTTGGTGTAGATTTGTTCTTTTGTTAAATGATGGTGATAGTAGCTATGGCTTTAAAAAACATTTTTAAGTTAGCAAAATAAAAGGTTGAAAATTCTTACTGGTCCCTTAAATTATTTTTGTAGTGTATCTAGTTTGAAATCTAAACTGGAAACCGCTAGATGATGTTATTATAATATTATAGATACAATTTAATGAGTACTCACACGGAGAACATCAATTATTTTGTCTGCCTAAGAGTGTCTACCATCTTCTGAAAAATGTATCCTCCCTCTTTTGGCAAATTGTTCTATACCAGCTCTACCCAGCCTTGGGTTCTAGTGTGGCCAGCAAGGATAATAACTCACCCTAGACTGCAAGCTTGAGCACAGGTCTACCTCTGGATATTTTTGGGTTAGTACTAAGGGAAAAGATCCTTTTCGGTAATGCCAGTGGGCATAGTTCCAGAAAACCTGTCCAAAAGAGTGAAGAAAACGCAGGGAGTATACCGATGGTGTTCAAGCCCCTGGGTTTCATTTTCCCTGCAGTCCAGCTAACACAGAAGCTACAGAATTCTCCTTTTTACTAAGCTTGTTCTGACTTGTTTCTGACACTTTGAAGTAAGATCCTAAGAACTCAAATAGAGTTTTTAGGTTAATCCTCATAACAGCCCTGTCAGGTAGGGTACCAATTTATCTCCATTCGGCAAATGTGAAAACTATAGTTTGCAGAATGTTACACAGCTAGCAAGGGTAGAGCCAGATTCTGTGTCCAGCTCCCAAGCTATGCCTTTCACCACTGAGCAGCACAGCCCACCTGGCTCCACTGGTGACATTAGGGTACAGCCTGATGCTTTGGAACTGTTGGGGAGTGGACTGGATGTCAGCTTAGAGGGAGTTCATTAGTGAGGTAAAAAGAACTCTGTCCTTGTCTTTGCCCTTTTCATAGCAGTGACAGATTTTGACCCAGCTTGAGGAGGCACTTTCAAGAATTTCAGGTGCCAGAAAATGGAATATCTTGGGAGGCAGTGGACTTCCTGTCACTGGCTGTGCTGAAACAGAGGCTGGTGAAATGCCCGTGGCTTTGTGATGAGGACGTGAGATTTGCAGTTAGTGGGGCTTGATAGCCTTTGCTCTCTTCTGACCCTGGGGCATGATCTTTTTGAGGATCAATGAGGTGGGAGGGAGAAGAGTTGAAATGCCAAGGCTAACAAATAATGAATTACTTTGTTCAGGAGGTATTGAACGCATGCTCCATGCAACTTGGCAAAGGGATAAAAAGCTGAAGAGGTGGGATCCTACTCTTAGACAATTTCAGTTCATTGAGGAAATACTTCAGTAGAGGAGAGCAAAGGTTGTGAGAGCTTAGAGGAGGGTCACCTAAGCTAGATTTGGGGTAGGGCAGGAGTGCCAGGAAAGGTCTTCTCAGGAAATGCTTGTGCTCTGGATCTAGAGTGCCTGCTAAGCCTGGACCACTATGCTAAGGCTGTCAGCTCAGTTCTTTCCTTCTTCCCATCCACAATGCTAACAGCCCTTTCATTATTGAGATTAACTATTAGATTGATAATGAATACGCTGATTGTCAGAGTCTTTTGTAATCAAATCAGAAAAGCATACCACATGGGCCATCTGGAAAATGAAAATAGCCATTGTTGTACAGATGTCTTGTTTATTTTTTACATATTCACTGTTTGGCCTGTTTATGTACCATTCTTTTTTGTCCCTTACCATAAGTCTTATTTCCTCAGTTGGATTGTGAATCCCTTAAAGGCAAAAACTTTATCTTTTAGGTGTTTTATATAATCCTTTTTGCAGATAGGCTTTATAGATGGTTGTAGACTGATTTTTGTAGTATTTTAATTCATGAATACATTGCTTTTGAAAGACCAAAGGAGTTGTAGCTTGGAACTGTGAACAATGTAACCAACTGTAGTATCTACATGTAAAGTATAAACCTTAGCATTAGGTTTATATTTTTCCTATAGAACTTTAAGAATGTTTGGAGCTGCCCATTCCTTAGGCTACTGCTGCAGTACCTTAGGCCAGCATTTTGTTACTAACCTCCTAACTCCTTACCATCACTACCTTTACCTTGCTACTCCTGCTCAAAACTCTTAATGAACCTCCATAAATAAAATCCTACTTAAATATGATGAAATTCAAATTCTTTAACCTCTGTAATTTGCTAACATTCTACCTCACTGACTTCATTTTTCACTATTTCCCAGTATTGATACTTGCTTCAATCAGGCTGATTCCTTGGTCTCTCCCAGATGTTTTATTCCTTATTTAGGCCTTTGTTATCGCACATTCTTTACTATCTCAACCCTCTTCTTCCTTCAAGATTTCATTCTAGTCTCTTCCTGATATCTCCACTGTAACCTTTTTCCCACCCTCCATTGTGGGTGGTACTCAATGGATATGGTACTAGATAACATGTTTTTTTGTATTGTGTATGACCTGTAGAATCAGACTCTGTTAGTACCAGTGACAGCATCAGACATTTTGTGTTTATCCTCTACATAGTTTCAACTTTCTATGACTTTCAGGCCACTTTAATTCCTGAAATTATCTAAAACTAGGGTGACCAACTTGTCCCAGTTTGCCTGAGACTGTCCTAGTTTTAGTGCTAAAAGGCCCACATCCTGGGGAAACCCTCCATCCGGGCAAACTGGAACAGTCAGTCACCCTGTTCAAAGCCACGGGTTAAATTATGCTTTGGGGCTATACGCATTCCATAGGTTAATTAGCCACTGTGCTCAGTGAGACTTTGTCTTAATCTATTTTCCAAGCTAAAATTGATGGGAAAGATTATTTCTATTCATTAAACATGCATTTCTAAATGTGTAAGGTTTTGGGAGAGATAATATAACATGGTTTTTTGGTCCTCTGGGAGTTAAAAGCTTTCCTAGCTATACCATTTTGAGATTTATTAACCTTAATTATATTTCCTTTCTCATTTGTCTTTACAGATGAAAGGGTCTTGAGAAACAAACTTTGATAATTTCTTGATTTCCTTCCCACGTTGTGGTAGGGACTCTTGGCCCATTATCTTCTAATTTAGAAGGTTTTTCTGTGACGCTTTTTGCTTACCCCACACTGAAGTTAATTTCCTGCTTTGCTTTATCCTTCGTGAGTCTTCCCTGTGGCTTCCACCATAGGTGTTGGGGAGAGCTTGGTGGTGCAGATAGTCCCACCCGGCTGATGGTGTTGAGCACAGAGCTGGGAGAGAGGAGCCTGGTGGGTTCTCACAGGCTGGCGCGGTCTCTAGCATGCCCTCCCTCTACTGCGTGAACAGCCAGGAGCAGTCTCAATGAAAACTTCATGTCCCCTGGGGTTTTGAAGCTTTTATTATGAGTTTTCTCTTCAGGGTTACTAATTTAAAATGTAAACAAGAGTAGTCTCAGTACTCTTCTTTTTATATATCCTCTCTAGGAAGAGGCCACTTTGTATCTTCTTTTTCTTCCCTGTCTGTAAGCTGATTTTCCAGCCCTCTGTGTTACACAGTGCATCAGTGCATGACAGTAGCTTGTGGCAGCTCCTCTCCAGCATTCCTTTTTTTTAAGTTTTGAGCAGGTAACTGTCATGTGAGCAGACAGCCATATATGATCCAAATATTTTGAAGACTAGTTCTATGTGAACAAAATTTGGTGTTATCAAATAAAACTCAAGCCAGGTTAACTTGACACTTATTTAATTATATGACTATAATATAATAGGAAGACCTAATTGTTGCATATCCCCAGAAGCGCCCTTCTTTTCTTCCTCCCCATCCTGCCCTAGTTCAATTCTTTGCTCTCTGCCAAAAGCTCATTTCCATTCTCTAAGAAAAAGCTGGGTGACACTTAATTTTCCTTAAAAGACCCTAGCCCAGAGAGTCCCTATTTTACTTTTATGTTGTCAATTTTGTGGGGTTTTTGTCCATTTTTTTCTTTAGTAGTTTTGTTTTGAAATAAATTTGGATTTATAAGAGTTATATAAAAGAGTAGAGAGTTAATGTGAACTCTTAACTCGGCTTCCTCTAATTTTATTATATCTTATATAACCTTGGTAAATTTAGCTAAACTAAGAAATTAACAATACTGTTAACTAACTTACAGGTTTTATTCACATTTCCCTAGTTTTTCCACTAATGTCCTTTATCTGTTTCAGGATCCCATTCAGTTTAGCACATGGCAGTTAGTCATCATATCTCCTTAGTCTGTGACAGTTTCTCCATCTCTTCTTGTCTTTCAAGACCTTGATACTTTTTTCCTATTGAATTAGATTTTCATTTTTCCTCAAATAATACCTATAAAAGCTCTTTAAACATAGAAATATATCTAATAAAATAGGAATAATTTTATAATTAGATTTTCTGTTCTGACAAAGCATCCCCTAGAAACTTCATCAAATTGACCTTAAAATTTAGTCATAATTTCAGTCTTAGAGAAAAGTTGCAAATAATAGTAGGAAGAATCTGTGTTATACTCTTTACTCAGATTTCCAAACAAAACCATGACACTTTTAATGAGTATTGTTCAGGTAGTATTTTATAGTATGTCCCTCAATTTGGGTTTGTTTGATGTTTTCTTTTTATTAGGCAGAGGTTATGGATTTGGGGGGAGACCACCACAGGGCTGATAACCCTTGACCTTGCATCATGTGAGAAGGCACAGAACATCAACATGATTGGTTACTGGTGATGTTAACCTCAGTCGCGCCAGGTTAAAGTGGTGTCTTTCAGGTTTCTCCTCTGAAAAGTTACTATTTTCACCCACATTCAAGGGATTGGCAACTAAAGTCCACGTCCTGGAGGGAGGAGAATCAAGAATTTGTGCGCATGTGTTAAAACTAGCACGGTAATTAGTAAATACTTTGGGGAAGATAGCTTTTTGCCTATACAAATAACCTGTTTCTCCTTAAAGTTTTGCTCAGTAATTTTAGCTTTCATCAGTGCATATTGCCCACAGCACTCATTCAGTCAATCATAGATATTTAGTGCACAGCAGTATCTCAGTTTTTGCCGTGGTGTTCTAATCGTGATTTTCTATTTCCCTTATTCCTTATACATTTATTGGTTGGAATTCCTCCATAAGGAAGACTTGTCTCTTCTCCCCCATTTATTTTTTTATGTATTCAGTCATCTGTCTACATCAGTGTGGATTTACAGATATTCATGTTGTTCTTTACATTATAATCTAGCATTATTGTTGCTGCTTTTGTTGTACAGATTGTTCCAGCTTTGTCCATTGGGAGTCTTTCATCTATCCTTTTGAAATGCTCTCCCCGTCTATTTATTTCCACTCCCTTATTTTCTGGCATTCTAGCACTACCAGAGGCTCCCGACTCATCCTGTTTTCCTTGCCCCGGCCTTTGAATTAGCCATTTCTCTAAGGAACCCTGGTTCCTTTTATTGGAGAATGGTATTTAGAAACCAACGTCTGGGTATGAGTGTACATATTGTTGCTGGAATGTCACTGCTTTCGGGGGGCAGAGCTAGAAAATATGCACATGTATACTAACCCATGTGTACACACATCTCTTCGTAACTGTATCTCTCTCTGTCTATATTAAGGCAAACTTGAGTTCATACTGCTATCTCAGACTCTAATCTGGCCTCGCAGGGTTCATTCACAGATTTGTGCTTTTGCTGATGGAGTATGGGTGGTACAGCAGTTAGACCTGGTTTCCACATTTACTTTCTGCTGAGTGCTATAGCTCACTGTGAGACAGGAGTCTTTTGACTTGACTCTAGTAGACAAATTCCAGCAGAAAGTTTGTCCTCATCACTCCTCTGAGTGGTCGTCCAGGGCTCTCTGAGGTGGCTGTGACATTGCAGTTTGAAAGGTGCTTCACTTCTCACCTTTTAGACGGGAAGTGCTTAATTGTATCTTCTAAGCCTTGTTTCACATCATTTTGAGAGTTGTCACTTAAGTAACCATCTCTAACACTGGGGTCAGCAAGCCTTTTCTATAAAGTACCAGATGGTAAACATTTTAGGTTTTGTGGGCCATAAGGTCTCTGTCAAGTACACGGCTCTGCCTTTGTCCTGTGAAAGCAGCCATAGACAGTACACAAACAAATGAGCATGGCTGTGTTTCATTAACATTTCATTTACAAGAACAGTTTTGTGTTTGGCCTATGGGGCATGGTTTACCATCCCCTGGACCTATTAAATGCATTCTCCTCCTTTTCTTTGTCTCATTCTCTCTGCATTCACAGGCTTGACATTTTACGTTTGTACATCAATAAAAGAATCAGGTTTCTAGAAAAGAAGGGCTGTTCGTGAGTGTGTGCCTCCTAAATATAGTTAGCTGATTGTGATGGTGTGGCCCCAAGGCCCTGCCACATGAGCCCTCCATCTCTTTCTTCCTATTACTACTCCTGCTCCCCTTCTCAACAACCTAAAATCCTGTGGTATGGTTTGATTTGGGTTTTTTTAAGTGAACTTTTATTTGAGTATAACATACTAAGAGATATGTATGGATCATAAGTGTTAGAACTGGATGAATTTTTGTAGCATCATTTGAAGAGTCTGTTTTTGGATGAGTCGATTAGGTAAGAAAGGTGGCACAGTATGTGGTGATGAAGGTTATACTATGTGAGCCAATAGTTTTGGTGTGAGAAGGTCAGTGTTACAGGAGTATGTCCTCTGTCTCCACTGGCAGTGATTAGTTTAGTTGTTTAAGTTAAGTTTTATAGTTGGTAGCTAAGATTTACCAGAGGGGAGAAAGGGTTGAGTATTCAGTAGCCCAGATTCTGATATGAGTGTCAGTAAGCTTCCTATTGAAAGAGCTCTAGACAGTAGTCCCCAGCCTTTTTGGCACTATGGACCACTTTCATGGAAGACAGTTTTTCCACAGATGGCGGCGTGGGGGCGGAGGTCAGGCCATGATGTGAGCGATGGGGAGCAGCTGTAAATACAGATGAAGCTTCGCTAGCTGGCCCACCACTCACCTCCTGCTGTGTGGCCCAGTTCCTAACAGGCCATGGGGTGGTATCAGCCCACCACCCAGGGGCTGGGGACCACAGCTCTAGAAGATTTAAATTTTATGTGTTTGAATTATTCAATGAGTTTTTATGTATATTTTTGTCATTTAAAATTTTTTTCTCACTAGCATCTAGTTAAGGCCAGTATTTTGAATCTTTAATACAGTTTTGGATTCCAGAACATTTAATTTTATGTAAGTATAGGAAAACAAGTATTGGATTTGAAATTAGAACATTTGGTTATAAGTTCCAAGTTTACTTCTTACTATTTTTAAGATCTTAGGAAAGTAATTTAACCTCTTTGGGTCTAAGTCCTTTATCTGTGTATTAAGGAAGACATCTGCCTTCCTTAACTTACAGGTTGTTGAAAGAATCAGACAACAAAAGTTGAGAAACTTCCATTGGTAGATTTTACAGCTCTTTGTGCATGTGTAGGCAAGCAGTGGCAGTTCTGTGACTTTTTTCTAACTTTATGTAAATTTACCTGAACAACCCTTATCTTCCAGCTGGCTTAGCTGCTTGGCCATATTGAATTACTGTTTTTTTTTCTATCTAGAACAGCTTCTGGTGGTGGTTGTCTGCTGAACCATGTGTTGTGAAGTGATTTTATTCGTTCAGCCATTCAACACTCATTTAACAGGCACCTACTGTGTGCTATGCACTGTTCTAGGCAAAAAAGTTTCAGCATTTAGTAAAAATCAGACCATCTTCTACCCTCGTGGAGCATATAATCCTGACAGTATGACAGGAATTAATTTAAAAAATATATATGCAGAGAGAGATATAGATAGATATGAAATTATAGCTGTGGTAAGTGCTAGAATTACAAGTATATTAATGCTATGATAGGGAGATTTAATCTAGGAAGGAAGACTAAAAAAAAAAAAAAAAAGACATTCCCGAGACAGTGGTTGGGCTAAGGGAGAAGGAAAAAATATTCCCAGAAATGGGAACCTGTTCAAAGACTACATACATGAAAGCACAGAAGCAGCATGGTCCATATGAAGAATTAATAGGCAGCCACTGTGGGTGAGAAAGACAGTGGTGGCTGGCTGAGCATGCAGGGCTTCTAGGCCATTTGAAGGAGGCTCATCTTCAGAGTGGAAGTTAACTCTAGTGGTGTGAGCTGAGATTTTGACATGAGCAGATTTTAATTAAATCCTCAAGTAAATGTTAAGGGGCTGTTCCTGAAACTAGCCTTGAGCATTTTTAAGAACTTTAAATAAGTTATTATTGCAACTAAAATTTATTATATTTTTGTTAAAGAGAGGATTATTTGAGACTATAGTTTCATTCTTCATGAATTGGTAAGTCTTTGGGGATTATCAACAAACAGATTCTATCTATCACTGCTAAAGATTTTTATAATGATAGAAATAGGCAAAGTAGATCAGTACCCTAACTTTTGTGCCATTGACCCCAGAAACTGATGACTTAAAAATGTTCCCGGGTCTAGTTAACTTTTAGTTCTTAAAAATTAAGTTTAATGATGACCAAGCTTTAAATAAATTATAGAAAACTATTCATTCAAAAGCACATTATAACTTTTGTATTGGGTTTTTTTTTTTTTCTTTTGAGACAGGGTCTCCCTCTGTTGTCCAGGCTAGAGTGCAGTGGTATCATCAGAGCTCACTGCAACCTCAAACTCCTGGATTCAAGCGATCCTCCTGCCTCAGCCTCCTAAGTAGCTGGGACTACAGGCACACACCACCACACCCAGCTAATTTTTCTATTTTTTGTAGAGACGGAGTCTTGCTTTGTTGCCCAGGCTGTTCTTGAACTCCTGACCTCAAGCGATCCTCCCACTTCAGCCTGCCAAAGTGCTAAGATTACAAGCATGAGCCACTGCGCCTGGCCTGTATTGGCTTCTTACATTTATTTCTTTAATCTTTCCTTTTTTTTTTTTTTTGAGACAGAGTCTTACTCTGTTGCCCTGGGTAGGGTGCAATGGCGTCATCGTAGCTCACTGCAACCTCAAACTCCGAGGCTCAAGGGATCCTCCTGCTTCAGCCTCCCGTGTAGCTGGGACTACAGGTGCACACCAGGACACCCAGCTAATTTGTCTATTTTTAGTACAGACGGAGTCTCACTTTTGCTCAGGCTGGTCTCGAACTCTGAGCTCAAGTAGTCCTCCCACCTCGGCCTCCCAGAGTGCTAGGATTACAGGCGTGAGCCACTGTGCCTGGCCTTAGTCTTTCCTTTTAATTCAATCTATATTTTAAAGATTTATTGCCTACTAAGTTATAATTTGAGTGCAGAGGGAAACTTGATTTATCTTTATGGAATATATTTTAAAATAAATAAAGCTGAACTCTGTTTCTCATCCCTTACAAAAGGAATCAAAGACATTGGTTTGAGAAATGAAGTCACTTGTTAATAAAACAAATATTCCATCAAGTAATACTCTGAAGGAGAGGGTGTGGTTTATTTCTTCTCCACAAGGTCTTTCAACAAGTAAGTAATGAGAGGTAGTAGCTTTGGCCAGCCTTTCTAGTTCAACCGGCTTAGACCCCTAAGCTCTTTTTACCTCAACTTCTATACCTTACAAATGAAGAACACCTTGTTACTGTTCCTATCGTAAGGACGTAAAGCAGGTACAGTGAGTGCCTGGCACCTCATGAGCAATCAGTGAATGTTCCTTTTTACAGTCTTCATTGTTGTCATCATGAAATATGCCTTCTAGGTCATACAGTGACTTGTGACATTTTATGGCATAGTTGTAGCTCACACAATGATATTTTTCTCTTTTTTTATAAGGAGAAATTGTCGTTAATGAAGTCAATTTTGTGAGAAAATGCATTGCAACAGACACAAGCCAGTACGATTTGTGGGGAAAGCTGATATGCACTAACTTCAAAATCTCCTTTATTACAGAAGACCCAATGCCATTACAGGTGTGTTTTATTTGTACACTGTTTCATTGTATCAAGGCTTTCAACTCTAAGCAGTACATATTATTACATAAACCACATATGGAAAAATTATAATAAAATTATTAATAAGTGGTTAATATGTTGGAAATGAATTATATTAAATTTCAAAATAAAGTTTAAGAAGAATGTTGGGACTTGCTTGAGAAATATAATTAGTGAGATGATTTTAAGTCACTTTGCTTCATTTATCCTCTGTGATCATTGGTTATGTATCTTTTTCAATAAGGAAGTTATTCCCTCTCTTTTAGATCTTTTAACCTGCTTATAAAACCAAAGATATCCTTTTTTACTAGTCATAAAGGGAAAAACTTAATTATTTAGCAAATAATCTTATCAATGCTGCACATTTTTCTGATTTCATAGTTTTTTACACTAATTAGTTCTTTTCCCAAAAAGCCAGATTGTAGTTCTAGGAAGAGTGAAGAAAAATATTGATAAAATTTTTTTTTAATAGCCCTCTTGCTATTTTATGTTCTTACTGGAAAGCAATAGTTCCATATTATTTTGGTTTTTAAAAGTTCAGGCATTCATTTGATTAACTTAAAAGTCCTGGATTTTTCTCCCAGCTGTTTCCTATTTTGATTTGTAAAGTGTTGTACACATCTGCCCCCTAGATCTTTATTTATAATAGTAATTGTTCTCTAATGAAATGTTTACAAAAGAACTGTAAACTTTTTATTGAAGGGTATAGCAAGGTATATTTCATATAGTCATTCATAATTTACCATAATATTTACTGTGCTGTATATTTGTGTGTTTATTGCAATCTCCTCTAGATATATTTAGACTAAATTTAAGACACTAACAGATACCTAGTATGTAGGGACACTGGCTTATTTGAATTTAGGCTTGGGTTTTTCCCTTTATTTTTAGCTTTGTTATGATCCCTAGCCCCAGACTTCACTGTAAATGAGAAGCAAATACCTGGAATAGCTTAAATCCAGTACCACTAATAGGAAAAATAAACCAATGCCCTACTAACAGCAGATTGATAGTGTCAACTATGTCCTTAGTTTGAAAATGGGTATAAAGTGTTTGTTAACAAGTGAAAAAAATGAGCTATAGTTTGCCAAAACCTTTCTCTAAAGATTTTTATTTCTAGTAGATTTTCTGCTCTAGAAAGATAGTTATTTTCCACTCTAAAATCTCCATTGTAAAAATCAAGCATGATTTTACCCACTAAAATCTGATGACCCAGGAGCCCCTTTTTCTTTATTATTTTGTAGGCAGCTTATCCAGATCTAGACATGCAAATGTTTGCCTATGAAGTGATTGATAATATTCCATATCTTGGATATTATAATGGGATTGTGGTGTACATTTTAACCTAATTTCCATCTGTCAAAAAAAAAGTGTGGAGAAAAAGGTGGAGGAAACATGAACACAACATATATTTCTTTCTCTCTAACCTTGCTTGACTACTAAAGTGTGTTCTAAGATACTGTATCCTTAGAATGGTCCTAGGTATACAGACAAAAGCTTTTAGTGCCTTTTAGAAATAGTCATCACAGTTTCTCATCACACTTAAAAGTAAGACTTGTGTTACCATTGTGAGGTTATTGGGAAAAGAATTAATGTGAACATAATTTTTTATTTCAGAAATTCCATTACAGAAACCTTCTTCTTGGTGAACATGATGTCCCTTTAACGTGTATTGAGCAAATTGTCACAGGTATGTAGCATTCTGTACACACTTTCTCTAAAAGTTGATTCCACTATGGAAGTATTGCTTTAAAAGTCATACTTCTCAAATACTGAGGTTGGAATTTTATTCTTGTAGGTTTACTTTTACCGTTTTTTTGAGTCCCAGGAACATTACTGAAAGAGGGATAAGTCAAGAAATTATTTTAGAGGCAAGGGGAGGAGAAAGAAAAGAAAAAAAAGGAAATTATTTTAAAAGGGAGATATAGAATATATAGCTTTTTATGGTTTCTAAGCTTTTGTCCTCTTTTTATTGAAATTTTAATCATTAAATATATCTAGATGGTGGTGATTTTATGCAAAGAATCATTTAAAATATCTTTGGAAACAAAGTTAAAACCAATCCCCCAAATTCTAGGAATTATATACAAATAGGAAAGATTCCAGAGAAGCAGTGCTCAAGTGATGGGTGACCTTCCCATTGTTTTCACTAAAATTTGTACTAACAAATTTGAGTAACAAGAAAGAATTTTTATTCTTTTATTCCTTTACTTTTTTCTTTTCTAGTAAATGACCACAAGAGGAAGCAGAAAGTCCTAGGCCCCAACCAGAAACTGAAGTTTAATCCAACAGAGTTAATTATTTATTGTAAAGATTTCAGAATTGTCAGATTTCGCTTTGATGAATCAGGTCCCGAAAGTGCCAAAAAGGTAATACTATTAAGTTTTATCAAGCTCTGGGTTCTGCCCTATATTTACTTATTTCAGTTATGTATGGAAGTTTTCATTTTTCAGTTGCTCAGATTTTTTTTAGGGGACATTATCATCAGATACCTCCTTAAGTAAAGTCAAAGCCAAGAATATTAATAGAATGATTTCCTTGGATTAGTTTATGGCTACTTTAAAGTATTCTATATAAAGCTTCTAAAATGTTAAAGCCTCTCATGCGGAAATGAATGTAACTTTTACATTAAGACCATTACCTGTTGGTTTCTTTCTTGGTTAAAAAGGTTGAAAAGTTGGTGATGTACTGCAATTAAGGTTTGGTAAGGCTTTTAATTCAGTACTGTAGAACTTTACCAACAAACTGAAAGCTAGACTTAGGTTACATAAGGTTTAGGTAAATGTATAGTTATGAGAGGGGCCTAATAATTATTAGTGGTTTAAAGAAATCTTTTGAATTGATTTGGCAGGGGCAACTCAAAGCTAGTAACATTGATTGCTTTACTTTTCCCCTGCCTTCCAGGGAATGTTCACCTACTCTTGAAGTAAGATTCAAGGGCAAAAATCTCCGCTTTGATTCCATGTTTTGCTTTACCAGAGGTGTGAAACTTGTAGAACTAATGCCCCTTGGTTCCGGTCTGTGTTGTAACAAATGCAGAAGCACAGAATTTCCAGAAAAAACCCTGCTGCTGTATATTGGGAATAGAGCAACTGTGTCTTAGTGAAATAGGAAGTTGCTTTCCCTCAGAACTGAGGCAGCCTTTGCACCACCAAGCAGTAGGTGCATTTGTTTTCCATGGCCAGTAGACTGACTGCAGTAAAATTGCTGTGGATATCAAAATGAGCCTGTCAGAAAGATCTTAAGGTAGCTGTCTTCATATACAGGGTGTCCCAAAAGTCACCACAATAGGGAAAATGGGAAATTGTAGCTAAATGTACCTTTATTTACAAAATATTCATTACAAAATTTTACACAATTTTTCCTTTAGGAAAAATTAGCTACAATTTCCCATTTTCCCTATGTGTGGCGACTTTTGGGACACCCTGTATTTTGATAAGGAGGTGGAAGATTTGTTTTTAGAAGTTGGAACCAACAGATTCTTCACAGGAAAGCAAGCATGAGTTGAATCTCTGAAAATGCGTGACTTAACAGAGTGGAATAATGGTAAAGGTTTTCAAATAGAGTCTATTCACCCATCTCTTAGCATGCTACTTTGTTGAAAATTCAACTAGTTAACTCTTTAGGCCCCTTTCACCTGTTCAATTGTGCTGTTTGTGATTTTGGCATTTTACCAATTTGAGATGCCTATTCTTAGAGATACTTTAGAATTAATTAGATAATAGACTGTACATAAAATATTTTGAACCAAGTTACTTTCTTGAGCTTAAATATATATACTTGTAATTTAATTGATCGAAGCATCAAGAACCTGCTTATGAAAACTTTAACTTCAAGATGTATAGCATCTAAAGAATAGGGACACCACAGAACTTTTGAGATTAAGTTAGGACAGCAGATTTTTAAGTAAGAAATTTGTACAGTTGGCCCAATGTTCTTTCAAAAAGTCTAATTCTATCCCACTCTCTTATAGTATTTTTTAGATGACACTGTTTTAAAAGTGGAAATCATAATTATTTGGTCTAGTTCTTGAGCCATCTATTGTACTTATTAGTAATTTTTGATGTGTGAGGCAGTATGCTAAATTTTGCAAGATAGAAATAAGGATAAGATGCAGTTTCTTGCCCTAAAGAGCTTAAGTCTAGTTGAGAAGATAAAACATGAACAAATGAAAATTAAGTAATGGTACAAAGTAGCAGCATAAAAGATGTTTCCACACAAATGGTTAGTTGCCAAATGAACAAAACATAATAAGTGCTCTGGAAAGTCAGGGTATCCCTTGTTTGTTGTGCTCCTGGTGAGTGATGAAGAGGGCCTCATTAAACTGTCCACACAAAACAAGCTAGTCCATCTTATACCCTTTCCCAAGACCACGTTTCTGACAAAGATCCTTTCCCCAGTGTTAAAATATAAAAAGCATGTTACCTCAGGCCCGAAAGAAAAACTCTTTGTATTTTGTATAGTCATGGGGGGAAAATGCAGAAAAAAATAGATGCAATGGGAATATAAATAGAGAATTTTTCCCCTGATTTCCATGTTTCGACACAGAGGGTTAAGTCATGTGTAGCTACCAAAGTTTAATGGCTTCGTGAGTTAAAAACAAAAATTCTGGCAGACTCTTTTATTTCAAGTGATAGTTTTCATCTAAAATTAGGTAGCAGTTGGGAAGTTACAGCTCATTTTTACCTCCTGGAAGCTTTGAATGCTAAATTTTCTCTAGAAAATGGTTTGATTTTATAAGTTGTTTTAAAATGACCCAGATGCGTGTTTGGAGTTCTCTGGTGGGTAAATCATTGATTAGTTTTGAAATACCTAAGGCATTTATATTTTTGTTTGAAAAATGAGATCTCAAAATACTAAATTGGTTCACATTTTGTTAAATGTTCTGAAACCTTCTGGTTGTCAGTTGGTGTTGTCTCAATAGTATTATGACAAAATTAGATTAATTTGTGTACCTGTATCCATTAACATTCATCCTCATTATCCTTGGGCTGTCACAGGAAAATAATGATATTTGGGAAAGGTCTAGGAATTTGATGACACAGAATTGGACATCTAACCTCACAGCAACTTTGAGCCACCATTTTTTTTTTTTTTTTTAAGAACCTTTGCTCAAAACTGAGGGGCAAAAAAAAAATAGGTGGTTTTTTAATGATTTATAACTTTATTCTCAAATTAGTTGGTGAACCACTTGTTTAGGCATGCTTTCTAGAAGTGAATTCAGTTCATCTAATTAAGGAACAAGTTGGCCTTTTTCTGAACTGTCATTTTTGCCTTGAATCTTATACCTACTCCTTGGTGGCTTTCAGACCACAGAAATTTAGGAAACTAGTTTTGTTTGCAAATGCAATAGAACTTGATGAGGTTTGAGTATCTCCTGGATTTGAGCTTCTCCAGTGCTATAACCCCAGCTTGTCTTAAAGGAGAAACTACCTACTGTGGGTATTTCTGGCTTCTGTCCAGAGAAAAATATCAGCCTTAGTCCAAAAATTGCTTCAAAAGCAGTTTACTTTCTTTTCTCCAATAAAATATTTACCATAATTTAATGTCTTTAATACCAAGAATTTCTTCATTTCCTGTGATAGCTAGGACAAATGAACTATTTCAAAGGTAATTTTTAAAGATATAGTTTTTAAACAATTTTTCATGCTTAGGAAGTAATTGCAAAATCAGAATAATTTTACATGAAAATGGGTATTTTTTTGAGACCTTTTTTAAGTCTTTTGAAAACTCTTAGGGATGGATGGAAGGTAGAAATTTGGACTTAGGCTTTTTAAATAGTGTGTATGAAAAAGTGCAAAGAACAGGACACCTGGCTTGCTTTTCTCAAAATATTCCACAGTAATGGCATGCGTGTAAGCCAGGTACGTAAGTTTCTATGTGCCTTTGTCTGTGTACCCAAAGATGCCACTTACTTAGGTTATACAAAAATAAGTTATACACACTTGTAATTACACTACTTTGAACTGTAATTACACTAATTGAACTAAAACAATAAATTTAGTTCAAGCTGTGCCTCCTCCCCCCCAAAAAATCAACCATTGTGGAAGTAACTAAACTGAGTTTCAGTTTTACAATATTTTTTTATAGACTTCTATAAATGTAGATGCTTTTAGACATACTCATTTATTTCCTAATCTAATGTGATACTGTGCTATTTTTAAGGGGCTTTTTAAAAATAGGCTGTGTTGGGTTTTGCCTTGTAGGTAGGCCTTGTTTCTTTTTTGCTTTGTGGCCACAAAAAAACATATTCTATAATCAATGATCTGTGAAATTCTTTTATGTAAACAGAGCCTGTGATTACTTTCTAATTGCCTTAGAGGATGTGATATACTAGTATTACTGGCTTGAAGTATTTTCCTTAATATGTTAGTAACTGATTTTGTCAACTAGTATTTTAGTGCAGCCACTATTGGACACAAAGCACCTTCAGAAAGCTACTGAAGTGATGCTACAAAATGGAAAAATCTTCAGATCTTTACTCAAGTCTGTGCAGAGAGGTCTTTCTTGGTCTCTTTCTCTAAATTTTTAACCTGCTTCCCTCTTCTCTCAGTATAACACTTCATATTCCCCTTCCCTGCTCTGTTGTTTTCTCCTTTAGCGCTTATAATTGTGTAACTTACTGTATTTTTTGTTTGTTTGTTTATCTTTAGTGTCTGTCTTCTTCACTAGAATGTAAGCTTAATGAGTGCAGGGATTGGTATCTGTTGTGTTCACTGCATCTCCAGGGCTTAGAACATTGTAGGTGCTCAGTAAATATTTGTTGAATGAATGAGAAATGTGGCATCTGCCCTTAACAAATCGACCTTAATGGTAGACGTGTAAGAAAGAACTACCTATGTTCTACTTTTCATCCGCATCATAACTATTACGTGAATACCCTGGAAGTATAGCTATATTTGCACAATTAACTAAGGAGACACTTTATATTGGAACGGTCATTATTTGGAGGGAATAGAAGTGTTTCTGGAATTAATACTCTGAAATTGGCTTGGTCTAGGAAGGCTTATGAAGACAGTACTGTTGGACAGACAGGAGAGTTTCCAAGAAAGCATGGTTGGCTAAGAGGAATGGAAGGATTTTCCAAGCAAAAAGTGTGACAGAGGAGATGGCTGGGTCTGAGTCAGACAGAATGTGTGCAAATGTGTTTTTCTCTGACCAGGTACTACTGAGGGAATGTCGGGAAGGTAAGGGATACCTGGTGAGGAGAGTAAGTTTTGTGAAGAATCAAGAATGAAGAGATATAATTTATTAAGCAGGTGTCTGGGAACCACAGCAGATTATCGAGCAAAGTTAGTAGTCAAAATTACATCTTTAGAAGAGAATTCTTAAGTGTTGTAGATTTCCAGACTGTAGGGAAGCCCACAGAGGTGAGTATGGCTTAAGGATGTGGCTGTGGCAGTGTAGTGAAATGGACAAATATGAAAAATTTCTAGAGCATAGTACAACAAAGCTTATAAACTATGTATGGTGCCCAAAGGAATAGGAAGTGCCGAGGATTTTTCCAAGGTACAGATTTCAGTAGTTGTGCTGCTAGAAGTGCTTTAAGGAAGACTGTTGAACAGATTAGGAATGGGAATGTAAATAACCTGCTCCAAAATTTTGTAAGTGGGGACATCATAGAACGCTTTCCTATAGGCATTGAGAAATTGAGATATTACATAAGTTTCAGGAAGCATTTTTTTTTTTTTTTTGGTCAAAACTAGTGATAAATTCTGTCTACTTGGTTGTATATTTTAACTGAATAAGAGAGGAAACATTTATTCTATTATATAAAGGACTTTTAAAATATAGTTTAAGCAACAAACTGACACATACTAGTTAATGGAATTTGCATCAACCCACTCCAAACACCACTAATTTGACATGAACTAACAACTAAGTTTTTCTTGCTTGCTCACTTTCAAAAGTATATCATTGTGACTTAATGCTTTACCTTCTAAATGATACCTAATCTTTTTAAATAAGGTCTTCTGCTATTCTCTCCTTGCATACGTCTTAAATTTCTTCTTTCTTCTTTGCTCATTTGAGAGTGTTTTCTTCTTTGGTGCAGAGTTTGTAAGCATAGAGCAACATCCTTCACTCCATTCAACAGCAGTTGAGAATGACAGCCATATTTCCATGTATGGAACTCCTCTGAAGGCCAACTATGCATTAAGATTGTTAATCCTTACCACAGGCTAGGTATTACCTTCATTTTACAGATGAGCAAACTGAGGCTGGGAGAGAGGAATTGACTTCACGCAAGTTATATAGCAAGTACTTGATAGAGCTAGGATCAAGCCCTGATCTGTTTGATTTGGAAGCCTATACTTTTTCCACCACAGGATACAGTCTGAAATCATAAATGATTTAACTTAAGCACGGTTTTTTTGATGTACCTCTTTGAGCCACCCATGCATTTTTGAGTTTCTTGCCAATTTTAATTTTTTGTGATTATGGCTTCTCTATTAAGTTTAGATTTTTTTAATCTGTGAGGTATAAACATTAAAATTTCATGCCTTATATCAAGCCTTTATAGTCCACCGAAAATGAAACTTTTTCTTTTTTTTTTTAATTGGAGTAGATATATTGTCACCGCCTTTTTGGAGAATGCTTCTTTAGCTATCAAGTTACATTTATTGGAATAAATGTACTTTCCAGTTAAAATTCAGCTCAGCATATACTAACTGAATACTTGCCATGTACTAACTAGAGATTAAACAGTGTCTTGGGGGCACAACAACGGATGAGATACCTGGCCTTAAGGAGCTCTTTTATATTCTAGGTCAACAGAAAAACATGTAAATAGTATCTGTAATCACTGCCCCAAGATGATGCTCCCAGTGACCAAGGCCTTGTTGTACATTTCATTTAACTAAGTGTGTTAAAGTCAAATTCTAAATGTAGAATTTTTCCTAGGTATGCCTTGCAATAGCTCATTATTCCCAGCCAACAGACCTCCAGCTACTCTTTGCATTTGAATATGTTGGGAAAAAATACCACAATTCAGGTAAATATGAAAATACTAAATATTGTGACTAATTTTACATGTGTAAATTTTACTCTTACGTTTATCAGAAGCCTCCAAATATGTGAGCTTTAATGATTGTAGAGTTATTAGCTTCATAGCTATTGGAAAAGTAAGCACTATATACTAAAAGAACCAATAATTTGTCAGATTATTTCTTGAAAAATAAACAGGAAGAACCTATAAGCAGCTGTAAATATGAGCTTATAGTCATCTCAGATATTTTACCTCCAGTCATTGGCTTGTATTTTATGATGAGGAATATATCCCCCACCTTTTTTAATTGGTAGCTTGAGTTAGAAAGTAATCTTATCTTTTAAGAACACTGGGAGAAAACGAAAAAATAGTTTAAAAGCATAATCTTTTCTGGCAAGGTGTGATTTCATGCAAAAGCTGAAGTGGTTAAAAACTTTTTGTGGACTTCATTAAGATTCTCAAAATAATTGACTTTCTATTTTTGAATAACATTGATGAAGGGAAGGTGAGCATTTGTCCAAAGGACAGGTATATTCTAGGCAGTTTTTGTGAAAGTAAAATAGTTTTGTCTACATATCTATGACAGCCATGACATCACCAAAGAAAACTCCAGATGGTCATGTAATTCTGTACTTTCTGTTTATATGCAAATATAATTTGAATAAACCATTTTTTAAAATCTCTTAAAAGGATAGAGAAAAACAAAGAGGCTGTGTCTCCTTTTAGCCCCCTGTGAGTTAGTGACTGCACTTAGACTAGCCGGCTAAAGCACATGTTCTGTCCCTGTTTGAGCAAGAAAAACAAATCAGTTATGTATTTATAATGAAAAATCCATTCACCCCAGCATGGTCTGGGTTTTACAAATTATTAATCCTACTGGACTTTTGTATTTGGTACTGTAAAACATATAGTAGTAATTTAAATAACCTGTATAATAAAAGTATATTATAGTATTACTATATTGGAAATACATTAAAATGTAGTATCAATACATGGTATCTTCAGATTTATATAGTGTAAATACATTTTCATTACTTGAAAAAGTATTTATCAACACTATAAAGATGATATATGGAAATACTGCCTTGCAGAATAGTTCTTATCTTAAAGTACCATGCTTACAGAAATTAGATAACAAAAGTATTTATAACTTAATTTTTCTTATCAAAATGTACATAATTATAACCTAGGCTTGAGGAATAACAGTTATTTTTAAAAATTTATTTCTTAATATAAAGTAAATTCACTTACTGTCTAAAAATAAAGTATTACAGATCTTGCATTGTTAGTCAGGAAAATACTCCTTTGGATCATCATCAGGCTATAGAACGGTGAGCACTAGGTTATCTTCAATAAGATCTTCACCCAAAATTGCAAGAGAGTAGCTGAAATGAGAGTTTCAAAAGGTATAAGAATTGTAGGAGTGAGTCTTCAATTCCTGCTAAATTTGTTTATGATACAAACCAGGTCTTCATGCTACCTGTTTTCTGGTAGAAGTTATTCAGTCCAGTGTGCAGATGCATAACTCCTGCATTAATGTAATGGCTCGGGCTCAGCAAATACGATGAACTTCCTATACGATTGACAACCTGATGCCTGCTTAAGTTACTTTTCACATTTTTCTTCTTTCATTCTTTGCGGGCATCTCTGGTTTATAATGTTTTTAATAGTTTATCAACCTAGAGGTCTTCTACTATTAGGTTTTTTAATTTATATCATTCAGTTCCTCCATTCTTACATAACTTGTTGATAAAATTTGATGATTAATTACTTAAAATATTCAGGAATACTTTTTTATATTACATCCTTCAGACTCTGACAAGTACTTCATAAATATAACACTGGCCATAGTTTTGTTAAGATTCCTCATAGGGTGACATCCTTTAATATCCTTCCATGCTGTTACAGAAGCATAAACTGCATCCTTAAGATCAAAAGAAGCCTGAAATTTCCATACACTGCAGTCAGAATTCATTAATTTGTGAGTGAAAGATGCCCAATAATCCACTCTTGAACTTCTGGATGACACCTTGATTCATTGGCTGGATTAAAGAAGTCCTTTTTGCAGGCAGGTAGGTGACAAAGCTGTTTCCACAACTAAAATCTAAAGTTGGAGGAGCTCCCCTGCAATTAACTAAGAAAAGAATCTTGGCAGGCCTTAGGCATTCTCAGGTTTTCACTCATATCCAGCATCACATGAGTAAAAGCCATCTCTGAAAAGTTCTGCTGTCATCCAAATACTTCTGTGAAGATTCTGAAGTACAGTAAGATGTGTAGCACCCCCAGGCAACACACAAATACCACAAGAAGCACTAGCACAATCAGGAACAGTGATTCTGTTTTTTCTCTTTTAACTTGAAAGAAACCACAAGGACTCTGTTTTCATCAGTCAGATTATTATTGGGCAAATAATGTCAAAAAAGTACAGGTTCATCTTTGTTATAAAATTGATAAGATGTCAGGTTATGCTTCTGGACTAAAACATTGGAAACTTCATGAAGTTATCTGCAGCCTCAGCATCAGCAACTCTACTTCATGACAGACATCATGCTTCCAAATGCTGTGATGTAATGTGAAGTTGTAAGGAAATTTCACATCAGAAATTGTATATTTTCAGTGACATTTATTTTTTAATTTTATCCTTTTTATGAATAGAGATCTTGGTATTAGATTTTCCTTTAAATGCTTATTTTA
This sequence comes from Daubentonia madagascariensis, assembly GCA_023783475.1. Lineage (NCBI taxonomy): Eukaryota > Metazoa > Chordata > Mammalia > Primates > Daubentoniidae > Daubentonia > Daubentonia madagascariensis. Next base: position 28,359,600 of record JAKFHU010000144.1, on the reverse strand, counting down.
AAAACACAGGGTGCACAATCCATTTGAAAGAGTATAGGAATTTTTAAAGTTTGTTGCTTGTCAGTTCTTACAAGATTTTCAGTGTAGCTATAAATGACTCGTATCGATCCTCTTGTCTCTGGAATATGCCACAGGCATCAGAATCATATTAGAAGCCTTTAGAAATCCAGCCATGTTGGCTCCACCACAGGTCCACAGAGTCAGAATCTCTCAGTTAAGAACCACTTTGTTGGCTCACCTCTTTTGAACTTATTAATGATCACAGTTCTCTTTTTAACTTCTTTATGACTTCTAATTTCTACAGTATCATCAAAGTGATAGGCTTTCTTTTTATATGTTGACTTTTATTATCTTTCCTGTTGCTTGAGGCCATTGTAAATATCAGTGGGGCCAACTAAATGGAAACTCTCTAAAATAACCTCAATAGTCTAAGAGTAGACTTCTGAACTATATCATGGAAGATAGCCCAGGTCAGGAGCATTTCACTTTTAGTCGGCTGAGGAGCTGTACCATAAAACCTCAGTCAGGTGGCTGTCAAGGGAGCCAGGTCTCCCTAAGATGACCCACTTTGTCAGTCCGGTGCTGCAACCCCTCATAGTGATCCACTTACAGAGCAGGCCACTGGTATCAGGCCTTTGGGACTTTTTGGAAAATATTAGAATTTCTGCACTATAAAGCCAGATTGAGTATCTGTTAACACATTCAGTAATGAGCTCTCATTGAAGAAGATATAGAACATATAAAAGACGTCCCTGTTGTTGAGAAATGTACAGGATTTGAACAAAAGAAACCTGTGAAATAGCAAACAATACAGGATCCTATAGATGCTCTCACTTTTATGTTCAGAAAAATTTGTCTAAGTTAGATCTTGAGACTAAATTTGGCTAGAGAAACAATCTCATAAACAGTAGCACATTCTTAGTCTAGCTTATTAAAGTCTGCAACTCAAACACCAAAAAGTATTCAGTTCTAGACTGTCAGTCAGGGGCATGCTACCAAACTATTTACATACCTCTTAAAATTTTGTGTGTGTGTTCTTTATACTTCTTTTTTGGTGGTGGTTGTCTTATTATGTGGGTAGGGCCTCTGGTTCAATGTTTAATAAAAGTAATATTAGCAGGCAATGTTTCTGTTCCTGCTTTTAATGAGGATACTGTTTGTTCTGTGTTTTTGATAAATATCCTTTATCAAGTTAAAGAAATTCCCTTTTATTCCAAATTTGCTAAAGTTTTTTTTTTTTCCCCAGTCATATAATAGATGTCAAACTCTATCAAATGTTTTACTGTACTTACCGAGCTGGTCATATAGGCTTTTCCCACTTTAGTTTAGTCATATGATGAATTACTTTGATTTTCTGATATTGAACAGCCTTCTGTGTTTTGGTGCTCTGAAACACTGTTTAGATTGGGATTGCCTGAAGATTCTGTGCAGGTTTTGCATTCTGGAGCGATCACAACTCCCAAGGTGTCCCCCACTCCCGCATACTGTCCAGTTGTGTTACCCCAGAGGAAGCACTGAGATGGAATGGCACCCCAGGAGATGGGCTTAGAATTGGCATTTGAATTTTTCCTGAGCTCTGTTAAAATCAGAATCACTAGCTAATTCTGATGCCACTTAAAGGATTCAAAATTCCTAACATGGTACATAAGACCCTTCATAATCTAGAGTAGTACTGCCCAGTGATGGAAATGTTCTCTCATCTGTGCCATTCAGTAGGGCAGCCACTAGCCACATGTGGCTATTAAGCACTTGAAATGTGGCCAGTGTGACTGAGGGACTGAATTTTTTATTTTATTTCATTTTCGTTTCAGCTTAAATTTAAATGGACACGTGTGGCTAGTGGTTATTCTTTGGGGCAACCCAGATCTAGAGTCTAGGTCCCATCCAATTTCCGGCCTCTCTTCGATCCCCTCTTGAATCCCTAATGCTCTAACTGTATTTAATTACATGATGTTATACAATTATACCATGTTTTTTAATGTTCTTTTCTGCCCAGCATGCCTATCTCCTTCTCACCAGCCACCTGGCAAACTTTTGACTCATTCCTTAGGACTCTGTTCAGAGGTCAAGTCATGAAGCCTTTCCTGCCCTGGCCTTCCTCCCCACTGAGAGTTAGGGGCCTCCTCTTCTGCATCTTTGTTGCACCCAGACATCCAGTGCACTGTGATTATTGCACTTACTCCCGACTATCTTATTAGCACTTTCAAGATAGAGATAAAATCTTACTCATCTTTCTGCTCTCAGGCCTTAGCGCATGGTAGATTCTCAGAAAATACCTGTCTTGTCCCAGGAATTAATAAGTAATCAGTAGGAATGGGCATGGCATGTTCGTGGGGCAATGAAGGGTTTTACATGGCTACGGGGGAGAATGAGAATTGAGAATAATGGGAAATAAAAGTCAGGTAAGTCATGTGGGGGATCTTTAAGGCCAAGAGAAGCCATTTAGGTTTACTTTATTCATTTGGAAAATGGGTATGATTAAAAGTTTGGGTCAAAGGACTGCCATCGTGAAAGCATCCTTCAGGGAAGTGTGTCTCATGGTCAGCTGCTGCCTGGCTCAAGTGCAGTGGAACCTCCCTCTGGGGATGTCAGCCAGAGACTTGCCACGATTGTAGCCTGAAGCAGGAGGACCAGCAGGAGGACCAGGATGGGTTGTGCCATCTGTCACTCCAGATTGCCAGGGTGGTTTTGGCTGACTGTTAGACAGCTTCTACTCACTGTGCAGGCACTCCTGAGCCTGTGGGCCTGCTCCCACGAGACAGCAGTACTCCTCTCAAGAAAAGGCCCCTTAAAGGAAGTTCAGGGCTAGATTTGGCCTGCTGAAATATCTGTGGGACCAGCACTCCAGCAAAACACAAGGAACCCTATGAGCTTTCATATGATCTTGTTGGACTACTCTGGCTACCGTGCTATACGTTTTTCTTCCTTCCTATTCCTGACCACCTGTGTGCATGTCTGCGATCAGAAGCACCCACGAGCCACGAGCCATCCATCCGTGTCCAGACAGACCCTTGATCTTCTGAGGGCAGGATCCCTTTTTGCGCACCCTCCCACCCTGTCTCCTTCAAGCTGCTACTGGACGACGTGGGTGGTTTCCTGCCACAGGGCTGGGGATGGGAGGTGAATGGCTCCATCGGGCATCAGTTTCAAAGGAAAATTGAGTAGATGTAGGAAATGAAGAACTCTCTAATGAGCAGACAGATGGAAAGTTGGTAATAGAAAAATTAAAGATTTGGAGGGCTTGAGAACAGAGATGATTGTTGGATGCATTCGTTTTTCCAGGCAAAATGTTTGGAGAAAATAAGCTAATGACTTGGATTTACCCCACAATTTAGGGTGGGGAGGGAGGTGAGAGGAGGGTCAGGAATCCTCTCTGTTAGAATGGTGGGGATGGAAGACTTTGAAAATTAAGGAGAAAATAAATGGAGAGGAAACAGGGGCAGCAGGCATTCTTCATTATTTGGGGAGGTAGTCAGGAATAGGAAGGAAGAAAAACGTATAGCACGGTAGCCAGAGTCCGACAAGATCATATGAAAGTCTTTTTAAAATCAGAAAGACTGACTTGTTTATGTTTGAAGGCAGAGGAGAGAGAGCCAGTAGGACAGAAAAATCGGATATGTTTAAGGAGCCGGGAAAGAGCTGGATAAGGACAAGACTAAATGAGTTATTTGTGGATGGACAAGGCAAGACGGTGCTCGGAGAGACTTGAAAGATGAAGTAGGGAGGAGATGCCACATCAGAGTATGTGTGTGACAGGAGGCACAGAGAGAGGAGAGCGAGTGCTGGGTGAAATGTGACTGTTAAAATCAATAATACTGCTTTCTCCTACAGCCAACAAAATTAATGGAATACCCTCAGGAGATGGAGGAGGAGGAGATAGTGGAGCTGGTGGTAGCAGCAGCCCCAAAACTCCACTGTTTGAAACTTACTCAGATTGGGACAGAGAAATCAAGAGGACAGGTGCTTCCGGGTGGAGAGTTTGTTCTATTAATGAAGGTTACATGATATCCACTTGGTAAGTCCAATTTTAGCAATGTTATATATAGCTGGAAATGACTTCCCTATGAAGAATAATCAAACTGCTGTCATTGATAACTTTAAATTATGGTTAATGGAATATTTATTTGTTATAATGTTTTAATGAATATTTTGATATGTCTCTGAGGCCTTTTAATCTACAATGATCTCCTCCCAGCTCTTTTTTACTTACTATTTATTTGTTGACAAAACCAGATCATTTGTTCTGTAGAATTTTCCACATTCTAGATACTGCCAGTTTTATCCTCATGTCCTTCAACATGTTCCTCTGTCTCCCGTATTTCCTAAATGTTAGTTAACTCTACAGGCTTAATTGAACTTAGGGTCAGTGTTGTTGTGAGAGTATCTCACTGCTGGTGCTCTGTACCTCCTGCAGGGTCACATGGCTCGCAGGCTGGCTCACTCTATCTCCTTCTCATTGTGATGCCACCTGACCAGCGGGCTCAGGGGCTGCCAGCCTGATCCATCCTGTATAAAGTTCCCCTTTTATATCATAGTTTTAGATGCCACAAATAGTTTTTCATTGGGAGTGAGGATCATTGCGTATGGGAGATTGTTAATTTTCTAATTCTGTCATCTTTCTGCTTTCTATCAAACTTTCCCCTCACCAGCTCTTTGGTGCCCTCTAATACAGTTCATATAAGAAAAGCAGTATAAATACTTACTTTTTCTCCTTTACTTAACAGTTTTCTGAATAGTGAACTGGTTCCCTAGAATCCTGCAAAAGTGACCAGGAATTTGTTTTAAATTTGTTTAATGTCATTTATTATGTGTGAGTTTTTTGGAGTGCTTTGGAGTTTTAAGATCATGGAAGTCCTTATTTGTTCATACAGATGAGCAGTTTTTTAAGGAGAAAAAAAAGTACAGAAAAAAAAGTGCAGTTCTGGGGAAGGTGCTTTGGAGCACTTAGCTTGTGTCTGCTGCTTCCCCTGGAACTTAACCTTTCATGGTCAGTGTGTTCTGGTGTGTGGGCTGAGAAGCCCGCAACAGAGCCTGCCCAGCCACATGGAGGAAGGAAGAGGGTAGGTGGATGTCTTAAGTACATTGAGCTCACCTGCTAGTAATTGTTGTCTGATCAGTGTCCTAGAGACTGCCTTTTAGTGCTGGGGAAGGGTAGAAGAGGGAGATAAGAAGGGAGCTAAAGCTTCTTGGAAGATGTGTGAGGCTTTGTTTTGTTTTGTTTTGTTTGCATCGTTACCCACAGTCTGTCAAGAGAACAGAGGTGGATATGTTTTTTGGCAATTACATGTATGTTTGATTAATAGTCATTCTGGAAAATATTTCAAATATCTTCTTTGGATTTTTCTTATACTGTAAGTTTAAATTTTGTGAGAATTGACCACATCCCAAATGATTTAGACTGAGATGCTAGGATGGTCATTGCCCCCATGGTGCTCACAAGTGGCTACTGAGTGGGGTGCACATGAAGTGGGGATAAATGTGTTTAATTATCTATGGGTCTGGAAGAGCCTTTAGCACAGGACTCTTATGTACTATCTGTTTATTTCCCTGCAGCCTTTCAGAGTACTTTGTAGTGCCAAGTTCTTTAGCAGACCAAGATCTAAAGATCTTTTCCCATTCTTTTGTTGGAAGAAGAATGCCAGTAAGTGATTTCTGTTGGATTTCATGAATACTGATGTCCATTGTTTCTACACAGTTTAGTAAGGATTCTGCCTCTCTCCTAGCTCTGGTGCTGGAGCCACCCTAACGGCAGCGCTCTTGTGCGCATGGCTCTCATTAAGGATGTGCTACAGCAGAGGAAAATTGACCAGAGGTAATCAAGAAATTGTCATTGTCACTTTAGACACTTGTACTTGTCATAAATAAGTACAGTAGGTTCCCTACTAATTGAAAATAGTTAGCAAAAGGCATAGTCTTATTAATTAGCACCATATATTCTATATAAGAATTACATTTTGAAAAGAGTATGAATGTATTAAAATTATAACTAACATTTAAATTTAATTCTTTGGTTTATAAGGCACTTGAGGATCTTATATTGCTGACATCTTGCTTAATGTTTCCTTTAGCATACTTTCAAAGTGCAATGATATCCAGTTGAGACACTTCAGGATAAATCAACTTTTCTTATAGTTCAGTGTATCTTACTTAGGTCTACAGTGTCACAATAGCTAGAACACTGGTTTTAATTAACCACCGCAGACAAGTTGGCATCATCTGCTAAAGCCATCAGTAACCTCCACGTCACTAGAGTGGGAGGCCTTTCTCAATCGTGCTCACAGCAGCAGTCACTCTCCTCCCCTGCCCTCTGGGCCCTCGGCCTCTGCTCCTCCACTCCACTCCTGAGCTCCACCTTCTTGCTGGCACTCTGTGCCTCTGCACACCCGTCCCTTTCTCTTCAGACATTACATAGGATCTGTCTAAGGCCACTTCCTCTTCACGCTTGGTATTCCCTTCCGAAAGAAGTTCCCCCAGGGCTGTGACTTTAGTGACCAGCACATTTATATGTTCAATCTAATTTGACATCCTCCACATGGAGGTCTCAAATGCCCTTTAAACTCATTACGTGCAAAATCAAACTTAAGGTTATGGCCACCATGCCCTCCCCCAGCCTGCTCTCAGAAACTGAGAGGTCATCCTTGATGCCTTCCTCTTTCTTTCCCCTCCCCATCTCCAGTACCTCCTTAGGTTTTGTCCCTTCACTTTTCAGAAACCATACAAACCATGTGCTTCCACCCCAGCTTCACCTCTGCCAGTGTGTCGTAGGTGCCCTCATTTCCTCCTTCCACAAGCCCTCTCCTCCTGGGGTGCAGCCACCTGGACATCCCCTGGTGTTTGCAATCTCCTGACATTTTCCCATGCCCTACCCTTCTCCCGGGCTACCTTCTTCATGCTGATCCATGAACACCCTCCACCCCCACCCACACGGCACTCACTCATTCTTTATGTTTCTATTCAAATATCACTTCCTCGAGATAAGCCTTCCCTCACCTCTGAAATTAGATCAGGCCTCACAGGTATACGAGGGTTGTCTGTAAAGTATCCAGCCATATTCAATGTGACGAGAACGGGTACGTAGCTGGATACTTTCCGGACAACCCTTGTATATTCTCTAGAGCTCTCAGATTTTTCTTCATAACATTTATTTTAGTTTTTAAATTATATATATGTGTTACAGTTTGATTACTGCCTTTTTTACCAGACCATAAGCTCCATGTGGTAAGGGATTATGTCTGTTTTGTACACCATTGTATATTTAGCACCGAGGAAGCACTTATAATATTTATTTAATACTTGTTGAATAAATGAGGAACAAATGAACAGATCTTAGAAAATAGGCTCAGAGAGCCTCAGAAATTGTTTATCACAGTCCATTATTGATACACCAGATCTTAGGTTTTCTCCACAGTACCATAACTTACAAAGCCACGCTTGCTGAAGCAAGTAACTGTCAAGTGGCCCTCAAATGACCTTTCAGTTCTCTGGAAAGGAGGTGACTACAGTTCACAGAAGCCCACATTCTCTGTGGATTTTAATTTTACCTTAATTACATTAGAAATTATCTGCTGTGTCATGCTCCAAACCTTGTTTTCACTACCATGCATGCTGATTAAGGGCTCAGTTAGGAATTTTGCCATTAAAGGGAAGTTGCAGCACTGTTGGTGAGAGTTAGTTATAAAACCTTATACCCAGTGGCAGTTTCGATTATTTAATTTATTAAGCTAAGAATGATTTCAATTCCTTGTGTTTTTTTTTTCCCAGCTATTCTATTCTTCATAAATAGGACAGATTCTCTTTGTTGTCCAATCTCTTCTCCACACTTGTTTCCCAATCTCTTCTCCACACTTGTTTCCCTCAGACATGTCATCTAGGCCCACCAGCCTTCTTTAGGTTTCTCCAACAGCCAAGCTGTTTTCCCCCACAGGCCTTTGTACTAGCTGTCCTCTGCCTGGAACATGCTCCCACAGATCTTTGCATTGCTCCTAGTCATCTGGGTTTCAGCTTCAGTATGATCATCACAGAGGAGCCTTTTTTGACTGTGTGACTTAGAGTAGCCTGCCGTCACTTGGTTGCGTCATCATGGCATCCATCATGATTGCATCATGGTATCCACTGTAGCCCGTGATTTTCTTGTTATTTACCCCACCACCACAGGAATGCAGACTCCATGAGGACAGAGGCCTTGCCTGTCTTGTTCATCTCTCTGTCCCCAGCTGTTAGAATAGTGCCTTGCCTTATAGTAAGTGCTCAATAAATATATGTTGAAGAAATGAATGAATGGGGCGACTAAAGGATTTTGTCTTTATTAGGATTTGTAATGCAATTACTAAAAGTCATCCACAGAGAAGTGATGTTTACAAATCAGATTTGGATAAGACTTTGCCTAATATTCAGGAAATACAGGCGGCATTTGTAAAGCTGAAGCAACTGTGCGTTAATGGTAATTTTATTTTTATTTTCTATATATAATGAACAAGGGGATACAGAATTGTATGAGACATGTCAGGAAAAGTGATGTTCCTTAAAAATTTAGAAGTAGGTATATTTAAGGAGTCTCATTGAAATATTTGTATGAATTATATATTATATGAGAATTTCAGAACTTCCTAGGAAATGAAGTTTAAACTGCTTTTTGTATTGGAGGTTAAAAAAATGAACCTATTAAATTTCCTTCAGATCATGAAAGGTATAATAGAATACTTTTATAAAAGCATTTGCTACGTAGAACACTGTATAGCCTTACAGACAAACTTTTTAAGACACAAAATTATATCTTGAGATAGGTGATTTTACATGTATATGAGACAGAGCTGTATTGTATCTGCAGCTTCAGAGTTCTAATATATCTGTTTGAGCAAACTCTTGTCAGGTGGCTTTGTTGTGTCCTGGGGGATGAATCACATGAAAGCATTTTTGGCATAAAGTGGCTCCCAGCTCTAAATCACCTGGGAGTCAGGAGAGGCAGCCTTGTGGCAGATCTTCAGCAGTGAGTGGGTGCTTGCCTGGAGGAGACCTTTGCAGGGGCAGGGCAGGGACAGGGTATTGAAAAAAACAGTACCTTGAATGATTATGGGCACTCTAGGCAAGGCAGTGAGGGTATCTTTCATTCCTACAGTGGTCAGCCACCAGGGCCACGCAGGCCGTGCACAGAGCTAGCACTGGCAGCAAGGGAAGGGAAGCAGAGCAGGCAAGGCATACAGTCAGGAAGCCAAGGGCTGGGCCTGGACAGCTGTTCATGCAGGTGGGGAGGGCCAGAATCAAGGCATGGGCTGAGCAGGGAAGGCTGGGAACTGCTAGCTCTTAGGAGGCAGAGTTGTTTGGACTCCCTGAGATTTCCCTGAAGGAGCCAGAGAGAAAAAGGTGGAGGCCCAGGGGATACTTTGTTACAGAATTATAACATGTCTTCTTACAAGTTTATTCTGTATTATTAAAGTAAAAATGCATGACACTTAAAGCCAACTTTTAAATATTAAATTGGTAGAACTTGATATGTAGCTTTGTTTAACTCTCATATCGATCTTTAAGAATAAACTAAAAAGCCTAAAATGGTGTATATACCTTTTACAGGCCTTTGAAGAACTGAAGAGAATGGTACTCATTGGAATACCGGTTAGAATATGTAAGGTTTGTACAACTTCTTTCCTTTTTTTCTATAACTTTTTATTTTGAAATAATTATAGGCTCACAGGAGGAACAAAAATAGTACAGAGAGCCATGTACTCTTCACCCAGCATCCCCCAGTGGTAACATCTCACATAACTAGAGTACAGCATCAAAACCAGGAAACTGACATTGGTGCAGTTGATGGGTCTTTTTCAGATTTCACCAATTTATACATGCTCTTGTGTGTTTGCACACATACAGAGCTGTGTACTTTTATCACATACATGGATTCACATCCCCACCTCCACAGTCAAGAGACAGAACTGTTCTATCATTGCAAGGCTCCCTCATGCTGCCCCTTTTATAGTTGTACCGCCCCCATCCCCATCCTGTCCACTGGCACCACTCATCTCTTCTCAATCTCTATAGTTTTGTCATTTCATAAATGTTATATAAGTGAACCCCTTCCCTTTGATAAAGGGTTAGTTAATTTCCCCAATATAAAAATTATAAAATTGGCCAGGCATGGTGGCTCATGCCTGTAATCCCAGCACTTTGGGAGGCTGAGTCAGGAGGATCACTTGAGGCCAGGGGTTCAAGACCAGCCTGGGCCATGTAGCAAGACCCCCACAAAAAATAGAAAAATTAGCTGGGTGTAGTGGCCCGTACCTCTAGTCCTAGCTACTCAGGAGGCTGAGGCAGGCAGATTGCTTGAGCCCAGGAGTTTGAGGTTGCAGTGGGCTGTGATCTTGCCGCTGCAGTCCAGCCTGTGTGACAGAGTGAGGAGACCCTGTCTCCAAAAAAAAAAAAAAAAAAAAAAAGGTTTCAAAATGTATTCTGTTGAAGAATCATATAAATACTACAGAAATTCATAAAGATTGAGTATACAGATGGTCCCCAGCTTAGGATGGTTTGACATGATTTTTTGACTTTACAGTGGTGTGAAAGTGATACGCATTCAGTAGAAAGCAGTATGGTACTTGATACTCTCTTGCCATGCTGGGCATCGTCAGGGAGCTTCAGCTCTTAATCAGCCTTGTTTCAGCTTAGGATATTTTCAGCTAACATTGGGTTTATCAGGACTTCCCCCCAGCACTAGTTGAGAAGCATGGGTATAGTGAAAGATTAGGTTTGCTTGGTTTCAAGTACTTTTAAAATATATTTGTAGTAGAAATTTGATTTTTAACAGTATTTTTTTTTCTCTTTTTAGGGCATTCCTCAAACATTCAGCAGAACTTGTGTATGTGCTAGAAAGCAGACATCTCTCTGTAGTTCTACAAGGTAATTAAAGTAATTGCTGAAAACACTGTGACCACTGTGCCAGCCAACCTTGGTAACTGCTTATCCACATTCAAGTAAATTACATCAATCATAGTTACCTCTTATTTACTACAGTACTCAAATACACTACAGATATTGCGCATCATTTAAGTGAAACAGTGGTGGAAAGACTGCAAATAGAAGAATAGAAAGGAATCCAATTTTTACCCATTATTAAATCCTTCTTCCTATTTTATGGGAAGAGTAGGTTATTAATCACTTATTGGATTAATAACTTAGTATTAATTTTGGCAAGGCATCCTCTCTCTCTAATCTTGGTATCCTTCTTTTTTATTTCAGAATATTACATTTTGGTTACATAATTTGCTTTTATACAGTTTGAGTTGAAGTTATGAGTGTGTCCATCACCCAGATAGTATGCATTATACCCGTTAGGTGTGAATTTACCCATCTCTTCCTCCCCCCCAATCTTGCTATCTTTCTAATTCATACAAATTTGTTTTAGTTTAAATACCTCCTAGCTCACACTAGATTGTGACTGTAAGGAAAAAGTTTGATATCAAGAAATTGAAGTGAATAGCCAATAATGTGGATTTTGTCTAATATTTGGTAGGAATAAACTGCAGTGTAAAAATCTTTCAGTTAAACAAAAGATGATTATATTAAATAACTTTACAGCTAATAGAATTTCTAAGTTTCCAGATAAAATTTAATATACCATGAATATAATCATACCTTTTTATAATACAGTGGACCTACTGCATCTGCGGATTGAACCAAGGATTGAAAATATTTGGGAGAAAAAAAATTTTGCCCGTACTGAACATACACAGACCTTTTTTCCTTGTCATTATTCCCTAAACAATATAGTACATAGCATTTAAATTGTGTTAGGTATTATAAGTAATCCAGAGATGATTTAAAGTTTACATGAGGATTTGCATAGGTTATATGCAAATGCTATACCATTTAATATGAGGGACTCGAGCATCCGTAGATCTTGATATCTGAGGGAGATCATGGAACCAGTCCCCTGTGGATGAGTGGGGACAACTGTATATTCACCTTGCATAGTTTGTGAATACAGAATGCTACTTAAGCTTACAGTAGTATTTTTAACAACTGTCAAACTTAACTGACTTTAACGAGGCAAAAATATTTAAAACCCTTAGGGAAAAAAAGAGAATAGTAATGTACCATATGAAGTAATCCTTAATTGACATAATCACAGCGTGAGTTTAATTCAGAAATGCACGCAAAGCCCAATAATCACATAATTTCTCTGTCAACCTGTGGGTTCTCATCTTATTGGAAAGCCCTACTAATACTTGATTTCTCTGTGTATTTATAATATAAAAGGCCTCAGAAGTAGTGCTAAGCCTGCATTTAACTGTTTTTTTTTTTTGCTTTTATTCCTGGCAAGCTGTGATTACTAACAATTTTTTGTAAAAGTGTGTTTTTAAACAGTTTATTTAGGTATAATTTACATACCTTAAAATTCACCCATTTTGAGTGTACAATTCAGTAATTTTTAGTAAATATACATAGTCCAGTTTTAGAAATTTTTCATCACTTCAAAAAGATTCTTGTGTCCCAGCTCCAGGCAACCACTAATCCACTGTCTTTGTAGATTTTCCTTTTCTGGATATTTCATATAAATGGAACCATACAGTATGTGGCCTTTTGCCTCTGGCTTCTTTCATGTAGTATATGTGTTTTTGAGGTTCATTCATGTAACATGTATCAGCAGTTCTTTTTCGTTTCTGATTTGTATTCCATTGTTCATAAATACATTTTGTTTCTCTGTTTACCTGTTGATGGACATTTGGGTGGTTTTTCTTTTTTGGCTGTTATGAACTATGCTGCTATGAGTATTCACGTGAAAGTCTTTTGCAGGACATATGTTTTTATTTCTCTTGAGTAGATACATAGAAGTGGAATTTCTGAGTTGTATGGTAAATTTATGTCCAAATTTTTAAGAAATTGCCAAACTGTTCCGTAAAGCAGCTGTACCACATTTTCCTTCCCCTCAGCAATGTATGAGGATTCTGGTTTCTCCACATGCTCGCCAGCGCTGTTGTCTGTCCTTAGGATCATTCTAGTAGGTGCAAAGTGGTAGCCCATTGTGGTTTTCATTTGCATTTCTCTCAAACATTCCATCTTACTGAGTTATAAGAATTCTTTATATATTCTAGATACAGGTTCTTTCTATCCGTATATGATTTGCCAATATTTTCTCCTACTCCATGGCTTTCTTTTAATTTTCTTGATGTCTTTTTTAAATTTTTAAAATTTTGGTGACATTTATTTTATCCATTTTTTCTTTTATGGATCATGTTTTGGGTGTTATATCTAAACTGCCTAATTTGGGGTCATAAAGACTTTCTTCCATATTTTATTCTATAGAATTTTTATGGTTTTAGCTCTACATTTAGGTCTGTGATCCATTTTGAATGGATTTTTGTCAGTGTTGTGAGATAAGAGTCTAAATTCATCTTTTTTGCATGTGGATTCCAAATTGTCCCACTACCATTTGTTGAAAAGGCTATCCTTTCTCTATTGAATTGCCTTGGCACTTTTGTCAAAAATCAATTGACTGTAAATGGTAAGAATTTAGTTTTGGACTCACAGTTTTATTCCATTGATCTTTATGTCTATCCTTATCCCAGTACCACACTATCTTGAGTACTGTAACTGTGTAGTAAGTTTTGAAATTGAGACATGTAACTTTGTTTTTGAGATTGTTTTGGCTATTCTGGATCCTTTGCATTTCTGTCTAACTTTTAGGATCATCAAAAAAAGTCTCCTGGGATTTTTGATAGGAATGTGTTAAACCATAGATCAATTTGGGATGAATACCTTCTGTATTGAATCTGCCAGTCCATGGACTGAATGTCTCTCCATTTGTTTAGATAATCTGTTTTATCAGCAGTATTTTATAGTTTTTATTGTACAAGTCTTTTATTTTGTTAAATCTCAAGTATTTTATTTTTTATATCACTGTGAATACAATTGTTTTCTTAATTTCATTTTCAGATTTATTGTGTACTCGGATCATTATTGTATATAGAATTCCTGTGACCTCACTGAACTCATTTATTAATTCTATTTATTTTGTAGATTCCATAGGATTTTTTACATACAGGATCATTTTGTCTTTTTTTCTTTCTGATATGCATGCCTTTTTTTATTTTTAGAGATAGGGTCTCACTCTGTCACCCAGGCTGGAGTGTAGTGTTACAGTCATAGCTCACTGTAACTTTGAGGTCCTGGGCTCAAGCGATCTTCCTGACTCAGCCTCCCTAGTAGCTGGGATGACAGGTATATGCCACCACGCCTGGCTAATTTTTTTGGTTTTATTTTTATAGAGACAGGGTCTCATTATGTTGCCCAGGCTGGTCTTGAACTTCTGGCCTTCAGCAATCCTCCTGCCTTGGCCTCCCAAAGTGCTGGGATTACAGGCATGAGCCACCGCACCTGGCCTATTTCTTTTTCTTGCCTAATTGCTCTGCCTAGAGCCTCCAGTACGATGTGATGTAGAAGTGTCAAGAGCAAACAGCCTTGTCTTGTTCCTGAAATTGGGAAAGCATCCAGTCTTATACCAATGAGAATAATCTTAGTTGTAGGTTTTTTGTAGAAGCCTTTGATCAGTTTAAAGAAGTTCCTTTCTATTGCTAATTTACTGAGAGTTTTTTATCAGGAATGAATGTAGAATTGTGTCAGGTGCTTTTTTCTACATCTGGTGAAATGATCATGTTGGTTTTGTTCTTTATTTTATTGATATATGGTCCATTACTTTGATTGTCAAATGTCAAACCAACCTTTCATTCTTGGGATAATTTCTTGCATTCCTGGGATAATTTAGTTTACTCATATTTTTATTAATGATTTTTATATCTGTAATCATAAGGGATATTAGTCAATAGTTTTCTTCTGATTTCTTTGGTTGGATGTGATATTGTGGTAATTCTGACCTGATTGAAAAGGACAACTATCAAAGCCAGGAGGGAAATGTTTGCCACATTTTCAGGTGATACTGGACAACCCCATTCCCCCCATTCACCTCTGAGTCATTGCCATGTGGAGTTAGTTATAAGTAGAAAGATTACATTTAAGTGCTAATTTAGTTTACCTAAAAATCTGTAATATTTTAGAGTTGCTGGAATCTGGTAAAATTTCCTTATGCAAGTTATTTTGAAGGCAGCCTAGGTATAGAATACTAAATTATCTGGTTTTTCACTCCCAGCATTTTCCTATGGAGTAATCCTTTTCTTTCTATTTTATTGACAGAGGAGGAAGGAAGAGACTTGAGCTGTTTTGTAGCTTCTCTTGTCCAAGTGATGCTGGATCCCTATTTTAGGACAATCACCGGATTTCAGAGTCTGATACAGAAGGAGTGGGTCATGGCAGGATATCAGTTCCTGGACAGATGCAACCATTTAAAGAGATCGGAGAAAGAGGTAACAACAGTCTTCATGCCTTATTATCTGTCTTTAAGGATGCACAGGATAAAATGTGTTGTATGTAAAGAGATGAAGGGGCTTTTAAAAAATATTGCATTTAGTACAATTTAGCTTCCTCAGTCCACGGCTAACTAATGGATTGGAATTAAAATGGATTATTGTAAAGATCTTATTGTAAAGATCATTGTAATTATATAGGTGAAATATTTTAAAGTTGTCTATTGAATTTACCTAAGTTGAAAAGTACCTGGAGAAATTCTGCATTAACTACTGCAAAGCAGATAGCAAGCACGTTAGATATTTTGAAAAATCAATTTTGGAATATCATATTTTCTTAAAATGGGGCACATGGGTTAAGGTGGAAAGTTTGAGAGAGCCATATTTGTAACAGGTGTGGGGTTAGTGGCTGCCATGGACTGATAGGCTGTGGAAGGCCTTGCAAGTATAGGCAGTCAGCTCAGTTTTTAGGGTCGTTTCAGAGAGCACCATTTCATATAAAGTAGCTGTCATCAGCTGCTACGCTTGGGGGATACGCCAGCTGACCTAGGCGGATACCAAACTGTTTTCTGAAATTTGGAGAAGTTTTCTGGATGCTGAGCCTATAGGATCAACCAAAAGTTAATTATAGAAGTTGGTTGAGTTTTTTGTTTTGTTTTATATTCTGAAGAATTGTTTCTAGGACATGCCTAAACATATATTTTCCTCTTCCCCATTCAACAGATGGCAACCTGTTCATCTGTTTGCTTTGCCATTTCAATTTGGTATACTAATTGGGCAAATAAGGGTTGTGATGTTTATCATGGTCAAACATGCTTCTTAGGTTTGACATGAAATGTGTTTAATCTATTCATGTCTCCTTAGCTCAATTTAGGAGCCAAGTATTTTAGGTTTAGATGATTTCTTATTAAACTCTTCCTTAATATCAACATTTGGAAATAAATGGGAACAGGGCTGAAGGATAACATTAAATAATCCCATTGTCTCTCTGTATTTCCCAGTGTCCCTTATTTTTGCTATTCTTGGACGCCACCTGGCAACTGTTAGAACAGTATCCAGCAGCTTTCGAGTTCTCCGAGACCTACTTAGCAGTGCTGTACGACAGTACCCGCATCTCACTGTTCGGCACCTTCCTGTTCAACTCTCCCCACCAGCGGGTGAAGCAAAGCACGGTAAGCAATGCTGTGGCTGGGGCTACTTTTTTTCTTTCTTTTTTTAAAACAACTTTATGGAGATATAATTGAAGTATAATTAACTGCATATTTTAAATATATAATTTAAAACTATCTTACTACCATTGTCAGCTGTCATTTGGACACAAAAATCTAGGAAATTATTTCATTTTTATGACTGAACATTTTATGTATTTTTCTTTGATGTAAATTGTTCGTAATAAACCAGTTTAAAGATGTAAATTACTTAACCACCTTAAATGTCATGCTTTTGTATTTATAGTTCACATTTGGGCTGCTGGGTAGTAAAAAAAAAAAAAAAAGGAAAAGAAAACCCTGCTTGAGGGAGTTTCCTAGGTCAGTAGAATAAAAATTGTACAAAACAAGATTATTTTTCTTCAAGAGTTCTGTGGAGCAGGAAGTTTACAGATGAAATGTAAACATGGTACTAGACCGAAATTCTCTGCAGGCACTATCTTACCGTATGTTCTCAGAATCCCTCGTGTCACACAGCAGTCACTTTTGGGTAGAATTATAAGTTTCTAGTCACAATTCACTGGCCTAGAAGAAGAATCATTTATGACCAAGCAGTGTCTTAAGCCAAACTTGAAACTAGCTTCTGCTTGCCGCTGGTGGAAACTGTCCTGAACCAAAGTTCTGTCTCACCCACATTTGAACCAGTAACAGGAGTAGCCCGTAAATGCTTTGGAGACTGTTAAGAAAAACAGAAAGCGCAGCTCTTGTGGGCCTTTAGGAAGACTTTCTAAGATGAAAATTACCTTCACAGTGAGCCCTGGGGTCTTCAGCCTCAGCATTAAGGCCCTGGTCTCGGCAGTGTGGCCTGGGAAGCAGGACACCTGAATTCTGACCACACAGTCTGGGGGAAATATTAGGCCTGTGTTCCTCTCAGGCTTAAGTGTATGAGCCCAGGTTCCTTGTCTATAAAATGGGCCCATCAGACAAACAGTCGTGCCTTTAATTGCATTGTATGAGGTAAAACATTTTGTAAGCTGTGAAGCATTATGCAGATTATCCTAAAGAAATACGTTGAGTGCAATGTGCACTATTCTGGTGATGGGTACACTGAAGTAAGCCCTAACTTCAGCATTATACAGTTCATCCATGTAACAAAAAACATTTGTACCCCCTAAAACTAAAATAAAAATAAAAAGAAGAAATATGAGTTATTTTGGACTGTAGGTATAAAAGACAAAATGTACTGGCCAGTTAAGGAGCTGATTTTATTCAGGCCCCTATTGCATTAATGAAGGGGGAATTTAATTAATGAAGAACATCCCAAAGAAAAGGACAGGGCCTGGGATTTTACTAGAAAGGCAGAAAACGGGGCAGCCATGAGGGAGGTGGTCCTCTCTCAGAGCAGGGGGCCAGTTCTCTAACACGAGGCAGGAGGAATTTGCTCAGCGTTGCCACTTTCGGGGAGCCCAGGACTCAGAGAAACTCAGCCCTGTCAGAGCGTTTTTAGATTAAACAGCTTGGGAAGGAAGTTTTTGTACAATATATTCTATGCTTCCCTAAAAGGATTCAGCCTTTCCAAATACTGTGCTGAGGACTAATGATAGGTTTAGAGGCTCCTGGGTTGTGGAAGACTTATTTGTTCCTAAAATAACCAGTCTCCCAGTTGCCCATTTTCATCTCTCGTCACTGTTCTCATCCTTGTCCTCTTCTTTGCTCTGAGCGAGGCCTTCCCTGGCTTTACTTGCCTCCCTCAGCTCTCCTCACCGTTCTCACCCGTCCTTGCCCCACGCACACACCTGTGCATCCGTGCACACGTGCACACACCTGCGCACACACAGTGTGAGCCTGCAGAGGTGCATGAGGCTAGGAAGCCAACATCCTGGTTAGACATAGTGTCAAATGACAGGACATAGGCTTTGGGGTCCTGGTGACGTGGCAGTACGTTGGGTGGGCATCTGAATGAAGGACTCCAAAGTATTTCATCTGCTTTCCCTGTTTCATGGTCAAGTGCTATATTTTTTTAATTATTTTTTTTTTTTGAGACAGGGTCTCGCTCTGTCACCCAAGCTGGAGTGCAGTGGCGTGATCACAGCTCACTGCAACCTCCAACTTCTGGGCTCAAGCGATTCTTCTGCCTCAGCCTTCCAAGTAGTTGGGACTGCAGGCATGCACCACCACACCCAGCTAATTTTTAAAATTTTTTTGTAGACATGGGGTCTCACTATGTTGCTCAGGCTATTCTCAAACTCCTGGCCTCAAGTGATTCTCCTGCCTCAGCTTCCCAAAATGTAATTTGGCTTTTTCAAAAGCTTTTTTGAAAACACAAATCTCTCCTTCCTTTCCTCCTCATCAGGGAACTGGTCGTTGACTAAGAGTCGTGATTCTTAACATGACTAATGTCCTCAGCCCCTTCCACACAACCAGAGCCAAAGGTGTTTCCGGTTTTGTCCTTTCTGAGGCCACCTTAGATGCTAGTGGTCAGGTACTGTTTGTGGAAAATCTGATCTTTCTTGGAGATAAATATTTTTAGTTTTCACACTTAAAAAAGATGACTTTTTCTATATACTTTCTTGAGGGCCATTAAAACAGGTTGGGTTTATGGTTTACTAGATTTTGGTTCTTAACAATAACATTTTCTAAAGCAAATGAGTTTTTTTTTTATATATGATGAAGTTTTGAATAACTAAAAAACGTTTTACGCTTACCTGTATTTGGTACTTAATGAATTTTTACTTATTTGAGATAGAAAATTTTGTAAAACTTTAAATATCTTGTGCTGTTACACAGCTTATCCATTTCTTGATGATTCTCAGCTAGCTTCGTGGTGGGGAATAACACCTGGCTGTGATGTAGTGGTGGCCTCCTGGCTGCTGTACTTTTCTTCCTAATGATATTTATCCTTTGCCTTTTTTCTAGTTTCCAAAGAAATTCTTGCTTTTATTGTAGAAAATATGGGAAATACTGAAAGGTGCAGAATAGAAATAAGAATCATTTCCCACCACCCAGAGACTCAGAATTTGGGGATATTGCCAGGAACTATTTCAGGGAACTATTCTGTCTAAACTGTTGTGGTAGCCTGCTGTTGTCACTCAGCTAAGATGAGGGTCCAGTAACACTGCTAAATGTGACTACATAGAGGTGGTCTGGGCTGCCTTCTGGAATAGCACCATGTCCTCCTCCACAGTGAGGTGTTTGGCTGTCATCCCATGGCCTTGTGTTGCCTCAGTTGGCTGTGGTGAGAAACCACATCACCAGCCTGCACCAGGCCAGAGTGGGGCCAGTGGTGGGCCCCTGTGAATAAGGGGCCCCACCTTGTTACAGTCTCTGTGGTCTTAGCCACATGCTAGGACCGCAGAGGAGTTGATTCCTTCCTCCCTGCTCCTAGGCTGTGGTCCAGATATTTGAGAACACTGGCTAAGTGAAGTGTAGCTCTCCACGTACAAAACAGGGTGTAAAATCAATGGCAGTGATCTCCATCCAAAGATTGTGTTAATCCACTTACCAACAGGTAACTTAAATATATGACCATGTGCTCACAAAAGTAAAGTGCTACAGTTATAGAAATAATTTTAACATGTTTAAGACTTCATGCTATCGTGTTAGTGAAATTTTACTTCTCTTAATAGCATTTTCATTGCCCAGAGGGCGCAGCTTCCTTGGGGCCCTGAGGCAGAGCACGCTGAGCAGCAGGCTGCCGTGTTCATGCAGAACATCAAGTGCTGCTGTGAGCAGAGAGGCCAGGAGCGTCTCTCCTCTCTTGAAGTGGAAGCACCACTCTTGTGGGTTTTGAGTGCTCTAGTTGAAAACATTTAACCTGTATCATGATGAATGGCTCATCCAAAAAAAGGAACTCATGAGAAAATCTTTAGTTTTGCATATTTCACAAATGTTCAAATATTTTATTTTGCAGGAATTTGCTATAAGCAAAAATATCCAATTGGGTGATGAAAAGGGCTTAAAATTCCCTTCGGTTTGGGACTGGTCTCTGCAATTTACGGCAAAGGACCGCACCCTTTTCCACAACCCCTTCTACATTGGAAAGAGCACACCTTGTGTACAGAACAGCTCTGTGAAGTCTTTCAAACGGACAAAGGTAAATTACAACTAACAAAACCTGATGTTGGCTTGCATAGAACCAAACACGTCTTTTTCAGAACACAGATCGTTAAAAGTAGAGTCACTTTCCACAATAACACTGCTAATGCAGGTTTTTGAGGGATCACTCCCTTTTTAACTGAAATGACTGTATCCTCACTTTTCTTCGTGGTATCTGAGGCCCACAAAGCCCTGATCCAAGTGCCTGAAAGTTGGCAGGTTGTGGCTCTAAGCCTGCGAGCCTCATTTCCTGAAACCAATCCAGTCTGCTCATTTTTCTTCCTAGAATCAGCCAGGTCTGGGGCTTTTTTTCCTAACCCAGAAGTCTTAGAAATTTTCTCTTAAGCAAATTAATGGATAGTATGTATTTACCTTCCTATCCCCACTCAGACCTAGTGGTAGAGTCAACACCTAAGAAAGCTGAATTCCAGGGGAGGAGGCTTAGCATAAGTACTACAACGGAAAGGATGAAAATGTTCTTTGAGGCTGAAATGCCATCAGTTTTTCATGATACTGAGTTTGTATTTGCCATTGCACCTTTATAATCTTTCTAAAAAGGGAAGCTCCAGGAAACTAATGCTGACGTCTCTCTTCTGTACAGAAAAGCTATAGCTCCACACTAAGAGGAATGCCATCTTCCTTAAAGAATGGAATCATCAGTGACCAAGAATTACTTCCTAGGAGAAATTCATTAATATTAAAACTAAAGCCAGACCCTCTTCAGCAAACCAACAGCCAGAACAGTGACATGGAGCAATATTTTAGAGAGTGGTTTTCCACACCAGTCGACCTGCATGGGGTTATTCTGCCACGTCTGTCTGGAACACACATAAAACTGTGGAAACTGTGCTACTTCCGCTGGGTTCCTGAGGCTCAGATCAACCTGGGTGGCTTCATCACTGCCTTTCACAAGCTCTCTGTCCTGGCTGACGAAGTTGATGTGCTCAGCAAGATGCTGCGGCAGCAGTGGAGCGGCCCTTTGGAAGCCTGCTACGCGGAGCTAGGCCAGAGCAGGATGTACTTCAGAGCCAGCGGCCCGCATGACACCTCGGGGACACCAGAGTTTCTCTCCTCCTCATTTCCATTTTCTCCTGTAGGGAATCTATGCAGACGAAGCATTTTAGGAACGCCATTAAGCAAATTTTTAAGTGGGGCCAAAATATGGTTATCTACTGAGACACTAGCAAATGAAGACTAAAATGTAGTATTTTCTGAACATTTTGAGGGAAGCTGTAAATTTTTTTCTTCTGAATGAAAATTGTTAACCTAGGCATTTGAAGTTCTAATGACTTTATATGTAAGAATTAATAGTTGAGATTTGCACTAATATTTAAAAACTGGTTTAATCATGCTTCCTTCACACTTATTTTAGAAGAGAGATGTAAATTTGTTTGTATGTCCCCTTTCTGTCATTCTAGATCTGGCTCATTTATAGGTGATTTGTAGGCAAACATTCCCCCATTCTTGTAACTGTGATCAAACTAATCAGGTTTTGTCTGCTACATTTATTTTTTCTGCATCCATTTTTCCTACTACCTACTAAAGTCACCTGATACTTGGTCAAATTAGCATCCCAAAGAAGCAGACAACAGGAAAGTTAAGAAATTAGTGTTTAGTATATTTCTGGAAACATCTGATAAAACCCTTAACAGGCTTTAGTAGGTATTCATGTATTTTTCTGGTCACTGTCTGTAATCTCTAATTGAACTCACCTGATGAAGGATGAGTATTCTGAGGCCAGAATTTATTATTTTAGATCACCTTGTTTGGGACCTTAGATCACTGTGTTTTGAAATCATGAGTTTGCTTTTAACTTCATGGGACTAACTTTAAAATGATATGCACTATTAACTTTAAAGCATTTGCTGTAGATAATATAATCAGAAGTGCCTTTCACATTAATATTAAGGTATGAATATCACAGAGGAAAATGTAATTTCACGTTTTAAAATTAGGGTGTTAAAATCGCACTGCGTATTGGAAATAGGTTTTTCATACTAAGCTTCATAGCCAGGAGTCCCCGAAGCCACATTCCTGTTCCTCTGAAAGCCACTGAGGACACAGGGGCATGGCTGGGGTACTGATTCCCTTGCAGCAGAGGTGCAGCCCCAGCTCTGGTAGGTCAGTGCTGTGCGCGGGAGAGTGCCGTCTACCCCGAAACCCACCCTCGGAATCGGCTTGCTGGGAGGCACTGTGGGCTTTCCTGTGGGCATTTCCAGTGTGGTAAACTGTCGGCACTTCCCCCTTGGAAAGAACTAATGAGGTCACAAGCTGGGCACCTCTTCTCTCAAAGTTCTTAATGCTTAGGAATAGAGAATAGGAGAAATAAAAATGACTTCTCTCCAAACACTGCCATTTTAGTAAATAGCAACAGCAGTGCTCCTCCCTCCCCACTCTGGACAGCAATGTTAAGAGGAGACTGAGAAGCAGACAAAGGTGTTTTCTTGATCTGAAACTCTTTCATTTCCACAGTGTGTGACAAGAGCCTAGCCAAGCTGTAGGGGTCAAAGCTTAAGTTTCTTATGGCAGTGACATTTAGCACCTCCCTACACAAACCACCCCCGTTCCCTGTTTATAACATGGATATTTTCAAATCTGTTAGGAGTTTCTTAAACTACCATCTTAAGGTTTTGAAATTTTTTATAGTAAAGTTAGCATATTTCCTTTTCTAAAACACGTTTTTTCAACATAGTATCTTTTACATGTACTGAATGGCTGTTTCTATTTGAATTATTTGCCTTTTAAAAATTATGTCTCTGCATATATCAGAAGTTCTTATAAAACGTCATAAGAAATTCACCTTGTGGATAAACCCAATGTTTTGCCAACTTGTTGCCTAGAAAATAAAGGGCTATTTTCAGTTTATAT
Source organism: Daubentonia madagascariensis (assembly GCA_023783475.1). Lineage (NCBI taxonomy): Eukaryota > Metazoa > Chordata > Mammalia > Primates > Daubentoniidae > Daubentonia > Daubentonia madagascariensis. Next base: position 28,336,145 of record JAKFHU010000144.1, on the reverse strand, counting down.
AAACAGAATTATCATTCAACATTTTATAGTCCTTGATTGGAAACCAGCCCTGATCCCCTTAAAACACCACAGCATGTCCTGCCATTGAAAGAGTAATAATTCTCCCTTTTTGATTAAGCTGCTTTTTATTATCACAAATTGTTCTAAATTTGTTTCTTGGATTGAGCATTTTGCTCTATATAATTTCCTTCCCTCAAACATTTTATTTCAACTCCTTTAAGTAATTTTTTTGTTAATTTACAAGTTTAAAAAGGATTAGGTACTATTAATACTATTTTAAAATAGAAAAATGGATATTTTTGTATGATAATCAAAGGTAGTAAAGTATGTTTTTTGTTTTCTTTTTGCTGGACAGTTGTTACATGATTATTGTGCCACAGTTTATTGTGCATGATATGAAAAACAACTTTAACAGCCTTAAGTTAGGCCATTGCTAAACTGCCTGGCACCTCTGCTAGCAGAAGGGACACTGGTGGCAGCAGTGGTGTGGTTGTGCAGGGTGCACCAAAGACAGCTCAGCACACACTGTTCCCACAGCCCTGTGAGTGGAGCCTGAGCTGACAGAATGCCATGCAAGTGCCTGACAGCGCTGGGCTTTCTAGTATTGAACATAGAGATGGACAGAGTCTTAACTGTTATTTTATGATGGAAGCCAAGTTTAAAACCAAAAATGTCTAACTTTATTTAAGGAAAGGATATTAACTGGTACTAACAGAGGGTGAAAACTGTTCATATACTTCAACAAAATCTGCTTGCTGTAGCAGTAACCTCAAGTAGTTAAAACTTGATTTTGAGAGAAAACTAAAACCTTTGTGCCTAAAACTGATGACTTGTGTTCAAGTGGTAGGAGCAGGAAGATGTGAGATCTTGTTGTTCAACAGTAATGAATGTGAAGGAAATTTTGACTGCTAAATAAAATTTTCACAGCAGTTATTTGTTGTAGTTATCAATATGAAATCATCTACAGGAAGAACACTGTGACAGAAGACAGACACAAAGGCATCTTCTCCCACCCATGCTTGTGTGTCATCCATGCGACTTTTTTGCTTGCCCTCTAAAACCAGGTAGTTATCTGTAACATTTTTAACACCTGTTCAGACTAGCTGTAGTTAAGGCCATGTGAGTATTAATGGATCATGCCCTAACTGGTCCTTCCATTTAGTAAAAATACAAAAACTAGGGAGTAACGTTTCCCGAAGAAGGTCTCAGAACAAGTCAGTGGGAGATTGGAATCCTGGTCCCTGACTGCTGGGCCTTGTGTTTGGATAAGTTGCCTTTCTACCATACCCCTTCCTCAGCCTGAGAGAGACCCTTCCAGTGGTGGGAAGCAGCCCTGTGTTAATTATTCTGTCAACAAAGAGAGAAAACACCCCTAATCTAGTTACTAGGGACCTTCCTAAGAAGGATGACAAAGACAGCTGCCTCTGATAAAAACTGTTCATTCCTCTGGTGATCCAGGCCCAACTGGTAAAAGCAAACATTTACAAATGTCATAAGTTAAACAACTTCATGAGAATTTGTTTTTTTGATTCCTAAAGAAATTGGAATTTCAACGGTTTCTGCCCCTCTTACATAATCATAAAACAAGAATGTTTAACAGCTAAATGTATAAAGCAGTAAAGAAAAACAGATAAATTCAAGAACCTCAGTTTCCAATCTACTTACTAGAAGGAAATATTGTTTATGCTACTTTTATAAAAGACCTAAAGATGTGAATCATCACTTGTTTGCTTTGTTTTTTTCCAGCTTTTTTACATGTCTGATAACAGATGCATTAAGCTCTTAAAACCACCAAGGTTTTGCCCTTTTAAAAAGTTCATTTCTACCGTGTAGAATCAATGAATAGTATATTCAGGCAAACACCAAGTGTTGTGATATACAAACACAGTACAATGATGAGTCGTGAAACTATCAGGTTTATAACAGACAATAACAAAATCGAAATTAAATAAAATGTAATAATGCTTTATGCTTTTGAAAATCTTGTATCATTGTATGACCAGCTATCCCAATTCCTTAGTGTTTAGCCAAGGCCTTTGCTCTTAGCTCCAACCGCGACCACATGGCAGACTTCTACTTCAGCCCCCAACTTCTGCAGTTCATCCAACCAGATCATTTGCTTATGCGAAAGACGATCACTGGGGCCTTTAACTTCCACCAGCTGGAAGATAAATTTTAAAAAATTATTAGTATCTTATTGAAACTGAATAACCACCCAAATAAGTTACAGTAGTTTTCACTAACAAATATTTAAGTGGCTTCTTCTATACCACCATGTATATATAAAACAAATACATATACAAACAGTCCTTAACTTACAATGGTCCAGCTTAGGATTTTTCAAATTTAAGATGGTGCAAAAGCTATATACATTCAATAAACGCTGTACTTCAAATTTTGAATTTTGATCTTTTCCCCAGCCTAGCATGATGCTGGGCGGTGGCAGCAGCAAGCTGCAGCTCCCAGTCAGCCACACAATCATGAGGGTAAACAACTGATACTCTACAGTGTACTGAGTTGCTACATGATTTCACCCAACTGTAGGCTAATGTAAGTGTTCTGAGCGGGTTTAAGGTGGGCTAGGCGTATTAAATGCATATGCAACTTACAATATTTTCAACTTACGATAGGTTTATCAGGACGTGACCCAACATAAGTCAAGGAACATCTGTATGTAGCTAAGAAATTCCTTGAGAAATGTTTCTATTCTATATAGAAACTAGACAGTTCTTCACAGAGAATTAGTAAATTGATTTAGTACAGCAATTGAAAAGTTGTTTTAAAGTAAACGATGGATTGCTACTCTCCTGCTTAAAACCCTTCAATTACTTTGTTACATTTGCAATTAAATCTAAACTTCTTTCCATGACCAACAAAATATAGGGTCTGGCCCCTGCCAACTATTCCAAAGGCCCCCTTTCAGTTTCCTGGAAGAGACCGGTCTCTTCCTCACCCGAGGGCCCTCACTTCACACTTGTTGTTCCTTCTATCTAGGACATTGCTCCCTGTTCTTCACATGCCTGACCTGTTACCTTTCCACATTCAGCTTAAGCTCATCTCAGAGAGGTCCACCATCCCTCTAAATAGAATCCTTCCTATATACTTCCTTCCCAGCATTTATCGTAAGATAATGTTTATTACTATCATCTCCATGAAGGCACAAATTGTGTCAGTTTTGTTCACTACACATTACTGAACTTGAAGATACAGCAATAAAAACTATCCTAGGTGAAGTATAAAACATTTTTTTTTAATAAATAACATTCAGCAGCCTAATAGATGTTTAATTAGAGTCCCCAAAGGAAAGAGGAAAGAAAAATACTTGAATAAGTAATGGCCAAAATTTTTCCAAATTTTATGAAAACTATAATAAACCCAATGAACCAAATTCAATGAACCCCAAGCACAGAAACTTACCACCACACTAAGAAATATCATAATTAAAGTGTATAATCAGCAAGCAGCCAGAATTTTTAAAAGCCAGAGGAAAAAACAGGTTTTAGCTGGGCACTGTGGCACAAACCTATAGTCCCAGCTGAGGCTGAGGCAGAAGGATCACTAGGCCAGCCTAGGCAACATAGTGAGACCCCACCTTTAAAAAAAAGACAGATTTCTCATTGGAAACAATGCTACCTAGAAGACAGTAGACTAATATTTTTAAAGTATTGAAGGAAAAAAATCTGTCAACATAGACTTCTTTGCCCAGAGAAAATATCTTTTAAAAACAAAGGTATAGTAAGGACTTTTTAAGACATACAAAACCTAAATCATTCCTCAATATCCAAGGGGAATGGGTTCCAGGACCCATACAGATACCAAAATCCACAGATCCTCAAGTCCCTTATATAAAAAGACATAGTATTTGCAAATAACCTAGGTACATCTTCCCGTACACTTTAAATCATCTCTAGATTACTTATAATACCAAATACAATGTAAATACTACATAAATAGTTATACTGTATATTTTGTGTTTTTTTATTGTTGTTATTTTTTATTGTTTTTATTTCAAATATTTTCAACCCATAGTTGGTTAAATCCACGGATGCAGAACCCGTGGATACAGAGGGCTGACTGTAATTCACTGCTAGCAGATCTCCACTTTAAGAAATGTTAAAGGCAATTCTTCAAGCAGAAGGAGAATGGTACCACATGGAAATCTGGACCTATACAAAGGAATAACAAGCACTGGAGTTGGTATCCACATGAGTAGAAATACTCTCATTAATCAACTGTGGAAAGCAAAAATAATGTGTCATAGAATATGTAACACGTAGAAGTAAAATGTATCAAAACACAACAAAAGCTAGGGGGAAGATATAAAAATACACTGTTCTTTATACTATACATGAAATTGAAATTATATATCACTTGAAGGTAGACTACAGGTTTAGGATATACCCTGTATGCCCTAACGCAACCACTTTAAAAAGCACAATGAAGAGTTACAGCTAATAAGCCAACAAAGGTATAAAATGCAACCTTTAAAAACAGGTAGAAAAAGAGGGGAAAGGGGAACAAAAGAGAGCTGAGACAAATAGAAAATAAGCATCAAGTTTTAAAGCCAAGCATATCAATAATCACATTAAATATAAATATTTCAAACACCCCAACTATAATAAAAGGCAGAGGTTGTTAAGGGGAGTCAAAGGTAAGACTCAACTATATGATGCCTACAAGAAACCCACATTAAATTTAAAGACAAAATAGATTAAAAGTAAAAACAGAAAAAGATATACCATGTTAACACTAATTAAAAGAAAGCTGGAGAGACTACATATTAATAATATCAGACAAAGTTGATTTGAGAGCAAAGAACATTACCAGGAATAAAGGACAGTCATTTCATCATGATGAAAGGGTAGATTTGTCAAGAGGACATGACAATACTAAAAGTCTAAGCATCTAGTAATAGAGCTTTAAAACATATGAAGCAAATATTGATGGAAATGCAAGGAGAAATACACAAATCCCCAATTTTACTCAGAGATGTCAATATTCTTCTCTCAGTGATTTATCAAATAAGTAAATAAAAATCAGTGAGGACATGAACACTATCAACCAAGTTGACATTTTTAAGTGCTGCCCCCAACAAAAGCTGAACACATCTTCTTTTCAAGTGCAAACAGAATATTCACCAAGGCAAACCATATTCTGGGCTATAAAACAAGTCTCAAAAATCATACAAAATATGTCCACTGACTAAAATGGAGTTAAATTACAAGTCAATAGCAAAAAGACAACTGGAAAATAAATATCTAAGTGTTTGGAAACTAAATCAATCGATTCAAATTAAGCCAAGGATCAAAGAAGAAATCAAAAGTCAAATAAGAAAGTATTTTGAACTGAATGAAAATGAAAACGTATCAAATTTGTGAAATTCACATAAAGCAGCACTTAGAAGGAAATTTATAGCACTAAACACCTCTTAGAAAAGATGGTTTCAAAGCAATGACCACAGCTTCCACCTTAAGAAACTAGAAAAAAAAAAGAACAAATTAAATCAAAAGTAAGCAGAAGAAAAGAAATAATAAAGAGCAGAGCACCAATCAATGAAATAGGAAACAGAAATATAATAGAGAAAAATCAATGAAACAAAAAGCTGGTTCTTTGAAAAAAATCAATAAAATTGGTTAATCTCCAGCCAGAATGATCAGAGGAAAAAAAGAGAAAAGATACAAATTACCATTAGCAGGAATAAAAGCATCATAGAAATAAAGTTTCTACAGATACTCAAATGACAATAAGGAAAAAATACGAACAACTTTATACAAATAAATTCAGCAACTTACATGAAATGGACAAATTCCGTCAAAGACACAAACTACCAAAGCTCAATCAAGAAGAAACAGATAACATAAATAAACTCTACGTTGATTAAAAAGAAATTTAGGCCAGGCACAGTGGCTCACACCTGTAATCCTAGAACTCTAGGAGGCCGAGGCAGGAGGACTGCTTGAGCTCTGGATTTCGAGACCAGCCTGAGCAAGAGCAAGACCCCATCTCTACTAAGAATAGAAAAATTAGCCAGGTGTCATGGCACACGCCTGTAGTCCCAGCTACTTGGGAGGCTGAGGCAAGAGGATCACTTGCGCCCAGGAGTTAGAGGTTGCAGTGAGCTACGATGATGCCACTGCACTCTAGCCAGGGCAACAGAGCAAGACTATCCCCCCACCAAAAAAAAAAAAAAGAAAGAAATTTAATCTATAGTTTTAAACTCCCAAAAAGAAAACTCCAGGCCCATATGGCTTCACTGGTGAATTCTACCAAAGATTTATGGACTAATACTGATTGTACACAAACTGTTCCAGAACATTGAAAAGGATACTTCCCATCCCATTCTATGAGGCCAGTATTACTCTGGAACCAAAACCCAACAAAGATAGTACATAAAAAGAAAACCACAGCTCAATATCCTTCATGAACACATATGCAAAAATTCTTAGCACTTTACAAAATCAACTCCAACATTATATAAAAAGGATAATACATCTCAATCAAGTGAGGTTTATCTGAGAAGTACAAAGAATGTTTAAGATTCAAAAACCAATGTAAATCACATTGTTAACATACTAAAGAGAAAAATTACATAATAACATCAACAGATTTTGTTAAAAGAATTTGACAAAATCCAACATCAATGCCTGATTAAAAAAAAAAAAAAACTCACAGAAAACTTGGATGTAAAGGGAAATGCCTTAATCTGATAAAAGGTACCTGCCAAACACCTGCACTTAACATGATCCTCAATAATGAAAGACTAAGTGCCTTCCCCCAAGATCAGGAACAAGGCAAGGATGTCCAGTCCATTTATGACGTACGTTTTCCAGGAGGTGTAATCAGGCTAGAAAGAGAAAAGAAAGACTTCAAGACTGGAAGGGAAGAAGTATGTCTTTATTAGCAGACAATCTGATTGTCTGAAAATCCAATCTGAACGCAGAAAATCCAACGAAATGTACCAAAAAACTCCTAGAACTAATAAGTGAGTGTATCAAGTTTGCAGAATACAAGATCAATATGTAAGAATCAATTGTATTTCTATATAGTGGCAGCAAACAGCTGGAAATTGAAATTTTTTTTAAAAATACCATTTAAATAGCATCAGAAATATGAAATACTTAGGGATCAATTTGACAAAAGATATGCACAGACAAGCCACACTAAAAACTAAAAACATTGCTAAGAGAAATTAAAGAAAAATCTAAGTAAACGGAGATATATACCATGTTCACTGATCAGAAGACTTAATACTGTTAAGATATCAATTTGTCTCATATTGTTCTACATATTCAAAGCAATCCCAATTAAAATCCCAGCAGAAATTGAGAAGCTGATTTTATAATTCAAATAAAAATGCAAAAGACAGCCTTATAAAGTCAAAATGGAAAAAAAGAAGATCCAAAACAACTTTGAAAAAGAACAAAGTTGGAGGACTTACACTGCCTGACTACAAGACTTATGTAAAGCTGTAATAATCAAGTAAAACAGACAAACAGATCAATGGAACCGAAGACAGTCCATAAACAGACTCACGCATACATGGATGACTGACTTTTGGCAAAGATGCAAAGGCCATTCAGTGGAAGAAGTACAGTCTTTTCAACAAATGGTGCTGAAACAAGTGGATATCCATACACCAAAAAAATGAATCCCACACTATATACAAAAAGTATCTCAAAATGGATCATAGAACTAAATGTAGAACCTGAAACTACAAAACTTCTAGGAGAAAACAGAGGAGAAACTCTTTGTGACCTTGGATTAGGCAAGTATTTCTGACACCAAAAGCATGAACCATTAAAGAACAGATAAGTTGGACTTTGTCAAAATTTAAAACTTCTGCTCTTCAAAAGATACTAGTAAGAGACAAGTCAGCACACAGCTAGAGATCCATAACATTGCACCCTATTATCTGGCTCTTTTAATTAGCTGGAGTTACAAATGATGTTTTATACACCTTGGTAACCCAACAGTCTAATACAGTCCCTGGTACACTGTTAGTGCTGAATGTTTGTCTGGCGAATGAATATCAGTAAGTATATTGATTCACATACTGGAGAGGGATGAATTTAAGGGTAGGCATTCGGGCAATTTAAAAGTAAATACCATTTGTTCTGTTGTAAAGTATTGTTCATTCTATCTAACTATATTAGGGTATACTTTAAAATAACAAAAAGAGTAGAATTGGAATGTTCCTAACATAAAGAAATGTTAAATGTCTAAGGTGATGGATACCCCAATTACCCTGATTTGATTAATTCACATTGTATGGCTGTATCAAAACATCATATGTACCCTATAAAGACATATAACTATTATGTATTCATAATAGTTACAAATAAAAAAGTAAAAAATAAAAGTAAATACCATTAAAAGAAAGACAGACAAGCCACAGACTGGGATAAAATATAACTCCCAGATATGAAATATCCAGAATATGTAATTTTCTTTTTTAATTTCAAAACTCAATACTAAGAAAATAAAGCACTAGTGATAGGCAGCAGGGCCAGGCCTAGCAGACCATGTTTAAGGAGGCGCTCACTCTTGGGGAGCTTCTAAAATAGCTCCTGGTGTCCACACCCTGTGTGACCTCCTCCTTTTGAGTGTCAGCTGGACTTGTGACTTGTTTCTAACAACAGAATACAGTAGAAGTGATGGAACGTCACTTCCGCCATCCAGTGGTAAGTGACGGTGACTTCCATCTTGTTCACACTCTGGCTCTTCTCCCTTGCCTGCTCTGATGAAACAAGCTGCCTTGTGCTGAGCTGCCCCGTGGAGAGGCCCACCAGCCCTCAGCCCAAAAGCTTTCAAGGAATTCAATCTTACCAAAAACCACACAAGAAATGCCTTGATCGTGGCCTCTGATTCAGTTACTAATAAAATTACAAATATGACTTTTCATTCTGGCTCAACTGACCTTTAATCGACGGCTCTGGGAGTTCCACACTACCAGGTCAGGGAGACCCCCTCGGCAGTGTCGAAAGTCAGCAGCCAGGCGCCTGCACACGCCACTGAGGACAGGGCCACCCAAGCAGGAGACAAGATCCTGAACACAAAACGTGTGGACAGTTAGCCACTTCCCGTGTGACAGACACCCTGAAGTAGGCTCCAGGGATCATGAGAGAGACAGACCCGATGTGTAACCCAATGCAAATGGCTTCCAGGTGCACCACGTGCTACTTGCTGCTTATACCAGAGCTCCAGAGCCACTGGCTAAAATTCCCACTGGCAAGCTCTGGGAAATCAGGTCTCCTTTGGTCAGTCATCAGACTGATGGACATCCTGGGGAGCCGCTAAGGAAGAGGAAATTGGAATAAGTACTCAGGAATATGTCAGCAAGGATTTGCAGAGGCCAACAGTTGTAGCCACAGAGAAGGTGTCCTCCCTGCCACGGCCATAGGTCAAGCAAAAAGAAGCTGTCAGCTTGGGGGTAGAAAAGGCATAACTGGGGCTTTCTTAACACCCTAACATGTTTCCATCACTAACAGTGGCATCTGGGCTGGGGACACAGGGTATTATCATCTATATACACACACACACACACATATATATATGTATATACACACACAGACATATCTATCTATATATAAATATATACCCACGTGTGTATGTGTGTATTTTGACACAGTTGCCAAAAAGACACCCAGCACTGGGGAGGCATTACTTTCTGATCAAATCCTGCCATGCAGGTGAACTATTACCTGAGCTTGCTGAAGAGAAGCGAAGCGGTCCCAGCTGACGAGGGAAGCCACTCTGCCTTCCTGGGCCTGCCACGCGGCTGCCACCCAGGCCCGCAGGCTCTCTGCAGGAGCATCATGAATCAGCCGCAGCCTGGCCTCGAGGGCCGGCCCCCTGCTTGTGAAGAAGCTGTCTGTGCACAAGTCCAGTGGGAGTGCCTGTGATGCAGGGAAAGCGAGCTCTCACACGGCACCTGGAGAGCTGCGTTCACCAGGGCACTTGTCGGTACCCACGCAATTTGGAAACTGGCCAACTAGTTGATACATTCTTTCTCTCAAAAGATGTGTAAAAACTATCTGATACATGTAATCTCATATAAAAGCAATTTATTACAATGGTTTTTTAGAGTAATAATTTGCAAAAAGAGCTTTTAGCTTAAATTGGTAGACTTTTTTTCTCTTATTTTCCCACTTCAACAAGCTGGTCTATTTTTTTTTTTTTATTTAATTACTGTTGTGGGGTTTTGTTTGTTTGTTTGGTTGGTTTTTATTGGTAGCCCTCTTAGCAGGCACGTGTGACAATGATGTGACAGCCACTGACACAGTGCCTGGGCCATGACAGGTGCTCAGGAAAGGATAAAGCTGAAGGTACTTTATAGTAAAAGTCTAAAATATATGTTGAAGATAAAGTAGACTTAAAGTTTAAAATTTAACATACTTACATTTTGAATTCTATTATTCAGATTTTAAAAACGTAAGTTATTCTTTCAGTGGAATTAGCAACATGAGGTATGGATGATTCAAAAAACCATATCAAAGAGACAGGTTTCTGATGGCTGCAGACATGCTGTGCACAGGTGGGCATGAGTCACAAATGTGTGCAGGAGAGTGTCCTCATGGGACAAGGTTACTGGATTACCTGGTAGGCATTTCTGAAGACGTCTGGTATCCCATCCATAAAGATTATGTCCCATAGGAGAAGGCCATACAGGGTGCAGAAGGTGGACCCTTCCCCATGAATCCCTAAAAAATTAAACACAGAGGAAAAATCAGTTTTATCTATTTTTTCAAACACACCACCATAACCTACTGTATACTCAATTTCAAGGAAATAATAGAAATATTTTAGATTCATAAGTAAATGCTATTTTCATGCCACTCCTAGCTCATTTTTTACACTGTATTTGTTATATACAGAAGCCCCATTTAAGGGCAAAAATCTTAGTAATCATAGAAAAATTCAAACAAATATTTCAAAGCCACACAGCACTGGTACTTACACTTTAGTGAATAACCTAAAAAACATGTTTAAAAAAAAAAGCATAGTCCCCCCTCAGGCTGTGGAGGTTCTGATTTAGCAGGGCTGGGTGGGGGCAGAACCCACAAGTGGCCCTGGTGCAATTGGTCCCTGGGCCAGCCCTGAAGAGACACCTCCCTAAAGAGATCTCCCAGGAGGAGGGCAGTGGCGGATGCGCCCGTGTGTGCTCGGACTTAGCAGGTACTGTTTCAATTCACCTCATGCCCCCAAGCCTTAAGCTACACTGGGCCCGGTGTTTCCAATACTCAAGGCTTTTACAGAAACCTCAGCCCTAAAGACCATCTAGTTCAGACTCCCCGCCTCACGTCACACACACATTTTACTGATTTTACTGAATGGAGACGACCTCAGGGAGAGAAATCAGGTGCCGAGGCAGGGTCTGGCACAGAATGAAGAGCTTGGCCTTGACATAGCATGCAGACCTGTGTCCCCAAGCGAGTCCCAGCTGACCCAGCCCCTCCCCAAGCTGGCGCTTGTCTGCACGTCAGCACACGTGACCAGGGAAGGCAGTTGTGTGGACACCTCTCCCCACGTGACTGCCCTGGTCAGAGGAGGCACTACCACAAGACCCCTGTCCCAACATGGCCACACTTGGCAGAAAGCTCCTCTGGCCAGGCCGACCCTGGCAAGTACAGGCCCCTGTCCATCCATGGGAGGTCACAGTGAGAAGAGAGGGCAAAAACAGAGACAGGGTAGCCCCAGCCTGTCTGCTTGGGAGCCCAGCACACAGAGTTTCTTGCTCACCATGTGCCCATATGAAGGTACACTCGGGACAGTGGCCTGAGCCTCTGTCAGGAGCGGCATGTGGCCAGGTCCCCTCTGTCCTGCATTCCTGAGCCTGTGCTGAGCTGTCTGTTCTGTCCCCATCTCAGTTCTAGCCCCTCGTCCCTGCAGCCTGTCACAGCAATTCTAAAGAAGAGCCCCAGGAACAGCAGGACTCATTCAGGCCTCCTGGCTGAAGCCAAGTCCTCTAACCTCTACTGGGAAGCTCTGTGCTCTTGCCCAGCCAGGAGTAAAGCTGGGACTTGATTTCCAGTCGGCTTTCTGTCCTCGTGTGCACACTGTTCCATCTGCAGGTCAGATCGTCCCTGATCTCCTGAGCAGCCCGCGCTCTGAGTTTGTATCATAAGTGACATCATTTCTGGTGAGGTCCTTCTGAGTAATTCAGAAATAATTTCCCTGAAAGGTGTCTGAGACTGCCCTCACACAAAATCCCCTCTAGAATAAAGCCAGGCAACAAGGGTTCTGCTCAATTCACTGCATCAATTTTAATAAATGAAAAATATTTCATATAAATAATATTTTATATTCTGGAAAAGGAATGGCCCGTCTGATTTTCAGGCTCACAGCTCAACTGGAAGCGCACCAGGTGCTCAGGGAGCAGCCCACCGCCCACCACACTGCCCAAGGCCTGCTCCCTCCTCCAGTGATGGCCCAGCTTCCCTATCTCCTGCCACACATCCGGGGCGCTGGCTGTTCAGTCTTTTCTTTTATTTCTAACCTTTCCAGGTCTACTGTATTTTTCTGTCTTCACTGGTGTTTGTACTTCTTCCCCAATGGCATCACCCTTCCCTGTAAGTAATAAAGATAGTCCATAGACGAATCTTAACACTCATCAGAAAGAAACCTGTGTTCTGAAAAATCCTATCTCACAGTTGTCTTTCTATAGTGCTCATTAATCTTCTGAACACTGAGGTGATAGCGAATAATGTCTTCATTCTCACATGTTTGAAGACATCAGAGTGTTTTTTAACACTAGTAACCCTACAGCCCAGGCACAGGGAGAGTCCTGCCTAGACACAAGGACAGAAGGACTTGGTGGGCATCCTCCAGGAGTGACCCACGTGAGCTGCACAGCAAGAACCCCGAGATGATGTCTGGGGTCTGCTTCCAAAATCCAGGGGAAGCAGTGGGAGAGGACAGAAGGAAGACTGAATGGAACTGAGTAGGTGCGTAGGGTTCACATACTATCCTCTCCCCTTCTGCACAAAGGCATGTGCAGTATCTTCCATAACAAAAAGTTTTTTACAAAGAAAAAACATCAGAGCCAGGCCCCGTGGGTGTCTTCAGGGCAGCTGGCTGGTCCTATTTCTTATCTTTGATAAGGGGCAGAAGGGGAAGAGACTGCCTTTAAAAACTACAGTTAGTAAGTTTCTTTTCCACACCCCCATCAGCAGCACCTTGTACTGTGGGCAGAGGACAGAGAGATGACAGCTACCCACTACTGACAAGCCACTGGGTGGGATGAGAGAAATGTTGCTCTGTTACCCTGGTCAAAGCCACTGCGTCTGTAATAGGCCAGTGCCAGCTCCTCCACGGAGCACAGGACTGTGGTGGGGGCGGCGGCAGCCCCGGCCTCCATCACAAACACAGACTTGCCCATCCCACGCTGCGGGCACAGCCTGCCCGTGATGGTCACCTGAGATGGCAGCAGAAGAACACCCATTAGCCTCTCATCAGCGAGGGTCCCTGGAAGCCAGCCTGTGGTGTCCTGAACATCACATTCCTACCCTGCAGCCATACACTCAGCAGAGCATGTGGCGTCTGACCCACGTGTGCAGGCCTGCGGGGATGTGACAGCTCGTTGGCCCAGCCTGGGACAGCCTCGCCCACTGGAACTGGCCCCAGGCCCCCTGACTAGCAGGCGAGACTGGCAGATGCTAGTTCCCACCTAGGAGGTTTGTCAGTAACCCAGGCTGTGACCAAACCAGCCAGCCCAGTCCCATCAGGGAGGAGGGCGTTAGACTGAAAACGGGAGCAATGGCCACGTCACCACCCAAAATGAGCATTAGACTGTCCTAAGTCCAAAAGAAAATACACATTAAAACTGTTCTTAGGTTGCTTCCAATCAGAAAAAAACAGGTAAATGTCTTTAAGTCCAAAGTGCCCAAAGGTTATTTACTTACATGTCTAACGTCTTCCACAGTTATTTCTGGCAACTGATGGAAAAGGTGCTTGTACTTTTTACAGCTCGGAGACTCCCGCAGGCGCACGGCTCTCTGGTAAAGTGAAAGACGGTGTCCTGTTCTTACTTCTGGGTCTGCCAACCCCTCTAGGATGCACTTAATAGCCTAGCAAACAACATGGTCACACGTCAGGACCTGAAAGACCCCGCTGCAGCCTCCACAAATTCTGGCAGGAATGCCCACTGTTAACTATTCAATTTTGCTAATTAGCAAATGAGCAAAAGGCACTTCTAGAGATACAGGCTATATCCTTAATCTTATTCTGACATTTTTAATACACAGAGCGACGATAATCTTCACTGTAGCTGTGCTGGGGCACAGCTAGCCTGTCACTCATGTGAACGGCAAGTCCTGGAGGCCACCCCTCAGGGATTCGTGAGCGTCGGGGCTGCCCCACACACGGGCTGGAGGAGACTTTAGAGGAAAACTTGGCTCAGTGGTTCTCAGGACATCCATCACCCAGGCAGCTCCCGAAGAAAACATATGTCCCACCCCGATCCATGGGACGAAACTGTCCAGAGCAGGAGCCCAGGCATGTGGCCACTTCAACACTCTCAGCTGGATCTCATGTGCAGTCAGAAACCACAGAGCTGGTCCAGATTCCTTATTTATAGGGACAGGAACCTAAGGTTTGGAGGAGTTAAATATATTTCCTAAGGCTGTTCAGAGTCAGACAAATAAACAGAAATACAAAAAAACACAAAGGAGATACCACTTCACACCTACTAGGATGGCTGTAATCAGAAAAATGGAAAATAACAAGTGTTGGCAAAGATGTGGAGAAATCAGAACACTCGTACAATGCTGGTGGGAATGTAAAAATGGTGCAAATACTGTGAAGAACAAGTTGGCGGTTCCTCAAAAAACTAAACATAGAATTACCATATGACCCAGCAATTCCACTCCTGGGTGTATCCCAAAAGAATTAAAAACAGGGAATCAAACAGATGTTCACTGCAGCACTATTCAAAATAGCCAAAAGCAACCCAAGTGTTCATCTATGGATGAATGGATAAACAAAATGTGGTACATATCACAATGGAATATTATTCAGCCTTAACAATGAAAAGAAGTCCTGATATGTGGATGAAGCTTGGAAACATTATGCTGAGCAAAATAAGCCAGACACAAATGGACAAACATTGTACGATTCCACTTATATGAAATATCTAGAATAGGTATACTCATAGAGATAGAAAGTAGATTAGTGGTTACCAGGGCCTGGGGAGAGGGGAAAATGGGGAGTAGTTGCTTAATGGTTACAGAGTTTCTGTTTGGAGTGACAGATAGTGGTGATGGTTGCAAACATTGCCAGTATAACTAATGCACTAAATTGTGAAACTAAAAATTATTAAAATGGCAAATTTTATCTAATGGTGTATTTATTTTACCACAATAGAAAAAGAAAAAGAACAAAAAACCCCACAAAACAGAAAATCAATGAAGGCTCAGGCCATCAGGAGTTGAGTGGCCAAAAGGAACCGAGAAGGGAGGACGAGACATGAAGGTGCACTCTGTGAACCGGCAGAAGATGGTGCCAGGTGGCAGCCTGGCTGTGGGGAGGGCAGGGCGAGGCCACGTCCACCTCCGCCCTGGCCAGGCCTGGGCCAGCTGCAGGGCACTCTGCGGGAAGAAGCACGCAGCCAGTAGATTCCTTCCCAGGACACTGAGGTAAAGCACTACAAGAACAGTAACAAAACAATGAAGGTCATGAGTGTGGCTTGTAAGGTCTCTGGGAAAACGTTAAAAAGAACTAGGATTTTCTCAGCATCAATCTCAGAAATAAGCTCAGTGGTCTGTCCACCCCACTGAACATGCGTGAATGCTTTCAGCAGAACTGTGAACAAAGGGGAAATCTGTAAAATCTTCTGAACCTCTATTTCACTGAAAGAGTCAACATAAACACAAGCTTTCTCCATTCTAAATTTAATTCTGGGCTAACAGATGCTTTCAGCTTCAATAAACACTGAGAGGTAAGGAAGCACCACGCCCACCTCCAGGAGAGAAAATAGCTTTCACTGGCTTTTTCCCTGGCACTTTAGGTAACAAGGCACTTTTTCAGCTTAAGGCAGTAAAAACAGGATGTCATATTTCCATATTCCATGGTGAGTTTTTTCCACCCATACATCACCCTGATTCACTTAAAGTGCCAATGGAAAAAACAAAAGCTCACAGAGGCACAGTCCCCTCCATTCAACTCGAACGCAGGGCTGGAACGGAGACCCGGGAGGGGCACCTGCAGGCAGCCATACAAAGAGCCACTGTTGCCACCCGGCTCAGCAGTGGCGCCTCTGAAGCCCCGCCCTGCTTGGCCATGGCAGCCACAGAATCCCCCTACTTCCAAGTCCCCAAGATCCCCACCACAGGGAGCATCAGTGCCCAACAAAGCCAGCCTGCTCAGGGTTAGCCAGACCACACACCTCCCAACGCCAGAGCAAAGCACCCCGCAGAAGTGCAAAGAGCTCCTCACAAAGTCCCTGCAACAAGGGAAGGGAAGCAACATTTCTTCACCAACCTCTCTACTGAGAGACCACGCGCAACACATGACTAAAAGCACCATTTCCAAAACAAAAAACACCTTCCTTGAAGGCACCTGCCGAGGGCTGATATGTCTGACACTCCCTCGCCCCTAATTCCTAGATCCTAATTCCCAACTCCCAACACAGAGCCCACAGCCCACCTCCTCCCAGTCAGCAGGCAGAGGCCAAGTCTCCTGTCTTTATCTTCGTCCTTGTGTTAGCGTCCCCCGTATTTCTTCGGGGCTTTGAAGAACACAGCCAAAGGAGGAATGTTAACAAAAGAAATGCACGTACTAATTAAATTTAGATTTTGAAGTATTTAAAAGTTTGCCATATTTTAAAAATTCATTCAAGAATAAGAAGAGCTACAGGAATGTTTTGCTACTGAGTACCGGTTCCAGGCGCTTCAGGTGCTGGTGTAAGTTAAGAGCCAGTCGATCCCACCATCGGCCTCTGCTGTCAGGACAATAAATTCTCTGAGACAAAAGGCTTTCAAGTTCCTTGACAGCTTCCTATTGCAACAATAACAAAGAAAGCTTATTAGACTCACAAAAAAAAATCAGCTGTAATTATATTTAGAAGCCCATAGGATTGGTAAAGTATATTTATAATGCATATCTTTCCATTCAACGATAAGGCCAAGGACCCCGGACTGATAGGTCAGGGACTTTGAGATGCACTCTGGAATGGGCAGGAGTTCACCCAGGTGCGTGGCCTGCTGGCACTGAGCTTCTGGAGGTCTGTGAGCACCACACAACGTTCTCTGCAAACCAGGTTGACCAGCACAGAGGCACAAGCATCAAACTCCAGGCAGCTGAGCAATGGACGGGGCTGGCAAACCCACATGCTGCTGGGAACCCAGCAGGTCATGGGACTGACAGCCAGAAGGATTTGGGGTGGGCAGGACAGTAATGAGGGGTGTCCTCATGTAAACACCCCACCTCAACAGGAAGACCCTCCAGTCTAGACTTACGTACAGACTGGTCATTCCATGTGTTAAATGGTCCATGGATCTCTTCAAAACACGTAATGATTTACCCCAGAAAAAGGCCTAACCCCCCCCACACACACAATTTTAGGGTTTGCAGGTTTCCCCAAAGCCCATCCATGGATCCTCTTGGGATTCACGGGCCCCAGGTCAAGAACCCAGCTGAGCAAATACACTTTTTGTAAGATACAGTTGCAATACAGAAATATCAAACATAACAAAAATGAACTGTGGCAACTTCACAATGTTTAATATAACGATGTGACCAAATTTCTGATTTGTGATTATAAATTTGTGACAGCTGACAGGGAAGCATAACGAGATGGGAGATTTCCACTTGAGAGATTTTGGAATGCTCCAAAGTCTCACAACAAGGTCTGAGAGAGACTCAGGCTCAGGCTGCAGAGACCTGTGTGGGGTCCTACAGGGCTCTGTCCACCACCTGCAGCCATCCTGGAACACAGAGTCAGCAACTCACAAGCAAACAGAACAGGTGTTCGTCTTCAGTTTTCTTCTCTCTACTAACCCAAGAGATAGCAGGTTGCCTATGTTAAATATGCTTTCATCCTATTACTGTGTGCTAACCAGATATGTGGGAAATGCTGCCAGCCTGTCAGATTTTCTTTCACGGTTTATCACTGTCACATCTGTAAAAGGTGGGGCAAGGACTTGTGCTCTAACCTCATACATGTGAACTCTCTGCAGTATTTCAACAGTCCGAGACAAAATCCTCGTGTAAATCCACCCAACAGTAAAACACCGCAGAAAGAGTGGTAAGTCCTCGTGGTATCTAAAATGAAGATGTACAGCAGTAGTTTAGTTGGTTTATTTGTTATAAGACATTATAAGAAGTAACGAAGCAGGTTGAAGTCCTGTCTTTTAAGAAGATGTATTTTAAATACTTTTGGTTGTGTTAAGTTTTCTATACCATGAACCTACATTCCCATAGCCAGCTGCCATGTCCTAGGACATTCACTCAGTGGAATAAGATGAGAACAACTATTCTAAATACTCTACAAATACTCTAAACCAGGGTCAACAAACTCTGGCCCACAGGCCAAACCCAGGACCCACCACCTGATTTTCTAAGTCCTATAAACTAAGAATGGTTTTTACCTTTTTAAATAGTTAAAATAAGTCAAAAGGACAATAATACTCTGTGGCATGTGAAAATTACATGGAACTCAAATTCTGGCGTCCGTAACAAAGTTTATTGGAACACAGCCACGCTCATTCATTTATGCACTGCCTGTGGCTGCTTTTGCCCAACAACAGCATAGTGAGGTCACTGCCACAGAGACCACATGGCCTGCAAAGCCGAAAATATTGGCAATCTAGCCTTTTAAGAAGAATTTTATCAACCTCTGTTCTATAGGACTCTAAATTTCTGGCTATGACTTTTAAGTCAATATTATTTCTTTATAAAATGTACATCCTAAATTTTTTTTTGAAAGAGGCATCTGATAATGCTAATTTTTCTCATCACTACTTAACAGCAAAGGAAAAAATTTCTTAACAAAATACCGAAGATGTTTAACATTTTTCAATCGAAACAATGAAAGATCTTGTGCTGTGTACTTGGAACATTTAGAGTGAAAGTTGGCTTGAGCTGTCCATTACAGAGTAACATCTACTTGAGTTTCTGTTGGAAGAACACACCTAGTGTGCTGCCCACATCTGTCCTGCTGCTGGTTTCCCTCACATTTGAATTCAGCTGACCAGTACTCAGAGGCCAGCACACCAAAAGACGGCAAGCTAAATGCTGAATACAATATTTGTTCACTTGAATGTCTGCTGCACAGGGATATGAGTTATATAAAATTCACTTTAAACTTTCAGACACTTGCTTCTATTTCACACAGCACTTTGGCTCTATGCAAAGAAAGTAAAAATTCAGTTCCACAGCTGGCTAAACCACAGAGCAAAAGGAGTATATTCTTCATGAAGAAAGTTACCTTAAGTGGTTGGAACAACTTGGTCAATGTGTAAATTTTGGTAGGTACCTAAAAAAAGATCTCACCTCAGAGAAGGGTGGTTTTTCAGTTTGTTCCAATCTTTTTTTGCACATTGAGAGAGCTCCTTAGCCTCTTCCCAGTTCCCATTGGCCATTGCGGTAGAAATGTCATTCAGCAAGTGCACAGCTGCTGCATATCTGGGGACAGGGGGGAGATGCCATCCAACTTTCAAATATGAACGAGTGTTTCCATAAAATTACCACATCCTAGCCACTAGATCTAACTCTGAAGAGTAAAAGTGTGGTTTTGAAAATATGAGGGTCATTTAAATTTTATTCTAGTAATAATTTAACATAACTACCCTACTGGAATGGCCCAGAAGAACTGACACAGGCTGCCCAACTAGAAAGATAAAAAACATTTACACCGTATTATTACGGAGCGTGTTGCATTATATAAACATGATAGCGGTCGGCTCAACGGTCCCGACCGACCTCGGGCACTCACGCACTTATTCATTCAGCAATCTGGCAGCAGCCACGTGCACACGTTAACTGACTTCAGAATCTCAGTAAGATGCAGACTTGATAACTTAATCATTTACAGTCAGAGGTAGCCAGAGGGATGCTGACCAAGCTAAAGAATTACTTAGAATATTTCAAAAATAACTTTAAGAGACATTCTTTCAGAGATGGCAATGCTTCGAAATGTTATGACACCACTTAGCTGAAGAAAGATTTCTCATTGCTTTTTTAAATACCCAAAACAAAGATATTTGACCAACAGATTCCGTGACACTTCAAGTGCTATAAGCATATAATATCAGTATGCATAAACACTGTACAATAAGAGTAAAAGAAATTGTCTCCAAATGTAAAAATTTCCTCACAAACTCTTAAATCTAATTCTTTTATAATATGCTGCTTGTTCAGTTTCATGGCTTCACATACCATGCATGTGCCAGTGACTCTCAAAATTTTCTCTCTCTAGGCTAGACCCATTCTCTGTGATCTTGACATGTCCACTGCCACACATGACAGCTCCAAGTCTGTGGCTCAAGGGCAGCCCACACACTGACCCCCGCAGAACCAATGCCCACCGCTCCTCTACCCACCCCCTCACTGGATGGCACCACCACCCAAGACGAAGCGCCAGAGCCACCCTTGCTCCCCTTCTTCCTCCTCCCCTACATCTAATCAGAATCTTTTCTGCTTCCAAACTATCACGTGTATTCACTTCTCTCCACTGCCCCCGCCACCAGGCTGGTCCAGACCACCCCCAGGGTCTTCCATCAGCCCACCACCAAGGTCACACCAACCTTCCCACAGCTTCTCTTGTTCCCCTCTAACCCCTGTCCACAAGATGCTTTTGTAAAAACATGAAATGGATCACTCACCTGCCTAAACCTCTTCAATGGCTTCCCACTACTCGGAGAACAGCTTTGGTCTGCTCACCAGGGCTCTGAGGCTGAGCAGCCTCTGATCCCTGCGTTCCTGGCTAACTTGCCCTTCCACTACTGCCCCCTGGAGCTTTAGCCACAGAGGTCTCCTGAACTTCTCCAACTCAGCAAGCTCTTTCCTGCCTCAGGGCCTGTGCACTGGCTTACCCCGTTGCCTGGACACAGGCACCCAGACCCTGCAGCGGCTGCCTCCTCCTCACTCTCGAGTCTCACTTGCGCAGGGCCACTCTCCCTGACACTCTATCAAGTAGAACTTCCCCAGCCTGCCTCAACCACCGCGGCACTTTTCGTAGACTCTAACTATTCTCTTTATTTTCCACCTCTCCAGCGAAAGGTAACCCCACACTGGCTGAGGCCCTATCTTGCTCACTGCTGCCCGACTACCCAGGCATGTAATAGGTACTCAACACTCAACTCATTTTTATTGAATAAATGAGAAAAAAGGGAAGAAAGGATAAATTATCTCAAGTACAGAGGTAGACAAAAAGACTCCTCAGGCCAGATATCATATCACCAGATATTGTATAATATTAGCCAATTTCATTTACATGTTAAGGCCCTTTGCATAACAAAGGGGGTTTTAATTATTTTTATTATTTACAGCATCCCTACTTTCTAGAAAGGTGGTTTATTTTTTCTCCCTAGCCCCACCTCCCCACTTTTTATATTAACTGTCAACCATGGTTTTGTCATTGAACTAGAAAGTAATCCCCCTTAGATATAACAGTAATAATGACAATTCTAATAGTAATTAACCTGTACTAGGCATTCCCCCAGGCCAGGCTGTAAACATTTCACATGCACCAACACCTATCTGTAAGAATATACTATTATTCTTCCCATTTTACAGATGAGGAAGCTGAGGCACAGGGTGGTTTCACAGCTCATTAGTACAGAGAGACTGTAACTTGGCTTCAGGGTACACATGCTCACAAACTAGAAAAGCATAAAGCCACTAAAAACAAAAAAAGTAAAAAGACACAAGACCACTGAAAACAGGGTAAAAGAAAATAGAAGATTTGACTAAAAATGTTATTCCAATCAAACACAAATAAAATACTGAACTTCCTGATACCTAAGGCAAAATGGGCTAAAATCAGTTGATTCTATAATTTTAATAACTTACTTTTTAAGGCACATGACTTTTCTAGAAACACTTAAAGGACTTTCCAAAAAGCAAATATCATTCAGTTAAATTTGAGTCTGAAATCTTAGAGCAAGAATCAAAAGTGACATTTTAGGAAATCCAAATTAATTTTTCTTATAGAAAGTGTTTTCTTTTTTTAGGAGATTAAAGTATTTTTTCCATGAGACCTACACTCTTCTTTCTTATCAAAATCTATTTTTAATACAGTAATCCTATTTTTCACTTGTTTATTTTGCTTCTATTATTTTAATTGACACATAATTATACATATTTATGGGGTACAGTATAATCAGTATGATATTTACATGTATACAATGTGTAATGATCAAATTAGGGTAATTAGAATGTCATCATCTCAAAACTTCATCATTTCTTTATGTTGGGAACATTCCAAATCCACTTTTGTAGCTATCTGAAAACATACAATAAATTGTTAATTATAAGCACCCTATATTGCTATAGGACACTAGAACTTATTCCCACCCAGCTGCACTTTTATATCTGTTAACCAAATTTTGGTTACCCAACCCCCCCAACCTTCCCAGCTTCTGGTAACCACTATTCCACTCTCTACTTCTATGAGATCAAATTTTTTAGCTTCCACACATGTGTGAGAACTTGCGGTATTTATCTTTCTGTGCCTGGCTTATTTCACTTAACACAATGTCCTCCAAGCTCATCCATGTTGCCAGGAATGACAGAATTTTGTTCTCTTTATGGTTGAATAGTATTCCACTGTGCATACACATATATACCACATTTTCTTTCTCTTTCTTTGTTTTATAGAGACAAGGTCTCACTCTGTCACCCAGGCTGGAATGCAGTGGTGCATTTCATAGCTCACTGCAGCCCCAAGCTCCTGGCCTCAAGCATCTTCCCGCCTCAGTCTCCCGAGCAGTTGGAACTACAGGCACACACCAAAACACCCAGCTAATTTTTTAAATTTTTTGTAGATACAGGGTCTCGCTATGTTGTCCAGGCTGAGCTTCAAATCCTGGCTCAAGCCATCTTCCCACCTCAGCCTCCCAAAGTGCTGGGATTACAGGCATAAGCCACTGTGCCCAACTGCACAATTTTTTTATCCATTCATCTGCTGGTGGATGCTTAGGTTGACTGCATATCTTGAACAGTGTTGTAATAAACATGGGAGTGCAGATATCGCTTCAACATACTGATTTCCTTTCTTTTGGATATATACCTATAGTGGGATTGCTGGATCATATGGTAGTTCTGTTTTTAGTTCAAAACCTACTTTTGCTAGTCAAACTAAATTTTCACTAAATCCATGCGCCAATATAAATTAGTGAAAATTTCTAATTTATCATGTATATGTTCTAATACACAGTACACAAGTTATCAATAGCCTTATCCGAAGTGTTATGACTAAGAAAACATTCATCTTCAGCCTTGTTCATGACAATATATTCATAAGGCAGGCTTGTTAAAATGTCTGTATTAAAAAAATACTCCCTGCCAAAATGATTTGGGAACATACACCAGGGAAAATTTTTATAGCTTTAATTCAAAATTCCTTTGTTTTTGGCAACCTTAGTTTAAGCACATTTTTGGATTAGCCCTATAGTCTTAGAAATGTGTACAAGTGAGACAAAAAAGATAACAAAAAATAAACTTCAAAAACTGTTTTGGCTGTGGACTTGATGTGTCCAGTTTGGCTGGTGAAAAAAATTATAATGTTTTACTAAGTTTTTAAATACGCAGACAGATATTATAGTGAGCTAACATGATCTTACCTGATAAGATCTTCTCTGTCTTGGAAGATCTGGCTTTTCCGATTGATGGTGTAACTAGGAAATGCCACTCGGCCAAGGTTGACCAACAGTACTGTGGAAAACTGCCCCTGACCACCACATGCAGCATCTTCATCTTCCACCGAGTCGGTCAATGAAAACAGCAGCAAGATCCGGGAAAACACAGTCCTGGGGACTTTACAGAGTCTTAGTGACTGTCCAGCCAAGTCTTTAGCTCTGAAAAATGTAAAATATAGCCTTTTGGTTTTTTAAGTATTTGGATATCAGATTTTACAAATTATTTTCATATAAAGTAAAGAGAAATGGCATTCACTATTCTAAACACTGGAGCTTTCCTGAACCTCTCTGGGACTCAGAGCCCACCTAGGGATACAAAGGATTAAATGAATTTACATCTCCACATAGTTTGGCTCAATAAAAGTGCTTCCTTCTCCAGCCGCGGAGTAGGATGGGGTTCACCATGATCAGGAACACTTCAAATACCAAGAAACCT
Source organism: Daubentonia madagascariensis (assembly GCA_023783475.1). Classification (NCBI taxonomy): domain Eukaryota; kingdom Metazoa; phylum Chordata; class Mammalia; order Primates; family Daubentoniidae; genus Daubentonia; species Daubentonia madagascariensis. The sequence continues at coordinate 28,311,854 of JAKFHU010000144.1, read as the reverse complement.
TTCATGAAATTATGGCCTATTTGACATTACCAATTCTCAATTTTTGATTCAAGTCATGATATATTAATAGATTAAATAAGAGGTATTTATTTAAGATGTCACTATCAAAGGCTCTTGGTAAAGATTTTGTGTACCAGGAAGTGGTACATGTAGGTATATACAACAAGGTGTGGTGCTGTTCTCTAATGTACAAAGTAGTCCAGGAGCATCTCCATTCCAGGGTAACTTTAGAGTGAATTCAGTTCAATTCCAGATGTCTGCAAGGTGGGCTTCGAGGTCTGAATTAAATCAAGGACCATGTGGGCCCTCTGGACTCTAGCAACTTAGATATCATCTATAGCAGGGTTTCTCACCCTCAGCCCTATTGATATTGAGGCCAGATAATTCTTTGTTGTGGGGGCTGTCCTGTGCATTATAGGATGCTCAGCAGTGTCCCTGGCCACTACCCACTAGATACCATTAGCACCACCCCTCCCCACTAGTGGTGACAACTAAAAATGTCTCCAGATGATGCCAGATGCCCCCAGTTGAGAGCTAGTGGAAGACCTCGCACCTCCCCATTGCAGAAGCTATTAAACCAAAAGCAGTGCTGCAACCCTGGGTGTGTTGGAGATTAGTGCCACCATCACAGAGGTGAGGGGACAAGGATGGGATTCCTACCGACTACCATTTAATTGAGAACCACTCATGTACAGAGACTGCCAAAAAGTATCCACTTCCTCTACCTCAATGCAGGGCTCCAGAGATGCCCCCAGTGGATGCAGCCTCCAAGCTACAAAAGGAAGCATTAAACATGGAAAACTAAGCAGATACTCAACTGGGATTAAGAAAATGAAAATAATGTGGCTTTTTCTGTTTCCTCACAGCAACAGCAGAGCAAGATCACCAAGCACTGCCCTGGTATGGGGCTGCCAGGGACTCTCTGAAATTCCACTGCTGAGCTCTACATCAAAATGAAGAAATAAAGTACATCTTAAAGGACAATGGTTTTTACTATAACTAAAACAGGTTCAACAAACTTATTTTCCTACAAGTCCAGAGTCAGTGATAAAAAAATGTTCATCTTATTTCTTTTATTATATCTGTTCTACGCTAAGTGCACATACTAAGAAAGGGCTGCTAATTTCAATGATTATTTGCCTATAAAATGTTACATATAAAGTTGACATCAAATACTTTAGAAATACAACTAGATAAAGAAAGCACTTAGAAGAGGTTTAACATACCACAGGGATGAGGATTTTATACCTATAAAGTCAATTAACTTTACATAAATATATAATTTATTAAAATAATGTTTTAAAAATCTACAATATAAACTTTTTTGAAGTGTTGATATTGATATTTTTCTTAATAATGTCTGCTTTATTATATCTATGTTTTATTAAAGATTAATACTTATAATATGTCCCCAATGCAGATGGGATCTTTGAAGTCCTGAAAGAGTTCAAGGGCTCCCCAAGGACAAAAGAAACCACCTGCAGTTTGTGGTAAGTTGTTATGTTTAAACTCAAGAAAAGTTACATATTAAGATTGCCTGATTACACTTTGTTTTGCAAACAAAAAATTTACTAAGATAAAAATTTGACTGAATAGTTTATCCTAAAATCCTGCAAGAATCGCAGTTAAAACTCTATTTTTCTTGGATAATAAAATACTAGAATTTACCAAAGGCCTATTGCCTACTGATTTTTCTTGGTCCTAGAAATCAGTACAGTATTATAAGAATTCTGAATAATAAGCCAAGAAAGAATTCAGACTATTATAAATAAGGTTCTCCCAGCCTTCTCAACCTAATTGCAACTGAAATAAGCAATTACAATTCAAAGAAGTGTACAATCTATTAAAATAAGTTAATATATGATCAACATTTTAAATGTTTTTACTATAACAATAGCCATCAAAACCTTTTTAAAATCACTGCACCAATTCCAGACTGATTCTTGCCCCACGTGCAGACTGAACGCTGTTTGGCCAATTTGAGAAAGGTGTCCATCAGCTGCTGTTTCTGCCCAGTGGGATTCACCAAGTGGAAGGTCTTGGCCAGGGATTTTAGTTCAGGAGCAGAAAGGAGTTCAAGCACCTCAGAGAGTTCTTGCAACTCGGATTCTGAAACGGTTAAAAAAAATTCTTTTAATAGTTTCAAAGAATTTTAATATTTTCCAGCTTTATTTAGTCAGACACAATTAAATTAAATTCTACTGCATAAATTTTAGTTTGCCAAATCAATTACTAAAGAATGTGGAGAACATCTATCTCTTAAAAGTTATCAAATAGTAGAATTTCTTACTAAAAAGTAAAGGAAAATGTTACTAAAATGAAGACACATGGATAGCCACATGGTTTGGGCATCCCACTTAAAAGCTTACTGGAATACATATTCCCTTTCTCATCACAAAACCTCTGGTGGGACCGCTCACACCAGGTCACAGGATGGCCTGGTCATCGATCCTCCTCGTCCCATGGGCCTCTCTGTATCCACGAACACGTCCTGCTGCTGTGGGCCCCAGACGCATTCTACGCCCAGGGATTCAGCTGAATCAGATCTGGCTGGTCTCTGCCTTCAAGGCATTCACAGTTTCAGGCAGCACCTTCTTCCTCCATCCAGCAAATATTTATTGGGTGTACCCTGCATGCCCAGTAACGTTCTAAGGCCTTGTATATGCTGCAATTAACAAAGTCCTTGTCCACAGGAGCTTACCTCCTAACATCATAACTAAACAAATAGGAATATAAGTCAGGTGGTAATAACTGCTATGAAGAAAAACAAAACTGGTTCAAACTGCACCTGGTAGGGAGGCTGGTTGTATTTTTACAGATGGTGGTCAGGCAAACCTGATGAGGTGACACGAAGCAGAGGTGAATGAAATGAAGGATAAGCCATGTAGCCTCTGGATCCTTGAGTGAGGCCTTTTGACTGAATCCAAATTTTACAGAACGAATCCTTTTAATAAAGGGATTTGTTCTGTGAAGTTTGGATTTGGTCAAGGGGCTGTACGTGAGATCTGGAGGGCCACATGTGGCCTTCAGGCCACAGGTTCCCCACCCCTCAGCTCTGAAGCAAGCATGCACTCAGCCTGGTGAAGAACACTGAGGGCTGTGTAGCCACAGCAGAGGGAGCAAGGGGGATGGGACAGGAGATGAGGTCAGAGGAATAGCCACAGCCAGGCTCCATGGAGCTGTGTGGAGCATGGGTAGTACTTGGACTTGACTGAGTGCCATGGTGAGCCCCGGGAGTTGTGGTTTTGTTGCTTAAAGGTCATTTAAAGGTAAGTCAAGGCTCACCTGCAGCAGTCACCGGCATGCCTGTCAGACCTGTCAATTTATGGAATCTGCACCAAATCTTCCGAGTCAGGTAGGGACTGAGACTCAATTCCCCAGGTGACCCTGCTGGCACTGGCCCCACGTCCCACCGCCAAACCATGTACATCCAAGATCCTTCACTGAGCCTTCATGCCTCTCCCCCAACTTTCCCCATCTCATCCCATCCACCCCCACCCTCACCCTATCACCCTAACTTCATCCTTACTCACTGCTCCCCACTACAAACCCTGCCCCAAAGAAACCATCTGGCTTGATTTGCTTATTTTGGTCTCAAATGTCAGCAACTTGAACCTAAGGTTCATATCTTTCATTTTCTTTATATCTAAGGAAATACTGTACTCAATATTGTACTCAGTACGGGTAGTTGCTTAATGAATGCTGCTGACAAGACAACCAAGGGTATCACTGCAAAAGAAGATAGACTCTCCTGTAGTGTCCACACAGGCTTAAAGCAATTCCACAATTCTTCAGGCAATCAACTTATAATTAAGAGCTGTACATGTGTGCATGTGGGGGGAGATGAAGTTTTGGAGGCAATACTGGTTTCAAACAAACCAGCTTTATTCTATCATAAAGATGAGGACTCTGAATAAGATGAGTCACGTTCTTGCTGGAAGGAGAGTGCTAAAGAGGGATGTATTTCTTCTGTGGCACACACCCACATGTCTATCCCTAGGTGACTTTGGTCGTAAACCTGCAACAGTCAAGAAAACAACAGCAGACAATCTTTCATTATTCTAGTATTCTTAATTCAGGCTAAGAATGGCTTTAGCATCTCATGAATAATTTGTTATCCTAAAATTAAAAACTCAATTTAAAAAAAAACTAATTACTACTACCGGGCACCATACTAACATTACCACCATTCCACAGAAACTTAATTCTTCAGATCACATTTCACACTTCCTTCTACTAATCATACCTGTCTGTAGAAAGCCTGCGTGCTTCAATTCGTCAATCACAGGTGTTAAGTCTGGGGAAATCTCTTCATATTCTATTTTATTCATCTTAATCCAGCTTAATTTACGTTGAAAGAGCCTTACATACAACTTCTGACCACTAGCTGCAATAAAGTTAAGAAAAATGATGAAAAACACTACCTTTCTTCTAAAAACAACATGCAAATATCACTTACTTTTCAAACTTGAGGTGAATCATACTCTATTAGAAATACACATGTGCTTATCATATGTATAATGGTGTCATTTTAAGGGTATAAACCATTTAAAAAGTTCTAATTTGGTAATGATTATTGCTCATTTTAACACTCCGAAAATCAAGTCCCCCATTTTCCAGCCACCAAACTTTCCAGCCACCAACCTTTCTACTCCCTCAGAGAAGCCCTATCCAGAATTTTAGTTATTTTGTTCTCTGCTTTTAGTTTAATATGTATTATTCTATTTTTGGTTGAAAATAATCTGAAAAGAACTTTCCAAAAAAAAAGTCTAGCTTTGGTAGGACAGTGATCTTGGCCAAGCTTCTTAATTAACCTATTTGGTTTCAGTTTCCCTATTACCCAGATTAAATTTTAGCCAATTCTAAAATAGTGTATTTTTTAAATTTTCAGCATTTATTTGAAATTATTTTTTCTTTAAAAAGGCAAAACCAATTAGCAGTAGTTATTTTTCCACACAGACATAGTATACATGATTCTCTGTGGAGAGCAAGACACAAGAATATGCAGAACTTGTACTAGGGAAACTGTTCCTATTTCTCAATTATATGGAAGCACAGAGCCACCAACCACTCAAACAAATACTTGCATGAATGCAATCAGTAGAGCTCTGTGACTACTCTGAATAGAAGAGCCAATGTGACAGCACTGTCCATCTTCTGGTGAGAACAGCACAAGTAGAGATGGAAGCTGTGCAGATACTTTACACAACTGTGCCCAGAGAACTATTGCTCACATGTTAAAAAGTAATCCAAGGAATACCGTAATTCCACTATGTGAATATCAAACAAAAATCCTTATTTTAAACATTAGTAGTAATATTCCGGATTTTTCTTTTTTTAAATCTACTGAGGGGTCAGGCAAGGCTACATTTCACTAGAGGACAATGTGGCCACCAAGTAAGCTTTTCCTACCTTGTACAGACTCAATTCCACAGAGCCATCAGGGCTCTCTGGATGAACAGTGCAGTGACACAAGGGTGACTTTTGCTCCAAACCTGCACTATTGGTTTAGAGCTACCATTGGCTGCCAAAGACTTGCAGCACAGACTAACATTTTCAAATGAACCAATTCAAGCTTGGAAGTTTCCATTTCCTCCACACCCTGTCTTTAAAAGGCATAGTCCATGGATCTAAAATGTTGGGGGAAAGAAAATATGCCTCAGGTTGGTTTGTTTTTTCTTGTATTTTATTTTATTTTACTTTTTCCTTTTCTAAGGAAATGGTGTGTGAACATAACAAAACAACCTAACAGTAAGCTTGATTACATTCTCAAAATGCAAAGTATACATTTCTAAGGCACACTGTATTTTTTTAATCTGGAAAGATTGTTTCATAACCATCAAATATATCTATAAAGGAAAAACAGCTGCTTCCATCTTAACCAAAGTACAGCATGCAGGAGCAGGCATCACCAGGCACAAAATCTCATCTTTTACGTGCATATCCTTCTCAACACAAACCTTGTAGTAGCTCAGATTCCCATGAGCACTCCCATAGAGGACTCACAAAACTACAGTGACTCCTTGTGGTCATCAGATTACTGCCTATCACATCACACCCAAATCAGGACAGCAAACAAGAAACAAAAATTCGAAAGCAAACAGGCTTAATATACCTGACAATTGATAAAATTTAGTTACAATTCCCTTCTCCTGTTCATCAAAGAGCATCATATCATCTTCATTCTCAAGTACAGCTTTCAGCACCACAAGGAAGCTCCGAAGGTAGTATGGATGACTCGGTGGAGTTTGAGTTGTTTGACCAGGACCATAGCAGCTTGACTCTTGCAACAAAGGAATACTGCAAGTGATTTCATTCTTTAAGCCACCATCACCTTTCAGAGGAAGCTCTTGGATGTTACTCCATTTACAAGCATCATTTGTAGAACTATGAGAGTTCACTTCTGAGTATGACAACTGTATTTTAGCTTCTGAAGCAACAGTCATTTTTACTTCTTCACAACTACATGCCTCACGTTTTTCAACACTTTTACCATCTACACCTTTGATACTCTCTTGCTTTACAAGACTGTCATCTGAAATACACTCTAATTTATTCCCAACAGTTAAATCTGGTGAAAATAACATGTGAGCATTATCTGAGAAGCCAGGGGTGAGGGCTGATTTCTCACATTCCTGGGTAACCTTTTGGCTTTCAGCTTCCATTCTTTTACTGCCTCTTACTATGTGTTCGGGAATATTCTCTTCCTTTGGAGAATCACATGTAAACATGTTTTCCTTTTGAGAACTGTTTTCCAAAATTTGATCCTTGTCCTCAATTTCTGAACAGTTATCAACCAGGCTTCTAACAACTGTGGATTCGTAACTCTGTGGACTAGGACTAGCAAATTCCTTATTCTTATCTATTGATTTTCTAGCCTTTGTGTATTTTCTGGACAATTTAGATGACAGGCTTCCCAAAGAAATGATTTTCACACTGTGATTTCTCAGTTCATCTTGATTCTTGCACACCAAGCCACCAGAACTTTTAAAGTAGGGACTGGTCTGCTGTTTTATGCCCATTTTTGCTGAATCACTTTGGCCAGGGATTAAATTTGTCTTTCGCGGTGATGATTCCTTTGGTGTTACATCTTCTAAGACAATATTGGCCAAATCTACTGTGGACATATTTGAATTCTTTAAGCCAGACTGCACTGGATTAACTTGAACAACGTCATCATTGTTAGCACACATTTCATCAAGGTGCCGGTTTAAGTCATATCTCGGCACCATTTTACTACAAATGGGGCAAACAAGTTTAGCAGGTGGTGCATTGTTAAAAAATGAAATTATAGAATTAGATGCTTTTTTTTTAGTCTTGCTTATTGATAAGCTTCTACGAGGCCTTTTTTTGTCAGGAGATTTCCCTTCCGACATCATGAGTATACGAAAAACTGGGTGTTCCGAAAAATAAAACACAGGGTATCTCAAGTGAAAGATAGCAACGGTTTACTTCTACTTTCTTGACGTGCAATAACCAAAAGTGAGATTCTATTTGACCTCATGTTATTCGTGTAGACAATTTCTTCTTCCTACAAAATGAAACACATACGGGTTAAAAACCATTTTCACGAATTCAACGAGAAGGGGAAAAAAATTCTAAAACATGGAACGGCAGAATCTCCCGGGGTGAAGAAGCAACTCTGGGCTTGAGACAGGAGACCAAGGCTCTTCGACCAGCTCTGCACGCAATCTTAGTGTGTCCTTTATCACAAAATGAAGGCGCTGGACTTGTAAGGGTGATTTCTAAGACATCTTTAAGATCTAAAACTATCCGCTTTTTAAAAGGGACAATTTGACTATTCCAGACCACTGCATCAGTAGCTTTTTCCGCGTGAGATGGTGACTATCCGCGCGGCCCGGGGTGATTCTTGCCCCGCAGGCCTGCACAGGCGAAACGCCCAAGTCACGCGAATCCGTGCACACGCCCTGCGGCCACCGCCAGGCTTCCGCTACGAGCCCCAGCGGCCCCGGCGAGCACGCGACCAAGCCCGGGCCTCCCTCCCGCCCTCGGTGCCCGGCCGCCGCGACCCCGGCCCGGCCACCCCGCGCCTCCCACCTGGCTCCGCGCGCCGGCGCTCCCAGGCATTCCCAGCCGATCCTCGCGTCTCGCTTCCACAGGCTCGGCGAGTGGAGACTCGAGTGATCGATCTCCGTTCCTTCGCACGTTAAAGGCTCCCACACTGGCGGCTGAGGCTGGCTGAGCCCCGGGGGCAGCCCCAGCACCTCCGTCTTTTCACACCTGGCGCGGCGCCGCCCTGCGCGGCCCTGCACGCCTTCTCTGCGGCTGTGTACTCTGATGGGACGCCTTTCCCAGTCGGTGGCAAGGTGGAGCAATCTAAACCTGTTTGCCGGAGGAGCAAACAGCCTCCGTGGAGAAGACAGGCAACTTCTGTAACCAACAAGAGGATAAAAACATGAACTGTACTTAAGCTCCTGCGAATCAGCAAGAGGGACGGCTCAGTGTTGTGTTGAGCTTTCCAAAATACTGTACTGATTGATCACCGGTTATCTGATACATCCATGTAAATGACATCAAGAGCAAAGTAATAATAACATGTAGTGATTAGGTTGTGATGAGTCTTGAGTATTTATTACTTTTGCTTTTAATATATTTTATTTGTCAGATTACATAATTTAACTTTTAATAATGGCTATGTTTAACAGTCAAGAAATTAGCAATCAGCTCTGGAGCACTGATATCAGCTGGTTCCAGCATGTCCATGGATGACCTAGAAAGTAACCTTCTTGAGATGGGCACTCTGTGTTTATTATCTTTTACCATAATATCACCATTGCGTGCAACAGTGGCTAGCACTGAACATGCATTGAATATATATGCATTGAATGAGTGCATGAGTCAATGAACAAATAAATGAACAAACCAGAGAGAACATAGACATGAATAGGGAATTCATCACCAAGGACATATTGAGTGCCTACCTCATTCCGGGTACTGTTCTAGATGCTGAAGATATATGGCAGTGAACAGAATGAGCAACGGGTGGTGAGGGAGTGAGTGGTGTGGGAAATCCCTGTCTTCATGAAGGATACATTCTAGCGGAGGGAGATAAAGAAAATACAAAAAATAAGTATTTAGTGAAGTGGAAGAGAAATAAAGCCAGAAAAATCTTGGGGAGGGCGGATTACAACTTGAAAGAGTGGTAAGGAAAGGCCTCCCTGAAAAGGTGACATTTCAGCAGGCATGAGGGAGGTAAGAGTGTTGAGGTTTGAGAGAAGACACTTGTAGGACCAGGAAACAGCAACAGCCCATGCATAATAAAAGCCCTGAGGTAGAAGCTTGCCTAGCAGGCTCTAAGAACTTCAAGGAGGCCAGCAGACTGGGGCAGAAACGAAGTGAGAGAGGCAGCACAGGGCCAGATTCTGTAGGACAAGGGTCAGCCTTCTGTAAAGGGCCAGGTAGTAAATATTTGAGGCTTAGCAGACCATGTGATCTCTGTCAAAACTAGCCAACAATGCTGTTGCGGTGTGAAAGCAGCCACAATTTGTAAAAAATGAGTGTGGTTGTGTTCCCATAAAATTTATTTACAAAAACAAGTGGCTGATTTGCCATCCAGCTATGGCTTGCGCTTTGCCAGCACCTGATATAGGGCCTTGCAGGTCATTGTGTGGATTTTAGCATTGACTTCGAGTCAGATGGAAAGAGGGAGGATGTAAAGATTTTGAGCACAAGTCCAAAAATACCATTCTGTCTGTTGTATTAAGAACAGATGATGGGGCGGGGGTGCACAAGGATGGAAGCAAGAGAGGGAACAGGGAAAACAGAAGGCTAATGCAGGAATCCAAGGAGAGATGATGATGGGGTGGGTCAGGGTGCTAGTGTTGCATTTGATAATAAATTGTCATATTCTGGATATATTTAGAAGATAGAGCCAACAGGATTTGCTCATGGTAAAGGAGGTAGTACAAGAGAAGAAGAAGAGTCAAGGGGGACTCTGAGGTCTTTGGCCTGGCAACTGGTAGGATGGGGGGAGAAGAGCAAGAGTTCAGTTTGGGACATGTAAGTTTGAGATGCCAGTTGGATATTCTTGTAGATGAAGACACTTGAATTTATGAATCAAGTCAGGTCATGCTGGAAATATAAATTCGGGAGTCATCAGGGTTTAAATGGTATCACTATTTGAGACCAGGGATTGACTATAGATAGAGAACTGAAAGGTCAGAAGACTGAGCACTCCAGTAACAAAAGGTGGGGCAGTGAGGAGGAGCCAGCAAAGGAGACTGATGTAGTGCAGTAGGAGGAAAACAGGGTTGGTATCCAGAAAACCAAGTGAGGTGTATCAAGGACCGGGGGGGGGGGGGGGGGGGGGGGGGGCGGCGTCAGATGCAGGTGGAGAACTGCCAGAGGGGTGGGCCTGCCACAGAGTTCCACCTAAGGCAGTGCTGAGCAGAGCCATGGGGTTAGAGCCACTGCAGAGAAACCCCTCATGGGAAATGCCCAGCTAAGCCACCGGGGCAGGGCTGCCTGGGACTCTGGACCTATAGAGCCACCAGTATGCAACACCAGGTCTGCACCCAATAAAGCCATGGGGGTGGGGCCACCTGGAGCCTTAGGGATCCAACCTTCACCCTGGTGTGTCTGGAAGGCAGGACATGGAGTCAAAGATAGTATCCTCAAATCTCAAGATTTCCTATTGTTTGCGCTGCTGGTTTTTAGACTTTCTTTTTTCCTATCTCTCCCTCTTGGGATGGGAATGTCTATCCCATGACTGTCCCACCATTGTATTTTGGAAGCACAGTGGAACTTGTTTGATTTCACAGGCTCACAGCTGGAGGGAAATTTGACCTCAGGATGAATCGTACCTTGAATCGTATTACCCGTAAGATGTTCACGTAAGATTTTGGACTTAAGACTTTAAAGTTGATGCTGGAACAAGTTAGGGTTTGGGAGGCTGTTGGGATGGAATGAATGCATTTTGCATTTAATATGAGTTTGGGGACCAGGGACAGAATGCTATGGTCTGAATGTGTCCCCCAAAATTCATGTGTTGAAACTTAATGGCCAATGTATTAAGAGGTGGGGAGTTTAAGAGGTGATTAAGTCATGAAGGCAGAGCCCTCATGGATGGAATTAGCACCCTTATAAAAAGGCTTGAGGGCTGGGTGCAATGGATCACACCTGTAATCCCAGCATTTTGGGAGGCCAAGGTGGGAGGATCCCTCGAGGCCAAGAGTTCAAGACAAGCCTAGGCAACATAGGGAGACCGTGTTATCTACAAAATATTTAAAAATCAGCCCGGCCTATAGTCTCAGCTACTTGGGAGGCTGAGGTGGGAGGAGGATCACTTGAGCCCAGAACTTCAAGGTTACGGTGAGCTGTGATCTAGCCACTGCACTCCAGCCTGGGTAACAGAGTGAGACCCTCATCTCCAAAAAAATAATTAAATTAAATAAAAATGTTTTTAAAAAGGGCTTGAGGGAGTCTGGCACCTTTTTACCCTTCCACCTTCTGCCAAAACAAAAAGGTACCATCTTGAAACAGAGAAAGCAGCTCTCATCAGACACTGAACTTGCTGGCACCTTGATCTTGGACTTCCCAGCCTCCAGAACTGTAAGAAATAAATTTCTGTAGTTTACAAATTACCCAGTCTCAAGTATTTTGTCATAGTAACACAAATAAACTAAGACAACCAGACAACTGGTGCTTAATTTAGCCCTATAAGCCCACTTCTACCCTGCCACAGCCAGCTTCTGCACTAACAAACAGGAATGCAGACTACAAACCCCCAGGCTCTTCTTGGCCACTATCATTGGCCCCTGTAGATAAAAAACCAGGACTTTCCTTGTTGCTTTGGCTGATTCTTAGTCCTCATTCTCTACCCATCTGGAATAAGACTTAATGCATTTCCTTCAAATCATGAGATCCTATCGGAAAAAGGGCAATTTTCCCTGGGTGGGGAGGTTGCAACAATGAGCACCTAGTGGTTAGAGAAGACTCTGCAGACGCCAGTCTACCTTCCCGACTGCACTGAGATTCTCTTGCTTCTAGACTCACTTCTAGATCATGCCTGTCCTCTCTGCAGCTGATTATGGATGGTACTGTAGAACCTATACTAAGCCTTTGCTCTCATGACATGAGATCAATTCCCAAAGGGGAAAAAAGTAAGGCACTCACATGAAAGTGCTTCTGTTCTATGAAATGACAACAGGGCAGTGGAAGAAGAAAATCAAGACCACAAAGAGCAAGGACCTGTCCTGTGCACAGCTGGTTGTAAGCTGGCTCTGAATCTTTCTCAGCCCTCAGCCCAGCTCTTGCTCACCGGCCCATGTACACAAGCCAGCCTGGCCTTCACACAGGCCCGGGCCATGTGTGACAGCACATGATCAGCTTAGGCAGTGCCTGCACAGGAAGGACCTGGAGAGTCCAGTGAAAATCAGATGGGTTTTCCAAATACAGTTTGGAGTTTCTCTTTTCACACCATGGAATTCTCAAGCATCTGCCATCGATGCAAAGACAGGCTTTCAAGAATTTTATTATAAAACAGAACAATGATATAAGCTTACACATTAATATTTACATTATTTTCAAAATATATTACAGCTTTAATTTATGAACAGAAATATCTTCTCTTTTCTTCTTTCTCTTTTCTGTTTTCTTTGCATCACTGATTTGCATTTTTACTTGATCTTGTAATTTAGAAAAGAATGCTTGAGATGACTTTAAGGCCTTGTCTTTACCTTCATCCTGCAATTAAAAACAAAACACGCTCATGTTATAAAATCTGCTTAAAAGTGAAAAGCCAAAAATATAATAGTATGTTATGATTTCAACAATGTATAAAAGTATAAATATGAAAAAGGACCAGAATTACAGAAAACTCAGTTAGCATAGAGGTATTCTATACATTCTATACTGCTACAGTGTTCTTGTAATTTAAGGTAGAAGGAAGTGGAAGAAAAACTGCTGCCAGGACCCAGGTTACTGTCAGGACCCTACATGAAAAACTCAAGGGCGCTGAAGGCTGCAATTGCAGCCAGCCACCGGCATGCCTCTCAATCCCGCAGGGGGGCTGTCAGCTGGCCCAGACACTTCAGTGTAGCAGACAGTGCCAACACTTGCCATCCCCTTGCCCCAAAAGTCCCCTTCAGCAGTTTTCTCTCCCTTGTCCTTACCTTCATTAAGGAAGCTTTGCCAGTTTTGGTTAGCTGCTTTAACTTCTCTGAAGCTACTGCTTTGGAGTATTTCCCTGCTTGTTCTGGGTTGCTCTTTTCAAGCAGTTTTCTCCGCTTCTCCTTTTCCTTTATTTTCATATGCTTTTGATATTTCTTCTTCCTCCGTTCTCGTTTCTTATCTGTAGCTGTTTTCTCAGCAGCTGTTTTTATATCTCCAGCTTTATTTTTCTCCTATTAAAAAAATAACCACCAACATACTAGTGTTAACTAGATTAACTACATAGTTAATCTAGTCTAACTTCAACTTGGGAAACTGGAACAGAAGAAATCGCACTACAGGCAGCCAATGGGCTGTATGTCTCTGGCCAAGTGCGTGAGGAAGCAGAGAAATCCCCACCTGCATTCCAAAGAGCTTTGGTAACTCAGCTCTTTACAACCTGGAATATGTTTTTGACAGCACAGACTCTTACAGCGATGATTCTATTCCCAGACTAATTTATAAAGACAGCACGGAAAGCTGGGTCCTTAAGCTAACAGCACCAGAGAAGCAAGCCCTCTATAGCATTTAGACACCAGCATGGGCTTCAGGGACATGTCTAAGGCAGCCACTGGGCTGAAGACAGGGGCCCCAGAGACCAAGGAACACAGGGAGGGAAGGGAAACATCTCTTCAGTGAGGACCAATTTTCTCTCTTTTCTCCTTAGCTGCCAGCCTATCCTGCCAGGGCTGCCACCTGCATGGAGAGTGCAGAGACTCTGGTGGAAGGGGTGGGTGTAGATGTAGTGCAAAGCAAGTGAGGAGGGAAAAAGAGGGCCCTGCTGCTAAGCCAGCCAGGAGACCAGGGCCTGGCAGAAACCATTATTACTGTGTAAGGCATGAGCTTCAATGTTCATGAGGCAGGGGACTGCCTGCGTTTGATACATCCAACTTCTACCAAGATGAAAATGCTCTATTCTAGAGCTAGATTCCATCATTGATAAGCATTACATGGATAAAATTGGGGGGAAATGCTGATATTAAGGTATTGCTAGTATATATGCAATAGGAGCAATTTGTTTTAAACCTAACACCACTACTAGTATTCAGATTGGATTATAACTAGATACTGACACTGGATATTTAAAAACTACTCTTATAATAATTCTCAAACCTACACCTCATAATAATGCCTGACTATAGGAGACTGGTGTTCAAATATTATAACATTATTAGTTTGATTATACTTAGAAACTGCTGAGATACATTAGAATAAAAACTACTAACTCAAGGAAAATGACATTAAATAAATGGCTATAATCAACTGGCTATAATCAACTAACTTGTAAACAGACACCTAACGTTTCAACACTGGCTTCTTACCTTGATTTCCTCCGGGGCCAAGAGAGTTGCATCACTAACACTCACTGGGGCTACTTCCTCCATGGTTATAGCTGGCAGATTTGACACAACCTTAATCTCTGGTACAGGCTAGAAAAGAGACAACACATTTAATGAGAAGTCAGAAGTGGTCCTAACATAAAATGTGTTAATTGTGAACCTATTAATGTATAATATATAAAATACTTTGTTGATTATTTAAAATGTTAGATGTGTTGACAGCCACAGTCTTAAGCTGACTAAAATGATGGCAGTGCTGGTGGGCAGCACAGGCTGCCTCAGGAATCTATGAGACCTGGGTATTTTAGGGTCTTCTGTCTCAAAACTACTCCAACAGCACTTATTTCTACACTTTTGCATAACATTTCTGCCATATTCAAACACCAGTTCTTTTATCTCTTCCTATACTACTACTCCTATTTGCCATGTATGTGGATATTCTCAAACAATCCTATCTGCTGTTTATCTATTAGGAACATTGTGTTCCATTCTATAATACAAGGAGAAATATGGAAAAAATGGAGACAGTCCAAAAAACAACAAAAAAAGATGGCTCATGATTGGGAAATGGAGTCTACAGAAATGGTGTGTGAAATACTTTGAATATGAATTTGAAATGTGAAAATCTGAATATGAAAAAAGTAGTAGCAAGGGGAACCTATACTAGCAATTCTACATTTTTTAAGAGGAAAAAAGTAAGAAAGGCTTTTAAATTGGGGAATGTAGACACAAACACATTCACTCCTTCACTTCCTAAGATTCCAAGGAATGTCTGAGGGTTCCCACATGTCAGGCTCCAGGCTAGAGTGAGGAACAGAGTGAAACAGAACACACATTTTGTGCCACTTGAAGACTTGAGAGCAATGAACAACCAGCCAACGACTGCAAATGTGCTATGGTGCTGAGGGAAAGGAACCAGGCAGTGACACATGCGGGGGGAGGGAAGGGGCAGGCTACCCTGGGTGAAGGGCCAGGGAACATCTGCGAGGAGTGGGGAGGCGTGTAGCTTTAGCACTAAGGAGCTAGCCATGAATAGAAGAGCAGCCTTTTGGGCCAGAGGAAGAAACTTAGCCCACTGAAACTTAAGACCAAAGGGGTGGGAAGAGCCAGATCACACCAGGCCTTGTGTCCTTCTCATCAGTAAGACTTTCTCACAGCAAGACCTGCTGGCCGGGAGGAGTTGAAAAATTGCATTCATCTCTTCACGTGTTTATTTTACACAGCCCACACTAGGCACTTTGGGAATGTAAAGATGGGACCTGTCATTAAAACTTACTCTCACGTAATTACAACTAAATTAAAAAATACATACAAACTGCGTGCAGTGGCTCACACCTGTAATCCCAGCACTTTGGGAAGCTGAGGTAGGAGGACCACTTGAGGCAGTTCAGGACCAGCCTGGGCAACATAACATGACTCCTGTCTCTACAAAAAAAGCCACTGCACTCCAGCCTGGGCAACAAAGCAAGACCCTGTCTCCAAAAAATAAACAAAAACTAACAAAAAAACCCCCCACAAAACAGGCAACAGGTGATAGAAGATAGAAGCTTACTGCGTGTTTAAGAAGACAAATACATTGTAAAAATCACCTAACCATAAGCTAATCAGAAAGTATCTTGGAGATCACTTCTGCACAGATGAAAGGTGAAGCAATTTGCCTAAATCATAAAGCTAATTAGGAGAATTAGACTCAGGTTCTATCTTTTAGACTAGTCCTTAATTCATGACATTCTATTTTGGACAATACCACAGACACCAAAGGGCAAGAAGTGAGCAATTACTAAAAGATGGTGCAAACATGTTTTATGGGTTCACAGAAGTAAGTAGGAGGTGTGTAGGAGGAGATGAAACTCCAAGGAGCTGGCAGGTACTGAGCCAAGTCTGGGTGACAGCCAACAGACAGAGGGGGAGAGCATTTGGGAATATGGGCCTAGCCAAGGGAGCATCATGCAATGGAGAGAGCATGGGCCCAGAGTAAATTCTTAACCTCTGACCTTCTAAACCTCAGTTTCCTCACCTGCAAAATGGAAATAGTAATATCTGCCTCAGTGTTTTGTGCATTAAGAGTTAATATACATACAGGACTTAATATGGCACATAGCAGGTACTCAATAAATGCCAGGTACAGACACCCACATGTCTCCAAACCCATCACACAACGAAAATGCAACAGAAGACTGAGAGGGAGAGGAAAGGAGTCCCTGTGGCTGCGGGTCTAGCAGGGGCCCAGTGGAGACGTGGTTGGATCAGCAGGGGAGAACCAGAATTGTCATGGGACCAGAAGTGAGCCTTCCTCATGGAGACACTGCCTGTAATTTATAGGGTACCCTGAAAACAAATAAAGAGCTAGTTTCACAGAAGCTCGAGTTATTAAGGTCACATCTGCTCTACCTAAACATTGAACTGCGAACACACTTACCGGTTTAGGGATGAAGTGGAAGTGCGAGAGGGCGTCCAATTTTAAGAAGAGGGAATCCATCATCTTCTGAATTTCTACATGCTCTGGATTTTCTTCTTCCGATGCCTTTTCCTTAGGAGGTAAGTTCAACAACATCAAACTAAACAGCTTAATATACATTACAGGACAAAACATTAAAAGCCAATGAGGGCATTCCCAATTTCTCATCACCAAGGCTTCAGCTACAAAGAAACATTCCAAAGGCAAAATTAATGGTATCAGTACCACAATGGTACCAGCACCTACCAAAGAAAAAATATGATGTGCATTTTAAGAGCTACAGCAACCATTACCTCTAACATTTAGAACTTAAAATTTAATTCCCCTGGTATTTACTTCTGTCAAGAACTAAGCCATTCCCACTAGGATGGCTATAATAAGAAAAAAAATTTTAAAAAATGAAAATATCAAGTGATAAAAAGCATTGGTGCAGATGTGGAGAAATTAGAACCCTTGTGCATTGCTGGTGGGAATGTAAAATGATGCAGCCACAGTGGCAACTGCTTGGCAGTTCCTTAAAAAGTTAAACAGAGAATTACCATATGACCCAGCAATTCCAGTCCTAGGTATACACCCAAGAGAATTAAAAACAGGTATTCAAACAAATACATGTATGCAGTACTATTCGAAATAGCCAAAAGATAGAAACAGCCCAAATGCCCATTGACGAATGAATGGACAAACAAAATGTGGTATATACATACAATGGAATATAGTTCAACCATAAAAAAGAATGAAATACTGACACATTTCACAACTTGAATGCATTATGCCAAGTGAAAGAAGTTAGACACAAAAGGTCACATATTAGGCAGAGCATGGTGGCTCATGCCTGTAATCCTAGCATTCTGGGAGGCCAAGGTGGGAGGATCACTTGAGGTCAGGAGTTCAAGACCAGCCTGAGCAACATAGCTAGACCCCATCTGTACAAAAAATTTAAGAATTAGCTGGGCATGGTGGCATGTGCCTATAGTCCCAGCTACTCAGGAGGCTGAGGCAGGAGATCACTTGAGCCTAGGAGTTTGAGGTTGCAGTGAGCTAAGACCATGCCACTACCCTCAGGCCCATGCAAAGCAGCAAGACTCTGTCTACAAAAAAAAAAAAAAAAAAAAAACCTAAAAAACAAAAAAACAGGTCACATATTGTATGATTCCATTTATATGAATTATCCAGAATGGGCAAATCCATAGAGATAGAATGCAGATTGGTGACTGTCAGAGGCTGGGGCAAAGGAGTGATGGGGAACAACTGCTTAACTGTATGGGATTTTATTGTGGGGCAATAAAATGTCTTGGAACTAGAGGTAGTGGGTGCACAACACTGTTCTAAATAAATGCTCCTGATTTGTTCACTGAAAAATGGTTAATTTTATGTTATGTAAATCTCACACCAAGAAGAAAAAAAAGAAGAAAGAACTACAGTGTTAATATAGACATCATAAAATTACCCAAATATACACTTGGATTGTAAGGACTCTTTTACATGTCCTTTCACTTCATTTTAGGTAATAATATCCGTGAAATCAACTATGTGAAATACAGCATTTTTCTGATGCACATACATACACAACTATGAGTAAAGTCTCCTTCATAGGCTGTCTACCATCATCTCACTTCTAGAATTAGCCTAGCTAATTAATATACTAGAACTCCAAGTCCACACTCAAAAACTTCTGAACTGGCTGTTGACTTCTGAGAGAGAAATAACACTAACATTTACAGAGCTAGCACAAGCTGTTGCATTACATATTTAATTTTTAACTCTCATGGTTGCCAAATACTTTGCGTATCTACGAAATCTCCTCAAAGTAGCCAGGAGGTGTTCAACAGACATCAAATGAAGCTGGACACATCGATCTTCAGTTACCACCTTGGGTTGCAAGGCAGCCAGGAAGAAAAATTTTACTTCAAATCTTTTCAATTCTTCAACTTCATAGTCGCCTCAGGGCACTGTTTGCTGTTGCTGCCTGAGTGGCATTCAACAAAATCTGGCAGTAATCTTAAATGGCTTTCACAGAATAAAAATGCCACCTCATCCCTAAGCACATATTGATCACATTCCCAATAAATCAAATGTGAAGGAATAACTCAATAATTATATTGGAATACAATATTCTTGGGAATATGACCTCGTCCTGATATTTAACCAGAGATTTCTTTTAAAATTTAAGTAGAAGAAAAAATAGACCTAAAAATCAGAATGAATTTGTAATCATATAAAATATATCATGAACTTCAAAATGTCAACAAGGAATGATTTTGAAATTGTAGTATTACTGCAATAATTGCTGGAAAGTTAATTAACTAGTTGTAAAAGTATCAGGTGATCAATGTCTAATTGCAAAGCAACTCCCCCGCATCCCCTTACATTTAGTGGCAACATTACAAACCCTCCATTCCTAGTATGCTCCGTCTCACAGTTAACAAAGTGACCAAAGAGCTTGAGATTTCTGTTTCATGATTTCAACAGTCAAGAAAAGCCTAGTTCTCTATTTCTTTAGTAATAATGGTTTTGGCCTTAGAGGCTTCCTTACCTGATTGAGTTTGATGTATTCCTGCTCATAAATTTCAGCAAGGCTCAATTTACTCTTCTCATGGTCTAATGTTAAACGCTTTTTATATTCATATGCATCCTCTTTAGGTTTTTCTTTCCGTACTACATCATCCCAAGCCTGAAATATAAAGGGCAGGTAGAATATAAGTTAACAAAATCTGTAATTTATTTCTGGGTTCACTTAAGAATCTTCCTCTGGAATATTTATTATTTCAGAGTAAGCAAATTATAGCAAAAACAAAGTAATTATTTCAACTTCTGAAATGACTATTCAAGTCACAAAGAATAAGCATTATGAAAAGCAAAAAGGGCATTACTCAAATATCCTTTTCTGTTTTTGTTTTATACAAGTCTTTCTCCTGGTTACCAACTTTAATTCCACATTTTCCCATCAAAGTTTGTCTAAAAGTCAAGCCTTGCGTTTACCTTGTTTCATTTCAACTCTTAAGATATTCTGCTGGTAGTACCCAAGCTTTAAACCTTTTCTATTTGAGACACTGAAGTGTGGATGAATATTATACACATGTTATAAAGCCATTTCTTACTATACATGCCATATAGCTAAGTTTTACTCTAAGTTTACAAAATCAGATCCATTCTTCAACAAAAACTCTTTGCTAGGTTTTCAACATTTGAAAGGATACACCCTCGAGAAATGTTTTTAAAACTGTAGTGCCACCGTATTTCAACGTCCCCTCCAAAACTCATGTTGAACCTTAATCCCCAATATGGCAGTATGGAAAGGTGGGGCCTTTGAGAGGTGACTGAGTCATGAAGGTTCTGCCCTCACGAATGGATTAGTCCATTTATGGATTAATAAGATATCATGGGGAGGGGAACTGGTGGCTTTTTAAGAAGAGAAACAGAAAGCTGAGCTAACACGTTAGCATGCTCTGCCCCCGTCCAAGTGATGTCGTGCACCGCCTCAGGACTTTGCAGGAGTTCCCACCAAGCGAGAAGGCCCTCAACAGATATGGCCCCTCAACCTTGGACTTCTCAGACTCCATAATGGTATTCCTTTTCTTTATAAATTACCCAGTTTCAGATGTTCTATTATAAGCAACAGAAAACAGACTAAGACACATACACTATGTGATTTGCCATACGAGATACTGTGCCTAAAACCAAGGGTCCCAGGTGTGATCACGGCAAGTCAGTCACCAGCTTCATTGCACCACCCAAAAGGTTGGCAAGACAGAGGAGGGAGGAACCCTGGCAATGGCTTCTGGCTCTCCCTCTCTCCTCAGGCACAATGCCCATCTTTCCTGGCAGTAGCGAAGAAAAGCGTCTCACACAACAAAATTTGAAGATACTCTTTGCGTAGACTTAAGGTTATTAAGTGAAGAACATTAAGTGAAAATAAAGACAGCAATGGTCTTACTCCCAAAATAATCTCATATTATTTCTAAAAATTTCAGTGACATTTAAATTAAGTTAAATTTAATTCTTACTGACCTGATCTCTTATCCTCTGTTTAATGATATCTTCTAGTTGAAGGGTGGTTTCCTCTGTAATCACAGGTGCTAAAGGAAATACAACATGTATTTATTAGGTAGATATACGTTAGACCACTGATTCTGAAATTGTAGTCCCTGGACCTGCAGCATCAGCAACACCTGGAAACTTGTTAGAAATGCAAATTCTTGCACTAACCCTACTGAATCAGAAAGTGGGGAAGGTGGACAGCTATTTGTGTTTTAATAAGCTTTCTGATGCTCCCAAAAGTTTGAGAACCACAGAAGTAGAATACACATAGTAGTATAAGTTCTAATATTTTTATCCCATGTACCTGAGGACTCTTCCCCTCTTTTCCATTCTCTCTTCCATGGAAAGAGAATGAAAACTTATTTTTACTTAATGTACAAGAAACAGTTCAATGAAATGAGCAGGGTTTCAGGTTGGAGTCCACAATTTAATCAGTGGACAGTGAGAGCATGCAAGCCTTATAAACAGGTCACTACAAGAAATTTGATGACTGACTATACATCAGGTATCATTAGTGTATCAATGCTAAATTTCTTGGGTGGATTAATGGTATTGTGGTTATACAGGAGAATGTCCTAGTTCTTGGAAGATACATGCAAAAATACATAAAAATGAAGTGTCATGATATTGCCAACTTACTTTGAAATGATTCAGGGAAAAAAAGAGCACATACACAATCATACATACGTGGGGGAGAGAAAGCAAATACGGCAAAATGTTAACAATTGGTGAACCCAGTTGAATGGCATATAGATGATCACTGTACTATTTTTTCAACTTCTCTGTATGTTTGCAAGTTTTTAAAATGAACACTTCACAGAAGCCCAGAGGGCACCGTACCCATCCGGACGGCATGGTCAAAGTGCAGGGTCTCCTCTAGGAGGCTGTTTTCTGGTCGCTTCTGTGCTGTCACTTCCCCTTGAAGCTGCCAAGGCTTTTTTTCCAACAACTCTTTTTCTAAAGATGCAATTTTTTCATTCATCTAAGAAAGAGACAAAAAAGTTAGTAAACATTTAGGAAATAAAATTAGACTTATATTTGTGTAAAAGCAAATAATATTTTTAAAAGTGGGAAAGCAAGAAATGTGTTGTTCCTCAATATAACTGTTTTGTTCTTACCGCCTTTTTCTTATGTCAATGACTTCCTATTTCTGTTGCCTGAGGTGGGGTGAGCTGCAGATGATCTCTTTTCCCCATTGATTTGCCGTGTTTATAACACTAAATTTCCCCAGAAGCATTTGCGTTTATTTCTGGGCTCATTCTTTTTCTTCTTCTTCTTCTTTTTTTTTTTCCAAAAGAGACCGGGTTGTCTCCCTCTGTTCCCCAGGCTGGAGTGCAGTGGTGTGATCATAGCTCACTGGGACCTCTAACTCCTCAAGCAATCCTCCTGCCTCAGTCTCCCGAATAGCTGTGACAGCAGGTGTGCACCATCATGCCCAGCTTTATTCAAATAATTTATCTATTTACAAGCTACTATCAATTTTAATTATTAGAGCATCCTAAGAAATTTTTTGATTAGAATATTAGTATCTGATGGAGCCTGACCCTTTTTACTCCACACTCTACTCCTAATTATCTCCAACTGCTAGACAACAATCATAATGACTTCAGTGTATACAATGCCAGCTTTTTCAGCTACCTTTATGGAATTCTTATTTTCCTAGTAGCTTCTCAGTATCCTTTCCAAATATTAATGCTTTCATTTTAGTTTTCCTTACCTCTTATCTTTTTCTATTGTAGTCGCACTGGCTAACACTTCTAAAAGAACATTAAATAACAGTGGTAATTGTCATAGTGAACATTTTGTTTTATTCGGGATATTAAAGGGATGTTTCTAGAATTTCACCATTAAGCATGATGGCAGCTTTTGGCTAGATGTATCTACATTCTACAAGGCAAGGAAAAAAATTAGAAACCGATATTGAATTTCATCAAATGTCTTTCTAACATACATGGAGATAACCATATGGTTTTTCTCTTTAACCTCTTACAACCAAGAATTATATTAGTCAATTTTCTAATACTGAATTAAGCAAATGAGGCCTGCGTGCTTGTGTAGCATTACTTTTTCATTGTGCTATTTAGGAGTTTTGCATCACTGTTCATATGAGAGACTCTGTGTGCATGTGTGTGTGTATTTTAATGCTACCGTTGTCAGGTTTGGGTTTTCACGTTATAACAATTTCACAAGAAAAATGTTTGCTATCAATTATCTATATCTTGAAGGTTTGATGTAATTCCACAGTAAAACCAAACCTTCTTTCTTTTTTGGGTGGGGAGGGTGGGAGAATGAGAGGGGAGGACACTCATTGACAAATTTACTTTCTTTTATGGTGCTTTATTTCCTTAAACTTTATCTTCTGGGGACAATCTGATTATCATGGCTTTAATACAGATTCTCACTTTTTAGAAATAATTCTTTTGATACCCTTGGTATCTTTCATTATCTGCCTATTCTCATTTCTAATTGTGTGATATAATTTTAGGGTTGGTAAATAATAGAGCCAAATGATTGGAGCCAGACTATATCTATTAAAATTAAATGACATTTTCATTTGTTTCAAATCATGTCATAGAGAAATAATTTTTATCAGCTCTGGAAGATGTGTTTGAGATGGTATTAATTAAAATTCAGGCTGTGGCACTCACAAAAATCATTTGTGAAGCACCTTAAAGAGACAGGCAGTGTCCTCCAGAGCAGCTGAAACAGTTACAAGAAGGCTCACAGCTTACCAGGAGAAACATGCCATACATATGAAGACATTAGAGACAGAGAAAACAAACAACTGTTTTACACACAGGCCCCAAATTGAAAGCCATAAATTGGGAAATGCAGGCACTGATTTTTGCAAATTAGATGCTTTACACATGGCATCTCTATACAGTGTGCTTTAGAGAGTAGCAGGAAGATTTTTGTTTTTAAAAGATGGTTAATATCCTCTCACAAAAAACAGGTGGGAAAAAATGTTTTATAGTTCCAACAAGAAAAACTGAGATTAGTTAGTAGTCTGAGTTCCACAGTCATATTAAGCATATGAAAAATTCCTTAAATTCCTAATAATCACCTTTTCCTGTCTTTTTTCAAAAGAGGATTTAACGTCATCAGAATTTTTCTTTACATTTAAAACATTTGTATGCTCAGTTTCCTCATCATCCAGCAAAGCAAAGGTCACTCTTTTCAAACCTTCTTTATGTTGTTTACCATCTTCATTTTCTTCAAGGTCATTATCTTCATCCCTACAATATTAAAATACTTATAAGAGGAAATATAATACTTTTCATTAGAAAAACAAAAAGAAACAAATTTTCCATTAACAAAGTTTTTCTTTTGTATACCTAATGCAACCAAATATTCAGAACTTCCAAAGTCATTCAGTTAAGGAACAACAGAAAGAATTATTTAGGTGAAATGCTATGTAAGTAATAAATCAGGCCAGGCACAGTGGCTCACACATGTAATCCTAGCACTTTAGGAGGCCAACGCAGGAGGATCACTTGAGTCCAGGAGTTCAAGACCAGCCTGGACAACATAGCAAGAGCCTGTCTCTACAAAAAATGAAAAATTAGTCGGGCATGGTGGCACAACCGTGTCCCAGCTACTCAGGAAGCTGAGGCAGAAGGATCACTTAAGCCCAGGAGTTTGAGGTTACAGTGAGCTATGATTGCGCCAACTGCTCTCCAACCTGGGTGACAGAGAAAGACCCTGTCTCAAAAAAAAAAAAAAGAAAGAAAAATCTACTATTTGATCTTAAACAATCTAATTTCTTAAGACAAACATGTTTGACAACCATGAGCACACTTTTGTGAAGCGGCAATTCCAGCTTACAATGTAAAGGATGATTCAAAATACTCACGTTTCAGAAATGCTTAGTTCTTCTGCTGCTTCTTCAGCAATTTCTTCCTCATCTTTGTTTGAACCCAGTTCATCATCATCAGCACTTGCTATGTCTTCATCACTTTCAACTGCATCAAAGAAATCTTTGTATTTCAGGTTTCTGGAACTTCTACTTGACTAAAATAAAAAGATTTTTAAAATTTTTAATTAGGGATAGAAAAATACATTAAAACATGCACCTATTTGTATGTGTATTGTATATATATATTACTTTCCAACTTCAACACTACAAGTCAAAAGTAGTTATTAGGGGAAATTGGCAACTAATAACACTACCATAAAATTATAACAACTGGAACATAAACTGAATGGAAGTACAGAGTCATTTATAACTGGTAAAACAGAGCACAAAACTCCACATCTCTAAATCTTCTAACAAAAATTAAATCTCTCCCAGAACAACAGAACAAAATCTAATTTAAGAAGGAAGAAAGTACTCTCTTTCTCCCCCATCAAAACTTTACCTTAAGTTTCTGACTTCCAAATAGTCCTCCCTCATCTTCATCAGAATCAATATTTTCAAAAAAATCAATATCTTCATCATCCTCCTCCTCATTTTTTGGTTCCTCTTCTTTTTCTATATTTTCTAAAAAGGCCTCCATTTCAGATAGTTTGAAGAATTTATCATCTACTATGGACTTTTCTCTTGGCTTCCTAGGTACTTTGTTTTGTACTTTGCTCTGTTGTTCCAATTTGCTGATATCAAAGTCAAGGTCAGAATCCTCATCACTGAAAACTGGGCTTTTCCTCAGACCAAATTTACTTGAGTTTTTAGTTCTTTCATCCTCTTTAGGATCACTGGCACCCATGTCTGACACATCTTCCTGCTCCAAAACTTGTTCTAGGTCCTCCTGGACATCAGCCTCCATCTCTGAACCATCCTCTTCACACTCTTGTTCTTCACTCTCTGGGAGAAGACTGATGTCTTCATCTTTAATTGTTTCACTAACTGCATTCTGGAAGTATTGTAAAATTGGTTCATTTTGCAATTCCAGTTGTTGCCAGATCTGCTCATCATCAAAATTGTCTACCACAAGTTTCTGTAAAAGACTCCCATGGATCCTACCATTCTCTAGTATTTTATTAAAGTCATAAAGTACTTTTGTTAAAGAAGTAAATTTTGATGCTAATCCATCTTGAATCCTATTGGGGGAAATTAAATGAGATTTAGAATTATGGGTAATAATTTCACAGTACTAGGAATTAAAAGAAAAATAAAAAGCCCAACTCCTTGTGCAAAATAAAATTTGAAAGAAGTGTCAATTTTAAGTATAGATTCTGGCCCCCAACAATGTATTATTTTGCTGATGAGCCACATTGATATATAAAACTGTCAGCTAAGTATCTGAATCTGCTACATAGATTTTAGGCAGGAAAACAATTACAGATCTATTTGCTTAGAGCTATATAGCAGAATTAGCCTTAAATTCTCAACTCTGCTACATTATATACCACTCCTTTCATTCAGTCAGTCAATCAATGGTCAACATTTGCTTTGGCTAGAGTGGTCAAGGAAAACCTCTCTTAGATGTGACATCTGAGATAAGACCTACAGATAAGAGGACAGTCTTACAAAGATCTGGAAACATGTATTCCAGGCAGAATAAACAGCAAGAACAAATTCAGATGAAAAAGAGCTTGCTGAACTTGAGGAACAGAAAGGTCAGCCTGGCTGGAGTGTGAAGGAGGCAGAAGGGGAGGCTGGAGAGGCTGCTGGGAGCCAAACTATGCAGGGCTCAGGGGAAAGAGTTTGCCACTTTAAGGGTTACAATAAACAGTAGAAGGTTTCAAGCAGAGGGATGAAATGACGACTTAAACTTTGGAAATATGGCCTATAGAAGAAGAATGAAGGTGGGGTGATTAGGAGACTGATGCAGCATTCTAGGCAAAAGATGATGCTGATTTGCGATGGAGCTAGAGCAGTGAATATGGTGAGTAGCAGGGGATTCAAAATACAGATAGACCTGGAGATAAACCTGACAAGGTTGCCAAACAATTAGATGCAGAACAGAGAAAAACGAAGACATCAAGTAAGCAGCCTAGCTGGATGTTTAAGCAACTGCAAAGACAGAAGTGCCATTTACTGAGGTAGGCAAGGCTTGGGTGGTGGAGCACGGAAACGACTTCCGGGAGGGCAGAGTATAGGTGGGTAAACAGAAACAACAGTTCTATTTCGGACAGAGTGATGTTGAGATGCTGAGAGTATCAAAATTTTTTAAAATTGTTAAAAGCTGTGGATTTTAACATTGTGGATCTCCCAGTTGCGTGCTACTGAAATCAAACTAAGCTTAGTCTGTAATTGCTGTGAGCCTGGAGCTCAAAGGTGAGGTCAAGTTTGAAATATAAATCTTAGGCATAATTTTATAGACCATATTTGAGGTTCTTCAACAAAATTCGTATAAAACCCTTGTGCTGGGAAGAAAGATGAAAGGCAGTTCTAATTCTCAAAAAGCTTAGATGGGGTGGGCAGACAACCGACAAGTTCATACTTTCAATAAAGTGTAAGGACCGGTAAGCACTGGGTGCTTCAGGGGCACATAGGAAGAAAGAGCAACATGGTTTGTGTGTAGAAGGATGGGGGTGCATAAGCTTCAAGGGAGGCCTCTGAACGTTAATAACTGAGCTTAGTTCGATTTCAAAACCACACAACTGGGAGATCCACACTGTACACATTTTAACAACTTTTAAAATTCTAGGGGAGCGTAAACTGTCTGAAATTTGGGAAAAAACGATCTACACTTCCCCTTACCTTCCCCCTCCCCGCTCCAGAATTTGCCAGGTACCAGCAACTCGAGCCCACTTGAGACCCAGCCGCACCGCGAGCCCGGGATCTGCGCACTCACGTGAGGAAGCACTCGGGCCGGCCGGTGGCTTCACCGACCTCCCTCAGACACCGCTCCAGGGTCCGTCGACGCCAGGTCCGCGGGGCCATGGCTGTCAGCAACTCCGGACGCAGCGCCACATGCAAGAGAAGAGCCGCCCGGAAACCGCGCCGCAAAGACGCGCGTCGCGCAACTGAGAAGTCAGAGCCAAAAGTTCCGCGGCGCACAGCTTCCGGACCCACCCCAGCCGGAGCCCATGGCAACGCGAGAGCTTTCGCTGGGCCTGCGCAGAGGGGCGGGACGGGAAGCCGAAAATAGCCGTTGGTCCGCCCAAGCGCCTTTGAACGTTCTCCAGACTTTCTGTTTGTATGCTTGAGGGGCCCACAAAGGGTGATGTGTCCTGGCGTTACGTTTCTGTTTGAGATAAAGTATGTGGCTTCAACAACGTTGTACTGTAACACTCCGCACGGCCCCTAGCTGCTTCTGTCCCCACCCCGTGGCCAGGGCGCCCCGCCCCTCAGGGCTGTCCTCGCCGCCGCGGCGGCCCGTCGGGATTTAGCGGGTCGCTTCCCAAGATGGCGCACGTGCTGAAGGTGGCTGCGAACGCCGCAGGTGAATACCTCGCGCTGTCGAAGGTCGCCGTGGGGCGGGGCGCGTGGGACTGGAAGCCGGGGGCGGAGGCGGCCTCGGGGCGGCCAAGGCATGTCGATCTAATGAGCTCGGAGTCGCGTTCCCCGGGCGCCGTCCGCACCTGGGCAGAAGGTACGTCCCACGAACGCCTCCGTTTAGCACCGGGATTGTCTTAATTGTATGCGAGTCTCGCTGCTACCCCGGGAGCTGTACGTAGTTGGTGTTCCACCTTTTAATGTGGGCCAGAGGCGAGGGGACTTGCCCAGCGTGTCAGGAAGGCAGGGACAGAAGTAAATGGATCAGGGACGGTGTGATTTTAGCGCGCACCGTGAAAGAGACTGGGGAGAAACCAGAAAGGAGAGCAACTCCTGTAAAAAAAAGTTAAGCTGA
The DNA here is from genome assembly GCA_023783475.1 of Daubentonia madagascariensis. Classification (NCBI taxonomy): domain Eukaryota; kingdom Metazoa; phylum Chordata; class Mammalia; order Primates; family Daubentoniidae; genus Daubentonia; species Daubentonia madagascariensis. The sequence continues at coordinate 28,283,112 of JAKFHU010000144.1, read as the reverse complement.
ACTTCAAGCATGGCCAGTATCCTGGTGAGAACACTTGAAGGTCAGTGGTTTAAAGAATACCAAAAGAGGGTTTTTTTCCCACCTGAGTATGTTTGTCGTCTAGTACAAGACAGATGAAAGCAGATGGATTTGGAAGATTCTACCTCCATTTTTTTTAATGTTTAGATAGAACCAGTTATGACAGAAACTCAGGTTTTCTTACTCTCTCACTTTCTCCTCTTTTTATCCTTTTCTTCTCTCCCTGTTTTCAAGACAGGGTAAGTTATTTCCCTTAATCTGACATTCCCTGTTAGGAAGAAAGTGCCAAGTGGTAATGCCCCAGAGTTACTCCGGGACATTTGTGATAAATCCTTCTGGCACTAGAGCCTGCGTTCTTAACCATATAAAGCACACTGCCTCAAAAATGATACAAAATCTGAAGGTAAAAATATAAATAAAAAATTGAATATTAGGGAAAAGGCATTTTTATATGAGTATTTTTAGAACTATTAATACATGATTTTATTTAATGGTTGATGGTTGGGGAAGGGAATATGATTTCCAACAAGTCATATACTTACTGCAAGAACTTAATACTGATAAAGATACATGTTTGTTTTGTAACTTAGATACATACCTTGGCATAAAAGAAAGGAAAAATGAAAATAGTATGTTCCAAAGACTGGCTTTGATTTATCCTATTTTAGATGTTTGGACCTTAATGGCCCCACTTTTTTTTTTTTAATTGTGGTTAAATACATATAAAGTAAAATGTACCATTTTAACCATTTTTAAGTGTACAGTTCAGTGGCATTAAGTACTCTCACTTTGTTGTGCAACCATCACCACCATACATCTCCAGAAGCTTTTCCATCTTCCCAAGGTGAAACTCTATCCCCATTAAGCAACTGCCCATCCCCCTCGTTCCCCAGCCCTGGCAACCACCATTCTACTTTCTGTCTCTATGAATTTGACTACTCTAGGTATCTTATATAGGTAAAGTCATACAGTATTTATCCTTTCGTTTTTGGCTTGTTTCATTTAGCGTAACGTTTTCAAGGTTCATCCATGTTGTAGCATGTGTCAGAGTTTCCTTCCTTTTTAAGACTTAATAATATTCCATTGTGTGTGTATACCACATTTCATTTATCCATTCATCTCTTGATGGACATTTGAGTTGTTTTTACCTTTTGACTCTTGTGAATAATACATCTATGAACGTGGATTTACAAATAACTCTGAATTCCTGCTTTCTTTTGGGTGTATACCCCAAAGTGGAATTGCTGCATTTTATGATAATTCTATGTTATGCCCCCCCCCTTTTTTTTTTTTGAGACAAGGTCTCACTCTGTTGCCCACGCAGGAGTGCATGGCACCATCATAGCTCACTATAACCTTGAATTCCTAGGCTCAAAAAATCCTCTTGCCTCAGCCTCCCAAGTAGCTAGAACCACAGGCATGTGCCACCACACTCAGCTAATTTTTTTTTATTTCTGTAGAGATGTGGTCTTGCTATGTTGCCCAGGCTGGTCTCAAACTCCTGACCTCAAGTGATCCTCCCTCCTCAGCATCCCAAAGTGCTGGGATTACAGGCATGAGCCACTGTGCCCAGGGCGATTTACTTTTATTACCCAATCATCTATAAATGGGTTTACAGAAACAAAGTCTATTTACTTACTGTGATGAGTAAAAGAATATTTTCGGTCATAGTTTGAAACAGCGAGGCTAGGTGGCTCATGCCTGTAATCCCAGCTACTCGAGAGGCTAAGGCAGGAGAATCACTTGAGGCCCAGAGTTTGAGACCAGCCTGGGCAACATAGCAAGACCCCCTTTTCTCTAAAAAAATTTTTTTTTAAAAAGAATGGAAACAAGTTGAAAATATGTATGTGGTGCTGTGAAATTCACTGGTTGAATGTTTAAGAGAAAACTTACAGGTTTCTTACCAAACTAACTTGAAGGCACTTCTAATGAATGACTTTCTAATGTCTCCTTAATTTATTATTTTATTTTTATTTTCTTTTACAGACAGGGTCTCTCTCTGTTGCTCAGGCTAGAGTGCAGTGACACAATCATAGCTCACTGCAGCCTTGAACTCCTGGGCACAAGTGATCCTCCTGCCTCAGCCTCCTAAGTAGGTGGGACTACAGGCATGGGCCACAATGCCTGGGTAATTTTTCTTATTTTTTTGTAGAGACAGGGTCTGTCTGTGTTGCCCAGGCTGGTCTTGAACTCCTGGCCTCAAGTAGATTCCTCCCACCTCACCCTCCCAAAATGCTGGGCTTACATGCATGAGCCACCACGCCTGGCCTCTAATGTCTCCTTAAACCAGATATGCAAAAATTCAGACTAAAAACTTATTAAATGTTCTAAAGTTAGATTATGTGAAGATTGCACAACTTTGCAAATATACTAAGAATCACTGAATTGTACACTTCAAATGGGTGAACTTTATGGTATATAAATTATGTATCTTTTAAAAACTGTTAACAGATAAAGCCATTAAAAAACCATATTACAAGTGATTATTCACAATTTTATGACACTTTATATACAAATTTAACATATAGTTTCCTTAAATAATAAATACCCTTAATGCATTTGAGTATACACCCTTGCAGCTAAACCTTTACCTATTTGGAAACACTGTTTGGAAGGCCTGGTCTGAAATAAGTGCAAAATCTGCACCGAAAGAAATGCAATGTTATTTTTAAGTCAGGGCACTAAAAGTGATTAATGAGAACCAATACTGAGGGAAAGATAGGAATTAGAGTTAACATACACATCAGGTTTTATAACATCTTTCACTTGTATACCAGATTCCTGACATGTGTGACATAGTTTCTTAAATCTGTAGTTATTCATCTTTATACTCCTTTTTTATTAACACTCCTGTTTTTATATATTTATTCACACATGGTTAAACATTGTAGTTTATTTGTGCAAAGCAACCCTTATTGGAATAATCACAAATTACACATTGCAGGGTTCAAAGTAATGCAATTCTGCTGCACCTTTCTGAAATGAGAGGCAGAGAAACCTAAAACTAAAGAGTTACGAGTTCCTACCAATTGGAGGGCAGTCTGAAATAAAAATATCTTTAAAAAGTTAGCTTGATTGTGGTAATCATTTCATAATTTATATGTATATCAACACATCACATTGTATACCTTAAATATATACAATTTCTGTTTGTGATCATATCTCAAAGCTGGAAAAATATCTCTTAAAAGTTGCTGAAAGTCAAAGGACAACATAAGAGTTCAATTCACAGGCAACTTTTAAGGAACACATATTTTTATTAAGTATAAGTATCTCATTTTAACCCCTTTATTACATGTTCCCCACCCAGTTTGCTTGGTCTATAGAATTTCACCCACTGATTTTTACTGCTAGGATCATCCCTTTATTTATTTATTTATGTATGTATGTATGTATGTAAAATTCACATAACTAAATAACCCTTTAAAAATATATGATTTAGCAGCATTTATTACATTGCTTTGTGCAACCATCACCTTTATCTTGTTCAAAACATTTTCATCACCCCAAAAAGAAACCCCCATTCCCTCTATCCCCTAGCAACCACTATTCTGCTTTCTGTCTCTATGGATTTACCTATTCTAGATATTTTATATAAATGGAATCATATAATATATGACCTTTTATATCTGGCTTCTGTCACTTAGCATAATGTTTTCGGTGTTCATGCATGTTGTAGCATGTCAGTACTTCATATCCAGATAATATTCCATTGTATAGATGTGAATAATATTTCATTGTTTGGCTATTGGAAGTACTGTTGCTATGAACATTAGTGTACAAGTTTTTGTTGGAGTTGATGTTTTCAATTATTTTGCGTACTTAGGAGTGGAATTGCTGGGTCATCTTATAATTTTATGTTTAACTTTTTGAGAAACTGCTGAACCGTTCCATGGCAGCTGCACCATTTTACATTCTCACCAGCAATGTACAAGGGTTCCGATTTTTCCACATCCTCATCAACGCTTGCTATTTTTTAATTTCACAGTTATAGCCATCTTGGTGGGTGTGAAGAAGTATCTCACTGTGGTTTTGATTTGCTTTTCCCTAATGACTGATGTTGAGTATCTTATGTGTTTGTTGGCCATTTTTATATCCTTATCCCTTCATTTTAAAGAAACAGAATTATTGAATTCTCACTGCTATCACTGTATTTTTTTCTATCCTATTCCTAGAATGTATGCTTCAGGGACCAAATAAATCCAATAAAAGCAACATTTCCTTTCTCAAGCCAGTTCACATCTCAAGAGATAAGATAAACCTATATAGCCTCAAAGTCTTAATTTTTACAATATATAAAAAACGCTGTTATGTTTCTGTATTTTTAACATATGAAAGGTTTTGTTTTCTGTTAAAAGTAAAAAGAACCAGTCATTCTACTAAACCGTTTCCTCTTCTCGCACTTAGAACCAAGTGGTAAGTAAGTTGTGGAGAAAGATAGACTATAGTGAGCCTTCCTATAACATGAGTTGCTTGAGCTTTCTTTTCAGTGACAGAGGTTTTGAAATATCCCTAAAACTGGCATGGGATATAAAACTTCATCTTCACTTGGACATCCTGTAATTTGTTTTTTGACATTTCTGTATGTCTCTTTGCTGTTACCAGCACACCTGTCAGGGCACCTCTACCTGTCCCATCTCTTGTAGAAGTAACACTGACAGAATTCAGAAATACCTGAACTTAATATTTGACATACTTTTAAAATTTCACAGACAAAATAACTTCTTAATTACACATTACCTTAATGCATATTACCTTAATGTTCACTGATGCTATTTATCTGTAGTTATTCTTTAATGCAAATACATTCTATATTGAACTTTCATTGCAAATAGTACTTGCAGTAGAGAGGCAAAGAAAGAAGGGAAGGGCATCTTGACCAATGATTTTGTTGGTTGTTAGCATTTTTATAATTCACTATCACCATGTCCTCGTGAGATAGTTTCTTGGTCTCCGTAGATAACCCTGCATGCCATTCATCTAGCAAACAGTCGTATGTCATTAACAATAAGAGTGGTTGGATTTATTGTGCGCCTACTATTTATGTCTGGCACTGTATTATGTTTTTTACACCAACTATGTAATCTTTATGACAAACCAGCAAGTTAGATACTTAGCGGGTAGTAACAGTATTTTCTAAAAATTGAAATAAAATACAATAGAATAGAAAATATCAGAGCACATTACATCTAGTAAGGATTAAGTATTCTTATGAAATTTAGTTGCAGTTGTACATTTATGTATATGTGTACAAGGTTGGGATACACTTAGATTTCATAATACGAGTCCATAGAACTGGACTATATTAACCTGCTGGTAATAAAATTTTGGGGTATTTCAGTAATGAATAATATAGACTGGGGCAGGGCAGAAGACTATCTTAGGCTGAATTTTGCCTTCTACTGAACACCAGGTTTATGGTCTTAAAATAAAATAGTGTCACTTTAATTTCCTTGTCAAAAATTTCAGTTAAGGGGATTATTTTTTTGTTAGCTGAAGGTCTGTAATTCTAAATACTGTTTGAAGTGTTTTTCATTCAGAACTAACTAACAACCTGTTGTTTAAAATACATGTTCTTGGGCTGGGCGCAGTGGCTCATGCCTGTAATCCAGCACTTTGGGAGACCAAGGTGGAAAGATCGCTTGAGGCCAGGAGTTCAGGACCAGCCTGGGGAACATGGAGAGACCCCATTTTAAAAATTAGCCAGGCATGGGGGCACATTCCTGTAGTCCCAGCTACTCGGGAGGCTGAGATAGGCGGATCAATTGAGCCCAGGAGTTCAAGGCTGCAGTGAACTGTGATCACACCACTGGACTCCAGCCTGGGTGACAGAGAGAAAGACCCTGTCTCTAAAAAATAACATAAAATATGTGCTCTTCATTTTGCTATTTCTTACCTTTTATTAAATGATGTGGTTTTACAAGATTATGTTTAAACCTCATCCGTGTATATAATTTTCCTTCTAGGAGGAATCTGGCTTAAGTCCAGTGTTTTGGGGAATGGGGAAGCAGAGTAATACATGGAGAGAAGCCCTTGCAGCCTTCTTCAGTTGCTGAATAAAAGGGGATTTCTTCACGTTCAGAAGCAGTTCTGCTTCCAATGCTTCAAAATTATAAAAAGAAACCATTAAAAAATCTGGTCTTGGGAAATCCTTCCTAAGTTAAATACCCTCTTGATCTTTGCTTGTTTTTCCCCCAACAATTAGATATTTCCCGTAGTAGATAATCATTCAAATAAAATATACATTAAAAAGTACTGTATGGTTATGCCCAGAATATAAGACAAAAATTAAGTATAGGGAGGGAAGAAAATCGCTTGCTCCTATCATTAAATGTTTGTTATTTCACTATCACATTTAAACTTACCCCTGTGAAATGCAGAGAATAGCAAGTAATTCATGATATGCAGCTGTCCTTTAAGTGTTACTTGTAAATATAAATTATTATGAAAAATGCCATTCTTTGTTCTAAATCTAATTGAAGCTGAGAATTAGCTCTTTAATTTCAGACAGTTATTTAAATGGGCAGAGCAGAGTGAGTTATTGTAACTTAAGTTTTTCTATTTATCTCCCCTGATGTAACTTCAATAATTAAAAAGAATAGGTATGTAAATAATGAATTGTTGCGTGTATTATTTGTTTCATTTTTAAAATTCAATTTAGAAGTACATTAATTCTCAAAAGAAGGATATCAATGGCTGTTCAATTTTTCAGGGCTTTTTTCCAGACTCCAAACTTCAGTTTCAACACTAAGAGCTTTTTTCACGTCACAGCCCTTGCATCAAGTGGCAGATCCTGTGTGGAACTTGGGTAAACTCAATCATGTAGCCATAGCAGTGCCAGATTTGGAAAAGGCTGCAACATTTTATAAGAATGTACTGGGGGCCCAGGTAAGTGAGGTGGTCCCACTTCCTGAACATGGAGTATCTGTTGTTTTTGTCAACCTGGGAAATACCAAGATGGAACTGCTTCATCCATTGGGAAGTGACAGTCCAATTGCAGGTTTTCTGCAGAAAAACAAGACTGGAGGAATGCATCATGTCTGCATTGAGGTATTTTATTTATTTTAATGCTTGATATTTTATATCTCTCTTTTACAAAATATCTTGTACTTTTTAACACTACATATGGTCGCTGTCATCAGAAAGTTTTCTTAAGTTTTTTAAGGAGAATGATAATATTAGTCCTACTGAAAGTTGGATCCATAGATATATTATCTTTCCCTCTAGAAAACTGTAAAAAATATAATTAATGTATTTTATTGAAGTCTGGATATTTAACAGCCACTATAAAGGCCACCAAAGTTAGTCAAAACATAAATTAGAGCTCTGTTCTAGGTTTTATTGATCATATATGATATACCATGTAGTAGGAGTACAACTGCTTTCACTATCACAAGGCAATTAGAAACAAATGAAAATACTTGATAAAGTATTGTATGCTAAGTATTCTTACAATTATTTTCTCTCCTTAAAATTCTAATAACTTGTTCCTTATTACAAAAGCAATACATTTTCAGTTACTAACTGGGGGTTTTAAGATCTTCTGTATTACATCTGCTAACAATTCCCCCCAAAACATGAAGAAATGTTAGGCAAGAATATTCTCTTTAGAGAGCATTTCTCTGTAGATGTTTGTGTTCAGATAACTGACTTTTAGAATATCAGCAATTAAAATTATGATTCAATTTAAATTAATTTGATAAGACAGTTCTTTTGATAGTAGGAATGATGTAATGGTTAGGCCAAATTCCTAATCCAAAAGAGAGGTGGTTTGATTCTAGAGTGAATTCAAGAACCTATTCAGTTTGTTATTGCAAATATGTATGAGAACCTACAATGTGTACTCTACTAAGTACTTGGAATTCAGCAATGAGTGAGACATGGACCATATCCACAGTGAGGAGGAGGGGCAGATATTTAAACAGGCAAGTACAGTACACTATAATAAGTGGAATTGATATGTGTGTTTTCTCAGTAGCACAAATGAGGGAGAGATTGATTGCTTCTGGCAAGTCGAGTTGCTAGGAAGGCCACAGAGCATGAGTTACAATGAATGTGAAGGAATTCCTGAGGTGAACAAGAGGAGAAAGGTATTCCAGACAGAAGAAATAGCATGTAGAAAGGCATAGAGTTATAACAACTAACACTTATTGAGTCCTCCAGCAGTAGATATACAAAGTACTCAACACACATTTTCTTTTATTCCCATAGCTATCTTCTGAGGGCACTCTTAATCCCATTTGACAGGTAAGAAAACTAAGACTGAGAGTAGTTAACTTGTGTATAGTCATATTAGTAGAGTAGTAGGTGGCAAGGCTGGGATTGAAACCCAGATTTGTTCTGATCCTGGGATCTGTATTCTTAGCCATGACACCAATTGCCTTGATAAAATCGAGTTTAAAATTTGAGGTGGGAGAGCTACAGGAAATTAAGCAGGGAACTAAACAAGGCCTAATATTAGCCTTTGTCCCATTTTTAGGAGGTTACTTTTGGCTGCATGTCTTTATCAGTGGAGCTGAGGAGTTGTCTAACACCCCCCCCGACCCCTAGAATGAGAAGCAGGACCTTTGAATCTATTCTTTTCCCTCCCACACTGCCCTGTCTGTTCTACATCAAGAGAGCCCATGCCTTCAAAGGAAGCCAGCTGGCTGTGTGAGTTAGAAGTTCAGTAAGTAAAGAATAATGGAAGTTCAGTAATATAACAGCAAATTCAAAAGTAGAGATTAAAAGGGGGAAATGAAAATGTGTGAGTATAAAATGAAGGTAGGTGATAGGAGCAATTGTGAAAAGGGGTCAGTCAGTTACTATTTTGGTACGACACCCCCAACCATCATTCCCTGGCTCACAAAACATTAACTGCTTAATAGATAGATTTTGGTTTTCTGTTCTCACCCTAAAAGTGAGCTGTCCCAGGCTGATGGGTCAGCTCTGCCATCCATAACGCATGACTTAAAGGGTTGCTCCAGCATCACCATTTGCTATCCAGAGAGAAGGGAAGGTGGAGCGAGAATACAGGGCCTTTAAGGAGATGATCTAGACCAGGGGTGGAGAATCTGGCCTTAGGGCCACATGTGGCCTTCTAGGTCCTTAAGTGTGGCCTTTTGACTGAATCCAGATTTTATAGAACAAATCCTTTTATTTTTATTAGTACATTTTTGTTAGTCTTTTATATTTTTATTTTTAAAATGAACATATTTAAAATACCAAAGAATAAAATAAGTTTCAATGGAATAATCCTCCCAGATTGACTGGCACAATTAGAACATTAGTAAGCCATAAGGGCTAAATTGACGGCTGCTAAGCTCATGATTTAGTTTTAACTTCCCTCACCTGACTGGCGCCACTACGGCACGAGGCTGGTTGGCGAGAGTTTATGGGGGTCGAGTGCACAAGTCTCTTATCAGCTTTTGACAATGGTGCACTGTGTGTCTCTTTGAAGTAGAATTTGTGAATAGTTGCACAGCTCGACTGGGTTTTTTAACACATTAACTGCCATATGAATTGTATTTAACACACACTAGTTTTGAGCCTGGGGCCTCGTGAAGCATATGTAATTCACATGTCTCTTTGCCTTGGGAGCTACACAAACTATTTTTCAAGTTGCTTATAACTCACGCACAGAAAACAATAAAAAATAACAAATTTTTCATTAAATTAGAAAGTATCATTTTGTTTTTGAAGTTTTTATTCTATTTTCATAATAAAACTCCCTGGCCCTAAGGAATATTATTTTTCTAGTGTGGCAGTCAATGTGTTAATTCTGTCTGCTTAACAGCCCATCATGTCAGAGAAGACCAAGAGAACGCTGAAGGAAGAAACCAGATATTTTAATGAGAATTGGGAATTGCAGTATGATCTTGTTTCTGCTAAAGATAAGATGATTTGCTTGCTTTGTGATACTGCAATATCAACATTAAAGAAATTCAATGCTCATCAGCATTATAACACTCATAAGGACCACAAATATTTTAAATTGGAGGGAGAGGCAAAAGCAGTTGTATTGCAGACATTAAAAGATGAAAAGCAAAAGCAAAGACAATTCTTTAAGGCAGCAATAAGACTTGGAAATAACCACCACCGAAGCAACTTATAAGTAGCTTAAATACACGGGGGAAAAAAGGGAAGCCATTCAGTGATGTAGAAATTGTGAAAGAATGCATTGTTGTAGTTGTAGGATGCTTAGATCCCAATAACGTTTCAAAGTACAAACAACTGACTCTTTCAAGGAGAACCACAACTGATCGGCAGCATGAATTAGCCATCAACTTAACAAAACAACTTCATGCCATACTTTCAAAAGGAAAATATATATTATTCAATCGCTTTGGATGAATCGGCTGATACTACTGACTCAGCACAGGTTTTATACTTCATTTGGGTCGTAACAGAAGATTTCCTTTGCTACGAAGAGTTACTCACTTTGGTCACTCTTGCCAATAGAATGGGGGAATAGATATCTTCAACAACTTTCAAGATAAATGTTGTGAAGTTGGACTGAATTTGGTAAATTTAGTGAGTGTATGTACAGACAGTGCACCTTCCATGACGGGAAAACATGAAGGGTTTATTGCACAGATAAAAAAAGTATTAACAGATCCTGATGCTCTCATTTCTTTTCATTGTATCTTGCATCGGCAAAATCTCTGTGCTAAAGCTACTATTTTAAGTGACACTCTGCAGGAAGTTACAAGTATCATCGACTATATTGATGCAAATGCAACATGGCATTGTCAGTTTCATAACATGCTAATGTTGAACAATGAGGTATTCGGTGTGGATTTGCTGTATCATTCTAAAGTGTGTTGGCTATCACAGGGACAGGGAGAGGTGTTAGCCAAAATTTTGTCTCTGCAAGAACAGATAGTTAAATTTTATGAAGAACAGAATCAGCAATGTGAATTATTGAAAGAAGATTTTATAGGAATGCAGCATTTCTCTGTGATATCATGTCAAATCAAAATGACTTCAATATTTCTTTGCAAGGAAAAACTAAATCTATATATGATGTGTGGCAAAAAATCCAAGCATTTCCAAAAAAGCTATGTTTTTTCAAAATGCTTCTTCAAAAGGAAATTTCAGATGAACATCTTCCGTAGTTAGCAAAGGGAATGAGCAGGATAATATATGTGAATCATTTGAAGAATATGCAGCTGTTACAGGCCTATTAATTGGAGAATACAATGAATGTTTCACTGACTTTGAGAATCATGACATCACACTCAAATTAGCATTTCAGCCTCACCTAGTTGATATCACCAAGGCATCTAAAGAACTACAGATGGAGTTGATTGAGCTCTCAGTAGACCACATTTTAAAGTCATTGTTTTATGCTAAGAAAAATCCAACTGAAATATGGAAAAATGCAGTAGAATACCCATGCCTTTGCAACATGCCCAAAAAATGCTTTCTTGCTTTTCAACCACTTACTACTGTGAATCTGCATTCTCCTACCTAACCCAAATTAAGATGCCCTTAAGGTCACAAATGACTGATACCCATCTAGAACAGTGGTCCCCAAACTTTTTGGCACCAGGAACTGGTTTCGTGGAAGACAATTTTTCTGCGGACCCGGGGTGGGGAATGGTTTCTGGATGATTCAAGCACATTACATTTATTGTGCAGTCAAACCTCTCTGTTAATGATAATCTGTATTTGCATCCACTCCCTAGCACTAGCGTCACCGCCTCAGCTCCACCTCAGATCATCAGGCATTAGATTCTCATAAGGAGCACACAACCTAGATCCCTTGCATGCAGTTTAAGGTAGGGTTCACGCTCCTATGAGAATCTAATGCTGCCACTGATCTGACAGGAGGCAGAGCTTATGTGGTGATGTAAGCAATGGGGAGCAGTAAATACAGATACAGCTTCACTTGCTTGCCCACCGCTCACCTCCTGCTGTGCGGCCTGGTTCCTAACAGGCCACGGACCGGTACTGGTCCAAGGCCAGGGGTTTGGGAACCACAGATCTAGAGGATCAGATGACACTGAGGACCTCCATGCTGCAACAAAATATTCAGATGCTTTCTGACAAAAAGCAGACAAAACAGTCATTAAAAGGTTAGTTAATTTTAAAATTAAAATGTAGTTTTCATTTTTTTAAATTATTGAGTACATAGTAGTTAGATTTATACAAAATATTGTACATTTTTAAGTATTCAATATATCTAATTGAAGTTTCTTGAATGTGGCCTTATTTGATTACAGCTAAATTAATGCAGCCTTCCAACATGAAAATGTTCCCCACCCCTGATCTAGACATTATATATACCACTTCTGTTCTTATCCCATTAGCCCAAGCTTAGTCACATGGCTTACCTCTCTGCAAGGGAGGCTGGGGAATGTAGTCTGTAGCTAGGCAATTATGTGCCCTGCTAAAACTTGGGACTTGCTGTAATTAAGAGGAAGAAAAAGAGAAAGGTACTGGAGGCCATCAATAGATGCCATACTTGGTGATTTTTAAAAGGTGGTGTTGCTAGGAGAGAATGATACTCCTTCTCAATGTAGATATGATGCAAGATGGAAACATTTGAGAATTATTGTTCTTTCTTCCCCTGATGTGGCTATCTGTGAGATGATGTCACAAGATGGAAGGGGCTTGGTTCCTGACTCAGCAGATGGAGCAAAATTCCTTGCCTATCCTTGAATAGGAAATACATTTTTGTTGAATGAAACTGCTGAGATTTCAGATTTAATTATTTTACCACAGTATAACCTAGTCTATTCTGGCTAATACAATTTGGGTCTGAAACTGCCTTCCAAAAGTACAAAAAGTGATATAGCTTGTCACAAAACATTTCACTGGTCATTGTTCCAATTCCTATTACCATGTAATACATTATCCCAAAACTCCATGGTGTTACACAACCACTGTTTTCATTTTGCTCAACATTTTGTGGATCAGGAATTTGGAAAAGGCTCTGCTGGGCAGTTTGCTTGTGATTTCTCATGTGGTTACAGTTAGATGTTGGCTGTGGCTGCAGTCATCTGAAGGCTTGACTGGGCTGGGTGTCTCAGAGGCCTCACTCACATGGCTGGCAGTTGATGCTGGCTTGCAGCGGGGAGCTCAGCTGGGGCTTCTACAGGAGCTCCTACATAAGACCTCATCAGCTTTACAAGCTAAGGGATAGTTCTAAGGATAGTTGGGCTTCTTACTTGGCAGTTGGCTTCCCCCAGAGTAAGTGTCCCAAGAGAACCAGGCAGGACTACATGGCCTTTTCTGACCTATCCTTAGAAGCAGCACTTCTGCTGTTGTCTGTTGGTCATAAACAAGCCTTCAAGGCAGGCCAGATGTGAGAGGAGAGGACTTAGTTCCTGCTTCTTGATAGGAGGAATAGCAAAGAATCTGGACACGTTTTAAAAGTGTTATATAGCCATCAATACATTAATGTGTTCTAAGCAAAAGGGAAATGTGTGAAACTTCTAGAAGTCTAGAATGACTCGATTTTCAAATTGCCAGAAGTGGGGACCAGCAGCATTCTCACATGCAAACAGAAGACAGCCTATCTAGCCTTTGTAAATATAAGGATATTCAAGTGATTGGTACTTGGTAAGGTAGAAAGCTGATAAACATTACATACACAAAAATGAGTTAATTCCTCTTTTTCTGTTTGGGGGTAGGCAACATTCAGCAATGTATCTTCTGAAAATGCTCACCGTTGTTCTTTAGCTTTGTGGTTCACTGCCATTTTTTTAAAATGTCATCCCTTCTTTTAAAATGGTAAATCCATCAGAGAATTGACTTTCTTCTCTATAATTATCAAAAGGGTACTTTCAGTTCTTTTTCACTGGATCTCCTGTAAAACCTTTGATTTAGCAGTGTGTCTGGGCATGCTCCATAGCTTTTCATGGACTCAATAGAGATTTTTCACAAAATGTTCTTTCTCTCATACATGGATTAGTATCTCGCTAGTTAACAATTTTCTGACAAGGTTGGGTTTTGGTTCCCATTTTCTCTTCTGAGGTTTGCCCAAATTTCTTATGTCATATCTTTGCCTTTCACCAGAGGAAGTTTAAAAGCTATTTTGCACAGTCTCTTCTCTTGCTTATATATGGACTGAATCGCCTGCTGTTTTCCTGCACACTTGTATTTGTGCTACCAGTGCCTGCTTCCTGAGATGGCAAAAATGGATGCCTTTCCCTGCCTTCTGCATGCCATTTCATGAGGAGATGGGTTCTGGTATTGATTAGAATTGGCCATGCTTTCACTAATAACTTACCCAGACAGCAGAGTGTGTCACAATGAAAACTTTAAGGGCCATTGGAAATATTTACTTATTCAACAAATTTGTATTGAGGTTGTAAAAATATTTAAGCACTTCCATGCTGGTTGGTAAACAGCTGCTGCTCTGTATGTCCTGAGTAACATCCCTCTTCCAGAAGGACCCTTCCCTGGGATCCCTCAGACACCTCTCTCCCCACCACAATTCTATTTGATTGGTGCCTTTGTCTATATTTCCTGCTTGTTAAATATTTTCGATATCATTCTGTCCTTTGCTGTACAAAGTGCTGGGAATGTGTAGCTGAACAAAGTAGAGAGTCCCTGTCTTCTTGGAGCTTGCCTATTGCTTCATTTATTTACCCATGCCCTGCATTTTCCAAGAGAATTAGAGGTGACTGACAAAAATACAGCCTATAAAATACAAAAGGTTAAACATAAGTAGTAGGGCAAGTTGGAACAAAGGAGAAATATAAGGCAAAATTAGCACACCCACTGGTTCTACCAAATACAGTCCTGTGCAGTGTAACAACATGTCAGTTGACAATAGACTGTACGTATAATGGTGGTCCCATAAGATTACAGCACCATATTTTTACCGTACCTTCTCTATGTTAAGGTATGTTTAGATACACAAATACTTACCACTGTGTTACAGTTGCCTGCAGTATTCAGTACAGTAACATGCTGTACATGTTTGTAGCCTGGGAGCAATAGGTTATACGATACAGCCTAGGTGTGCAGTAGGCTGTACCATCTAGGTACACTCTATGTTTGCACAATGACAAAATCAATGACACATTTCTCAGAACATATCCTACCATTAAGCAACACATGACTGTATTGCTTTCTACTTAACCAAAACAAAAAGGAAAATAAACAGTATTAAGAGTAATTGTGGCCCTTTCCCCAGGGCAGAGCAAAATAGTTGTCCATGTTGGTGGGTTGAGCCAGAGTAGCCCAAAGCAGGGTGTTGGGGCCCAAGTGGGGTAAGGAGGGGATCCATGAGTGAGAGCTGCCTGCCATGGGGAAGCCAGGCACTGAGAAGGGTCCCCATGCATGGGGAGGTCCAGTGCAGGGTGTCACAGTGTGAGCAGGGTGGGGTGGTGTTTGTACCCAGAGAGACAGCCTGATTTGGGGTGTCTGAGGAGGGCATCAGTACGGGAGGTCCTCCCTATCTGGGACTGAATGCTTATGTCCCCCCGAAAATTCATATGTTGAAATCCTAACTCCCATGTGATAGTATCGGGAAGTGGGGCCTTTGGAGGTGATTAGGTCATGAGGACAGCCCCCTCATGAATGGATTAGTGCCCTTATTAAAAAAACTCAGAGAGACCCCTTGCTCCTTCCATTGTCTATGAACCCAGAAGCCCTCACCAGACATCAAATCTGCCTTGGATTTCCTAGCGTCCAGAACTATGACAAGTTTCTGTTGTTTATGGTATTTGTTATGGCAGCCTGAATGGACTAAGATACAGCTCAACAGGGGGACAACAAGGAGTATAAGCACCTGGGCAGGGCAAGGGGGCATCAACACTGTGTGTGTGTGTGTGTGTGTATGTGTGTGTGTGTATGTGTGTATGTGTGTGTGTAGGGGGTGCCCAGGATGGAGAGTCAGGGCTGGTCATGTGAAGATTACATCATTGCAGGGGAAGATGGTGACTAATGTGGGGAGTTAAAGTCTAGTGGGTGTCCTCACATGGGGTGTCCTGGTGTGGAGAGCCAGAACCTGAACAGGGTGAGGCAGGTGTCCACATGGGGTCAGGGCAGGTATTCAGGGTCAGAGCCAAACAGGGTGAGGAGGGTGTGTGCCCACTGGGATACTTTTCTGCGGGACGTTGAGGCCCAAGCAAGGTAAGGAGGGCTGCAGTATAAGGAGGTGGCCCAACCCAAGGCGGGTAAGGAGGCCTCTATGCAGGGAGTGGTGTGGCCTGGCACAGTGGAGCTCAGATGGGGTGAGCAGAGCAGCCACATGGGTGGAGAAGGCAGCCCAGCATGCTGGAGCACACATGGGGTAAAGAGTTCAGTGCTGAGGGAAGGGTCACAGAGTATAGGGCTGGTTATGTAGAGGTTTAATCAGATGAGGAAGTGTAGTAACAATAATGGGAGCCAGGCTTTCCAGTGGCAGACCAGGGCATTACAAGTACGGAAAGGATACAGGAATACATCAGAGACATTGCAGGTTCTGCTCCAGAATAAAGTGAGTATTGCAATAAAGCAAGTCACATATTTGTTTTGTTTCTCGGTACATATAAAAGTTATGTTTATACTATATTGTAGTCTCTTAAGTGTGCAATAGTATTATGTCTAAAAAATGTACATATCTTAAAAATAATTTGTTACTAAAAAATGCTAACAATCATCTGAGCCTTCAGTGTGTGATAATCTTTTTGCTGGTGGAGGGTCCTGCCTCAATGTTGATGGTGCTGACTGATGAGGGTGGTGGTTGCTGAAGGTTGGGGTGCTTGTGGCAATTTCTTGAAATGAGACAACAATGAAGTTTGCCTTATTGATTGATTCTTCCTTTCATGAAAGGTTTCTCTGTAGTGTGTGATGCTGTTTGGTAACATTTTATCCACATTAGAACTTCTGTCAAAATTGGAGTCAATCCTTTCAAACCCTGCTGCTCCTTTATTAACTAAATTTATGTAATATGCTAAATTTTTTATGTCATTTCAACAGTGTTTACAATATCTTCACAAGAAATAGATTCCAACTCAAGAAACCACTTTCTTTGCTCATCCATAAAAAGCAACTCCTCATCCATTCAAGTTTTATCATGAGATTGCAGCAGTTCAGTCACCTCTTCACTTCTGATTCTAGTTCTCGTTGTTTCCACCACATTTGCAGTTACTTCCTCCACATAAGTCTTGAACCCCTCGAAGTCATCCATGAAGGTTGGAATCAACTTCTTCCAAACCCCTGTTAATGTTGCTGTTTTATCTCCTCCCATGAATCACACGTGAATGTTCTTAATGGCATCTAGAATCATGAATCCTTTTGAGAAAGTTTTCAATTTACTTTGCCAAATCCATCAGAGGAATCACTGTCTATGGCAGCTATAGCCTTACAAAATGTTTTTCTTAAATAATAAGACTTGAAAGTCAAAATTACTCCTTGATCTATGGGCTTCAGAATGGATGTTGTGCTAGCAGGCATGAAAACAACATCAGTCTCCTTGTACATCTGCATCAGAGCTCTTGAGTGACCAGGTACATTGTCAATGAGCACTAATATTTTGAAAGGAATCTTTTTTTCTGAGCAGTAGGCCTCAACAGTGGGCTTTAAATATTCAGTAAACCAGGCTATAAACAGATGTGCTGTCATCCAGGCTTTCTTACTCCATTTATAGAGCACAGGCAGCGTTGATTTAGCATAATTCTTAAGGGCCCTAGGATTTTTGGAATGGTAAATGAGCATTGGCTTTAACTTCAAGTCACCACTCCCTAACGAGAGTCAGTCTGTCTGTTGAAGCTTTGAAGCCAGGCAGTGACTTCTTTCTAGCTATGAAAGTCCTAGGTGGTATCTTCTTCCAATAAAAGGTTGTTTTATCCACATTAAAAATCTGTTGCTTAGTGTAGCCACCTTCATCAGTTATCTTAGCTAGATCTTCTGAATAACTTGCTGCAGCATCTACATCAGCTTTTGCTACTTCGCCTTGCTCTTTTGTGTTATAGAGATGGCTTTTTTCCTTAAACCACATGAACCAGTCTCTGTTCACTTCAGACTTTTCTCCTGTCTTCCTCACCTCTCTCAGCCTTCATAGGATTGAGGAAAGTTCTGGACTTGCTGTGGATTAGGCTTTGGTTTAAGGGAATGTTGTGGTTGGTTTGCTATTCTCGCCAGACACTAAAACTTCTCCATATCAGCAATAAAGCTGTTTGACTTTCTTATTTTGTGTGTTCAGTGGAGTAGTACTTTTAACATCCTTCAACAACTTTTCCTTTGCATTCACCACTTAGCTATGTTTAGTGCATAAGACCTAGTTCTCAGCCTGTCTTGGCTTTTGACATGCGTGTTCACTAAGCATAATCATTTATGGCTTTTGATTTATAGTGAGAGATGTGTGACTCTTCCATTCACTTGTACACTTCAAGGCCATTTGGCCTAATTTCAGTATTTCAAACGGTTGAATCTCAGGGAATAAGGAGGCCTGAGGAGATGGAGAGAGATGGGAATGGCCGATCAGTAGAGTAGTCAGAACACACACACTTATCAATTAAGTTCGTACCTCACGTGGGCACGATTTGTGGTGCCCCAAAACAATTACAATAGTAATATCAAAGATCACTGATCACAGATCACCATAACAGATAAAATGATAATGAAAAGTTTGAAATACTGCGAGAATTATCAAATGTGACACAGAGACATGAAGTGAGCACATGCTGTTGGAAACATAGCACCAATGGACTTGCTCAATGTAGGGTTGTAGTAAACCTTCAATTTGTAAAAAGCACAGTATCTGTGAAGCACAGTAAAGTGAAGTGCAATAAAATGAGTTGTGCATGTATTAGATTTGATTTAGAGGTAATCCTTACTATTGCAGGCTGATGGTGATAAGCACATTAGAAAAATATTATTTAAAAATATGATAGAAAATAGGTAAAGAAATGCAGCAATTGTAACAGTTTTATTTTCTGAGTGGTCAGATAATAGATGACTTATTTGTTGTTTATGTTTTTGTACATTTTGTAGATCTTTTTTCATTCCTTATGCAGGAAAAATTATATAACTTTAAAGTAAAAGGCTGGTGAGGTAACTTACTGCATGCTGGGGAATGTCTGTTCTTCAATCAAGAAAGGAGAAAATTATCTTTTTAAAAAAATTCCGTTCTCATTTTAGCTTTACAATAAACTTTGGGAATTGTTTTTTGTTTTTATATTTTACTATCAACTGTTGAAAATTTCAGTGGAGACCAGCATTTGAGAAACGTTCCACATACCCCCTATCAGACTATATAGCAAATATGGAAGCTTAGATGACATGTACTCTACTGAAATAATTCCCAAGAAGACACAGGAACCCTCCGAACTGCATGCAAAGTGGGAACAGTGTTAGGTTTGCATAATTCACTGAATTTTTAGCTTTAGGGGGAGAGACAATTGAAACATAAATATTTAATCCAGACTTTTCACTTTCATTTATAACAATTTAAGGATTGAATTCATTTATTATTGATATCAACACCATTACAATTTATATAACATAAAAACCTATGTTACATCAGCCAAGATGCCATGCACTATTAAAAGGGGTACAATATTGTTTCTTCATAAAATCTGGTCACTGAGAATTACAAACCTTAAGGTTAAAAGATGTTACTTAGCCCAACTCTTTGCCTTCGAACAAACAAGATTGCATTGCCATTTTCAGATGGGGCAGCTGAGGACCAAAGAGGATATAAGATTTACCTGAAGATTTTGAATTCTGATTGTGACAATCAAAACATTTATTTGGATCATGTCACTCTTAATTTAATGACAGGGAGAAATGAGCATAAACTCTCAGACACAGATACACATCAAAAAATAAAAAGCTAGTAAGAAGTTGAAGTGAAAAGTAAATAGCCCAGATTTTCACTAATGGTATTCAAGGTCTTACAGAGCTATATGATGCACAACTATAATTGTTTAAAAGACTATAAAAGCAGTTTTAAAAGACCATAAAAAAACCATTTTTTTAGATGGGTTATTATCAACTGTGTTATTTCTGTTACTTAGGAGGACAGGCTTAATTTCCCAAATCAAATTGCTTTGCATTTCTTATAACTATTGCATCTACTTTAAATTCAGAAAATTAAGACATTTTTATTTCATTCTTTTTATTACTGCCAAACAAAACATTAGGAGTACTCTTAAAGAATTGTAAATTTTATAGCAACACCAACAGAAGGATGAGTATGGTAAAAGACCGTAAAATCAAAGTTAAGTGATAGAAATAGTAACAAATAGAAATAGATGCTAGTACAATGTCAATTAGGCATTTTTCAGAAATCTAATTTATTAAATCTTGCAAGTGTTTCTTGGCTTAGAAGTATTTCTTGGATTAAGGGATACTAAATATTGGGATGCAACATCAGAATTGTAGATATTTGTACTTGGATAGAAAGTTCCATAAATGAAAATATTCATGATCAAATGTAGAATAGGGAGTTACCAAAGTGTAGTATGAAAAAAGTCATGATTATATTATGAAAATGTTAAAACATATAAGAAGTAGAAAAAAATCATTTCATGCCCTGCCATACTCCCATCACCCAGCTTCAACAGTTTTCAAGATCTTGCCACCTTTGCTTCATATATCTTTTTTCTTTTTTTCCCCTTTGTTAAACTATTTTAAAGTAATTCACAACACATCATTTTACCCTTATTCAGTTTGTCTCTCTATGAAATAAATAACCACAATTATCATATCAATCAAAATTAAAGGTAAATCTTTTGGTACCATCTATGCACAGTTTATAAATCAGATTTCCTGGATTGATTTGCAGGTATCTTTTTATAGTTGATTTGTTCTAATCAGGACCCAAACAAGGTCTACTCATTACAAATGGTGGTTAATCTCTTGAGACTCTTTTTTTAAATTGTTAACATTAGTAGGGTATAGTACATTTATCACAATTAATGAACCATTATTGATTAATTGTTATTAGCTAAAGTCTATACTTTATTCAGATTCCCTTAGTTTTTACCCAATGTTCTTTTTCTGTTCCAAGATCCCATCTAGGATCTCACATTGCATATAGTCATCTTGTCTCCTTAGGCTCCTCTTGCTTGTGACAGTTTGTCAGACCTTCCTTGTTTTTGATGACCTTGACACTTTTGAGGGTTACTAGTCAGTTATTTTGTAAACTAACAATAGAGATTTGTCTGATATTTTTCTCATGATTAGACTAGGGCTATTGATTTTGGGGAGGAAGACCACAAAGGTAAAGTACCATTCTCATCATATCAAAGAGACATACTTTCAAAATGACTTATTACTGTTGATATTAACCTTGATCCCCTAGCTGAGGAGGTGTCATAAATTTTCTCCACTGTAAAGTTACTCTTTTTCTTCCCCTCCTTCTCCATACCATACTCTTTGGAAGAAAGTCATTATGTGAGGCCCACACTTAAAGAATAGCAAGTTATATTAGTATGGACTTGTGGATATTTATTTTACACCTTGGCTTATAAGCTAATACTACTTTATTTTGTTCCTCAGATTGTTCTAGCTTTGGCCATTAGGAGCTCTTTTGGTTGTTCTTGTGTCCCTTTGACATTCCCCCATAATTTTTTTTATTTTTTGAGCACCTCCTTACTTTCTG
Organism: Daubentonia madagascariensis; assembly: GCA_023783475.1. Taxonomy (NCBI): domain Eukaryota; kingdom Metazoa; phylum Chordata; class Mammalia; order Primates; family Daubentoniidae; genus Daubentonia; species Daubentonia madagascariensis. Next base: position 28,261,565 of record JAKFHU010000144.1, on the reverse strand, counting down.
GCTCTGCAAGACGCTCCAGACTTATCTTCTATATTCCTTGCCCTAACCATGGAACTAGTCATTTCTCCAAGGATCCTGGTTCCAGTCATTAGAGAATGGTATTAGAAACCAAGATCTGGGCTCTAGGTGTGCTTATTGCCACTGAGATGTCACTGGTTCTAGGCCCACTGAACTCACACAGCAAGGAGATATATGTGTGTATACTAACTGTGTACATACACATATCTATAAATATTTCTATATGTAACCATGTAGAGTTAATGAGACGTCATACTCATAAACTCATGAGTTCATACTGATGACTCCAACTCTAATTTGTTACCACATGGACCACTCTAGCCTTCTCCCTTGCTTGTTTATACCTTCTCATTCCAACAGTAAGAAACTTGTCTCCCACCATCCATTTACTTAATTTTTCAATTTCAGTATGCCAGTGTACTGGTTAGTTTCATAGGGCTGCTGTAATAAACTGCCACGAACTTGGTGGCTTAAAGCAACAGAAGTATATCTTCTCACAGTTCTAGAGTCTAGACGTCCAAAATCAAGAGGTAAAGAATATGGAAGAAAAAGAAAACAGAACAGAGCATAAGAGAGATGCAGGATGTGGTCAAAAGTTCTAGCAGACTCTAGTTGGAGTCGCAGAAAGGGAAGAGAGAGAAAATAGACCAGAGTCAATAATTGAAAAAATAGTTGACCAAGGACATTACCAATCTGATGTAACACAACAATATACAGATTCAGGACACTTGGCAACCCCAACTAGAGCACAGAGAAATAAACACACCTTAGCACATCATAGACAAGCTGAAAACTAAAAGAAAATCTTAAAGGCAATCAGAGAAAAAAAGACACAGTAATTACAGAATGATAATGTAGTAACTTTTTTTTAGATGTTGACCAAAAAAACCCAAACAAACCAAAAAAAACCCTGCCAATTTAGAATTCTAGTTCCAGCCAAGATGGTATAACAGAGACCAATTTATCCTCCTGCCTGAAGCAAACAATCTAGACAAAATTTTGAAACAATAGGTTTCCGGCACCTGGACATTGATTCCTGAGAGAGGGGAAATAAGCAAGATTAGCCCTACAATTCCCCAGTTTACTGCCTGAAGAGTGACCAGGCTGACGTGAAGGAAGGGGGAATCCACATGGAGTTTAGCAATCTCGCTGAGTTGGGGAGATAGGGGTGGGGAGTCTGAGAAGGCCCTGGTGATTAGAGTTCACAGTGTAAAGTACGGGAAAGGAGAGAGCTGCACAGAATGTGCTCCAGAACGCTGCAATACCTCTCCTGTCTTCATCTGAGTATTCAGTAGTGCATGCATGGTAGGGGAAGATACCTGAGGCTGGGAATAGAACCTCTTGAAAAGATTAGAGGGAACAATCCTCACACAGAAATGGGAATAGTTCTTACAAGTCATAGTGGGAAAACCTTGTAATTCATGGGACATTGGGTAGGGTACTCAGATGGGCTTTGCCTTAGTGCTGAGGAAAATTAGTGCTCCAGTACCACCTAACAAAGCAGAACAAAGCTCAAAAATATTGATAAGGAAAAAAAATAAGATAAAATTGACGATGTCTGACATAAGCTAGGACTAATTTACCTTACTAAGGATGATTCGGTGGGCAGGGCCGCTCCTGCCACAAGCTTGTGGTATATTTTCTCTTCTGAAAAAGATGAGAATAGACCAGCTACAGTACAAGATAGCATGAAATGAGCCATGGCCATAAACTGGGCATGACTTTGATAAATCCATGAGGTTTAAAAAGAAATATTACCAGGAATACAAGTAGAATGTATACCATATGAAGAAATCATAGTTTATTTATGGTAACATTTAGTATCCTCATCAGTTAGACTAGTTTTAGAATCCAATATATAATCCTTGGTTCTTTCAAAATAAGATTGTATAAATATTAAGATTTGTTAGATCTGTATTGTAGGTACAAGGGTGTTATACTATTCTCTGTGCTTTATGTTTGGAATGCTAGTAGATCATTAAACTCTAGGGTGATTTATGACTGCCTAGGAATGTGGGCACTCATACCTCTTTATCCATTTGCTAGGCTCCCAGGATAAGAGGGTGACTTCCCAAGATAAAGGAGGATCATTCCTCCATCAAGTATGTAGACACATTTGCTCCTTTCCTAGACTGCCCATAAGTATGAAGAAATTAGAGAGTTGCAAAATTATAAAAGTTTGAATTTTTTTGAATGGAGAATAACATTTTGATGGCAGCTTAATAGTATTTTCATGTGTATCAAGTTTTAATCTCAACGGTAATAACCAGGTGGTTTGGCAGGGGGAGGTTTGGGGATAAAGGAAACACTCATATTTGCTAAGTACCTACTATGTGCCATAAACTGTACTAAGAGCTTCTTATCTGTTATCTCATTTTAATCTATAGTCAATTTATATGGTAGGCCTCATTTCCCTGTTACAGATGAGGAACCCGAGGCTCTTAGGAAAAAATAATTTGCCCAGCATCACCAATAGTACTGCCAGAAGAAACTAACAAAGTGTAACATACATGATTTATGTTATAAGGGGAAACATTTACTAATGGTGAAAATTCTTAACCATTATGGTTAATCACATAGAAAAATTTAGCAACTTCTTTTACTTTTCTGGAAATTTTAGACTTATTTTTTTGTGATGGTTTAAGAATAGTCCTGCCTAAAGGCACAGGTGAATGGTCCTGCATGAGCTCCCAAAGTTTTTTCTAAGTCTTAAGGTACTTTAATTTGGTATTTTTATGATCTCAAATGTGTTCTTATTTATTTCCTTTTCTTAAGGTGGATAATATAAATGCAGCTGTGATGGATTTGAAAAAAAAGAACATCCATAGCCTAAGTGAAGAGGCCAAAATAGGAGCACATGGAAAACCAGTGATTTTTCTCCATCCTAAAGACTGTGGGGGAGTCCTTGTGGAACTGGAACAAGCTTGATTTATATTTGCAAGAAACTAAGTTAATTGACCTGAAAAAGCCTATCAAACACTGTCAAAATGTACTATGGCCTTGAGTCCTGCACTGCTTTCATCATTTAAAAGTTCAAAGTTAAAATCTAAATTACAGAAGAATTAAAACATGTATATATACATACATAAATACACATATATAGTTATTTAGATTAACAAATACATATTTGTTAATTTGGATTTGGAGAAAACCTTTATTACTTAGGGAACATTATCAAAATCATATTCATAGAAATAAATTATTCCTGTTCTAAAATTGAGTACAGTATTAGCTGTGTAAAAGGGTGTGTGTGTGTGTGTTTGTGTGTATGTGAGGTGGAATGGATACACAAAGGAGTTATGGAAGTACACTTGACACTCACATGCCTACATATTTGGGACAAAACTGTTTTTAAAGATATTTTGGAACAAGCTTTTTAGAGCAAACTGCTTAAGGTTAGGGAGTTTTGATCTCAAAATTTTTGCTCTTCAGAAATAACTCATGGTCACAAGTTTGTTAGGGGCGAGGTGTTTTGGATATTAGTGCTAGATGTATGAATGGGAAGTTTTGTGGAAACCTTTGGGTGCATGATCTATTGGGTGCATAGATAGCTGAATTATTTTTTTAATGAGTAGTAATTTGTAGAGTTATCTATCACTTAGATGCTAGACCACCACAACAAGTCCTAGGGGAATATACAAAATGAATAAAAATCCACTGTCAAGAAACTTATGGTTCAGTTGGGAAAAGTACTACATGAAACAAATGTAAATACTTAACAAAATGACATGTGAATAAGTTAAAAGGGAAAGGAAAAAGAATACAGAGCTTAGAGGATGAGCTTAGAGACAGACTCTCAAATACATTAGAAACAAGTATCAGATGAATTTCAAGGATCACAGTTGGATAGATGCATGGAATGCATAATGTATGGGAAAGTGGTTAACAAGTTCGTGGATGATTGGATGTTGAGTAAATGAGTAGATGTGTAGACACAGCTTATTATTATGGAAGGCAAGTATAATATCCAATTTTACTTGTCATTTAAAAGCAAAAATTACAACATTGTTTGATATGCTTCTCAATGTATGTAGAGGTCATATTTAAGACAGCTGTATCATGGGGGGAGCAATAAAAGGGACTTAAATGGTGGTTGAATATCCACATTCCACTTGAAGTGGTAAGTGTTGATACTAGTAGACTGCAATAGACTGCATATGTGTATTGTGGTACTTCGGTAACCACTGAAGAATTTGTACAAAGAGATACACTCAAAAACATAGATATATCAAAGTAGAGTACTAAAGAAAGCCCAAATAACCCACTCGAAAACAGGTAAGAGAAAATGGGGAGAAAAAAACAGAAAACAATAAAATGACAGACCTACATCCTAACATATCAATAATTACATTCAATCTAAATGGTCTAAACGCATCAAGGAAAGATTGGGAGGATGGATTAAAAAACATGACCCAACCAAATGCTATCTATAAGAAACTCCCTTAAAATATAATGGTATTGGTAGGTTAACAGTAAAAGGATAGAAAAAGATATACTTTGCAAACACTAATCCAAAGAAAGCTGGAGTGGCTGTATTAATATCAGATAAAGTAGACTTCACACAAAAGAAAATTGCCAGAGACAAAGAAGTGCATTACATAATGAACATAATGATGAAAGGGTCAGATCATAAGACGATAGATGTATGTGCTCTAAACAATGCAGCTGTTGTTTTATAGAACTAAAGAAAAAAAAAAGGACAAATTCACAGTTATAGTTGAGGACTTCAACACCCCTCATTTACTAATGGATAAGCCCACTAGACAAAAAGTCAACAACTATATAAAAACTGAGCAGTACTATCAGCCAATACAAAATGCGCATTCTTTTTGAACGTGTATGGGACATTCACCAAGATAGCCCATATCTTGGGTTATAAAACAGACCTTAACACATTGAAATAAGTGAAGCCTTATAAAATATGTTCTATGATCGTAGCTGAATCGAACTAGAAATCAGTAGCATAATTGGAAAAGTGTCCAAAACTTGTAAATTATCAAAGAGAAAGTCTCAAGGGAAGAGCTTGAGCTGAATGAAAATGAAAATACAACAATCATTTTTTATAAAATTTATAAATTAATCCATAAATTGGTAATTTAATAAAATTTTGCTTTCATGAGGAGAATGAAATTTGGTAGCAATAGATGCAAAATAGTATGTGTAGTAGATATCCATCCACTATTTCTTCTCACAGAATTCTGACTTTGTTAGGTCTCCATCCTTATCCTCTCCCACACTGATAACACCTCAGGTAAAGCTCTAATGTTAGACCTAAATTCCATCACTCTTGCCAATAATGGGTTCAAGGTTATGCAATTCATTACGTGGAAAAAGAGCATAAAGAAATGTTTCCTAGAGCTTTCTGGAAATGTTCTTTCCCGCTCCTAGATGTATAAGAAGTTAACCTCTTTCCCACCAGAGTTGAACAAGGAAACAGGTCTGGTTGCTACTAGCAACTATCCAATGACTATGAAAAAACAAACCCACCCTTAGGATGATGACGATCCTGGCTGGCAAAGTAGACAGCAAAAACCATTTTCAATGACATTTTTTAAAAATACATTTATTATTGAATAACTGGTTGGTTTTATTGGTGGGATTTTTTAAATTAAATTTTCACTAATACAATTTCTAAAAAATAAAAATATCCAGTACATTTACATAATTTTTATTTATATATATGTGGTTTTTTTTTTTTTTTTTTGAGACAGGGTCTTGCTCTGTCACCTGGGCTAGAGTGCAGCAGCGTCATCATCGCTCGCTGCAACCTCAAACTCCTGGGCTCAAGTGAGACTCCTGCCTCAGCCTCCCAAGTAGCTGGGACTACAGGCACGCACCACCACACCCAGCTGATTTTTCTATTTTTTATAGAGACAGGGGTCTCTTGCTCAGGCTGGTCTCAAACTCCTGTCCTCAAGTGATCCTCCTGCCTTGGCCTCCCAAGTGCTAGGATTACAGACGTGAGCCACCACACCCAGCCCTACATAATTTTAAAAGCTTGATATGGGTTATTTGAACATTAAAAAAATAAGTAATTATCTTGTTATTTATATACTTTAATCAGTGCTTTAGCCATGTCTGTCTGTAACACCTCATTATTGCATTTTTCTGAAAAATTTATTTTTTCAATATGATCATTTTATTTTTAAAAATAAAATCATTTACTGTTTTCTTCAAAATTACAGTTTATAGTTTACATATTGGAAATTGTTGACATATCTAATTGACTCTTCCCTGGAGACCTTATATTTTTCTCCTTTTAAATTGACTTTTTTTCTAGAGCAGTTTTAGGTTCAAAATTGAACAGAAAGAATAGGGTTCCCATATGTCCCCCACCCCACATATGCACATCATCCCTCACTATCAAGGTCCCACACAAGAGTGGTACATTTGTTAAAATCGATGAACCTACACTGATACATCATCAGCAAAGTCCATAGTTTACATCAGGGCTCGCTCTTGATGGTGTACATCCTGTGGGTTTTGACAAATGTATAATAACATGTATCTACCTGCCACTATAGTATCATAGAGGATAGTTTCACTACCCTAAAGATCCTCTGTGCTCCACCTATTTATTCATCCCCTCCTCCCCCCTACACCCTGGCAACTGCTGATCATTTTACTGTCTCCAGAGTTTTGCCTTTTCCAGAATGTGATATAGTTGGAATCATACAGTAAGTAGTCTTTTCCAATTGTCTTTTTTCACTTAGTAATATGCATTTAAGTTTCCTCCGTGTTTTTTCATGGTTTGATAATTCATTTCTCTTTAGTGCTGAATAATATTTCATTGTCTGGAAGTACTACAGTTTATTCTTTCACCTACTGAAGGCCATCTTGGTGGATTCCAAGTTTTGGCAATTATGAATAATGCTGCTATAAGTTTTTTGTGTGCAGTTTTTTGTGTGGACATAATTTTCAGCTCATTTGGGTAAATACCAAGGAGCGTGATTGCTGGATCATATGGTAAGAATATGTTTAGTTTTGTAAGAAACTGCCAAACTGTCTTCCAAAGTGGCTGTACCATTTTGCATTCCCGCCAGCAATGAATGCAAGTTCCTGTTGGTGCATATCCTTGCCAGCATTTGGTGATGTCAGTGTTCTGGATTTTGGCCATTCTAACACGTGTGTAGTGGTATCTCACTGTTGTATTAATTTCTCCAGTGACATATGATGTGGAGCATCTTTCCATATGCTTATTTGTCATCTCTTTATCTCTTTTGGTAAAAGTGTCTGTTCAGATCTTTCGGCTATTTTTAAATCAGGTTATTCATTTTCTTATTGTTGAGTTTTAAGTGCTCTTTCTATATTTTGGATAGCAGTCTTTTATGAGATATGTCCTTTGCAAATATTTTCTCCCAGTCTATGGCTTGCTTTCTCATTCTCTTGATGGTGCCTTTCACAGAGCAGAAGTTTTTAATTTTATTAAAGTCCAACTTAAAAATTCTTCCTTTCATGGATCATGCCTTTGGTGCTGTATCTAAAGGATCATTGCCATACCCAAGGTCATCTAGGTTTTTCTTCTCTTATCTTCTAGGAGTTTCATAGTTTTGTGTTTTACATTTAGGTCTACAATCAATTTTGCATTAATTTTTGCAAAGAGTGAAAGATATGTGTCTAGATTTATCTTTTTTGCACATGAATGTCCAATTAGTCCAGCAATATTTGTTGAAAAGACTATCTTTGCTCTATTGTATTGATCTTTTGTCAAAGATCAGTTGATTATATTTATGTGAGTCTATTTCTGAGCTCCTTATTCTGTTCCACTGATCTATTTGTCTATCCTTTCACCAATACCACAGTCTTGATTACTGTAGCTTTATAGTAAATCTTGGAGCTGGGTGGTATCGGTCATCTCACTTTGTTTCCCTGCAATATTGAATTGGGTATTCTGGATCTTTTGGCTCTCCACATAAACTTCAGAATTAGTTTGTCGATAGCCACAAAATAACATGCTGGGATTTTGATTGAGATTACACTGAATCTGTAGATCAAGTTGGGAAGAATTGACACCTTGACAATATTGAGTCTTCCTATCCATGAGCCTGGGCTATCTCTCCATTTATTTAGTTCTTTAATTGTTTCCATCAGAGCTTTTTGTTTTCATCATATAGATTGTGTAATATTTTGTTAGATTTATAAGTATTTCATTTTGGGGGTTGTTAATGTAAATGGTAATGTGTCTTTAGTTTCAAATTATACTTGTTCATTGTTGGTATAGAGTAAAATGATTGACTTTTATAAGTTAACCTTTTATCCTGCAACCTAACTATAATCATTCATTAGGTCCAGAAATTTGTGGGGGGTTTTGGTCAATTTGTTTGGATTTTCTACATATATGATCGTGTCATCTGTGAACAAAGACAGTTCTATTTTTTCCTTCCCCATCTGTGTAACTTTTATTTCATTTTCTTGTCTTGTGGCATTTTCTGGGACTTGCACTACAGTGTCCAAAAGAAGTGATGAGAGGGGACAGCCTTGCCTTGTTCCTGATCTTAGCAGAGAATCTTCTAGTTTCTTACTATTAAGTGTGATGTTAGCTGTAGGGTTTTTGTAAACAGTCTTCATCAAGTTGGGGAAATTTCCCTTTCTTCCTAGTTTGCTGAGAGTTTTTATCATGAATGGCTATTGGATTTTGTCAAATGTTTTTTCCACATCTATTGATCATGTGATTTTTCTTCTTTAACTTGTTGATGTGATAAATTACATTAATTGATTTTTGAATGTTGAACCAGCCTTGCATACCTGGAATAAATCCCACGTGTCCATGGTGTATTATTCTTTTTATACATCATTGGTTTCACTTTGCTAGAATTTTGTTGAGGGTTTTGCATGAGAAATGTTGGTCTGTAGTTTTCTTATAATGTCTTTGTCTGTTTTGATATTAGGGTACTGTTGACCTCATAAAATGAGTTAGGAAATATTTCCTCTGTTTTTATCTTCTGGAAGAAATTGTAGAGAATTGGTATAATGTCTTTCTTAAATGGTAGAATTCACCAGTGAACCCATCTGGGCCTGGTGTGTTCTGTTTTGGAAGGTTGTTAATTAATGATTCAATTTCCTTAGTAGATGTAGGCCTATTCAGATTGCCTTATTTCTTCTTTTGTGAGTGTTGGCAGATCATGTTTTTCAAAGAATTGGTCCATTTCATCTAGGTTATCAAGTTTGTGGGCAGAGAGTTGTTCATAGTATTCCTTTACTATTGTTAATAATGCTCATGAGATCTATAGTGATGTCCCCTTTTTCACTTCTGATAATAATTTGTATTGTCTCTCTTTTTTCTTAATTAGCATGAGTAGAGGCTTATCAATTTTATCTTTTCATAGAACCAGGTTTTAATTTTATTGATTTTCTCTATTGATTTCCTGTTTTCAATTTCATTGATTTCTGCTCTGATTTTTATTATTTCTTTCCTTCTGCTTACTTTGTATTTAATTTCTCTCCTTTTTTGTGGAAGCTTAATTCAATGCTCTAAATTTCCCTCTAATCACTGCTTTTGCTGCATCCCACAAGTTTTGATAAGTTTCATATTCATTTTCATTTAGTTCAGAATATTTTTAAATTTCTCTTGATTTCTTCTTTGACCCATGTGTTATGTAGAAGTGTTTTGTTTAATCTCCAAATATTTGGGGATTTCCCAGTTATCTTTCTGTTGTTGATTTCTAATTTAATTCCATTGTGGTCTGAGAATAGAAACAGTATATTATTTCTATTCTTTTAAACTTGTTAAGGTGTGCTTTATGGCCCAGAATGTGGTCTATTTGTTGTATCTTTCATGTCAGCTCGAGAAGAATGTATATTCTGTTATTAGATGAAGTAATCTATAGATGTTAATTGTATCCAATTGATTGATGGTTCTGGTGACTTCATCTCTGACCTTACTGATTTTCTGCCTACTTGATCTGTTTCTGATGGAGGGGTGTTGAAGTCTCTAACTGTAATAGTGGATTCATCTATTTCTCCTTGAAGTTTCATCAGCTTTTGCTTCACATATTTTGATGCTCTGTTGTTAGCCACACATACATTAAGGATTGTTGGATATTCTTGGAGAATTGAACTCTTTATCATTCTATAAAGGTCCTCTTTATCCCTGATCATTTTTCTTGCTCTGTAGTCTACTGCTCTGTCTGAAATTAATGTAGCTACTCCAGCCTTCTTCTGATTATGTTAGCATGGTATATCTTCTCAATCCTTTTAATTTTAATCTACAGGTGTCTTTATAATTAAAGTGGATTTTTTGTAGAAAACATATAATTGGGTCTTGCATTTTGATCCCCTCTGACTTATAAAATCTGTCTTTTAATTGGTGTATTTAAACCATTAAAATTAAAAATGATTATTAATATGATTGGATTAATATTTACCATATTTGTTACTGTTTTCTATTTATTCCTCTTGGGTTTTGTTCCTATTTTTGTCTTCTACAATTTTTCTGCCATTGTGGTTTTAATTGAACATTTTATATGATTCCATTTTCTCTCCTTTCTTAACATATCAATCATATTTTTTTCAAAACGTTTTTTAGTGACTGCCCTAGAGTTTGTAATATACATTTACAACTTATCCAAGTTCACTTTCTTTCCCTTCCTTTTTTTCAGCTTTATTAAGTATAATTGACAAATAAAAATTCTATATATTCAAGGTGTACAACATGATGTTTTGATATATCTATACATTGTGAAATGACTGCCACAATCAAGCTAATTAACTCAGATTAGGTAATATCATAATATCCTTATTAATAATTAATATCCATCTCCTTACATAGTTACCCTTGTGTGTGTATGTGTGTGTGATGAGAATACTTAATTAAGATCTACTCTCTCAGCAAATTTCAATACATTATTATTAATATTAGCTATAATCACCATGCTGCACATTAGGTCTCCAGAACTTACTCATCTTATGACTGCAATTTTGTACCCTTTGATCAGGGTTGCTCCATTTTCCTCACCTCCTGACCCCCGGTAATCACCCTTCTACTCTCTCTCTTTTTTTTTTTTTTTTTTTTTTTTTGAGACAGGGTATCACTCTGTCGCCCAGGCTAGAGTGCAGTGGTGTCATCATAGCTCACTGCAACCTCAAACTCCTGGGGTTGAGCAATTCTCCTGCCTCAGCCTCCCGAGTAGCTGGGACTACAGGAACATGCCATGAGGCCTGCCTAATCTGTCTATTTTTTGTAGAGACAGGGGTCTCACTCTTGCTCAGGTTGGTCTTGAACTCCTGGCCCCGGCAATCTTCCCGCCTCAGCCTCCCAAAGTGCTAGGATTACAGGCGTGATTACCGTGCCTGGCCCTCTGTTTCTGTACTTAAAGTCCACTTTAAAATAACACTATACCACTTCGCAGATGGTGCAATAATAACAAAATGTCCCTAATTCCTCCCTCTGTGCCTTGTGTCATTGCTCTCAACCATTTCACTTATATGTAAGCTATATTATCAAATACATTGTCGCTATTATTATTTTGAACAAATTATTATCTGTTAGATCAATTAAGAATAAGATAAATAAAAGTTGTTTTTACTTCTCTTATTCCTTCTTTGATGTTCTTCCTTCCTTTATATAGATCTGAGTTTCTGACCTATGTAATTTCCTTCTCTCTGAAGAATTTCTTTTAGCATTTCTTGTAAGGCAGGCCTAATGGCCACAAATTCCCTCAATTTTTGTATGTCTGAGAAAGTCTTTACTTCTCCTTCACTTTTGAAGGATAATTTCACAAGGATCTTTTACTGTCAACTTTTCTTTTTTTAAATAAATTTTATTGTGTATATTTAAGGTATACAACATGATGTGGGTTACATATAGATAGTAAAAAGGTTACTACCATGAAGCAAATTAACATTTCCATCATTTCACATAGTTACTCACTTTTTCATTGTGGCAAGAGCAGTTGAAATCTACTTTTAGCATGAATCCCATATACAGGACAACTTTATTACCTATAGTCCTCATGTTGAGGACTCTCTAGATCTATTCATCCTATGTATCTGCTACTTTGTATTGTCTTATCTACATCTCCTCGTTTCCTCTCCCATCCCCCTGCCCCAGTAACCCATGTTTTCTTCTCTATATATTTACATTTTTTTTTAGATTCCACATATAAGTGAGATCATGCAATATTTTTCTTTCTGTGTTTGGCTTATTTCACTTGTCATAATGTCCTCCAAGCTCATCTACATTGTGGCAAATGGCAGGATTTTGTTCTTTTTTAAGGGCTAAATAATATTCTATGGTATCTATATATACCACAGTTTCTTTATCCTTTCATCCATTGACAGACACATAGGTTGTTTCCATATCTTGGCTATTATGAATAATGCTTCAATGAACATAACAGTGTAGATATCTTTACAAGGTGGTGATTTCATTTCCTCAGTATATGCCCAGAAAAGGGATTGCTGGGTCATATGGTAGTTCTATTTTTAATTTCTTTAGAAACCTCCATACTGTTTTCTGTAATGGTATACTAATCTACATTTCCACCAACAGTGTACAAGAGGTCCCTTTTCTCCACACCCTTGCCAACATTTGTTGCCTTTTGACTTTTTGATTATAGCCACCCTAAGAGGTGTGAGGTGGTTCTCTCATAATGGTTTTGATTGGCATTTCTCTGATGATTAATGACGTTTAGCACCTTTTCATAAACTTGGCCATTTTTATGTTTTCTTTGAAGAAATGTCTATTCAGGTCTTTTGTCCATTTTTTAATCGAGTAATTTGTTTTTCCACTATTGAGTTGTTTGAATTCTTCATAAATTTTTGATAGGTTTCCATTTCATTTTATTGATTGTCTCCTTTCCTTTGAAGCTTTTTAGTTTGATGTAGTCCCATTTATTTATTTTTGTTTTTGTGGACTGAGCTTTTGGTGTGATACCCAAAAAATCACTGCCAAAGCCAATGTCCAGGAACTCTCCCCTATGTTCTCTTCTAGAAGTTTTATAGTTTCTGGTTTTATATTTAGGTCTCTTATGCATTTTGAGTTGATTTTTGTGTATGGTGTAAGATAAGGGTCCAATTTCATTCTTTTGTATGTGGAAATCCAGTTTTCCCAGCACCATTTATTGAAAAAACTATTCTTTCCCCATTGTGACCTCTTGGTGCCCTTGACAAAAATTAGTTGACTGTATACATTTAGATTTATTTCTGAGCTCTCTATTTTGTTACTGCCAATGTTTTTGTTCTCTCTCTCTCTCTCTCTCTCTCTCCCTCCTGCAGAAAGCTTTATTTTCATTGGGTCCAAGGCTTGGGAGAGGGCTCCAGGGTGGTTAAAAAGCTGCCTAGTGGTTGGAGAGAGAAGCTCATGGAGAAGCCCTGATACCAGGTGATGCAGAGGGGCTCTCAAAGGTCACTGCGCTCTGGAGGCTCCCAGTTGTGCTTGAGGGTGAGCCTTTGGAAGAGATACTCGCCCAGTCTGGCCTGGAGGCTGGCTAGCCTACGGAGGTTGGTCAGGTGGTCGCCCATCTTTTTGATGAGTTTCACCTCCTCCTCTAGGAAGAGGCTCTCCAGGAAATCACCAGGATGAAGGTCTATGTGGGCAGACCCAAGGCATGAAGACCCCAAAAGGCCTGGTTCATGGTATTTTCCAGGCCACGCTGGCTTCCATGGCATTCAGTGTTTGCCCCACTCATCCTGACACAGCTTCTGCATGTCCTGGAAGATGGCATGGCTGCTGTGCTGGGCACCCTTGGGTTTCTCTTGACCAACTTGCAGAAGTAGCTCATGCCCTCCAGAGCCACATCATCACAGTGAAAATAGAAACCCAGAGAGAGGTAGGTATAGGAGGTCTGCAGGTGCAAATTGACCAGGCAGTTGACACAGCTTCCACCTCAGTGTAATATAATAATTCTGACTCATCTGGAAGCTCATGGTTGGTGGGCAATAAGGAGGTAACCACAAGAATGGTGTTGGCTGGTCCTGGAAGCAGGAGGTGGCTGAGAAGATGGTCCTGGAGTTTGCAACTGGAGAGGACATCGGAGGGCTGTCAAGGCTGGAAGAGAGGGTGTCCCCAGGTCTGTAACATCCAAACACTGTTGAAGCAAGAGACGGATCTGTGGGACTCTGGTCATGCTGCCTGTATTTTCATTTTTAATGTGTCTTTTATATGCAGAAAGTAGCTAAATTTTTTTTCTTTAAATCTAATCTGACAATTTTTAAATTGGAAAATAAAATATATATTGGCATGTATCTTCCCATACTGTAGTTGAGGATCAGAGGTATCTTCTTTAGTTGAAATATGAAATATGAAGATTTCATATTTCTGTTTCCTGATGTTTTAATTTCTCAGGGTGATTTACAATAGGAGGAAACAGATAAATCTTAACTCCATACTCTTAAAACAAGCAATACACCTTTTATGATTTACAAAAGTATCTTCTGTATAAACGGTCATAGTCTCATATCCCTTTTTGTCCCTCATGTTGATTTTTTTACTATATTCACAAAAGGTTTATTTTATTTTTCATTTCAAATAACTAGCATTAATAACCTCTTTTCAAATTACCCAGTTTGAGTGGGCCTTCAGCTTCCTGCCAGATATATAATAATTACATAAATGTATTTTATTATTAAATTAGCATGTAATTTTTTTAAGCATCCAATATGAGAGTCTCTGTCTTGTAAGGGATGATTTAGCCCATCCATATTTATTGTAATTATACATATCTTCTGATATCTTATTTTGTGTTTTGTATTTATTATACTTTCTCTTGCTTTTTTATGACTCTCTTTTCCTCCTATAATAGAAATTTTTCATGCTTTTTGGCTATCCAGCATCTTCTGAACACCTTTCCTGATTTCCTAAGTTTGTAGGAACATCTTATCTTTTGAACCCATGTCTCCCCAAGGCAGACACCAGACATTGATATATATTCTCAGCCCCTCTTGCATCCAACTGCATAAAATTTGATCCAGGGAAGAGAGACCAAGAATCAGGCATTGTGACAAATCCATTCTGGCTTGGCATGTTTGGGGAAAATCCTAGAAACACCACCCTCTGAACTGAGATGGTTATGAGAGACCAAAGAATGACGTGGACAAGTCCAGCTTGGTGAGTTAAATGAATTTATTAGAGGTTACTTACAGAGGGCATTCACTCCTGGGTGGCACAGGACTTCTCTGGGGAGTAAAATCCATGCTGCCTGCCCATTGTGGCACCTTAAATTCCTTTTCAGTGAATGATGTGGAGTCTTTTCTGACTCCATTGTATATACACAGGCTAAACATACTAAGTATGTGCAATATAGCCACCATGTGTCTTTATGTGACCCATGTTATGTTAATGATATTATAATTTTACTCTAGGCAGGGATTTTAGTAGTAAAATGAGCTAAAGGGTACTAAAGGACAGTAAAACCCATTACAAGCAATTTCACCCGGTTTACAAGGACTTGCTTATAGGTGCCCTCGCGACCTTGCAGTTTTCCTTGGTATTTCCTATGTTTATTTTAAACCATTGCTTTTTAAAATTAACCCTTAGTTGTCTACTTTCCCACGTGGGTAAACTCTTTTTTCTCCCTCATGGTGGTAGACATCTAGCTTCCCATGGCTGAAATGGCAGTAGCATGAACTATGGAGAGCTGATGTTTCTGTGACTAGTAGAGATGGTAACAGGGATAGCAAGGATTCTTGTGTATAGGGTCCTGCAGCATAAGCTGAGCACTATTTCTGCCATCTAGTCCCCAGCCTGAGCCTCTGGCCTTCTTGCAGTTTCTGTGATTTATAAAATTTCATTTAATAGATTCCTTTTCTGTTTCAATTATCCAGAAGAGTTTCTGTGTTCCTCTTCCAGAGAATTTTACTCGCAGCTTGCCATTTAAGGACACTCCCTCACCCCATCAAATCAAAGCATAATTAAACATACTGAAATGTTTTACTGACTTACGTGCTCATGAGTGTTTCTGTTACTTCCTTCTGGGTTTACTTTTTTTCTTGCTTTATGCTTTAGTAGTTCTTTCTGCAAAGGTCTCTGGGCAGACAATTTTCTTTTCTTTTCTTTTCTTTTTTTTTGCCATTTATAACCATTCATTTATTTAATTTGGGGTTCAAGAAATAATGTGATAGATACCGAACAGAAGCATCAGCTGTCCTCAGTTCAACTCAGTTTCCTGAAAGTGTTGGCTCAGGACAACAGCTCCTTGCTGCTGTTTTCCTAATGGTGGCCTAAACGTTTTTGTATTGAAACTGGGTATATTATGGAATAGCATTCAAAATCTACATGAAATTGTAAGATAAAACACAAGATGACAAGGAAATGTGCTCAGAGGGTTGCTTGTCCTCTACCCACTGATTCCTCAGCGATATCTGTTCCTTCTCCTTTGCCATTAAATTGACACCGGAAGATAGGCCGGGGGTGAAATGAACTCTTTAACTTTTGCTGCTAAAAACAAAATACATTGCTTTTCTTATGATGCAGTTATATCTTCCTTTAAGAAAATCTATCAAAAAACTTAATAAAATAGGTAAATTGCAGAAAACTTAAAACACAGATTTCTTTTAAGGTAAGAGTTTTCCAAATATAGTGCTTATTTACATACTATTTTCTGTTGACTTGGGTGATTAAAGTCTGGTAAACTTAAAAACAGAGCATTGGAATGTTTTCCAGTTGATGAACAATCAGAAATGAGGATAAAATAATTCATGGATTGTAGTATATCAAATAATATTCATATTGTGCTATGTACAAAATGTCACTTATATAGTAAGTCTTAGACAATGTGTATTACATGAAAATGTATTTTGGATTATTAACCAAAAGAGGCATGCCTAACCAACTTCATGGAGAACATGCTTCTTCTGGTAGACTCAAACAACAGCAGATTAGTTTATCATTTGTCTTGGTGATCAAAAATATTTATTTTAACTTTATTTTTTTGACTTGGGCAGACAAGTTTCTAAGCATGTCTGAAAATTTTTGTTTCATTCTCATTTTCAAAAGATAATTTTCCTGGGTACAGAATTCTGGGCTCAGAGTTACACAGGTATTTTCCCTCAGTGCTTGGAAGTCCTTATTTATCATGTTTGTGTATCGAAGATTGCTAATAAGATACCTGATGTCTGATTTTTTTTTATAAGTAATTCATAATCTTTTCTCTTGGGCAGTTTTTCTCTCTCTTCTTTTATCCTTGATATTCTGAAGTTTCACTGTGTGTGTGTGTGTGTATGTGCATATGTGCACATGCACATGCATTCTTGTGCACACAAGATTCTTTGAAAGTTGTGTTCAGCACCATGTATTGAATTGTTAATTTCAGTAATTACATTTTTATTTCCAAGGATTCAAATTGGTTCTTGTCTCAGTTCCTCCTTTATTTCTCTGAGGTATATGTAAAGTCCTTTCCAGATGTTCTGCTATCACTATTCCCTTTGTGCTTCCATTGATTGTATTGTCTTATCTTTGTGGTGTAAAACTTCCTCTGGTATGTGTTAATTTCTGGTTCTGCACTTATCTTCTATGAGAGACTTCTCCCTGGTGTGTTCTGAATTGTAAACTGCTCCCTGCACACAGCCCACTGGAGGCATCTCTTTGCAGCCACTCTCAGCCCCGGCCCCCAGGCTACAAATGGCTGCAGCCTCTGCTGTCACTCCTGTTTCCTTTATGCATTTTCTTTCTTTCTTTCTTTTTTTCTTTCTTTCTTTCTTTTTTTTTTTTGAGACAGTGTCACTCGGGCTAGAGTGCAGTGCAGTGGTGTCATCATAGTTCACTGCAACCTCCAACTCCTGGGCTCAAGTGATCCTCCTGTCCTGAGTAGCTTGGACTACAGGTGTGCACCATCATGCCTGGCTAATTTTTTCTATTTCTGGTAGAGATGGGGGTATCTCTCTTGCTCAGGCTGGTCTCGAACTCCTGAGCTCAAGCCATCCTTCTGCTTGGGCCTCCCAGAGTGCTAGGATTATAGGTGTGAGTCACTGGGCCCAGCCTTCTTCCTTTTTTTTTTTTAAGAAATAGAACTCCCGAACAGACCAATATCAAGTAATGAAATTGAAGCAGCAGTAAAACATCTTCCAACAAAAAAAAGTCCAAGACCAGATGGTTTACAGTCAAATTTTACCAGACCTACAAAGAACTGGTACCTATACTGCAGAAATTATTTCATAACATAGAGAAGGAAGGAATCCTCCCCATCTCATTCCATGAAGCCAATATCACCTTGATACCAAAGCCAGGAAAGGACACAACAACAAAAGAAAACTACAGACCAATATCCTTTATGAATATAAATGCAAAAATTCTCAATAAAATCCTAGGAAACCAAATTCAGCTGCACATCAAAAAGATAAACAACTACAATCAAATGGGCTTGATCCCAGAGATGCAAGGATGGTTGAACATATGCAAATCTATAAATGTGATTCACCACATAAATAGAAGCAAAAACAAAAGACCATATGATCCTCTGAATAGCTGCAGAAAAAGCAATGGACAAAATTCAGCACCCTTTTATGATAAGAACTCTTAACAAAATGGGCATAGATAGAACATACCTCAATATTATAAAAGCCATATACAACAAACCCACAGCCAATATCATACTGAATGGGGAAGAATAGAAAGAATTCCTGCTTAGAACTAGAAAGAGACAACATTGCCCACTGTCACTACTTCTTTTCAACATAGTGCTGGAAGTCCTAGCCAGAGCAATCAGACAAGAGAAGGAAATCAAAGGTATCCAAATGGGGAAAGAAGAGATCAAACTATTGCTCTTTGCTGATGATATGATCTTACATTTAGAAAATCCCAAAGATTCTGCCAAGAGACTCCTGGAACTGATATATGAGTTCAGCAAACTCTCAGGTTACAAAATCAATGTACACAAATCAGCAGCATTCCTATACACCAACAACAGTCAAACTGAGAACCAAATCAAAGACTCAATAGCTTTCACAATAGCAACAAAGAAAATAATTTACCTAGGAATATATTTAACCAAGGAGGTGAAAGACCTCTACAGGGAGAACTAGGAAACACTGAGGAAGGAAATAGCAGAGGACATGAACAGATGGAAAACCATACCATGCTCATGGATCAGCAGAATCAACATTGTTAAAATGTCTATACTACCCAAAGTGATCTACAGATGCAATGCAATCCCTATTAAAATATCAACATCACTTTTTGCAGATCTAGAAAAAATAATTCTGTGCTTCATATAGAACCAGAAAAGACCCTGAATAGCCAAAGCAACCTTAAGCAAAAAGAACAAATCGGGAGGCATCACTTTACCAGACTTCAAGCTATAGTACAAGGCTATAGTAACCAAACCAGCACGGTACTGGCACAAAAACAGAGGCCTAGACCAATGGATCACAACACAGAACCCAGATATAAAACCATCCTCATACTGCCATCTGATCTTTGACAATGCAGACAAAAACATACACTGGGGAAAATAATCCCTATTCAATAAATGGTGCTGGGAAAATTGGATAGGCACATAGAAACGGGATCCACACCTCTCACCTCTCACAAAAATTAATTCATGATGGATAACAGACTTAAACCTAAGACATGGAACTATAAGAATTCTAGAAGAAGAGGTTGAAAAAACTCTTATAGGTATCAGCCTAGGCAAAGAATTTATGAAGAAGATCTCAAAGGCAATCACAGCAACAACAAAAATAAATAAATAGGACCTGATTAAATTAAAAAGCTTCTGCACAGCCAAGGAAACAATCAATACAGCAAATAGACAACCTACAGAATGGGAGAAAATATTTGCGTGCTATACATCTGATAAAGGGCTAATAACCAGAATCTACAAAGAACTCAAGCAAATAAGCAAGAAAACATCAAACAACCCCATTAAAAAGTGGGCAAAAGACATGAACAGAAGCTTTTCAAAAGAAGATAGACTAATGGCCAATAAACATATGAAAAAAATGCTCAACGTCTTTAATCATCAGTGAAATGCAAATCAAAACCACCATGAGATATCACCTAACTCCTGTGAGAATGACTTTTATCAAAAAGTCCCAAAACAACAGTTGCTGGTGTGGATATGGAGAGAAAGGAACATTTATACACTGTTGGTGGGACTGCAAACTAGTACAACCTCTATGGAAAGTAGTATGGAGATAACTCAAAGAACTAAAAGTAGACCTACCATTTGATCCAGGAATCCCACTACTGGGTATATACCCAAAGGAAAAAAAGACATTTTATAAAATAGGCACTTGTACTCGAATGTTTATAGCAGCACAATTCACAATCACAAAGATGCGGAAACAACCCAAGTGCCCATCAATACATGAGCAGATTAATAAAATGTGGTATATGTATACCATAGAGTATTACTCAGCCATAAAAAAATGGTGAACTAATACCTTTTGTAACAACCTGGATGGAACTGGAGACCATTCTTTTAAGTGAAGTATCACAAGAATGGAAAAACAACCACCACATGTACTCACTACTAAATTGGAACTAATAAATCAACACTCATGTTCACATACGGTAGTAAAACTCAAAGGAAATCCAGAAGGTGGGAGGGGGGAGGAGGGGATGGGTAAATTCACACCTAGTGGGTACAATGCACACTATCTGGGTGATGGACACACTTATAACTTTGACTCAAACTGTACGAAAGCAATTCATGTAACCAAAACGTTTGTACCCCCGTAGTATTCTGAAATTAAAAAAAAAAAAGAAAAAGAAAAACTTTATCACTTCATGTCCAAGGAGAGTTCCCTCTTTTGATTCCAGTCTTAGCTATGAATCTATTACTTTGCTTAACATATATATATGTTAATAATATATAATATATATAAAATAATATATATATTATTTTTTACCATGTCTGAAGATGTTATGTAGAAGAAAGAGATTTTAGCATGTGGTCACACTACTCTCTTGACAGTAGAGTGTTTATGTCTGTCTACTCCATGAAATAGTAAGACTTCCCAGGCCATGAGCTAAATCTGGATTCAGACTGGAGTTGGGGTAACATTTGTGAGATGGAGCAGGAGCCCCATTTAGGGACCTGCTGGGCCCCCCAAGCATGGAAATAAAGGAAAAATCTTGAGTCTCTTCAAGGGAAATTCTAGGCACTAGCTAGCCTTAAAAAGTAAATGAGCAACCTGATAAGCAAAAAGATAATAACAGTAGTCTCCCAAGCAAGCCAGAGTCACAACGTGTTTTGGTTCCCTATAGAAACTAAAAGGTAACATCTTAATATATGTTCTTGAGTTGTTTTTCAGAACCCCCACCATATGGACAATGCCAACAAGCTATCACCTTGGAGCAGGGAGAACTGAGGACTGAACTCTGACCACTCATTCTTTGTTCTAAATTTCTTCCTTGGGGGCCTGGAGGGAGCCACACCTGCAGGCCAAACCATAACATTCCTTTCCCCAAGTTTTAGACAAGGCTTTGCTTCCTTAACCAATCGCTAATCAAAGAAACTCTGAATCCACCTATGACCCATAAGCCTCTGGTTCAAGATGTCCTGGCTTTTTGGCCCAAACCAATGTATAACATCCATGTATTGGTTTACGATTTTGCCTGCAACTTCTGTCTCCCTGAAATGTATCCCTGCCTTTAAAAACCCTTGCTTGTAAACCATCAGGGAGTTCAGGTCTTAAGAATTAGCTGCCTGTTCTCTTTGCTCGGCACCGTGCAACAAATGCCTTTTTTTTTGGCTGCAAATCTTGGTGTTGGTGTCTGGCTTTACTGTGCTGGGTGGAGCAGACCCCAATTCGGTTAGGTAACAGCAGCAGAGCAGTGTCTGGGCCTGAGCTGGGGTCCTCTGTCTCTTGCTGGCCATCCGGAGAGGATCTTCTCCTGTGCCTATTCAGCTCTCCATGCTGGCGTCTGCTGAGGTGTCCATGCTGCCCTCTGGGCCCTGGGTCTCTGGGGCAAGCTCCCTATGTCTCAGCACAACTTGTCCTGGGCTCAGGGCGCCAAGCTGGGTCTGTCCTGTCTGCATCCGCCAGGCCTCCAGGCCTCATGGGGAACTGTCTGGCTGCTCCCCTGGGAGATCTGTGCCTTAGGCCCGTCTGCTCAGGTAGCCCACCTGTCTTCACTGGCCCATGTGGTGGCCTGGAGACTCTCTCAGCCCATGGTTCTCAAACTTCAGTAATTCTCAAAGGCCAGTGGTTCTCAATTTTTAGTGTGCATCAGAATCACCTGGAGGATTGTTAAAATATAGATTTCTGGGCACTACACCTGAGAATCTCTGACTCTGTAGTCTGGAGTGAGGCCTGAGAATTTTCATTTCTAACTAGGTACCAGGTAATGCAATGTTGCTGGTTGGGGAATCACAATTTGAGAACCACTGCCCAAGACAGAGGAGCAGGGACCTGCTTCTCTTTTTCTCTTACCTTGACTTTTGAAGTGTCAAAGGCAGGAATTTGAACTGATTTATTCTCTGACTTCACCCGCTTGGGGATAATACATCAAACAATCTGAGCTGGAGGGTTGGAAGAAGTGTGGGGTTATTGGGTAAAAAAAACCCACATGGATTATCACAATATCGTCTGAACAATTTGGCTGGCATTTTAGGGTGATGGTCTTTTCTTCCTCCAAGAAGACATACGCACATATAATTTTAGAAATTATGACTTTTTTCTTTTCTGTGGTTACTCCCTCCCCTACCTGCGATAACAGTCTCTGAGAATTGGACAGGATCAATCACCCAGAGGACATTAATATTACACACCCTGGATCAGAAGGCTCCTCAGAAGTGAAAAACTGAAGAACTTCAGATGCCTCAATTGGCTTCACAGGCTACAGGTGGAAGAAAACCAACTCCAGGGAGCCCTGTCCATCTGCACTCTTTGTGAGCGCTATTTAAACAGCTACATCCAGGGCTGACCACCCTTCCAGGGGCTTCCTGGCCTCCACCACCTTCTCATGCAAAGGATTCAGCAATACAACATAGACGATCAGAGAAATAATTAACATTTTATAGATGGTCTGACAGATCTCTTTGTGTATGTGATTTACTAGCTTGGTATTTTAAATATGTTAAATCCAAGACGTGTTAAAATTTAAAACTCCACTAAGGTGTAGGAGGAAGGCACAGCATATAGTAAAGGCAAGAAGTTAATGGTTCTCATAGCAACAGCAGAAAACATATTTGAGCTTCCCCCACAAACGTGGCCCGCCCTCAGCATCACCTGTCACAGTGAAGGGCACCGTCTTTCTTCAAGTTGCACGAGCCAGAGACTGAAGGCAAAGGCTGGCACTGCCTCTGCCTCGCCAACCCTCCCCCAGAGCACCGGCGCACGCGCGCACACACACACACCACTCACAAAGGCCTCTTTATTTAGTCTCTCAAATTGCTCTCGGTCCATCTGCTGCACTCCATCGCCCCCGCCCCCTTCGTCTGGGCTCACAGCATCCGCTCCGGTCCCCACAAACCGTTCTACACTTGGCGGCAAGAATGCGATTCACTTATTTTTTATTTTTTACGACACACCCATATCATGTCAGCAGCTCTTAAATATGTCGAAAGATCCTGTGCCTCACACATAAGAGAGCAGGCTAACTCCAGGCCTCCCTGAGATGCCGTTTCTCGCTGGTCAGATTGGCAAAGTGAAAACGTTTGATAACACGGTTGACAATTGTGGGGGAAGCAGACACACTTATCTGCTGCTGATGGCTGTGTAAATGAGGAAACCTCTATCCAACTGCACCATTGTCATGGTATTTTGGCAATGTTTATCAAAATTATGCATTCACATACTTTTGAACCTGTTTCCAGAAATTTATCCTATAGCACAAAATGCTATGTGGTGGTGACTAAATAACCTGAATGTCCATCAATAGGGGATGGGTTAAAATGTATAAGGGTATATTCATATATTGGAATTCTATATATAGTTGTGAAAAACAATGAAGAAAACTTCCGCGTACAGATATAGAATGTCCTCTAAGATGTATGGTTATATGAAAAAAGCAAGTTGCAGAATGGTATTGTGAACCAATAAATATTTGGTTGTGAATACATAATAAAATCTTTCTGGAAGGGTACATCAGAAACTAATAACATCAAGCCATGGTAAGGGAACTGGGTGTCTGTGGGAAGGAGACTCTTCCCTATGTCCCCTATTGTTACTTTAGAATTTCAAATCATGTTCCTGTGTTACCCATTCAAAAAATAACTACATACAAATTTATTTATTTATTTTAATTTTTTTTTAGTGACAAGGTCTAGCTCTGTCACCCAGACTAGAGTGCAGTGGTGTGTTCATAGCTCACTGTAGCTTCAAACCCCTGGGCTCAAGCAATTCTCCTACCTCAGCCTCCCAAGAAGCTAGGACTACAGGCACGTGCCACCATGCCTGGCTAATTTTTTTTAATTTTTACTTTTGTAGAGATTGTTCCTTGCTATGGTGCCCAGGCTGGTCTCAAACTTCTGGCCTCAAGTGATCCTCTTGCCTTTGCCTCCCAAAGTGCTAGGATTACAGGTGTGAGCCATGGTGCCCAGCTCATACAAATTTATGAAATGTATCATGTCAACACCTACAAGTGCCTAGCAGATGGTAGCTCCTCAGTAGTTGTTGAATGAATGAAATATGCCACCCTACTATGGAATATGCTCTGTATTAGTTATCTATGGCCATGTAACAAATTGCTCCCAAACTTGGCAGCTTAACACAACAAACATCCATTATCCCCCAGTTTCTGTGGGCCAGGAATCTGGGCATAGCTCAGCTGGGTGCCCCTGGTTCATGGGTTCTCAGGAGGTTGCAGTTAAGCCACAGGCTGGGGCTGCAGTCACCTGAAGGCTCAACCGGGGCTGGAGAATCTACTCGCATGCTCATGCAAGTTATGTGGGCAGACCTCACAAGATCCATTTCCAAGCTCACTCACATGGTTGCTGTCAGGCCTGGCTTCCTCACCACATGGGCCACCCCATAGGCTGTCTAAGTGTCCTCACATTTTGGCAGCTGGTGAGGAAAGAGAGAGAACACAAGAGAGAGTATCCAAAATGGAAGCCATGGCCTTTTTTTGTAACCTTATCTCAGAAGTGGCATTCCATCCCTTCTGTCATGTTCTGTTCATTTGATGTAAGTCAGAGTCCAGCACACATTGGGAAGGGCTTATACAAGGGCTTGAATCTCAGGAGGCATGGATCACTGGGGCCATCTTGGAGGTCACCTACCACATGCTGCAATGCCTTTACTTGTTCTTCACTAGGATAAAATCTTTGACAAGGCATAGTAGGCCTGGCCTGCCACCTGCACGTACCCTCCTGCCTCTCCATCCTCCCTTACACAAACCTTTATCAAATTCCTCAAAAGCATTATGCTCCTGACAGCTCAAGGCCTTTGCACATGCTGTTTCCACTGCCTGGAATGTGAACACAAATGGAAGGGAAGAGCACCCAACTCTCCCACTGGGAGCTTTCATAGCACTGTGTATCCATCCTTCCTTGTGTTTACCTCATTTGCAATTTTGTTTGGATGATTATTGGGTTAATACCCATCTCTCCCAGAAAGCTCTGAGAGGTCTGGTTTTGCTTCAGTGGTATCCCCAATACCCAACATGAATTACATGGCAACTACTCAATAGATATTAGGTGAATGAATTAATTCTCTTCCCTGAATCAGTCAGGGTCCCAGCAGGAAACAGATGGTATTTTCAGATGGGGTAAACAAGGAGAGTTTAGTAAAAGGACTATTTGCAAAGGTCGGGCAGGGTTAAGCAAAATCAACTGTACAGCACTTGGGGCTAGCAACACTGGAGAGCTGTTAGCAGCCCCAGGCCTAAAGGCGCAGGTAGTGGCTGTGAATACTGGAATCCAGAGGGAGCTGTCATGGGAGAGGGCTGTGCAGCAGGACCTGCGGTCTTTGGTAGGAGGGCATGGCCAATTCACAGTGCTAGGGAAAGAGGAAAGCTCGGGGGAAAATCCACCCCCATCACTCTCTTCACTCCCTCCAATATTCTTCCATTATCTCGCATCAGGCAAACCCAACTGGAAGCCAGAGGGCTAGGGGTTCCCTAGATACAGTCCACAGGGGTCAGCTTCCCAGATGCAGAGGAGGGAGGGGAAGGAGGCTGAGAAGGAGCTATCCTCTGCAGCCCACCCTGCTAGCCTCCTGCCCTCTGTCTGGATGAAGACGTCTCATCAGCCACCATATTATTGCACAATCATGTCAACTCAGTCACATTATCACTTGAGACATAAAATATCAACCAATTTTGTTCAGATGAGAATGTGGGGAAAAGAAACAGTTACCAAAGGCATACCAGGTGCCAGGGACCATGTTGTTTTGCTCCAGTCTGGGTGCACATCTGGAATATTTCTAAACCACCTCTGAAACAGCAGCTGCAATTGGCTTCACTATCAGATCAGGTTTATGACAATATGTTGTCATTTTCCAAGATTCATATACCATCTACACAGGGCAAAGAGGCAAATCAGGTGGGGCTATAACAGGCCTGCGCTGCACTGTTCCAGGCTCTGTGGTGACAGTGGTCTCTGAAACTTCCCCGGATGCAGTGCTGCTTCTGGTTTAGTACCCTAGGAGGAAGGGGCAGTTCCTCAGCCCTTCCTACCAGAGTGGCCCTCATCCCACAGGTCAGTGAAGCCAATGTGGGGGCTCTTTAAGGGGCCCCGCATGTCTATTCCAGTGATACATTCCAGAACTGGGGAATAACCATAGCTAGCTATGCAGACCTATTGGGCCCACTGTGAGTGAGATCTGGGGCAAAACTCCACTTATCACTTGAGTACCATCAGCCCCCACTTTGACTGGTAGAGCACAGTGGCATTTTGCTTTACTATAAATTTTCTAAAAGTTATACAAGATTTAATGTCATTTTAGAGCCAATGTCCAGAAATCCCCAAAACGTCTTGGCGTTTCCCTTTTTCCAATGCACACAAGACCCTAGTACATGGCCACATGTCTCCATGGGGAAGAAATGGAGGAAGATTTACAACATATATTGGTGGCAGTGTCACAGGGTCCTTCCTTGGGACACTCAATCTCCCCTTTAATCAAGGGATTCTGGGTCTCTGAACTCTTTTCAGTCTGGAACTTTGGCTGCTATTTGCTGCATCCCTTGGGGTCCATTAGCCACTGCCAAAGGTCGTGTGGGTCAAAGCATTCTGGTTACCACTGTCTTGCTGCCCATAACAACAAGTATACCCCCTTGTCTTTGGCGGTTAAGCACTACTACCAGGTTTCTGACATTGTGGAATCCCACCATCACCAGCAAAACCAGGGGGGCCATCTCAATAGTGACATCGCCCACTGTCACAACTGGTCCACAGAAGACAGCAACTACAGGGGATTGAAGTAAGAGGCTAGTCTCCTTCGACAAGGGAGAGCAGGCAGTTCCTACTGACAAAAGACTTGGGTTCAGACAGACTCAGGGGTCAAGATTCTCAACTCCATCTGAGACTGCGCAGAGGAATTGGGCAGCCTCTAGAAGCTGGAAAAGGCAAGGAAACGGAGCGTCCCCTAGAGCCTCTGGAAGGAATACAGGCCTGCCGACACCTTGATTTTAGCCCAGTGAGGTCTGTGTCAGACTTCTAACCTACAGAACTGTAAAAATATACATTATATACATTTGTTTTGTTTTAAGCTGCGGAGTTTGTGGTCATTTGTTACAGCAGCAACCAGACACGGATCCAGTCACCTTCCCCTAGAATCTAGCAGACGCTGCAGGGAAGCCTGGCCTCGCTCCTCTCTTGGAGCTGTGGCTTCCTCCATCTCCCACAGTCTCGGAAGCAGCACTCTGGGTACGAGTCCTGAGCAGCCCTTCTCTAGGGACAGCTCAGTCACTTCCCCAAAGTATCTCAGCTGTTCAGTGACTTATGGGCACAG
This sequence comes from Daubentonia madagascariensis, assembly GCA_023783475.1. NCBI lineage: Eukaryota > Metazoa > Chordata > Mammalia > Primates > Daubentoniidae > Daubentonia > Daubentonia madagascariensis. The sequence goes on along the minus strand of JAKFHU010000144.1, from coordinate 28,233,773 downwards.
ATGCCCAGTGATTAAGTGGGGAAGGTTCCCGCCTTAACCTGCTGTTATTATTTCATTATATACAATCATTGTCTATGGCTGCCATCCCCAACCTTTTTGGCACCAGAGACTGTTTTCATGGAAGACAATTTTTCCATGGACTGGGGGTAGGGGGCATGGTTTCAGGATGATTCAAGCACATTACATTTGTTGTGCACTTTATTTCTATTGTTATTACATTGTAACATATAATGAAATAATTATACAACTCACCATAGGTTGGGGACCCCTGGTCTATGGGGAAAGTCTTCCCAAGGAGGGTTAGTAGGATGAGCTTCAGACCCACTGCTGCAGTAGGTCCTGAGGCCATAAATGATATTCAACATCTTCTTCCATGTTACAGGTTGAATTGTATACCACCCCCCCAACAAAATTCACACATTGAATCCTCATGCCTGGTATCTCAGGATGTGACCTGATTTGGAGGTAAGGTTTTTACAGAGATAATCAAGTTAAAATGAGGTCATTAGAATGGGTTCTAATCCAATGACCCATGCCTTTATAAAAAGGGGAAATTTGGACACAGAGACAGGCACACAGCAACTTCAGAAGGCTGTTCCCATGCTCCCCCAGGCCAAAAGCTTCTGGCTGGTATAGAATCTAGTAGGAGCATGGATGTAGACCTTATAGTTATGTGACCATTGCTACACCTCCTTTGTCATCAAGGGGGTCCCTTGGTCTGAGGTAATGTTGTACAGGATCTTGTGCTGGTAAATCCTTGAACAGTAGTCCTGGCTGAAAATGCCAACCTATTCCTGGGACACATGACAATCGCAATCAGGATGAATTGTTGTAATTTTTCAGGGAGAAGTAATTGATTTGCCACTGAGTGGCTGTGCTGTGGTCTGAATGTTTGTGCCCCCAGAAAATTCATATGTTGAAACCTGATAACCAATGTGACAGTATTAGGAGATGGGGCCTTAGGAGATTAGGTCCCATGAATGGGAGTAGTGCACTTATAAAAGGGACCTCAGAGAGCTACCTTGTCCCTTTGCCATGTGAGAACACAGAGAGAAGACACCATCTATGAACTAGGAAGTAGGCCCTCACCAGACACTGAATCTGCCAGTGTGATCTTGGACTTCCCAGCCTCCAGAGCTATGAGAAATAAATTTTTATTGTTTCTAAGCCCCCCAGTCTATGGTATTTTGTTATAGCAGCCAGAATGGACTAAGACAGGTTGGTTAGTCCCTTGGAGGGGTGGTGGCTAGCAGCTGCTCTGCATGGTCTCTGTTGCTGACAAGTGGGTACACAGCAGTGGTAGCAGCCAGTTCAGCTTTGGTGAGAGGAAGTCCATGCTGTTGGGACATGCATAGCTTCCTTCCATGCCACCATGGCTACTTTTCACGGGCCCTTTGGGCAAACCCTGGGCTGCCTGACCACAGACGTTGGTGGATAGCTATCAGATGAGTCCTCCTGCCCACTCGGTGATTTCATGTTTCCTCCCTGGTGAGCATCAATGTGCAATACCAACATCCTTCTACATGGGTCCATCCACTTGTGGCCATCTTGTCAAAGAACATCCAGTCTAGTTCCTTAGGTCCTGACCAAGCAGCCAAGCCATTTGCTACTGCCATAAATATATCTAGCCTTGGGCCATTTCTCTCTCCATTCAAAGTGGGTGACCAGGCGCTGTGCCTGAAGCTCTGTCCACATGAGGATTTCCAATTTCCACTGACTTTCAGGGGTCCCCTGAGTGAGGCCCCACTTCCTCCCTGTCAGGGCCCTGACTCTGGCACAGGAGATTGCTGAGACTGTGAACTTGGCTGTCCCTAAGCCCTGCTTCTCTTAACGTGACCTGGGTCAGGGCTTCTCTGGCTGTAGGAGATAAGGGCATGTTCAGATGCTGCCATGTGCCTCCAACTGAGACTCTTCTTTTCTTTTCTGTTGTTCCCCTCCTACCTTCAGTCATTGGAAATGCTGCACCGTCCAGGGCATCCCCTTCCACCTGGCTTCCAGGTGTGTTCACAAGTGAGGCCCACAGTGACTGCAGTGCTGCAGTCCAGGGAGCATGCCGGGGTCTCAGCCCCCCACTCACCACCACAGGCTGGGGCCTTCCCACCCTCTGTGGGGAGAGTCATCTGTCTTCAGAATCCCAGTCTCAGAGTTGGCCTCCTGGGCCACTTCTGGGCTGTGGTTCTTAGGTCTGTCTGGTGCTTTAGAAACAGAGCCTGAGACGACGGTTCCTGTGCAAGTGACTCCCGAGGCAGGGAAGACAAGGCAGTGGAAGAAGCTGAGAAAGGTGCAATTCCAGAACTCCCAGCCTTGGCAGGGTCCCCTGGGCAGCTCCGGAGGGTCAGTGACCCCTCAGTGTTTGTCCGCCCTCAAGGTAAGGGGGTTTCCATATCCCTGCCCCCATTCCAGGACTGAGGGAACAGGAAGGTGTGTACTTCCAGGCAATTCCGGCCCTCTGCTGTGAGGGCAGGGCCGCTCCAGCGATGTGGAGGGTGATTATCCAGGGAGAGTGGGGGTCCAGGCCCAGAGGAGAAGCTGAGGAAGGGCACCCACAGGACCAGGCAGGCAATGCTGGTGTTGGCTGTCCTGTGCTACGGATGCATTCCAATTCCAGAAATGTTGTATTGGTTTCCCGGGGCTGCTGTAACAGAGTACTGCAAACTGGGTGGCTTCAACAACAGAAGTGCATTGTCTCACCATCCTGGAGGCTAGAAGTACAAGATCAAGGTGTCGGCAGGGTTAGTTCCTTTTGAGGCCAGTGAGGGAGCAGCCCTGCCCTCACAGCAGAGGGCTGGAATTGCTTGGAAGTACACACTCCTTTACCCCCTCTGTCCTGGAATGGGGGCAGGGATATGGAAACCCTCTTATGTTAGGGGGGACAAACACTGAGGGAGAATCTATTCCATGCCTCTGTCCTAGTTGCTGCTAGCCGCAGGCGTTCCTTGGCTAGTAGATGGTGTTCTCACTGTGTGTCTTCACTTTGTTTTCTCTTTGTGCATGTTTGTCTCTGTGTCCAAATTTCTCCTTTTTATAAAGACACAGTCATATTGGATTAGGACCCACTCTAATGACCTCAACTTAACTTGAGCATGTGCAAAGACCTTATTTCCAAATAAGGTCACCTTCACAGGTACTGGGGGGTTAGGACTTTGACATCTTTTGGGAGGACACAATTCAGCCTATAGCAGGTGTTAAAATGGAAGACATAGGGTATCTTAAAATTGGTGAAATATGTCATGACCTGGGCTCTCCTGAGCCGAGTAGTAGTTAGCATGTATCTTTATATAATTTGCTGACCAAGATGGGGTCTCCTAAATGTAGAAAATATTCCCAAGCATTGTATAACCCTGTGGTTATATACAGGATTGAAATAGCAACAAATTCCAAATAAAAAATTTGATCCTGAGTGGCCCTGTTGTATAAGTTGAACTTACACCTCCAGTATCATGTGAAAGGGTATTCGTTAGAAAGGGTAGGGGCCAAGGATTGAAATGAGCTTCAGACCACTCAGAGGACTCCACCCTCCACCAAGTGCCCCCTGCCAGGGGACGTGTGCCCTCATCTCTGCTGTTTCTGTGGCTTGAAGGCCCTGTGACAACCGTCAAGGTGAGGCCAGTTCTTCTCATGTCCTCCCCTGCCACCTTCACAAGTAAAAAGCACAGTCACATCCCAACACGCCTTGCAGGACCAATATTAGAGTCACACCTACAAGTGAAGGCCTTCACACCAAAGCAAAGGAGGAACCAGGCCTCTTTGAGTATTCCTGCTGCCTGGAAACTCCGTGGGACCCCAGTCAGTCCCCGCCACCCCCAACACCCTCTTCACCAGAAGGGGCTGAGCAGCGGGAAGTAAGGTGGAGCCAGGCAGGTGCAGCCCTGCGTCTGGGTCTGGATGCCTGACCCCAGTCCCTGCCCGACTCTCTCTCCTCTCTGCCAGCCTCTGCTGATGCCCAGCGTACCCCACGGGTAAATCTGTCCAAGTGATGACAGGGCCTTGCTAGAGACAATACTGTTGGGCTCTCTCAGGGTGGGAACTCTTTTGAAAAATGTATGGAAAGGAATGGGGTAGATGAAGAAGTCAGATTAGGGCCCCTGCAGGCCTGGAGGCTCCGGAGGTCGGGAGGTTGTAAAGGTAACTCTGAATTACAAAGGCTCTGCCGGCCAGAACTCCCCCTCTCCAAACTTTCATTCAAACCTTCTATAAAACTCGACACCCTTCCCCTCCTCCAGGGCTCCACCCACCTGCACCCAGGTGCCCAAAATAAACGGCATTTTACCACGCCCCAGGCTTGCGTGTCTTCCTCTTGGCTTTGCCCTAACAAATACTTTCTTCCAATAGGTGGTCAGTGGTGGAAATTTAATGCACCTTCCGAAGCTGATAAGGCAGATCTTTGGGGATGGGAAGGTCTTGAAGTGCTTCTTAAATATTTTCTTTTCATCGTTCATTCCGTCAGTCAGCAAATCTTCACTGAGGGTCTACTTGAGCTGGGATGCAGGGGGTGGGGGTCAAGGCAGGTTCTGCCCCTCTGAGGGAGAGAGAGAGCGAGAGAGAGAGAACTGTTAATCACGCAAGTGAATAATGGACTGCAAGCCATAAGAAAAGCCGAGAAGGAAAATGCAGGCAGGAATGGGCACGCGGCCCTCAGAGATCTGGCCCTGTGGGGTGGGCAGTCAGAGAAGGCTTTCCTGGAGGGCCGGGGGACCCTGCAGGAAGAGCGTCCCGGGAGCCACCAGCACTGCACAGGCCATGAGCGGGGGACCTCGCTGAGTGCCACGCAGCGGGGCGGGCTGGCCTCCCACCCCTGCCGGTGGAGGCTCCGGCTGCGCTGGAACTCTGCGCCTCCAAGGCAGGGCCTTGTGTCGGGAGTGGCTTTTACAAAAGCTGCTCTGAGAAAGCATCAAAGAGACCGCAGGAAGAGAAAACAACCCCGCTGCAAGGGAACAATACCTCAAAGTCCTTTCTCTGGAAACTATAAGGAGGCTTCCCAAGGTCACTGAATTCTGTGTAAAGGGTTCCAGGAATGCTTCCAAGACAGGCAGTCAGACCCAGGGAAATAAGAAGGGATCCGGTGCAGTTGCTGGTGCAGGGCGGGGGGTGGGGGGGTGGGGGGGGTGTGTGTGGAGGATTGGGGCAGGTGGGGAGGGAACAGGGTGCAGGGGACCAGAGAAGGAGTGGAAGGGCGGGCTCCATGCCTAGAATCTGCATGCTCCCTCCAGGAAGCCCTCCCTGCAGCCCTTCTCCTCACCAGGGAACCACCTATCTGTCATCTGCCTCTAATGCAGGCATCAGGGCTGTCCTTATCACTCAGCACTGCAGTCCATCAGGCCTGGCCAGACAGAGGCGCTGGGGCCTCACACAGTGGAGCAGGCACTCAGTTATGCCCATGGGAGGAGGAGCGAACAAATGTGCCCTGAACTTTGTGCTGGGCAGCATCTGCTCTAGAATCTGGGATGATCTTCTTCCGGCCTGGGTCTGGGGGAAGGAGAGAGGCAAGGACATGGGCATGGCCAATGTGATTCACAAGTGCCACTGCACTGCCTGACCCTGGGTCGGACCTCCTTCAGGGTCCAAAGGCTGGAGTCACAACCCTGTCACTGCCTTGGTCTCTGTTGTCTCATACTATGAAAATATAGCAATGGTTTTTCTTGTTCTAAGTCATTCCCTACTTGTGATTAACTTTTATATATTTATAATATTTTTTCCACGTAAATAAACAGACACATTAGAAGCTAATATGGCACAGGTTCTCAATCTCAGCACAATTGACATCTTGCCTTGGACCAGGTAATTGTTAGTGTGGGCAGCTGTCCTGTGCATTGTACAATGTTTAACAGCATCTCTGGGCTCTACCCACTAGATGCCAGTAGCATCACTCCCCTAAGTTGTGATGACCGAAAACATCTCTAGACACTACTAGATCACTGCAAAATCATTCCCAGTTGAGAACCACTGTAATACTGCATCAGGCAGACTGGGAAATGTGATTCCTCTTGTGTAAGCTAAGTACAGCCGGACTGAAGAAAAGGAGAAATTAACTCTGAGCCTGCAGTGAAGTCATTCAGCTCAGGGTCCTGCCTCCATAGAGAAGCCATGTTGTGCAGTTGTCCTTGGAGTCCCCATGTGCAGCTCACCAGGGCTGTCAGGCGAGCCCAAGCGATGCTGAAAGTCACCGCACAGTCCACTGCCAACTGTGCAACGACTCCTTCCAGTGACCCTCCGCACCGTTGGCCCCACTGTGACTCTGGCCCCAGCACCATCTATGCCTCCCCACAATGACAGCCAGTCCAGCCTTGTACGGCAGCTCTCTAAAAAGCTCCCTGAGCTGTTGCTGTTACTTCTACAAGCTCTATGCACCTAATTCTTTAAGATCCTTCTTGGACGTGGTTCTAAGGCTCCAGGGAGGCTGCTTATGTTAGATTGCATAGGCGCTGTGACAATGGATGCTGCTGCTCCCTCTGGAACCTCATGGCTTTGTTTCTTCATAGTACTTACAGGCACTAGCTATAAACAACATGATTCTCATTGTGCCAGTCAGGACTCTAAGGGTACAGGAGACAGGAACTCAACTCAAACTGACTTATATAACTGAAAAGTCCAGAGGCAGGGAGATCAGGTACGGCTGGATCCAGATCCCCAGATGATGTCATTGTGGATCATTGTTTGTGCCCCCTTCAGCTCTGCTTTCCTTTGCATTAGCCTCATCCTCCAGCAGGCCCCTTCACAGGGGCAGCTGCAGGCTCGCATAATCCTGACTGCTCACAGTCTCAGTGGAGGTAGCACCTCTGTCCTGGTACTTCCAGCAGTGTCATGGGACAGAGCCTTAAGGGACTGACTTGGGTCACCTGCCCATCCCTGAGCTAAACCCTATGGTCAGGGAGATGGAATACACAGAGTGGCCTGGCCCAACTCACGTGCCCACCCTAGGTGGCGTGGGAAGAGTGAGTGGGGTGGAGAGGAAGATGAGGAGGGTGAATCCTCAGAGGCACATCTGAGTGGCTGTTACTGGAAGAAGGGCAGCTTGCTGCTGGGCAAAAACATTTGACGGCCTCTATGTTCACATTTCAGGGAAGAGCAAAAGGGCAAGCTCCACAGCTCGTAGTCGTGGCTGTCTCCTGACTGCCTGCCTCACCATTACCGGTTATAAATCCTGGGGGCACTGCTTATTTCTCTCTTCCTGTTAATCGCTGATGCTCTCCCTGCCTATCAGCAGGAAGCTGTCCCATCCTGGTTGAAACTGTTTCTTGCTGAGGGGTTCAGATCCCTCCCTAATGCCCAGCAGCCTTGGGACAGGCACTGTCTGGCCTCTGATGCAGAAGCTCCTCCACGCCCACAGGCAACCTTGAAGATGGGTGCTGCGTGCCCTCCCGGCCCTGCTTGGTCCCTGCTGTGGTGAGTCCCACAGGGGGCTCTGCCCAGCTCACAGCTCTGCCCCTGGTCTGCGGCCATGCCCGGCTACCAGTTCCCAGACACACCCCCGTGAGGATGGGACCAGAGGAGCTACCAGCATCACCTGTGGCTGTGCCCAAAGCTGACCCCTCTGGAATGCTCAGGTTGGGTCCTGGAGGCCTGCCTGGATGCCCTTCCTCTGGGAAGTTGTGTGTCACCAGCCCAGCTGCCCCTCTGCGCCACCTGGCTTTGATCTGGGTCATCCTGGCCCCCCTCCTTTTTCTTGTGCTGCATCTTGGAGAGCAGCAGTTGGAGTCTTAGTCCTTTTCCAGGAGGTCTGACCCCCTTGTGAAGACTTCCCCACCTCCATCACCCTCCCCTGTCCAGACTTGCATAAGGAGGGGTGTCAGAGGGTAACCTCATTCCTGTCACAGTCTGGCCACCCTCCTCCCCCACCAGGATACCTGTGGTGCTGACACGTTCCACATCCTTGTAACTAGACATGCTCAAGTGACTGTCTGTACTGTATTATACTATGGTAACACTGCGATCTCCACTACACACCATCTATATTGTATATGCTCTCCATAGCCATGCCTGATGACCGCTATGACCTGCCTTCTGTGATCCACGCTAGGGAGTCTCTAGATTAGAACAAATAAGGTCTGTACTGTGGTGATTTTCCACTCCCACCTCTACCAAAATGCAGTTGGTAACATTTCTCATGGAAAGAACCAACCGCTGCTCTTCCCAGATACACCAGCACCTGCCTGGTGGGTCCCTCCTCAGAGGCTCTGCCCAAGCTTGAGGGCCACACTTCACACTCCTCCACGGACACCCATGCCCTGCAGCCTATTCCATGTGGGTCCTGAGGCCAGGGTCTGGAGCTTCGAGAGCCACAGATTTCTGTTGTTTATAATTATCCATTTATTGCTATAAATCCTGGATTTTGCTGAATCTGTGTGCTGAAATCAGCCAAGAAATCACTGCTATTTACTTTTTTAGGAAGGTACTTGCTTCCATGCTTGTCAAAGGCATTTCCATGCTATGTCTCTCTGTGTCTTCCAAAATAAAGCACTGGGTTTTGTAAAAACCTATTAGAGCGTGATCTGGTTAGTGATTTTTCCCACTGACTTAAATCCTGAAAGCAAGAATCAAAGACTCCCGTGGTGTGGTTTAGATTGCATTTCCTTCTCCTATACTCTGGACCTTGGGGATTTTCTAGGCTAACTCCCTCACCTAAACAAAGGAGGAAACTGTACTGTGGAGGCCCCACTGACTTATCTGGGGCCCCACCCTGGCTGGTACCTTAGCTGGGACCAGAATGCAGGACCCCTGGCTCCTGGTTCATGGCACTTTTGACTACTCTTGCTTTTTGGTTTTGTGACATACAAGGATGAAGGGAGAGGTAAAGAAGACCAGCAGCTTGGTATTAACAAGAGAGATGATGCAACAAGGCCTGTGCCAAGCAGTAACCTTATGGGAGGAGAGTTATTCTGCCATCCCCACAGGAAGAGGGCATGCCTTTATCAACTAAGCCCATTTATACACTCAGCCTAGGAGTGAAAGAAAAATTAATATTCATTTGGGAGTTTTATAAGGGAATATCCTCCCCGGACTACAAAACAAAGCATTAATCTTTTATCCTATATAGGTAAGGCCTGTGTTATTTAACAAGATAAGTTGTGGCACAAGTGCTGAGGCATTGACAAGTTTCTGGCTCCACTTTAGCACCCCTTGCAGGAATCTGGCCTGGCCTGGAGGCTACTCTGGGCTGAATGTTATTGGCATCAAGCCTGCAATTCACATATGCTGCCACTAAGTGGCAGCAGGTAGCACGGCCAGGTGCTCCAAACATGCAGTCACAGAGATTGCTCTTCAGGTTTCTGGATCAGAGGGTCTGTTTTTCTTTTCCACCCTGGAGAAAGGGACCGGAGATTTCAGAGGCTTGTTATTCCCCAAACAGTTAAGAACCAGGGTTATGAATGAGAATTTTAAAAAAATGTTTTCAGGGATAGATACTATTACGTGCTTCAAAATGAAAAGAATAATCAGTGAAAAGTTTTCCTGGCTCCAACCACTAGTTTCCTTCCCATGGGTGACAAACATTTTTTAGTTTCCTGTGATCCTTCCAGAAAGGCTTTACAATTGCATAGGAGCGTCTATGGGCTCGTTCTTTTTTCCTTTTCTTTTTTTTTACTCACATGGTGGCATATTATACACATCTGCTCTTTGTTCTTTTACTTAATATATCTTGGAGAACTTCCTGTGTTCATTCATCATGTGTTTCCTCCTTCTTCTATGGCCGCATACTATTTCAGTGTTTGGATGTTCCCTTATGCATTTACCAGTCCCCTATTCATGGATATTGAGGCTGTTTATAGTCATTTTCTACATAAACAATAACACAATGAATAACTGCTCATGGCTATTTTGCACATGTATGATATACAGACAGAAAAATTCCTAGAAATGAAATTCTTAGGCCAAATGGCTTGTGCATTTGTAATTCTGACAGAAGTGATCTAATTTTCCTCCATAGAAGTTGTAGGGATTTGCACTCCAATGGGCAATGAGTGAGCGTGCCTTGCCTTCTGGAACATATCGTGTTATCGAACTCCTAGGTCTCTGATAGGAAAACACAACGGCATCTCAGTGTCACTTTAATTTGCATTTCTTATTATGAATAAGGAAGGATATTTTCAGATGCTTAAAAGGTATTTGTGGGGGGAGGGGTGGCCAGAAAAAAAAAGGCATTTGTATTTCCTTTCCTACAAACTGTCTGCTTCTTACTTTTGGCTTTTTTTTTTTTGAGTTGATCTTTTCTCTTTTCTATTTGTCTATGCTATCTGTGTATTAGGGAGATTAACTGTGATATGAGCTGCAAATATTTTTTTTTCCTGGTTTACTGTTGTCTTTGCTTATTGTGGTGATTGCCATTGCAGGAGTATTTCTGACGTCAAATTTAGCAATCTTTTATATTATTGCATTTTGGTTTTGTGGCATATGTGGAAAGGTCTTCCCCACTCCAAGATTCTTTAAAAATTCTCTGAATAGTGATGGTTGGCTCAAGCCCACAAGATTTAGGGGTGCTGAGTGAGGCTGGGGGCAGGCCTGTACCTCTGATCCTGTAGATGGTGGACATCAGCCACTATCGTTCCTGTGTGCTGGGACAGGGTCTAATGCCCAGTGACTGGCCCAGAGCTTGCTCATGGGAAGCTCTCAAGGGAGGTTGTTGAAGGGAACTGCATGAAACCTGCTGGCCCCAACACATCCACAGACACATGGGGTTGTATGGATCATCTTCAGGCATAGGTATCTGGTTTCCTATGAGTTTTGACCACATTAGAGTAAGGCACCTGGACCCAATACTTAATATTAAGGCCATAGAATCATTTTTTCCCAATTCGTGCTATCCAGTCATCGGCATTTGGAGAAAGGCTTGGTCCACATAAGTCTTGATGAAGCTAAACTTTTTGTTAGCTGGGTTACCAGAATGTTTAAGTAGGTGAAAAATAAACAGTGAAGATATGCTCACCTCAAGGAGGGGGAGGAGGAATGGGTCAGGAACCTGTGACTGGTCTGCTTTGTGGCTCAACCTTCGCTGCTTTTGTTTGGCACTTCGGCCCGGCCACGAAGCTGCCCTAGCAGGATCAGGTCCCCAACTGGGGGCTCTGGCTCTTTAGGTCAGTGTGAGTATTGGAGGGTGGGGTGGGTGAAGAAGGAGGGTGGAGGGAGTGCCTTGTCTTCAGGACTTCCCACACTACAGCTTCACCTAATCCAGCCAAAAGGAGAGAACAGAGGGCAAACTGGATTTGGGGGAGGGAGGCACAGCCCCGGCACTGTTCAGACAAGGCATCCTGTGCGCTTTCCCAAGGAGAACTCACAGGTTACCACATCTGCGTGGGACTGCAATGAAAAGGCCAGAGGGTCAAAGGTGACACCAGCGTCTCCAGCATGACCTTCAAAGGGATTATTCGAGCAGTGGGGGTGGACAACTGACTCTCCTTGGGATGTGTGTTGGTGTCTGGGAGTGTGTGCTCCCCAGAGCCTCCTCTCCACCCAGTGCAGCCAGGAGAGAAGGGACTGCAGCGAGGCCCCGGGGCTGGGGCTAAAGCAGCACTGGGTATGAGAAAGGGGGTGCGGGGTAGTTACCAGGGACCAGGAGAGAGGACCTGGAATCCAGCACGCGCCTGGGGAATCTGAGGTGGGGAAACAGCAGGGGGCCTCCCCTGCCAGGTGGGGCTTTCTGAGGCCGCGATCCCCGAGGGTTTCTTGCCCGGGGGAGCCCAGTATACAGCCACCAGGGGCCAAGCAAGCAGGGCGCGGTCGCCGAAGTCCCTCCGCGCCATAAGCGCTCCGGAGCCCGGCAGGGGGCAGCGTGGCGCCTGGGGCAGGGTGCGGGAGCCTCGCCTTCACCTGTTCTACCCGCGGGAGGACCAGACCCCTACGATCCCGAGCCAGCAGGTCCGGGGCACGCCCGGGAATCTGTGTGCTCCCCAGGGCTCAGGGCGGTTGGGGAGCCCCGGCTTTCAAAGCCTGGGCTCCATTCCCGGGCCCCGAGACCAGCCCCGCGGGACCCGGGTCCCAGGTGCACCCGCCCGCCCTACTGACTGTCCCGGCGCCAGGGCCGGGGGCGCAGGGCCCAGCGCAGCGCCCGGCACGAACGAATCTTTGTCTTCCCTTTATTCCCACCGCGCGGTCTCGCCGGGAAGCGTCTCTGACCCGCGTTTGCTGGGCGGGGGCGGCGGGAGGGCCGGGGCGGGGGTGCGGGTCGGCCAGCCTCCGCCAGTGCGGGGTGCGCCCCGCGGCCGCGCCGCGTGCGCCGGGCAGAGGCGGCCCTGCGTGCCGTACGCCGCGTCCGGGGCGCGTCCGCCGCTATTCAGCTTCCCGGGCTCATTAGCAGTCTCGGTGTGCGGCTCGGCGCGGGCTCACAAAGAGCTGCGGCGGCGCCCCGCGCTCGGCCTCGCGGACGGAGCCGGCGGCGGCGGGGCGGGGGCAGCGGCTCACCCGCGCAGCCCCGCGCCCGGGCTAGGTAAGCTGGGGGGCCCGGGCCGCCTGACCCGCCGGCGGCGGCACCCTGGGGGCGCCCGGGTCGGCGCGGGGCGAGGGGGGGCCGCGGATGTTGCGGCCCGAGCTCTGTCCCCCGGACCCGGCGGGGCTGCGAGGCGGCCGCAGAGAGGGACGATCGGCGGGGCTGGCCGCCGCTGGGATCTGGGGGTGCAGACCGCCGGCCCCACTCTTCTCGGACCAGCTCGAGCACCCCTCCCCCGACCGGCTAGCGGGCGCGGCGGCTCGCGCATCCCGGGCGGGGGGCGCCGGGGCGAGGGGCACCCGGGCGGCGGCAAGAGGCGCTGGCTGGCGCTGGCTACCCGCTCGGGTCCTGCTGGGCTGGCCCGGCCGCTAGTGCGTTCCGCGGTCCCTCTTGGCGCTGGCACCAAGTCCCCTTGCCGGGCGGCAACTCCCGAGTTTGGGGTTGCTTCTGGGTTCGCTGCCTCCGGAGAATCCGATCCCCGATCTTCGCCCTCTCTCCTTTCTCTCTATAATGAGGTCCAGAGGGAAAAACTCCTCAATTAAAAATTCCTCACCCTGTTTCCCCTGGGCAGCGGCGGGGGGCTGGGGGCGCGGCGCGGACCTGCCGCTCGGGCGGGCCCCTTCCCCGCGGCAGGCACAGCCTGGCAAGGCAGCCGACGGGAGATTTGGCCACAGATGGTCAAGGCGGACATGGAGCTCCCTGTCCCCCAAGCAGTACTTCGCGCCGGGCGGTGGGCGGCGGGCCTGGGCGGGCCAGGGCTGGGGGTGAACTTCCCCTGGGCGCGGAGAGTGCCCGTTAAGGGGCCTGCCCTGGGAGCCTTGCGGGGAGCAGAGCCTTAGATGGAGCCTGCTAGTCTTAACTTAGTATTTACTTGCAAAGAAAGACTTTTAATTTTTTCAGATGAATTCAGATACGACCTGACGGGAACCAGACTTTTAAATCTGTGGTTAAGTGTAGTCAGCTCACAGATGGTCATGCCAAAGGTGAAGCACCCAAAATCTCGCATCTTGCTCCTGGTACTTCATCCCTGGGCTGAACTGTCCCCCTTTCTGGGTATTATTTTTCCTTTTATTTTTTTTTTCTTTGAGAAAGGACAGTGCTTTTAGAAATAATGACCTGAAAGCTTTCAGGGTTGCAGTGGGACAACTTTTCCTAAGGTACAACCCGGCAGGTGCCCGGAGCCTGCAGGTGGCCTTTTCTCAGGCCTCTGGGTTAGGGTCCTTCCAGTGAGGTAAGGCAGGGGCCGCTAGAGCACGCAGGTTTCCCTGCCCTCCTCCATCACTTCTAGGTGGCTATAGGTGCTGGCTCCCCCCGCAGCCTGGGCTGGAGAGGGTCTTCTGAGCTTAGGATCTCCTGGGGTTGACACAGACATGGAACCTGCTGGGGCTCCGGGTGGTGTCCATGTGGTCAGTGGATGAGCTGGAGCTTGCCGGTTGTCAGCTGGCTGTGTGGGCAGCCCTCCCCGTGGGCACCAGCAGTACTGCTGGGGAGGCCCTCCGAGTAGGCTCCAGAGCAGGGCTGGGTCTGGGCGATGGCACTAGCGATGGGACAGCTGAGGGTCTTTGCTCTCATTTGTTAGGGAGCATGGTCTGTGCCCCTCCCCACTGCCTGTCTCCATCCCTGGGCTCCTGGGCTCCTGGGCTGGGAGAAGCACAGGCTGAGTCCCACAGGGTGTGAGTGTGTGTGAGCGGGAGAGGAGGGGTGGTGCTGGGAGCAGGCGAAGCCCGTGATGGTCAAATCCTTATTCTCTTCCACCTTGCTTGCTTTCTGGGGCACCCCAAGCCCAAGTTGTGGCTTGTTAACTTGTTTGTATAACCATTCCTTGGGTTAACCCTCTTTTTTTGTTTTTTTAAATATTAGTTTCACGGGAATAATTGGTGGGGATAGATTGTGAAATGGAGGCGCATAAATATCCAATTTGCCAACTGAGCTAAGAAGTGCTAGATAAAAATAAAAGATAATTGTAAAAGACACCAGTCGCACCCCTGGAAGCTGAGAGGGGTGATAAAACACCTTGATTTTTCCTAGACAAAACTGAGGAACTCAGAGGAAAAACACATTTGATGGTGATTAGCATCAGGCTGGACTTTGTTTGGATTGGGTGGCAGTGAGGGCTGGCGGAGGGGGAAGCGTGGGGGACTGAGGCCGGATGCAGAGGCCCCCTCCAGGCCTCAGCTTCCCAGCGCTCCTCTAAGTCCTTTGCCCTGTATACCTGCCCCTGCGACTCGACGGGTATGGGCCTTGAGTGACACCGTGGTCTGAAGTCTTGGAGAAATATTTACTCTTCAGGGGAGTCTGAGAGAGCTAGGGGCAGGTGGGCATGGAGGCCCTGAACACGTCACTGGCTGGCCTCAAGGGCTTTCCGGAACAAGTTGTAGAAACCCACATACCCTGCCTTGCAGCCTGGTCCTTGAGAAACAGGGAGAGCAATAGAGAGCCCTGGGTGTGGGTGGTGGTCCTAGCTGCACCACTCACAGGCTGTGTGCCCTTGCAGCACTGTCCTTGGTTTCTCACCCTTGCTGGTGGCCATGAGGACTGGGGACATGTAGACGCTGGTGGAGAGTGATGCAGCCACTGACCATCAGGCACACATCCCCAGTGCAGGTCATGTTTGAAGCGATTGCTCACTGAGGCAGCCTGGGTGCCAGGCAGTGGTTGGGGTGATACTCCTTTGTTCCCCTGGAAGGCCGAGTGGCCACAGGGAGGACTCTCTGGCTTCTTCCCCCTCCCTGCATCCCCCCCGCCCACCACCTGGGCTGAGTCCAGCTCATGTCTCTGAGCAGCCTGCTGGCACAGGCTGAGTCAGCTGTCGTGGGCACCGTCTTCTCTCGCCTCTCCTGAAGCCAGTCCTCCCCTCTCTCCCTGTCCATATGCACAAAGGAGCCCAGGGAGGCCAGTGATATCAAGGTCACACAGTCAGGTTCTCTCCATGGAACCCTCCATATTGGTGGGGTGCCACTGTCATGTGAATTATGATTTCTGTGCTGGCTTTGGGGTTTCCCAGGGTTGGGCTTTGGGCTACCCGTTGGCAGGCTGGGCCCAGGCCAGGTCTGTCTCCTTTGCTCAAGCCTTCAGTGGCTCTCCAGTGCCCATCCACACCCACGTTCCTCAGCCTGATTTTCTCAAGTCCCCTTCTGCCCCCCAAGTGTGGTTCTTCCAGGCTCCAGGCAGACAGGCTCACTGACCCGGTTAGCCCTGGGCTGTCCCTACCCCATCCCCACCTGCCACCTTGCCCCAGGGCCCTCTTGTCCATCCTGGATGGTCCCAGCTGAGTGTGAGCTCTTTCCTTCTTATCCCTCGGTCCTCAAGTTTGCAAGGTCGCTCTTGCCTCAGGGCCTTTGCACCTGCTATTCCCGCTACCTGGCATGTCCTTCCCCCAGATATCCACCTGGGCTTGCTCCCTCACTAATTTTAGTCCTCTGTTTATATGCCAGCTCCCCAGCCACCCTACATACATTAGCATCACTTCCCTCTTTCTTGTTAACCCTGTTTTGTGTTTTTAGTACTTAAAATTCAGTGTGTTATTTATATACTTGTTTGTTTATTGTCTGTCTCTACCGCTCAAATGTAAAAGACTTTGTTCACCTCTGGGTCCCCAGTAGCTAGAATAGTGCCTGGTACATAGTAGACCCTCAGTGCTATTGTTGGATTTGGATGCATGAATGAATGAAACCCAGGAGCATCAGTGTTCCTTTCAATACATGCCCAGCTCCCCACTCCTCCTTTCCCCGAGACCCAGAGCTGGAACTGAGCTGTATTCACACTTGGATCCCTCCTGGAACGTAGCATAGAACCTTGTGCTCAGTGGGCGGTCAGGAAAGAGCTGCAGAATTATACTGTGCAAAGTCAGTTTTCATGTAGGCCAGAAGAGGACGTGGTTGGGAAGATAAGCCAGCCTAAAGAGTGGGCTTTCTGGTTCCGCACTGAAATTTTCCTTTTTGGATTTTTGCTTGTTTGGATTGTCTGCCCCCAAGCAGTCCCTGCTGCCAGAGCCAGCTCTGCATCTCCCTGCAGTCACCTCGGATACGGATGCCTGGGAAGGAGGCATTCTCACCCAGGTTCCCTTCCTTCTCCATCTGGATGTTTCTAAACTTGTCTTGTACCTAATGTCAGACTCAGTGTCTTGGGGCTCCCAGCCGCTCTGCTTTCCCTTCCAGAAGCCTTCCCCTGCCTGATTTTCTCCTGCCTGTGTTCTGGCATGGCCAGGTAAGGCGCTCTGGTTTTATGAGAAAGGCATTGGGAGGTAGGAAAATAGGGTGGGATTTGGAGTAAAGAGACCTGGATTCCAGCCTGGCTTTGCCACTATCCCTGGGGCCTCGGGCAAGTCACCAGCCTTGGGAGTCTTTCTCAGCATCTGTAATACATGCAACATACCTCTTGCCCGCAGTTGTTCGGAGGCACAAATGAGATGCGATATTGAACTGATGAGAGATATTTTATGACAGCAAGGACTTGGTGGTGTGCCTTTGTAGCCTCGGGCCTGTGTGGCTTCTCCTGTTGTCTTGGGAGTTTTAAGGTTCAGGTTTTCGAGTTACAGCCACAGTTTAATAAGAGAACGTGGTGTAGGTGCTTCATAAACTCTGTAAAGTGCTGTTCTAATATAAGGTGCTACATCTATTGTTGTGTGTTTGAAGGATCAAAATTAAGAAAGAAAAAATATGTGGTTGAGGTTCCTGCATTGACTGACAGTGGAAATATTTTCATCTCTAGAGGTTTTCTGGAAACTGAAGCACTCCAACATTTGACAATGGTTTTTATGGAGAAACCACTGGAATTAAACACACATTGTGGGGCAGTTGTGTGTGTTGAGTTCTGTTCCTCTTTGTTGTTTGTTTGTTTGGCCTTGCTATGTTGTTGCCCAGGAGGCTGGTTTTGAACTCCTGGCCTCAAGCCATCCTCCCTCATCAGCCTCCTGAGTAGCTTTGTCTGCTGTTTTAAATAAATTCCAGACAAACCCAAGAGGCAGGTCTTGTTGTCTTAACTTGGCAGGGAGGAGGCTGGGGACCAGGCAGCTGTGACTTGCCCAAGAGCACACTGCTGCTGCAGGGCATGTATAGGCACATTGGGACCTGAGTTGAAGAGCGTGCAAGGCTCATGCTTTCTCCTTGTCTCCTACTGGGGCCCATTTTGCATCAGATTTGTTTTTAAACGTGGGGTGGGCGTGACTAGAGTTATGACCACTTGTGTGATAGGTATGGGGTAATTTTCAACATGTGCCTAGAGAATCTGGTGGCTGGGGGTTGGAGAGTTACGGAAATGGCACAGATGACCTAGGGCCCTTCACGGAGACATGGACAGGGCTTGGGAGCTTGCCATCCGGGAGAGCTAACATCACTGGTGGCTCCCTAAGGTGTTTTCCTTTTTTCACTTGAAGCTAACATGGATTTTTTGCACTTCCTTTCCCTGGAGTCAACTGTGCAGAGAGATGCTTGGTTCTGAAATACTCAGGCGCCTTTTCTGCACAAACTGTAACTAATGAGTAAATAGTGAGTAGAACGACGTCGTTTATAATTTTCAGTTGAGATATATATGTACAGTTTGCACCACATGATGATGTTTCAGTCAACAATGGATTGCATATATGATGGTGGTTCCATAGATTATAATGGAGCTGAAAAATTCCTATTACCTAATGACATTGTAGCCATCATAATGTCGTAGACTGATGACTTAATTTTTAAAAATAAATTTAGTGCTGCCTAAGTGTACAGTGTTTATAAAGTCTGTAGTAGTGTACGGTAATGTCCTAGGCCTTCACATTCACTCACCATTCACTGACTCACCCAGAGCAACTCCAGTCCTGCAAGCTCCATTCATGGTAAGTGTCCTATACAAGTGCAACTTTTTTTTTTGGAGACAGGGTCTTGTTCTCTTGCCCAGGCTAGAGTGCAGTGGCGTCATACCTCACTGCAACCTCAAACTCCTGGACTCAAACAATCTTCCTGCCTCAGCCTCCTGAGTAGCTAGGACTACAGGTGCATGCCAACATGCCTAGCTAAGTTTTTTATTTCTTGTAGAGACAGGGTCTTGCTGTTGCCCAGGCTGGTCTTGAACTCCTGGGCTCAAGAAATTCTCCCACCTCACCCTCCCAAAGTGCTAGGGTTACAGGCATGAGCCACTGTGCCCAGCCAGGTGCTCACCATTTTTAATCTTTTGTACCATGTTTTTACTGTATTGTTTCTATGTTTAGATATGTTTAGACACACAAATACTTACCATTGTGTTATAGTTGCTTGCAGTATTTAGTACAGTAACAGGCTGTACAGGTTTGTAGCCTAGGAGCAATAGGCTGTACCATAAACCTTAGGTGTATAGTAGGCTACACCATCTAGGTTTGTGTAAATACATTCTATGATGTTTGCATAATAATGAAATTGCCCTACATCACATTTCTTAGAATGTATCCCCATCCTTAAGTGATGCATGACACTATATATATATTTTTTCATTTGATTGGTTTTACATTCCTGGAATTGATTCCCCAGCAAGGAAGCTCTAAATTTGAATTTCTCTGAATTGTTGTATGCATTGTTAATTTAATAAAAAATGTAGTTATAGTTTTTCCCAGTTGGTTTGATTATCAATTGTCTTGGAAAAATCCATGGTTTCAAAAATAGGAAAACCACTAATTGAGTGAGTGTATGCGTTTAGGAGTGATAGATTTCTCAGGTCTCTCTGAAAGCAAGTGTGTGCATTGTTTAAATAAAACAGTTTCCATTTCTCGGTCTTTTGGTGTAGTGGGTGAGCCATGTGCTCTAGCATCTGTCTGTATTATCTAGAGCTGGTGGCAGCTGTCATGGTGGAGTGGAGTGGTGGGGCCTGTGGCAGGAATTGGAAGCTCTAGAAAGCCAGGCTCTGCCTCTACCAAGAGCCAACTGCAGAGCGCCACTGATCAGAATTTGACTTGACTCATCCTGAGAAGTACATGTGTAGGTCTGTGCTTCCCTCCTCACCAGCCACCGAGTTACTGTGAGGATGGACTAAGGGTAGATGTGTGTAAGCCTTCTGTTACAGTAAAGCACTTGGTCAGTGCAGTCCAGGGTTAGGGTGTGTGTGTTCTATGTGTATGCGTGTGCGTGTTTTCTTCCCAACTTGCCTGCCAGGTCTCAGACACCTGGCACTACCTCTGGCCCTCTAGCTGGTTCTGGCTGGTAAGAGTGAAAGCTGTCAGCTGGATGGATTGATTGTGGCCACGGGTACCCACACTACCCACCTGGCCTGACTGCCAGATCATGAGCCTGGGAGGCAGGACTGAGTTGGTCATATTGATGGCTGGTTCTCCAAGGAGTGGAACTGGGCTAAGTCTAGGTTATCCTAACCCCACGACCCCTACTAGCTGTGTCTTTCTTTTGTGTATGTACTGTGAAGATTCTGCTGGTGGACTGTCGTTGGCCTTTGAGTGCCAGGGCTCAGGGACTTGGAGAGGGGTGTGCCATCATATTGCAGGTTGGATGTGCGGTCTGCCTTTGATTGTTGGGGGGACATCTTTATGCTGTCTTGGGTTAGAAAGTCTGAGAGCAGAAGCCCCTCCAAACGAAGAACTCTTGATTGAGTCTCTCCCTTGGGCTTTAACAGCTTTCAGCTTCTAAATTAATTGCGTTTTATTAAGTAATGGTTTTCTTCTTGATCACAGGCTGGTCTGTGCTTAATCAGCAGTGAGGACTGGTGCTACTACAGTTGATTTGATATGCCCAGGAGCAGTGTCACCTCCAACTTGCCTTGACTTCATGTGGGGAGCTGCCTTGGGGGACCCCCGGGGTGTGGCATCTCCTGACCCTCACTTTGGGAACCCTGACCTAACTCCCTGTGTTGCTCTTTTTGCCCATCACGTGAGATGGTTTATCAATAATGGAAACAATGGGGTGCGGGGCACTTAAATGTTAGCTCCTCACTTTGCCCGTCGTGGACCTCTCAGTCCTTTGGTACTCGGGGTCTCTGCAATGGTAGAACTGGGGAAGGTGCCCTCCACTGTAGTTATCCTGAGTCCCTTTGCTGGGAGCTCCATCCATCATCCATCCATCCACTCAACAGGTATTTTCTGAGCACCTGCTGTGTTCCAGCTTTCCTGTTCCCAGTTTAGGCCTGGGTGGAGTGAGGATGGGGAGCGTGGAAGGAGCGGCTGACGTGTGTTGGCCTGGAAGCCCATCCTGGCTGTGGGTTGAAGGTGCTCCTGGAGAAGCCCAACTTGGGAGGCATGAGAGCCGTAGGGGGAAGGGTGGGTCATGGACCCCATCCTGGAAGAGTGGGTGGGTTAGCCCCTCTAGAGCCCAGGCCAGAAGAGCCCTCCAAGCCTGGGGTATGCAGGATTATGTGGTTTGTGTACGTCAGGGCTGAAGATAGGGGGCGGGGGTTGTGTGGTTCCTGACCGTTAGGGGTGTGGTGGCCCTGGAGAGCAGGTGGGGTACTATTAATACACAGTTTGCCAAGCGAGGCGAGGGGAGTATGAAGGGGCACAGGGAAGATGAGGGAGGTGTGGGGGAGGCGCAGAGGGGTGCGGGGAAGGCATGGGGGCAGATGTCTGGCTGGGGACTGGCACCTGCATGGTGCAGGGGATCCAGGAGCCCGCTCCCCACCGTGGTCTGTAGGAGGAGGCTGCTGCTGCCAAGTCCCAGCCTTGCTAGCTCCGATGTTTAATTTTACCCTTTAGAGATTTACAGGCTTTCTAGATTAAATTGTCCCTGTTCTTCTATAGGAATGACAAAATCCACGACAAACCATTCATCACATTATTAATTTGCTCACCCAGAGTTAACCTGTGCAGCTCTGCTGACTTATCCAGGGAAAATAGGGAGGCCTGGGTCCAGTGCACAGGAGAGACTTGTGGGGGTGGGGGGACGTGGGTCACAGTGGCGGGTGGTATGGCCTCCCTGACCACCATGTGGCCATCCTTGTCCTGGCTGGGCAAATAGGCCATCAGATCAGTACAGGGCCTCCTGGTGGCTTTCTGGCCCTCTCTGGGGTGAAGGGACTGCAGCTCCTTGGGTGGCCATGCAGAGGGCTTGGGTAAGGGAAGCGGGAGCTGCAGCTGCTGGCCGGGTATACTGAGCTGTGCTGCCGGGAGATGGGCTCCAGAGGCCCCTGCAGTGTGGGCGGCTCTGTGGAGACATTTGGGTGCCTCCACTCTGTGGTCCACATCCCCAGGGTGCCCACGGGCCCAGCCCTCTCCACCCCTTGCAGCCCCGGATAGGCCGAGGTAGCTGTTCATCCTCTCGGGGCTAATGGGTCAGACAACGTTTCTTACCTGGTAATGTCAAGCGTTGGAAATCCCAGTTTGATAGATAAGTTGCTCTCCCTTTTGGTGATGCAGTAACCCTGTTTTTCTCTCTGGCATGGGTGGAGGTGAGGGGAAGTATTCCCTCCCGTGATGCCCATGTCCAGCTCCCCTCATCAGTGGCTGCGGGGACAGGGCACGGATGCTGGCTGGTGCCGCCCAGTTGCCGTAACTGGAAATGGCCTGCTAATTGTTGGGCTACTTAGAAGTCATGCTTCAACAGGGAGAAAACTACGTTTGTTTGAGGGAGGATCTCTGTGTGCAGACCTTCTGTCTTCTTGATGGTTTTAATCAGATATCTCATATTACACTGCAGTTCATGTCAACTGATGTCCCAAATCTGCTGTCTTCCTTTATCAGGATATAGAGAAACCAAACTCCGGTGTATTTAATTCCCCATCTTTCACAGCAGAAATCCAGTGGTCATTGTTTGTAGCATCACTTCCCACTCACGGTGTCCTCAGCAGGGAACCAGGGCCTGATTCTGAGCTGGGCCATCACTGTGCTGAGTGGGTCGGCAGTGACTGCTCCTAAAGCTGCCACTGAGCTAGAAGAGTCCCATACAATCTGATGCATTTGAAGAGATACACGTAGAGTCTGCTGTCCCAATGGCCATCCTTTAGGTGAAATTAGCTTTTGTTTCAAGGAAGTAAATGGAGACATGATACATTAATTTGGGACTGATATTTGTTCCCCCCATCCAGCTCCTGACAGTGGTCCCCAAGCACTCACACATGTTCCTTCTTGGAAACTGGCCAAGCTGACAGAGGTCTGGAGTCCACTACAGGTGATCATTGTCCAGAATTCATGTTAAGTGATTGCTTGGACATAATTGGACCTTATATCCTAGACCCTGGCACCAGAAACTACCCCCCCATGTCTTTAGTGGAATTTATTTTAACAAATGACTCATCTTAAAATAACGTGGTATCCAATCAACAAGAAAAAAGCAGACAACTTAATAGGAAAGAGGGCAAAAGACACTTCACACACACAAATGTCCAATAATGATGACTAATATCAACTCCATTAGTCATCAGGGAGATGCAAAATTAATTGTAAATGGGATGCCATCACATGCTCACCAGAATGGCTAAAATCAAAAGAGCAGAAAATAGCAGGTGTTGGTAGGGATGTGGAGCAACTAGAACTCTCATTATTGGTTGGGGTATAAATTCCTACAACTGCTTTGGGAAGCTGTTTTGTAGTATTGACTAAAGTTAAGTATACAAATACCCTGTGACCAGCAACCCCAATCCGAATGAAACTGAGTGAAATGTGTGTGTGTGTGAGTACTAGTGGCCCCTAAATGATATCAAGTCCTAATCAAATGGAACTTGGAACCTGTGAATTTGGCCTTACATGGTAAAGTTTTTGCAGAACTGATTAAAGATTTTGAAATGCAGAGATCATCCTGGATTATCTGGGAGGGCCTTAAATGCCATCACATGGGTCTTCATAAGAGAGAGGCAGAGGGAGAATCGACACATAGAAGAGGAGGCAGCGTGACCACAGAGGCAGAGACTGGAGTGACACAGCCACAACTCGCAGAACGCCAACAGCCACGAGAAACTGGACAAGGTGAACGATGGGTTCTCTCCTAGCGCCTCTGGAGGGAGTGTGGCCCTGCTGATACCTTGGTTTCAGCCCAGTGAAACTGCTTCAGACTTCCAGTGTCCAGAACTGTGAAAGAATAAACGTGTGTTTTGGGACACCTAGTTTTGTGGTAATTTATTACAGCTGCCACAGGAACCTGACATAGCCATCAAGAGACACACACGAGAGTGTCCAGAGCAGCGTGGTGGTAATTGCCAAAGGTGCAAACAAGCCCCGTGGCCTTCCGCAGCAGGATGGGTCAGTACACATAGGGTGCCTCCCACATGGAATACTGCACAGCAGGCTGAGAACAAACACTCTACAAGTGTGTGCGACTGACGGTGTGGATGAGTCTTGCTGCTAAATGTTGAGCAAAAGAACCCAGATTCTAGAGTCCATACTATGTGATTCCATTTATACAAAGGTCAACAGGCAACGGTCATACGTGGTGTTGGAAGTCAGACTGCCCTTGGAAGATGGTCATTAGAGGAGGCATGGGGTTGGGGGGGAAACAGAGCTTCTGGAGGTGCTGATAATGGCCCATTTCTTGATCTGGATGTTGGTTTCATGGTTGGGCTCCATTTATGATATGGAAGTTTTCTGTACATATATGTCAATAAAAAGTTTTTAAAAAGTAGTACATCATCTTGGAATTTTCAAGGAGAACTTTGAATTGACTGACTCATGGCTTATTTTATTGCTGGAACAGTACTATCAAACTCAAGATTACATTCAATGTGAGACAATTAAATTTTGCCATCACAGTGAATGCTTGTTAATATTTAGATGAAAACTATATTTTCTAAGTGAGATGAGGATATGTGAAACCAGGTAAGACACAAAGATCTATACAGATGTAATTGGTGGATGTATTATCTAGATGAAATGAGTTTTTCTTCCTGCATATAAAAGGAGCTGTGGTCTTAAAGAAAGCCAGACACTAATAACCCAAGTGTTTAAGCATCAAACGTTATATGGTTTCAATTGTGTGGGAAACCAGAACTTTAAGAAGAGCAGTTGGAGGGAAACGCTGTGTCTGAACAACTCCTTTGGGTTAGTCCCACGTTCTTGCAGCCCAGAAATCATGGGTGGAGGTTCTGTGGTGCCACTCACCTAAGTGCCTCTCCAGGCAAGGGCCTGTCACCCCGAGGCCCCCAGAGGTGCCCAGTCTCCTTTGCGCATGTCTCTCCATGGCCTGCCTTCCCTGCCTCTTCCACCCCTGAGCTCTTCCTCATCCCTGTGGACCCTGCTCCAGCCCCTCCTGCCGCCCCAAGAGGTCTTGTTCTGGCTGTGCCCACCAGGACAGGGCCATGTCACTCACTGCAGAGAACAGCGACTCTTTGTCCAGTGGCTGTTGACTTTGTGACCACCTTGGCTTCATGGACCACACAGTTTGCTTGAGTGAGTACGGCTGTGGTGGATTCATCTAAACCTTCGTGGAAGCCGTTTTGCATTGCAGCCTGTTGGAGGCTTTGGGGTTTATTCTCAGAGCGTTGTGTGTGCCAGGGCACTGCTCAGAGCAACTCACCTGTGAACGTGAGCTCACTTCCTCCTCAGCCTCCCTGGAGGTGTGGGGAGACTTTGGGCTGGAAGTGCAGCATCCCTGCACCTGTGCCCTCTGTGGGCTGTCCCCAGTTCACAGAGCAAAGGGTATAGAAATGCGGAGTGAGCATTTAGGGACCTTTGTGGTCACTTCTGTATGTTGAATCTGATAAAGTGAGGAATGTCTTTGTTTTTTTTTAAGTTTCATTTTGGTAGTAATTCAATTTGTTTTATTTTATTTTGCAAAAGTAGAGATCTGTGATATACTAGGGAGAAAAACCAGTCCTTTCCCCCAGATGGTTTGCGATGCAGTTGTGTAAAGCATGGGAGAGCGTGTAGGGAGAGGAGGAGAGGAGGCAGGGGCAGGGTGGAGGTCAGGAGAGCAGGAGGCAAGGAACCCACCTGGGGGAAGAGGAGCCCCAGAGCGAGGGTGCTTGGTGTTGTGTTAGTCCTTTTCTAGATGAGGAAAAATGGAGCCTCAGGAGGACTGCCGAGGTCATGGTGGCAGAAGCAGAGCCTGCATTTGTACCAGACCTTGACCCCTGCCGTGGAGGTCCTCCTGCCCCTGCTCCTGGCCTTTCCCAACTGGACCCAGTATCCTCCAGGTACATCAGACCTGCATGGCCGGGCAGTGTGGCTCAGTGTGGGAGTGGGTGCAGGTGCTGATGCTGGGCACTATGTGGCAGCTGCTTGGGGATGGTGATGTTGGGTGCATCTTTAGGAAATGTCCTTTGTGCCCTCTTAGGTGCCTCTGGCGGGCCCCACGTGACAGAGGCCAGCACCCACTGCCCTGGCAACACACTCAGGGTCACTTTACACTCAGGGTGACACATCATATGTGCTCAAACCGAAGCTCCCCTGTGGCTTGTCATCTTCTTTCGAGCCAGGGGAGCTGTCCTGAGTCTCTCCCTGTCACCTTGGCATTTTATTACTGCGGTGTGTTTGGTGACATTTGTAAATGTGCTGATTTTGCTGTGCCCTCGTTGATGGGGCTGCTTCTACAAATGTGAGCATGAGCATCTGAGTGCTGCTTTGAGCCAGTGTTTTGAGCCTTTTAGCCCGGGCAGCCTTCCCTGTCCAGGTGTCCTGCCCATCTGCATGTGTCTTCACCCTGCAGGGATGTCCTGTGTGCTACTTACCTGGGAGCTGATAGGCCACCTGGCAGAGAGGCAGACGCTCCCCTGTCTGCCCCGCCAAAGGCCTCTTTGTAGTATGTGTTATGAATTGTATTTTATATCGCACCCCTCCCCAACATACATGCCATTCACTGCCCTGCCCCAGGCCGGGGCTGCCCCTGTTTCTCAGCACCCAGGACAGTGCCTGGAACTTGGTAGCTGCTCCAGAAAAGTGGTTAAAGGATGTTTTATCAGCTCCATGTGCCCACCCTGTTTCAGAGAGATAGAGTACAAAGCATAGCCCTGCTCCAGTGGTCTTTTCTGTGGTTGTTCCCAGGATGTGAGTGAAACAGGTTGAAGATGTGTTACTGGAGTCACTCTGTGACTTCAGAGATTCTTGTCCCCAGCTCTACTCCAGGTGCACTCTTGGCCCTGTCCTGGTGCTTGGGCAGCATGATGGTGTCATCAGTGTGGGCTGAGGATCAGACAGAATGTCCAGGGGTGTGCCTGGATGGCTGGAGCCTGGGGTTGCTGTCTCCCAGGTCTGGGGTCTGGGGCTGGCTGAGCCCTGGCCCCTACCTCCTGGGCCCAGTGGGGGCCAGCCTGGCACAGGGGGGTCCTGTTGCTCGGGTCAGGCTCTCCCTGAGGTCTCCTGGCTGGTATTTGTGCCATGGAGAACACATCTACTTCTTAGGGGCCTGTTGTTGCCTTAACCACGGTTGGGATTTGGGGAGCGGGTTTTATATACGTGATGGTCTAGCTCGGAAGTCTAGACACACAAATTCTCTGGGCCCCATGGGTGCTTTCTGGCTGTCCTTGGTTGGGGAGGCTTTGTTCATCGCAGTGGCGGGGGATGAGTGGTCCAGGATGCAACCCCTTCCCACCTCCCCCTGCACAGTCCATGCCCCGCCCGCCTGGGACCAGTAGCAGCTTTTTTTTTTTTTTTTTTGAGACAGAGTCTCCCTCTGTTGCCCAGGGTAGAGTGCTGGGGCATCACTGCAGCCCACTGCAACCTCAAACTCCTGGGCTCAAGTGGTCCTCCCACCTCGGCCTCCCAGAATGCTAGGATTACAGGCACGAGCCACCTCGCCTGGCCCCAGCAGCAGTTTTTGCCCTGGTTAATTAATGAGGGAGCCGGACTCTGGCCAGAGACTTGCCCTGCCCGTGTTGGCCGGTGGACTGCTCCCTGCTGCCTGGCCACTCTGGGGAGATTGGGATGGTTCAGGAGCAAGCATTGCAGTGTTTGCCCTGCAAAAAGCATCACGCTGGGTTCTGGCACATGCACAAAAACCAGGGTGGGGAGGACTAGACCCTGCCCTCAGGGAGCTTTGGTCTGCGTGTGTGTTGGTGGAGATAAGAATGAAGGGGGCCCGATGGGGATCGAGGAAGGTGTGGCAACAGGAGGGAGGTTCAGGCCTGCATGAGTGGTCATCGCTGACAGGGGCTGATGGAAACCAGAGGACAGGCGTGGGCATCCATCCCCACTCCCCAAATGTGGCCACACACAGAGACCTTCTTCCAAGGAGCACAGTATGGAAATGGGAAATAGCAACATCACGGTGGAGAAGCCCCACTGACACTGCTCAGCCTGGTGGTCAAGGCCAATGCCACAGCAAGTCATGCAGGTGGCATATGCCCTTGATGTGATGTGAGGGGAAGGTGCTTCACTTCTGTGGCCTTCCACCCCAAACCCATAACTTCTGTTGAATCATGAGAAAAACGTCAGACAAATCCCAGTGGAGGGACAGTCTACACAATACTCTTCAAAAACGTCAAGGTCATCAAAAATAAGGCAATTCTGAGAAACTGTCACAGCCAAGAGGAGCCTAAGGAGGCACGACCACTAAGTGTGGTACGTGTCCTGGGTGGGATCCTGGAAGAGAGAAAAGTTAAAAAAAAAAGGTAAAAACAGAGGAAATCTGAATAAAGTATGAACTTCAGTTAACAATAATGGATCAAAGCTGGTTCATGAATTGTGATAAACGTACTGTGGTAACGTAAGATGTTAATGTAAAGGAAGATGGCCATTGGTATATGGGAACTCTGTACTATCTGCTCAGTTTTTCTGCAAGTCTCAAACTGTTCTGAAAACATAAAGTCTGTTAAAAAGCAGTGAGAAGGCAGGTTGAGCCCCATCACCCCTGTGTCCCCAGGTGGTAGGGCTTTGGCTCTGAGTCGCGCAGTTCCCCCTCATTCAGCTCGGGACCCTCAGTTTTGTTGGCCTATTTACTGTCCCCACAAAAACTGGGGGCAAGCTCAGGTTAGTATTTAGAATATATCTTTTTATGCCCCAAGTTTCTGGGTACTTGAAGATAACCAGTTTCTCAGGTACAGTCTGCCGGGGCTTTAGGGGCCATCTCCAGGAGAGAGAGCCCAGTGGCATGGGCGTGGAAGATTTTAAAGACAAAAAATCAAAACCCATTCTGCTGGTGTCCCATGGCCCAGTACAGCCATGGGGGTGCTGGCCAGGTTTCACTGGTCTGATGACTCTGGACAGCTGCCTCCCTGGCCTCTGTTTCCCTCTTATGTCCACCAGAAGAGAAAAATATGTCCTGAGATGCTGCCGTCCCCTGATCGGCCCCTGGGGTCACTTACCGTTAGTGACCAGAGGTCACCACAGACAATGTTGACCAAAGCCAATGTGCGTATGGTTGATGGTCCATTGAGGAGGCCAAAGGGGCTGAGCATCTGTGTGGACTAGGCTGGTGCCGGAAGATTTATGGCCAAGGCCACAGCTGAGTAGCTGGTCGATCCGTTTTGTTCCCGCAGAAAGGGTGGCCTGCTGGGGACACAGAAAAACAGGCCTGGCAGCTGAGATGACCTGGGCTTCAGATCACTTCAGTTTCTTTAACTGATATCAATGTCACCTCCTGTATTTTTGGCAGAGGCACAGGATGAAGTAAAAAAGAGTGAGCTCCGGCAGAGGCACAGGATGAAGTAAAAAAGAGTGAGCTCCACCAGGGAGGGAGCCCCTGTTGTCCTGTAAATGGGCACAGGCCCCGTTGTTGCGTGGAGCCAGCAGGGACAGCTTGTGGTTTAGTGGAGAGTTGGATGGGTCTGCCTGGGACCCTAGCAGCCTGGCTTGTAGCAGCGATGACGCCTGCTTTGCAAGTCACAAAAGAGACAGGACTGTGGCACGGGGAGGCGCCTGGTGTGGGACAGGTGCTGCTGTGTGGTGGGGCTGGTGGTGGAGAGGATACTTCCTGGAAGGCGAAGACCTATGCTGATGGGGACCCTGGCCAAGTCACAGCCAGATTTTGTGACAAAATGAGGTTGAACCATATGAAACTGTTTTTTCTGTATGTCAAAAGTGATCAAATGTAGGCAATTTCATATGCCTCACCTCAGCAGTTTAGCATTACAGCGTTTAGTTTTTGGTAAGAGAGAACACTTTTATTTCAAAAACATTATTTTTAATTATTATGCATAAATTCATTGTGTTGGAAAATAGAAATAGCAAAAAGCAAAAAGAAGAAACTTTGAAATACCCAACTCTGCCCGCCAGGGGCCACCTGTTGTTCACCGCGTTTCCTCCCCCGTGCTTGGGCACAAATAGCTGCTGGTGCACTTGCTCCTGGACAGTTTATGAAGAGCCTCTTTCCACAGTCATGGACATTTTCTTCCACACCCAGCGGGATGAGTTTGTATAATACTATCGTTCATTGAGCTAGGCCCCCAGGGTTGGACATCAAAGTTGTTTAGAATGTTTTCCTGCTATGAACAATGCTGTGATAAATATCTTTGTAGCTGTTTTTTTGTTTTGTTATGTTTTGTTTTTTGCAGATACTCATGATCCCTTCCTTGTGATAAATTTTCATTGGTAGAATTGCTGGGCAAAATGTTAAGGGTTCAGACTGATCTCCAGAAAGGTTTTATTGCCCACCGACAGCATGACAGGGAGGAGGCTTCCTTCCTTCCTTGCCCATCCTGCCTCCTCCCCACCCTCTTCCTCCCCTCCTCCCCCTCCCCCTTCTCCATCTCCTCTCTCTGCTCCGCCCCAGTTGATGCTACACCATTGACTAGCATCCAGCAAGCAGCATTTCAGCTGCCCCTCAGGTGTTTGCAGCGCAACACATTCCCTATCTGGCATCCTTCAAGGCTGGCTGGTGGTGTTTGGAGAGGAAATCAAGACCTTGTGGGGAAGGCGCTAAGACTTTCAGAAACTTCTTGTGACACACAAAGCAGATGGAGTGGGGCTGATGACTCCAGCAGGCATGATCACGGTTATTCCAGGGAGACATTCCCTTTCTGATTGCCCCCTCCCCTCCCCACTCGGGGACTAGGGCACTGACCTTCAGGCCAGGAACCAGAACCCTGGGCTCATGTGCAATTGCTTATTTTAAACATGTCTTATTTTTCTGGTGATTTGACAAATAGATTGAAACCAAGCCTCCCTCCTCCTCCTCAACCGCCTGGGACTACTCAGGCACATCGGAGTCAGATGGCTGGTAGGCTGCCTTTTGAAGCTTGGCCTGGTGTCCTGACATCCTGGAGCCGTTGGCTGCCCTAACCATCCAAGGAAAAGCTGCTGAATTCTGCAGCCCCAGGAGGATCTTTGTCCTCCTTTTGCAGAAGCAATAGATTCATGGATTCGCTCTGTTGAACTGGAAGGAAGAATTTTTAGATTTTCTCTGCTTGAAGAACTTAAAATGGAACAATCTACATCAGTTCCCCCAAATTGGACTTTGAAGCAAGTTTTTGGAAAAATGGACTTGATTATTTTCTATACATGGAAGCAAATTCCGTGGGAACCTTCTGGTAATGAAGTGCTTGTCTATTTTGTTTCATTCTCAAATACTGACAAGTCTGATAAACCAGAGGCTGCTTGGGTAGGTCAGGGTCTGAGGGAGCAGCCTCCCCACCCCCTGCAGCTAATAATGAAAACAAATAGATCTGGCATCTCTATTTTTTGTTTTGTTTTTGAGGTAGGGTCTTGCTATGTTGCCCAGGCTGGTCTGGAACTCCTGGGCTCAAGCTTTCTTTCATGGTGTGAGCCACCACGTCCAGCTTGACATCTCTATTTTAAAAATCGTGGCTTCTAGCAATTGTTTTATCTCTCTGGAAGAGGAGAGAGCCATTTTCCTGGTCATAGAATTTGGGGTTGAGGAAGACGCTGGCCTCTTCAATACTGTAGGTCCCAGGAGCCTTTAAAATTTTTTTCTGGTTATAAAATTAATATGCACTCATTATAAAGATTCAAACTTTACAGAAACACATAATATAGAAAAGGAAAGCCCCCTCACCCAACTTTACCACTGCCCCCCATTCAATCCCTGCAGAGATAATCACAGTTAAAAGCTTGGTGGAGGCTTTTAAAAAGCTGTTTTCTTTTCTATACAGATGGCAGGTGTTCTCTCCCAGATGTCTTTTGTCCTTCGACTTTGTCTACAGACATCTTTGTCTTTTTAGCAATGCAAAAATTTGGAATTTTTGTGTTGTTAAATCTATCAAGCTTTCTTTTATAATAAACTCCTGAATTTTGTATCTTACTTAGAGAAAGGGCTTCTCTACTCAAATGTATATAAACACCCTCCTGTATTTTCTTCTAATACTGGATAGTTCAGATTTTTTTACTTTTATGTCTAGAATTTATTTTTAGATATGGTGTGAGTTGGGGGTGTAAATTTTTTTATAGGAGCACTCAATTTTCCTACATAATTTACTAATAAGCCACTTTTATCTTTCTGTTTTGAGATGCCATGTTTGCCATGGATTATGTTGCTGCTGTGTTGTGGGTTGTTTCTCCTACATTTCTGGACTCTCTGTTCTAATTCATTGGTTTATTCTTGTGCCAATATCTACTGTTTAAGTTACTGTGGTTTTTTGTTATATTTTGTTATCTTAAAGGAACCTTACCTCTTAATTCTTCTTTTTCCATTTTTTTCTCTAAAATTTTCTTGTATTAAGACTAGATAAACTTTAGAATAAGCCAAATTCATCCCAAAATCTGATGGGGATTTTGGTTGGGATTGTTCTGTCTCTTCTCTGGGGGAAGAAGAGGCATCTTTAATATTGTCTTCTCATCTGCTGTTTTGATTTATTTAAAAGGCCTTTTACATCCTTCACTAGTGTTTTGTTGCTTTTTTTTTTTTATTTCAGAATATTATGGGGGTACAACACTTTGGCTATATATATTGCCCATGCACTGCCCATGTCAGAGCTACGATCGTGGTCATCCCCCAAACTGTGCTCCCCGCATCCATTCAGTGAGAGTTTTCCCATCCCCTCCACCCCCCTCCCACCTGCCCGCCCCTGATGAATATTATTGCCCTGTGTGATGTAGGTGTTGATCAGTTAGTACCAATTTGATGGTGAGTACCAGTGGTGCTTGTTTTTCCATTCCTGTGACACTTCGCTTCGAAGAATGGGCTCTAGCTCCAACCAGGATAATATCAGATGTGTTAATTCACTATTGTTCCTTATTGCTGAGTAGTACTCCATGGTATACATATACCACATTTTATTAATCTACTTGTGTATTGATGGGCACCTGGGTTGTTTCCACATCTTTGCAATTGTGAATTGTGTTGCTATAAACATTCGTGAGCAGATGTCTTTATTATAAAATGTCTTTTTTTCCTTTGGGTAAATACCCAGTAGTGGGATTGCTGGGTCAAATGGTAATTCTACTTTTAATTCTTTGAGGTCTCTCCATATTACTTTCCATAGAGGTTGTACTAGTTTGCAGTCCCACCAGCAGTGTATGAGTGTTCCTATCTGTCCACATCCCTGCCAACATTTATTGTTTGGGGATTTTTTGATATGAGCCAATCTCACTGGAGTTAAGTGATATCTCATTGTGGTTTTGATTTCCATTTCTTGAACTCCTGGCCTCAAGCAATCCTCCTACCTCGGGCTCCCAAAATGCTGGGATTATAGGCATGAGCCACTGTGCCCAGCCCTCTTACCTCATTTTTTAGCCAGTGATGACTGGTATGTAGAAAACCTGTTGACTTTTGAATATCTAGACTGTCTGCCCACCTTGCTTAAATCTCTCCGTTGGTTTGCATGGTCTGTTAGTCCTTCCTCTTGGATTTTCTGACTGGGGAGTCATTTGCCTGTTTGTCCTTTCCTTTCTGATATTGATGCCTTTTCTTACCGGCTCATTGTTGTGGGGCCTTGATTAGTCAGCCCTACAGGCCCCTGGGGCTCTCATGGGCCCCTCAGGAGGGCCCTTTTGCTTCATGGCCAGTGGGTCAGCCCTTTAACTGAGGCCCACGTGGCTTGGTAGCCCCCCAGGCTAGGCGCTGTGCTTTGGAGTGGGGGCAGGCTGGTGGCCAGTGGAAGTGGTTCTTTCTCTGTATGGTCCGGGTGTGCTGGAGGAGGGGGTCTTGTGGAGAGGCTTCTCCAGGCAAAGGCAGTGGTCTGACTGGGGCTGTCCCATGGGTGCTCACCCCTGGTGGTCTGCATGTGGGGCCTTGCAAGATGTGGCTTTTTTGCTGCACCACCCTCCAGCAGAGGGCTCAGAGGGTCTCCTATTTGGGGATGGTGTCCCCTCAGGTGATGTCAGTGGCTGTGGTCCAAGACTCCTATGCTAGCAGGCTGGCAGCTGCTGGTGGCCTTTTTTCTTTCCTCCAAACTGGTGGGGGTCCCCAGCCAATAGTGGTGGTCTTCTGGGTACATGGGCAGGTGGGAGGTGAGGTGGGTTGGGGAGTGTAGGATGCAGCCCTGATTCTGGAAGCTTCCCTCTGCAGGTAGCAGGGCCAGCACAGGTGAGTCAGTGGCTGTGGGGAGTGTGGGGGTTGGCCAAACTGGCTGAGGAAGATGCCATCCCGACCGTGCCAGGAGATGCTGCTTGTGCCACCAGTTTCCCACTGAGAAGGCCCGGGGGAGGGCCTGGAATCTGTGATGCTCAGGGCTGCCCTCCATTGTTTCCTCTCGTTTATGGTCTAGCCTTGGCCTTGGAGCATCCACCCTGCAGGGGCTGCCAGTCGCTGCAAGTTCTTGGTGCATCCTTCTGACAAGTGGGAGGGAGTTGCTTTTGCTGGGTTAAGTCCCTAAGTTATTTTGCACATGTCATGGATCTTTTTGCATTATTTTCCACCACTTTCTTTCTTTTTTTTTTTAGAGGCAGAGTCTCGCTTTGTCTCCCCTTTTAGTAGAGACGGGGGGGTCTCCCTCTTGCTCAGGCTGGTCTCGAACTCCTGAGCTCAAGCAGTCCTCCTGCCTCGGCCTCCCAGAGTGCTAGGGTTACAGGCGTGAGCCACCCCCCGGCCTTTTCCCCACCACTGTCATGTAGTCTGTGTTTAGGGTATTGTAGCTATCGGGACTGGCTAACACTGTGTTTGTGATGGTGGGCGTCATTTTCTCATCTTATGAGGTAAACTGGCCCACCGAGCCCTTCGGAACGTTTGTACCAGCGCTTGGCACCTTGGGGCTGATGGGTGGGTGTGGTCACGAATTCAGACTCTTCCGAAAGGGCCGGGAGCTGTAGGGTGACATGGCTCCGTGCTGCCCTCTGGTGGTGGGTCAGCCTTCCTGGCGGGTGATCCGGGTCCAGGAGGTCAGAAGTCTGGAGGAGTGAGTTGAAGGCCGGGGGTGTGTGTGTTTGCTTGTTTCCTACCACCCGTCTGCCAGGAATCCATTCCATGTATGGGCCCCCAGATGCCCCATTTCAGGCCTCGTTGAGGTCTAGTTCCTCCACTCACAGAGGAGGGTGCCCGGGGAAGAGGTGGAATGGTTGGTTGTCTTTGCTGTCTTCAGAGCAGGTGGAGGCAGAGCTGGGCCAACCTCCCTGTGGTTCCTAGAGGCTTTGTTGGAGGGTTGGCCAGGAACAGGAGCAGGAAGCACACTGTGGACAGAGCTGGCTTCTGGGACGTGGGAGGCCTCGGTAAATGGCTGCAGAATCAGAGAGAGAGAGAGAGAGAGAGAGAATGAAAGAGGACAAGTCAAGTGCTAGGCATGGGCAGAGGGGAGATTTGAATCCCTTTCTGACTCCGGGGCCTGTGAGCTTAACCATTAAGTGGCAGGGCTTCCCAGCAGGAAATCAATTACATGCTTCCAAGGTTTTTTTTCTTTTCTTTTTTTAGAGACGGGGTCTTGCTCTGTCACCTAGTCTGGAGTGCAGTAGTGTGGTCATTGTTCACTGTAACTTTGAACTCTTGGGCTCAAGCCATCCCCCCACCTCAGCCGCCCAAGTAGCTAGGACTATAGTTGCATGCCACCATGCTCCGCTAATTTTTTTTATTTTTATTTTTTGTAGAGATAGGGTCTCACTATGTTGTCCAGGCTGGTCTCAAACTCCTGGCCTCAAGTGATCCTCCTGCCTCAGCCTCCCAAATTGCTGGGATTAGAGGTGTAAGCCACCGTGCCCGTCCCCCAGAAGGTATTTTTGTGAGTCAATATACTTGATTTGGGAATTGGCCATGAAGAGAAAATTTACACAGGATTAAAGAAGTGTGTACTAGATTAATTTAGCAATCTCTTAATGTGCCATTCAGAACTGCCTATTTTCAAATTAAGTATGAAAATTTTTTTAATACCCTAAGGTTAATTCCATGTAGATAGAACACTGCTATAGGAAGTAGGGGGAGTGATGTCACGGAGCACTAGTAGAGGCTGGGTCCCGTCCCCCAGTTGAGCTGACTCCCTGTGGGGCTGTGAGTCATCGCTGGCTCAGTGGCCCCCAGCCCTGTCTGTAGGCCGAGAATCTGGGCACTCTGAGCTCCCTCCAGCTCTGAAACCTTTATCTGTCCTCTGGGTGCATGTCCCAGAATGTGGACTCCCCTGTGGTTCTCTGTGGTTCTGCATGTTACTGGGTGTTTTCCAGGGGGACCCAACTTTCCTGGTGGGCCCCAGCCCTGGGTGGGAGACGAGGGTGCACGACATCTGATGCAAGTGAGTTGGTGGGTCTTCCGTTATCTGAGGAGGGTGTATGGGCATGAGTTCTCTTCCGGTTGAGTCCTTCCTTCCAGTTTGGGATGGGTTCTGGAATTTCTACTGCAAGTGATGAAAAAGGGGCAAGTGGCTTCCCATGGTGGTGGGATTAGCTGTGTCAGGCACTCCTGAGATGGGTAGATGGCTTTGTTAAAGTCCAGTGACTCAGTGAGTGCAGCCTTGTTGAGGACTTATTTCCATAATTGTGTATTGCTTGAAAGTGAGAAATTTCTAAGGTAGCTTTTAGGATTCTCGGGGCGGCTCTGGGGCAGCTGTTTGGGTGGGTGGGTCCAATGTCTGTCCGTGGTGTGCCTCGTGTCCTGGGTATCACTGAGGAACAGCTCTTTGATTTTCTATTTTAAGCCCTATCGTCCGGCAGTCGGCCTCGTACAGAGCGGAGTGTTGGAAATGGGCTGCAATTACACTGTAATGGGGTGGGTTTTATTTCGAATGAGTGGACTGTGACAGCTTTTAACTACCTTTGTGTGACTCTTCTCACAATAGCCCATTTTCCTCTCATTTAATGGAAAATGCGTAGCTGCAGCCGGCCTCACGGTCCTGCCCCCACGGTGGCCTGGGCGGATCCCTGCTCATCTCCCAGGCGACTGTCAGGCAGGCCGGCCACAGCCTAGGAAGTAGGGGCAAACAGGGGGCCCCAGGTCCGACCTCGAGGGTCCATGTGGCTTTTATTCTGCTGTATTTTGTCCAGAGACATTTGGTATTCAGAGCAGAGTTGTTTTGCTGTTGGCCTTCAGCAGGAGCGAGGCAGGGCAACTGTCCACGGGCTTCCGTGGTGGCTGTAGACGTTGGCGGGGATGAGGAGTCAGGTGGGAGCACCCGGTGGAATGGTCCTGCTGGTGTCTCTGTGCCGAAATGATTTGTTTTCCTAGACATCGGAGTGTGGGGATCGAGGCTTGGGGAGGGTAGAGCTTGTATCTCATGACTGATAGGACCACTCACGGCCCCTCCCTGAGGCAGGCTCATAAAACGTTCCTGGAATGAATGGGCATCATAGCCGCTCTGTGTGATGCTTAAACCTGGGAGAGCTCTGGTGGCACTTTTGGCCATAAAATCTGCGTTTCCCCAGAGGGGTGGCTGCCGATGGTGTGTTTTCTGTTTGAACCAACCCTGAAGGTGCCTGCCCAAGTGTCAGGAAGAAACCGGGGTTCTTGACATATGCAGAGGGGAGCCCTTTCATTTCTAAATTCTGCTTAAAAACCTTCATGTTATTAAAACAATCCAATTTACCATTGGTAAAAATAGCCTCTTATGTGTTTGCAGATATACCTCCAGTCTCTCTGGGGCGTCTCTGTGAGTGTGGGCCTGTGCCCATTACCTAGCGGGACCTCGGGATTTTCCCGAGCGGGGCTGGCGCCTGGCCCTGAGCTGCCTGTGCTGCGGGAAGGGCAGCCCTCCCGGTCATGTTAGGAAGGCTGTGTGTGCTCCTCCCAGCTCAAAGCAGGCATGGGCTACCTTCTCTGACTCCTGCCTCGGCCTCCTAGAGTGAGTCACGCTGCTGTGGCTTCGCACCAGAGCCAGTCCAGTGCATTTTTTGTTGTATTTTAGATGGAGGCTTCTCTTTGGGATACCCCAGGCTCGCGGCTACTCCATCGGCAGAGGAAACTGGGAACACCAGCTGATGCCATGGCTAACACACTGCTCTTCTGTCTCCCAGCATCAAGGACATCTTTATTTTCCTAGTTTTTAAACATTGTGGTAAAATACACATAACATGGAATTTACCACCTGAACCATTTATGAGCGTACAGTTCTGTGCATTAAGCACATTCGCATTTTTGTGCAACTGTCACCACTAGTCACCTCCAGAACTTTCTTTATCTTGCAAAACTGCAACTCGGTACCCATTAAACACTAACTCCCCATTCCCCCCACCCCAGCCCCTGGACCCACCATTCTACTTTCTGTCTCTGTGCATTTGTGTATTTTAGCCACATCGTGTGAGTGGATTCACAAAGGATTTGTCTTTTTGTGTCTGGCTTATTTCACTTGAGCATAATGTCCTCAAGGTCCATCCACATTGCAGCGTGCCTCAGAATTTCCTTCCTTTTTAAGGCTGAGTAATATTCCATTGTATGTATGGACCACATTGTGTTTATCCTTCCATCCATCAGACATCACACACAGTAGAAAGAACCAGAGAAGCAAGTGAGGACTAACTCTTGGCTTCTCCTGCTCTCTGCTCATCCTCTGCGAGGGTGGATGGGCAGAAGCCGTATCTGCTCACTCCTGTGTCTAGTGGACAAGTCTGCTGAGTGCAGAGGATGCAAACAGGAGTGGGAGCCAGTTCCTGCCCTCAAAAGGCAGCAGTGACAGGCCAAGTTGGTGCCAGCTTGTCCTGGATTTCACAATGTTAAAGAAAAAAGCTTTTTCTGCGGAGGAAATAGCCTGTATCCATCCTGAAGGCTGTATGGTCACAGGGCTTCCAAAGGATGCTTCTCTGTCCCAGAGTTGGGTGGGAGCCCTCGGGAGGATCTGATTTCCCTCGGTGCTCTTGGTAAGAATGGAAAGCCCCTCAGTGTGACTGCAGTGGCTGATGTGATCGTGGTCAGCTGCGCCAGAGCCTGCAAAGCTCACCTCTCATACTTTAGTCAATAAATACTATCTGAAGTTGATATACCCAGAAATAGAGTTAAAAAATTATTTAGAGAGGTGGCATATAGCCACCAGAAGAATTAAAGTCAGAAATGATGACAATTGCCAGTGGAGTGGGGAGGTCCAGATAGGGGAATGTAAAGCCCTTGCAGCATTTGATTACTTTAGTCTGAGTGAAAGAACTGTCCCATTTCTTTAGGACTGTGCACAGCAAAGGACTGACCATCTGTCAGACACACTGGTCAGTTCTCCTGGTCAGGCTGAGCTGGAGGTTTCTGTCCTCAGGTGGGTAGGGCAGCAATGGCAGGCCACGGCTGAGGTGTCCACAGCACCAGGCAGGAAATGGGAAGTGCTCAGCGATTAGTGGGATGATGGTATCTGGCACAGTAATTCCTGCCAAAACCTTAATCATGGGCAGTAAATTAAAGTGCTGCCCTGGTCAGATGGAACTAGCATTTTGCAGCAACCTTCAATGTCTTGTGTTAGAAGATTCAGGCGTTTCCCACCCATGGAGGGGCTGGTGAAGGAGTTTTCAATCCAGTGCACCCTGGGGTGTGCTTAAAGCCTTTGTGTCACACCACCTGGGTTAGCTGGGAAAGAGACCTCCTACCATTCTCTTTTAACACTTTTCCTGTGGCACCACAGCAGTTTGCTTTCATAGATACCAGAACCATGGCTGGGGTCAAGAATACCGTGTTTGGAAATCCTATATAGCAATGAAGTGATTTTTCTGTTTCCATTTTTCTTAAATGACTGCGTCTCTTTGAATTTTTCATTTCATATCAGTGACATCTACTAGTGTATTTGCTTGAGATAACTATCTCAAGCATTCTATTAAATGGACTCAATATGAAATTATTTAAAAATGCAAATATTTCGAGTTTCAAGGGCCATAAGTCTTGATTTTGGGGGGACTGCCCCAATTTCATACAGTGTTACTATTTTCCAGAAAGGTGGATCACTAAATGAATAACTTACATCTTCTGGTTTTTCAATAGGAAATAGCATTTCTGGTAATAAATGTTAACCATCTAGGTTTTGCAGTAAGAAGCATTGCTTAATTATGTTAGAAAAGAAGAACCATAAGAAGATGTGATTTTAATTTTGTCTTCATACAAACACCTTCTCAAACAGAAGGTTCTCTGTCCATGGATTCTACATTTTTGATTTGGAAACCGTGGTGCACTGAGGTTTTACTTTACCAGGTTGGAGCCTGTGAGCAGACCAGTTTGGGTTCTGCTGGCTGCTTTTATACTCTTTATTCAGTGGGGCTGGATCCCAGAGAAAGACAACAGCAGTTAGGTCTTGCTGGGAAGAAAGAACACAGCTACCAGCCCCGGACCACTTTGCTTCCCCTGAACAAATAAGATAGTCATTTGCCCGCCGTTGGGGACAGCACTGGTGCTTTGCACAGGACTTTGTGGCAGTGGCTTGCCTGCCGGCCTGGTTGGCAGAGATAAGATGCCCAGACCCACCGCTGCTATTCAGGGGCTGTGGAAGGAGTTTAATTCAGTGCACTTCCCCCGTGGCCCCCAATCTCATTTACATTTCTGGGACTAATGACATTCCCTTCTTCTATCTGGAGCGGTGCATGCATTCTTCTTCTTTTCTCATTTTAATAGAGCTTTTAAATTAAACTGCATGTTGCTCAAGCCATTCAGGAATGTCCCACTTTTAGAAAAAAGCAAAAGGTAGCTGCTGTGATGATCCTTTTGCCCACCTGTACACCGAGGCCTTACGGACAGTACCCCCCTCGGCTGTGCCGAGCCCAGCTGGAAGTGTTTCTGAGTCTAATCAGAAATGGAACTGTTTCCATGCAGATTATAGGTTCATGTTAGTTTTAGTGATGGAGGGATGGAAATAGATGCTTCCTCGTTATTACCATTCCAAGTAAAATAATGAGGCTGCATATCTGCAGCGTGCTGCTGAAGCCAGACGTCACTTGGGTAATTTGGATTAGTGGGAAGTTGGAACATATTGTTTTAAAAGCGATTTCAAGAGCATCTTTGGAAATCCTATATAGTGATGAAGTGATTTTTTTCTTTCACTTGAATTTCATTTTTACTTATGTTGCTGTATCTGTTTGAATTTTTAGTTTCATATCCATTCCTTCTATGTGTTCTCTAGCTAGCTTGATATATCTGCTAGTGCATCTGCTTAAGATATTTTGACTCCTATTAAATGGGCTTGGTATTAAATTATTTCGAGTAATTTTTATTTCCATTTGGAAGACCTGGAAGTGTTTCCAGTGCTCATATTTAGGTCATGGAGATGCCACCTCCCAGCCGTTTTGTGACATGTGAGAGCCAGACCATTTCAAGGAAGGGCCAGAGGAGCATCTTTCTATTTTTGGAATGTGCTTTGGATTAGGAAGTGGGGGTTATTCAAACCTCTGTCCTTTTGTGCTTTGAAATAAAAAATGTAGAAGCTGTGGCCTCAGTGCGGAGGAGTTTTAGAATCTGAACAGGCTCCTGTCTTCATTCAGGACTGTGTCTTTTATTCAGGAACCATATCCAGCCAGACAGCTTCGCTACGGTGGAGACCTCATGAAAAGCCCCACGTTCCTGCTGCTGGCCACTTGTCTCGGTCAGGAGCTGGGTAAGGAGGGCCCAGGCTGGGGTGTCCCGGGGCTGCCTGGTGGGGTCCTGCAGCTCAGGCCTCGTGGGGACACAGCCCGGCACCGTCCAGAGGTTCCCGTGGGCCAGGAGAGGAGCTGGCTTCATTTCTTGCAGGCATGCTCACACAGTTATCGAGCACTCCTCTCAGGCCGCAGGGCTGCTGGAGGACGGGCCCCCGAACCCTAATGTCTCCTAATTTTTATCCTTTGTTCCCTGGGCCTTTTACTTGAAGATACCTTGAGTACCTTGTGTGTATGTTTGCTTTAGAAACACATTTTAGTGTTTATAAGGAAAAGATTTCAAAGACGTGTAACATCCGTGTTGAGTTTTTTCAAATACAAAGCAGAATGCTTCTGTACTACAGTTTGCATGCCCTGTAGACAGACAGGCGGGATTGATTGCCAGAACTTCTGGACCAAAAGGGGTCGGCTTGGGTCAGTCTCCTCAGGACCTCAGGTTAAAGCGTGTGTTACGCTCCTCATAGAGTGATCCCTGCTGTGTGTTTGTGTGTAACACCAGAGCCTTTGCATCTGTCAGCTGATTTTGTCTCCACAGTAGCATGAGGAGTGGGCAGGGCCGCAGGTGGAGGCTAGGGGCCAGTTCACACCTTGCTGGGGTCCCACGCACCACCACACCATGCTGCTCTTGTTCCATTTCCAGGACCTGTCCAGGCCACAGTACCTTTGGATATCTGTTCCTTCCCCCAGAATCCTAGGGCCCATCCTCTGATTTCAGCTCCATGGGCCCAGGTTTCCAAGGCACTCCCTGAGAAGCTGTCCCTGGGAACTGTGCCTCTCCACTTCCTGGTATGCTGCCACCAGGAGATGGAAGGGGGCAACTTGCTGACCACCAGTCTTTCCACAGCAGTTTATAAATGGAATCAGTATGCCTTTACGGAGACCTGGTGTGTGCTGGGTGCTGGGCCAGGGGCAGCCCCCACTTGTGGGGCTTACCATCTTTAAAACTTTAGTGGTTATTTAAAATTTTGGAAAAAATTCTAGTTGTAGCATAAAATCAACGAGCTTCTTTCAATGTGTTTGGAGACTTTGAAGCATTTTGGCAGATTCTGTTCCATGAGTAGTACTTACTCTGGTCTGACATCAGATACGTGAGTAGCTGTGCCTGTCAGCTTGGCCCTATCTGAGCCTTCCCTTCTGGGCTTCAGCAACAGGCTGCAGGCGGTGCGGTACTCGCACACACACCTCTAGGAACACTGGGGCCCTGAACGTGGATGACTATGCCAACTGAATGCTGCTCCTGTCTCCACGTGGAAGTCCTTGAGGTGAAACACCTGTTTTTTAAAAAAATATTTTAGATTTTTATTGTGTCTAGTATGAAAATTACTTATTTGCCTTTTAAGTATGTGAAAGTGCTTCCTAGTACAAAGGTTGGAAATCTTCTCCTTGTACTTCCAGTTGGCGGGTCTCTGGCGTGCTGCAGTTGGGAGGGAGTGGTATGGTCGGGCTCTGTGGTTTCTGACCTCTGGGAAGCAGCTCGCTTCCAAGCATGGTGTATGTAAGGATGGAATTGTATTAGGTGACTTTTGAAGGGAAAGCAGTTTCAAAAGTAGACCTGTACATATGAAAATACCGTATATTTGAATTTTGTCTGTGAAGGATTAGAAATTGCTTCAGAAGTTTGAAGTACAGTGGGGTTTTTAG
Organism: Daubentonia madagascariensis; assembly: GCA_023783475.1. Classification (NCBI taxonomy): domain Eukaryota; kingdom Metazoa; phylum Chordata; class Mammalia; order Primates; family Daubentoniidae; genus Daubentonia; species Daubentonia madagascariensis. The sequence goes on along the minus strand of JAKFHU010000144.1, from coordinate 28,191,066 downwards.
GCCATGGTGCACGTGGTTTGCTTTTGGAGGGCCTCTGTTCTTCTGTGGACGCCAACGGGTCTGCAGCAGGGTTAGATGTTGCACCGGATTTCAGAAAGGGTGGCTGTTCTAACAAGCTGCTCCCCTTTGCTGCGCCTCCCCGCTGCCTCCCGCCCCACACCGCCGCGCCCCACTGGAGGGCTCTTCCTTCTCGCTTACCCTGGACCTCCCCCATCCCCCAGAAAAAGTTAAAGAAAATGTTGTCCAAAGGATTTCTGGGCTGCTCTGACCCTGATTGGCCCTTTCTACAGTGCTGCTTTGGGTGGAGACAGAGGGTGCACCTCATTCTCTCTGCCTGGAGTCTTAGTGCATTGAGTCCTGAGCTGCCTGCTGGGGGCTGCCATGACACGGGGCAGCGGTCTGGCCACTTGGCACTCCTGCCCCGAGCCCTTCCTGGGCTGATATGGTCACCCCTGTGTGTCCCAGGCTACTGGCCTGCCTGTCGTCCACAGTGCACTTGTGTGCATGTGTGTGCACATGCCTACACACCCCCTCCCACATACCATACACATCACGCACACCACACACACATCATACATATAATACATACCACACACTGCACACCCCACACTCAACACATGCATCACATCCCCAGTCCCCCCAACAATATACACACACATAACACACATACCACCCCTGCCATACCACACACTTACACCACACACACCATACACTCACTGCACAGTCAATACCCACCATACTACACCACACACACACTTGCATGTGAACTACTCAGTGAATGAAATGGCAGAATTCTTTAGTTTCCCCCTAAATTAATACCAAAAGGCCCCATGTCTCCCACCGTCCTGGCCCATCACATCCCCTGGTCCCCCAGACCCCAGCCCCTCGGGTCCTCCCTCTCTTTGCTCAGCGCCTTCTCTTGTTTTTGTTCTCTCTGGTTGTGCCACGTGATGTGTGTGTTGGTTCTGATCACTCGGGAAGTCGCATCTCTGCTCTAGTAGTTGCCATCCTGGAAGAGATGGGTCTTCCGCTTTCCACTGTCTCTCCTGACACCCGGAGGCAGCAGCTCTTGTGGGAAGTCCTGCTTCCTCCCACCCCTGCCTGTGCTTCCCCACAGGTCGCTTTGCCTCAGTGCTGACATCTCCCCACCTAGAACAGGAAATCCTCAAAGGCACAGACTGTGGGTTTGATTCTGAAGCTGGTGAATAATAAGTGCACTTTGGTAAAAGACTCAACCAATACATATATATTTAGTAAAGTAAAAGGTGAATGCCCCCTCTCTCTCCCACCCCTATCTCCATTCCCCTTCCCAGAGGAAACTGCTGATGAGCCTTTTGGTGGGGGCTTCTAGTGCTTTTTGTGTGCCTTTGCATCCGCCTGTGGGCAAATGTGTGTATGTTCTCTAGCTAGCTTGATGTATCTATAGCTGTGATCTGTGACATACATTTAATGTAGCTAACTGGTCATTTTCCCTCAACAATAGGCCTTTAAGATCTTTGTCTGTCAGTACATGCTGCTCTACCTCTTTTTTTTTTTAAATGCCTCAGAGTCATCCAGCATGTGGACTATGCCATAATGTATTTAACCGTTTTCCTATTTATGGGTACTCGTGTTGTTCCCAGTTTCTTAAAAGGCTGCTGCAGTGAGAATCCTCATACAGACATCATTTTATATACATGCGAGTCCTCCTGGAAATGGAGTTGTCGGGTAAAAGGATATGTCTATTTAAATTTTTGATAAGAATGCTGAGTTGCCTTTCTGAAAGTCTTCTTTGGGACTCTTCCTAAAGAGGACTTCTTCCTAAAGAAATACATTTTTTAAAAAAGGGAAAACCAGCAAAAAAGTAATTCACTGCCAACAGCTAAATAAAGAGAAGGGGTCCTCCCTCAGGCCATGAAGTGTGAAGTGCAGCAGCCTGGGGGGAGCCAAGCACCCAGGCAAAGGTTGACATGGTTTCTAAGGTTTCCTTTGCTGTCCCCAACCTCCCTGCCCACCCCCGTTGGGGTTGGATAGGATGCCCTGGAGCATGATGGCCGTCACCAGAGTCAGGAGGAACCTGTCCTCCTCCAGGGCTGCTTCCAGGGGCTGTCTTCACTGCATTCTGAGAGGATCCCTGAGCTCCTTCCTGCTTACCCACTGGCTCTTTAATTATAGCCATTCTCACATTTAACTCTCTGAATATCAACTACTATATTTTTAAAAATTTGATAGACTTAATTTTCTCCAGCAGTTTTAGGTTTATGGAAAAATGGAGCAGAAAGTTCAGAGAGTTCTTCTATGCCCCTTCAGCCCATCCCCCTGTTTCCCCATCATTAACATTTTATGTTGGTGTGGTACATTCCTCACCACTGATGAGCCACTGTTGATTTTTATTAACTGAAGTCCATGGTTTACATTAGAGTTCAATCTTTGTGTTATACATTCTGTGTTTGACAAATGTGTAATGACTCAACTACTGTCGAAGCAGGAAGCCCTGTTAGGGGGCGCAAGAGTTTGGTGGCTGAGGCCAGGGTAAGTGGCAGAGGGGAGGAGAGGAGGCAGGTTCTGGAGGCTTCTGGAGCTCAAACCTGCACCGTTTATTGATGGCTGGGAGGTGGGGTGGGGGAGAGGGAGGTATCAAGGGTGACCCCAGCTGGGTGATGAGTTGCCATCAGCTGGGACAGGGGAGGTCGTGGGTGGAGCTGGACCTTATGTAGGGAAAGCTTGGTCCAGCTTAGACCTGCTGAACTTGGGATGGCCTTTAGACACGCATGGAAGGTGTTGAGAGAGATGTGCAGTAGGCAGCTGTCAGCTTAGAGATGGGTCTTCAACCCATGGTCTGGTACTAGGTGTTGCGCACATCAAACGGTAGCCCACCTGGTGACAGTGGTGAGCTATCCGAATGGTAACAGAACTGCCGTGCAGTTCAGGGGGCTTCAGTGGCCCAGGCTGGAGGAAAGAGAGTGGTGTGGGGGCTCTGCACCTATTTCTAGTCTTCACTTGTCTGGGGAGATTGCCCTTACATTTCCTCCAAATTCATAGCTATCAAACTTTGAATACTTCCTGGAGTGTGTAAAAATTTTCATCTGAGAATTTTTGCACAATTAGATTCATTTACATCATTTTACCTCTCTTTGACCATCTTGAGAAAGTTTTTAGGAAAGTTAAAGAGAAGTGTATTTTTAGCATAAAACAAAAGGACCTCACCGTGGTTCAGAGGCGATGACCTTGTCCTGCAATGCTGGGCCTCCGTGTGCCCCGTTAGAATCTCTGGCTGTAAGTGTGCTCCTCATGCCCACACTACAGTGGGGGCAGGCACAGTGCCCCACCCTCGTGCTTTGGGCTGACGGGGTGGGGGGTGTTGGGACTTAGGAGGCTTCAGATGGGCGGCCTGCTCTGTGGGCAGGGAACGTAGACCAGAGGAAGTAGCAAGACAGAGTGCAGCAGCCATTGAGGTTAAAGCTCAAGGAACCTCATAAGTCATGGGTGTCAGCTCCCTTGTTGGATGTGGTAGCAAGATGAGGGTCAGAGGGGTTGGGGACAGGTGCTGGGGGTGGGGCCTGAGCCACAGTATCTCACTGCTGCCATCATCCTTTGACGTAAGGAAACTGAGGCACAGGCAGGTTACGTAGTCTTCCCAGGCTGTGAGTGGCACAGCTAGGATGTAAACCAAGGTGTCTGTCCCCGCAGCTCAGTTCGGTGAGGAAATCCAGGTGGGTAGCTGACGCATGAGAGGTGGCACTGATCTGCAAGGGATGGCCTCCTGCTTCTCAGGGAGAAAACCGCATCACCTGCTAATCTGGATGGCTGCTCTGGGTACCATCATGTGTGCACCTTTGCCCTTTCTTTGCAGAGGGTTTGTTTAGTGTATTTGGTAGAATCCTCCCCCTCCCCATGTGTGGCACACACCATTTTAAGATAAATAACACACATTACACCAATGTGTAATGCTTGTGTAGTGTTTTGCTACTTGGGAAAAACAAGTTGGGAGCAGAACCTTGATAGAATGGGTTTCATTTCCTGTCAGAGCAAATGAAACCTGAAATATTAATGGTACTGGGTTTCCCGTATCTTCTTCCAAAAGAGTTTGAGAAATACATTCCCCACGAGCTTAGAATGAAGCCTGGCTGCACACGGCCTCAAGTCGTTAGTTATCTGCGCTTCCTGCCCTGTGGGAGTAAACACGAGGGCTCACTTGAAAACTTGGGGAGAGTCATGATCAACTTACGACTCTTTGTTTTTCAAATGTTTGCCTGTTCTGGAGAATCTTGGAGTTCTGATCCTGTTGCAAGCTGCTTTCGGGGTTATGGGTGGGGAGCTGTCAGCTCCCTTGTTTTAGAGTGTGGCCGTCATCCTGATCTGCAAAGGCCTCTGTCTGTGGGTCAGTGCTTTGCTTTCTCGGCTTGCTGACGCTCTGTTTGTTCTCTTTTTCATCACAGCCTGAATATTGAAGCACCGCAGATCTCGTGCCGGCAGCCACCACGGAGGCCAGGGCTGTCCTGCGGACGGGTTGAGAGTCTTCTTGTGCCTGGAGATTCTGGGTGAGTGGGACACGTTGAGGTCACCACGGGCTCTGCTGGGCGCGCCGCTCGTGTGCGGGTCTCGGCGGTGTGCTAATGGGGCTGTGAGAAGAGCCGCACCCGCATTGCCCTCACCTTTCTCTAACAAAAGTTTCAACACAGCTATGCTGAATTTTTTCATTGTTTTCTGGTTTTACGAATTTACATTTATTTTGAGGAGAAAGACAGGAAGGAGAACAGGTGTTCTTAGAGGATACATGGCCAGACAGAAGACTGCGCATTTCCTACGACCCTGGCAATTTCGTCTCAGAGATCCTGTCTAAGGAACCCACCAGGCACCTCTGGCCCTCTGTGTAGCGCTGTGTGGTTTTCTCGGGCAGCCTCCCTCCTGGTTAGGGTGCCGCTGGGGTCCAGGGGCCAGCAGGAAGTGGGCAGGCTCTCCCTGCCCAACCTGGCAATGACAGTGCTAATGCTCACTGTTGATCCAGGTGGCCAGTCTCAGGTGCTGCCTCCCCAGGGGCAGCAGGCAGGGCAGCCCGAGATACTGGTGGCCACGAGAGAGAGTCCCCACACGTGCATGGTGCAGGGCACTAGGGCTGTGTCTAAGGCACCTGGGCAAGGTTGGGGCTGAAGGTGTGTCACCTCAGCGCTGTCACCTGGTGGGGAACACTGGCAACCAGGCCTGTATTAATTTCCTACGGAAGCCATAACAAAGTCCCACAGACTGGGTGGCATATACAACAGACACTTATTGTCTCACAGGAGCCCTTTTCCTAGTGGAAGTGCAGTGCACAGTGGGGCCACAGCAGTATCACAGCCATGCTCTGTCCCTTAGTGGACCATCTGACCCCGGTTCCAGCTGCCTGTGCCGACACATTGCTCCCCCGACGCCCTGGCTCCCACGGGCTTCCCCACGGTTCCCATCCCTAGTCTAGTCCCTGCTCCGAGAGAGCCAGCTCTGGGGCCACCCTGCCTCACATCCTCTCTCAGGAAGCATGCTGACCCGCCCAGGGTCGTGCTTCTGCCTCTCAACCTGCGGCACTGCAGCTCCTTCAGGTATGAGTTGAGACCTTGAAAGTGGCACCAGCAGCATTTATTCCACATGTACCCTGCGCTGTGCTGAGGAAGCCACAGTCACTCCCTTAATGGTCACCACTGAGGCCAGTGAGGAAACGGTTATTGCACACGTTCACAGGTGGTAGAGCCAGAACCAAATCCTCTGGGGTGGCTGCAAAGCCTTGTCCACATCTCCGTCCCTGGTGCTGGGGAAGCTGCAGCTGCTAGGACAGGCCCGTGTGCGGGCTCGCTTACGCCGCCTGCTGGGCCCAGCATCACTTGCGGTAATAGGACCTGGACAGCCACCCGCGCCCCTTCACAGCCCAGTGTCTCGATCTGCTTTTTCAAACACTATTTTTATTTTATCAATGTGATATGTATACATTTTTAAAGAAGTCAAAGAGTTTTATAAGGTTTATTAAAAAAAATAGCAAACCCCAGGCCACCTTGCACGCAGCGCTGGCCCTGTCCCACTCCCCACAGGACACCAGTTCCAGCTCTTGTAGCTGTTTCCTTTGGGATTTATCTCCATATTTGTAAAGAATGTGTACACACTGCTCTTTCTTAACTTCTGTTGTTGTAAACATGGTTTTAATCCATAGATTTCCCTCCTTAGAGGTGCTCCATCTAACTAATGTAGTTGCATCATAATCTTGGGCTAAGTCCTTGTGCAGTGTGTATCAGTCAGGATAGGCTACATCGTGGGACAGGAACAAAAAGCCCCTAGAGCTGAGAGAGTCCAGTTTCTTGTGAGTCTGAGGCTGCGGCCTCCTGCCCTGGGGGTGTCTGGGGCTGAGTCTGAGGCAGGTACCATGGGATGGGAGGGCCACAGCACTCAGCACACAGATGCTTGCTGGTGTCACCATGTTCTGTGCCCTCCTCTGGGACCCATGGTGCTCTTTCCTCAGAGGGTATCCCTCTTCTCCTCTGAGCCACTGGAGGTCTGACTGCTCCTTGTTCAGACTGCCGAGCAGCCCCCCGTTTTCTGCCCCACCCTCTTTCTGTGCTGGGGTCTCAGTTCTTGGGCCTTTTGGGGTTTTGGAGCTGGGGGGTGAGGCTGGGCAGGAGCAGGCTTGTCCCTCCCCCTTCCCCTGGGGGGCCTTCATCCCTGTGCCTACTTCAGTGCTTTGCCTGGTATGATTTGCAGGTATAGTTTTTATTTCTGTTTCTCATTCTCTGTGTTGCTTCTGAGTGATTTCAAGAGAAGAGAAAGTTGTGACCCCACTTCCTACAAACCAGAAGTCAGCCTGGTCACACTTCAGTCTACTTGGGTCAGCTTCCCACCCTGCCACTCCACTGAGACAGCACCCAGTGTTGACAGACGTGGCATGGGGTTTCCTGTCCTGGTCTTCCTGGACGCCCAGCAGCATTGGTGCTGCTCTCCCTCTCCTTGTCTCGTTATCAGTCTTGGGGGAAGATATCCAGTTTCTCATCATTAAATGTGATGCCATCTGCAGGTTTTTAAAAATTGACGCAAAATTCACATAATATAAAATTAACCATTAACCATGTTAAAGTGTGTAATTCAGTAGCGGTGCATTTCCAGTGTTGTGCGACCATCATCTCTCTCTAGTCTCAAGACGTCGTCATCATCCCAGAAGGAAACTCGTACCTACCAAGCAGTCACCTCCATTCCGCCTTGGCCCGGCCTTTGGCAACCGCCGGTCTGCTTTCTGTCTCCATGGATTACCTGTTCTGGGTGTTTCCTATAAGTTAGAAATCACACAGTTTGTGACCTTTTATGTTGGGCTTATTTGGCTTAACATAATGTTCATGAGGCTCATCCATGTATCAGAACTTCATTCCATTTTTATGGCTGAATACTATTCCATTGCATGGGTATACTGTGTTTTTTTAAATCCATGTCTTAGTTAATAGGCATTTGGGTTGTTTCCACCTCTTGGCTATCATGAATAATGCTGCTGTGAGCATGTGTGTACAAGTGTTTGTTTGAGTATCTGTTTTGAAATCTTTTGTGTATGTATTTAGGAGTGGAATTGCTGGGTCACGTGGTAACTCTATGTTTAACTTTTTGAGGAACAGCCATGTGTTCCATAGCAGCTGCACCATTTTACATTCCCACCAGCAATATGTGTGGGTTCTCATTTTACCACATCCTTACCAACACTTTTTAATTTCTGGTTTGTTCGTTCGTTTGCTTTATTATGGCCAGCCTACTGGGTGTGAAGTGGTGTCTTCTTGTGTTTTTTTATTGGCATTTCCTGAATAGCTGTAGGTTTTTTGTAGATGTTATTTATCAAGCTGAAGATGTTTTCCTCTGTTCCTAATTTGGTGAGTGATTTTTTTTTTAATCAGAAATGGGTGTTGGATTTTGTCAGATGCTTTTTCTGCATCAATTGATATGATCATGTGATTTTTCTTCTCTAGTCTGTTGATGTGGTAGATTTTAACATTGATTTTTCTAATGTTGAACCAACATTGCCACCCTGGAAAAAAATACCACTTGGTTGTAGCGTGTAATTCTTTTTATACATTGTTGGATTTGATTTGCTAATATTTTGTTGTGGATTTTAAAGTGGTATGTTCATGAGAGATATTTGTCTGTAGTTTTCTCTTCTTGTAATTTCTTTGGTTTTGATGTTAGGGTGATTCTAGTTTCATAGAATGAGTTAGGAAGTGTTCCTTCCTCTTCTAATTTCTGGAATGGATTGTAGAGAATTGGTATCATTTCTTCCTTAAATGTTTGATAGAATTCACTAGTGAAAGTCTCTGGGCCCAGGGATTTCTTTTGTGGAAAGTTATTAATTATTTATTAAATTTCTTTAATAGATATAGCTGTTAGATTTGTTTATTTCTCCTTGTGTGACTTCTGGTAGTATGTGTTTTTTAAAGAATTGCCCATTTTATGTAAATTATCAAATTTTGGGGGATTGAGCTCTTTGTGGTATTCTTTTATTATCCTTTTGATGTCCATGAAATCAGAATTGATGACTCCTCTTTCACTTCTGGTGTTGGTAATTTGTGTCTTCTCTCCTTTTTCTTGGTTAGCCTGGTAAAAAAAGCAGACTTTGAGTTTGTTGATTTTTCTCTATTATTTTCCTATTTTCAATTTCATTGATTTCTGCTCTAATTTTTATTATTTTAATTCTGTTTGCTTTGGGCTTAAATTATTCTTTATCTTGTTAAGCTTAAGCTCCTAAGGTACAAGCTTACGTTATTGATTTTAGATCTTTTTTTTTCCTGATATATGGATTTAATGCTGTAAATTTCCCTCTAAGCCCTGCTTCGGTTGCATTCTACAAATTTTGATAAGTGGTATTTTCATTTTCATTTAATTTAGAAATACTTAAAGAATTTTTCTTGATAACTTTCTTTTTGACTCATGTGTTACATAGAGTTGTATTGTGTAATTTCCAAATAGTTGGGATTTTCCACCAATCTTCCTGTTACTGATTTTTAGTTTAATTCCATTCTGATCTGAGAATATATTTTCATGATTTCTATTTTTAAAAAACTTGTTAAGGTAAGCTTTATGGCCCAGAATGTGATATATCTTCTTGAGTGTTCCATGCAAGCTTGAGAAGAATGTGTATTTTACTGTTGTTGGATGGAATATTCTATAAACGGCAATTAGGTTGGGTTGATTGATAATGCTACTCAAGTGAACTATCCTTGTTGATTTTCTTCCTGCTTGTTCTATCAATTACTGACAGGGAGCTGTTGAAGTCTCCAATTATAGTAGAGGATTTGCCAATCCCTCCTTTCAATTCTACCAGATTTTACTTCAGATAGTTTAATGCTGTTTTGTTAGGGGCATAACCTCTTAGGACTGTGATGTCTGCTTAGAAAATTGACCCCTTTCTTATAATGTAATGTCCCCTCATTATCCCTGATAATTTTCCTTGAAGTCTGCTTTGTCTGAAATTGATATTGGTATTCCAACTTTCTTTTGATTAGAGTTAGCATGGTATATTTTTCTCCATCCCTTTACTTTTAACTTGCTAGTGTTTCTATATTTAAAGTGGTTATCTTGTAGACAGAATATAGTTGGGTCTTGTGTTTTTATACACTCTGAAGACCTCTATCTTTTAATTGATGTATTTAGACCATTTACATTTAAAATGATTATTGATGTACTTAGATTAATATCAAAGTTTTTGTTAACTGTCTTCTATTCTTGCCACACACTTCTTTTTCTCACTCTAGTTTTAATTGACCATTTTATATGATTCTATTATATTTCCTCTTAGCTTATTGTTAATACTTCTTTTAAAATATTTTTAGTGCCTTAGAACTTACAGTATACATTTGAAAATAATCTAAGCCCACCTTCAAATAACACTATACCTCTTCACGTTTAGTAGAAGTACCTGTACAGAATACTCCCAATTCCTCTTTCCTATCCCTTGTGACATTGCCATCATGAATTTCACTTATCCCCATGCCATATTCACACAGCAGATTGTTGTTATTATTGCTTTAAAGTTATTTAAAATGTATATCAAATAAGAGTAAGAAAAATAGAAAATTTTATTTTGCCTTCATTTATTCCTTTTTGGGCACTATTCTTTTCTTTATGTAGATCCAAGTTTCCAGCTTATTTCATTTTCCTTCTTCGTGAAGGAAATATTTTAACATTTCTTTCAGGGTATGTCTACTGGTGATGAGTTTCCTTAGGTTTTTGTCTGTCTGAGAAACTATTTATTTCTCCTTCACTTTTGAAGGATAATTTTCCTGGACATAGAATTCCAGGTTGGTGGTTTTTTTCTTTCAAAACTTTAAAGATTTCACTGCACTCTCTTCTTGCTTGCTGGTTTCTGACAAGAAGTCTGCGATAATGCCTATCTTTGTCCCTCTGTAGATAAGGTGTTTCCCTGCCCCCCTCTGGGGTCTTTTGTCATTTCATTTCTTTTTGTCTTTGGTTTTCTGCAGTTCAAATATGATATGCCTTGGCTTGGTATAGGTTTGGGGTTTTTTTTTATTTTTTATTTTTTTAAGCATTTATTCTATTTGGTGTTCTTTGAGCTCCTGGATCTGTGGCTTGGTGTCTGTCATTAATTTTGGAAAAATTTTGACCATTACTACCTCAAGTATTTTTCCTTCTCCATTCTCCCATTTGTCTCCTTTTGGTATTCCAGTTATATGTGTGACATCTTTGATGTTGTCCCATAGTTCTTGTATGCTTTGTTCTGGCTTTTTCCCCCATTCATTTTTTTCTTTGCATTTCAGTTTGGGAAGTTTCTGTTGACCTATTTCAAGCTTACTGATTTTTTTCTTCAGCCGTGTTGATGAGTCCATCAAAGGCATTCTTCATTCTTGGAATAGGTGTTTTTCTTCTTTTAAAAAAATTTCTAGCATCTCTTTTTGATTCTTTCTTAGACTTTCCATCTCTCTGCTTATATTACCCATCTTTTCTTGCATGTTGTCTACTTTTTCTATTAGAGTCCTTAGCATATTAATCATAGTTATTTAAATTCCAAGTCTGATAATTTGAAAATCTGTGTCATATCCAAGTCTGGTTCTGACGCTTGCTTTATCTCTGTAGAATGTGTTTTTCTCCTTGCCTTTAAAGCTAGATATGATGTATAGGGTATAGGGTAATAGACCCTGAGATAAATATGCCTTTAATGTGAGGTTTTATGTTAATCTGGCTATGAGTTGGGCCCTGTTGCAGCTGTAGGTGCCAGAGGGTTCAAATCACTCCAGCATCCTTGTTTTCATCCCATGCCTTGGCTTTGGGCTTCCCTAAGTACTCCTCCTCAGAGAGTAGTCTGGCAGCTCTCTCAGCTTTAATCCACTGGTCTACACTGGAGTCCTGTGGGTGTAGTTGTAAGTGTGGGGGAAGGCCAGTGGTCTGTAACCTTCTGATTAAATTTTAGTCCTTCGGGGGCCTATGTCCCTGGGCTGTGACCTTCACAAGTGCTTCTTCTTGTATAGCTTTTCCAACCCCTTGGGTGAAACAGGGAGACTAGAGGGGGCTGGTGTCTACGGAATGCCCTTCCCCCATGGCTCTGAGACAAGGTCCGGGTAAAGTCCTCCCCACCCCCAGCAGGCCTTTGTTATGGAGAAGGTGAAGGTTCTGGATGTATTTCATAAGGATTGCTTTTCCCCTTCTTCCGCCAGAGCCGTGAGGGGATGTTTCTTGGCTCTTCATGGTAAGAACCTGGTGGAAATTCTAGAAGTAAAGCTCATGAAAATCAGGGGGCCCCCTAAGATGGTGGTAGCCCCCTGGAGTTTCTCACTGTCATGTGAGTCCACACTTGGTCTCCAGGAATTTGTCAAAATTACTAAAACTGCTAACTAGGTGGTGGCTCCGGAGGCTGTGCTCCAGGCGAGCAGATCTCAGGGATGACTGTCTGGATTTGCCCATCTTTCCGGATTTCAGGGGGCAGTTTGTAAACTCAGCTTACTGATGGGTCCACAAAAAGTCTTGAATTTCAGTTTGTCCAGCTTTTTCTTGTCATAAGGACAGGAGTGATGACTTCCAAGTTGTTTACATGTTAGAACTGAAACCTCAGTCTTTCTTCTGCTTCAAATTCCCTGATGGTCATCCCCACCTGGTATTGTGTTCTTTATTTGATGTTTTACCCATTTGTTGTCTGTCTTCCCCATTAGAGCATACGCTCCAGGGGACTAGAACTTTGTCTGTTCCCTTGCATCCCTGCACCCAGAAGAGAGCCTGGCACGTTTGGAATGAATACGCCAAAAGTGATAAATAACAAGGCCAAGCCACCTGGTCATGGGTGGCTGCTGATTTGTAGGGTTTCTCTTGTGCCTTGTGGTTTCAGTGAATTTGAGGCACAGGTGAGTGAGGCTGCAAATGGGAGGCCCCCAGATATCCTCGGTGACTAGAGGAGCTACCATTCCAGATGCAGGGTTGTGGTGCTGCCTGCCTCCCACAGGGCGCCCATGGTCTCTTTAGAATGGTGGCGCCGGCACCAGGGCTTCCCTGGGGCAGTGGGGTTGGCCCAGTTGACACAGAAGAAGGAGGCTTTTCTACGATCACTTCTAAATTGCCAGTTGTTTTGCCCTCTTACTGTGGCTAGATCTTCCATCTACCCCTGTCGTACATTCCAGGTGCTCGGCTTTTGGGATTGCAATAGTGGGACTTCTGCATACCTCGCAAAAAACAAGTTCTCCCCCGTTGTTCATGTCTTCTTAATGATCTCACCACCAGCATCGATTCTCATGAACAGATTTTTAAACCATCACCATCTGTTCTGCTCTTAATTACAAGTGTAAAAAAATATTATTTTCCTATTTCTATCAAGGGAAGGGGGGAATATGTATTCCTAAAGACCACAGTTTTTGTATGAAGAAGTGTAAATCTGCCATCCACCCACGAAAGATAAGGTTGCTTCTGCCCAAAATTGAAGCATTCAGAGCAGTTATTTTACCTAGAGGGTAAAGTCTGCCCATTTACATCTCTATGGAAAGAAGGTAGCAGAAAGGTGGAAGTAGCTGAGTTGGTGAGGGCCACCAAAGGCCGTGTCAGCCCCAGCCCTGCCAGAACAGGGTGGAGGGCGGCGTGGGCTGGCAGGGGTGCATCGGGAACCCCATGCTGATGGGGTGTTTCCAGAAGCAGGCGCAGTTTCGGGATCGGGCCCCTCCAGGCTGGCGTGGAGCTGTGTGTGCTGGGGCGAGGTCAGAAATGAGTATCTTCACCCGCATTGTCTCTCTGAAGCTGCCCTGGGGGCGAGTTCTTTCCTGCCCAAATACACAGTCAGGCAGACTCTGGCAGGCCCTGGAGCTTTCTGTCGTTCTAAGGCAATAAAAGGTCCTCTGGCTACTTTCAGTCCCAGGAACAGTCTCACTCAGTAGTAAAAATGAGTAATTGTAGACTCTCTGGAGCTTCTCCTGTCTGGCTGGAGCCTGACAATCCTGGAGCCGAAGGAGGGTTGTGTGCGTGTCCCCTTCTCTCTTGTTTCGCCTGTAAGCTTGCCAGCCAGGCCTGCGCTTGCTTCTCCATCCTCACCAGCCAGGCTGAGCCCCGGGGGGATGGAGTGTCTGAGGGAGAGGACAGTCTTGCCACTAATGGGCTGGTTGACACTTTAAGGGTCCAGTGGATGTTTGACTCGGACTCATTCTCTTCAGGGGCACGTCTGTGGGTGTCTCAGAGATGCTCCTGCTGAAAACTTGCAGCTCATTCCATGACCTGCTGGGCTGGTGCATGGGACCCCTCCATCCACCCCTAGGCCCCTTGGCAGTCTTCCTGGGCTGCTTCAAGGAGGCCCAGGCCGGCATCCCACACCCCTGGGGGCAGCAGGCAGCTCCTCTTCTTCCCTTGTGGGGTGACTCAGGAGACAAGGCTCTGAGGACTTGGTGCAGCCATCCCAGGGGTCTCCTGGAATCCCTGCTTGGGAGGCAAGGTAAAGCCATTTTCCTTCCCCTCCTCCATGGTGCACAGCCCTCTACAGAAAGTCCCCTGTAGGCCAGAAAATGTGCTGGGGGGTGGTGAGGTAGAGGGCATCTGTTGGTGGAGGATGTGGGCATGCTTGTCACCTCTTCTGGCCCTCAGGGCAACAGGACAGGTCACACCGAACATCCTGTCCCGTCACTGGATGCCTCCCAGAAAAGACTGCCCAAGTGGACCACTCTGCGGCTCCTGGCCTTTAGGGGAGGCCTGGGAATGGGAGCTTCCAGGGAAGCGCCATAGCTTCAGGGGGAATCTCATGCCACCACCTGCCATCCCCCCACCCCCCCATAAAGCAGGGCTGACAGGGGGTAACCTTGTGTCCTTGTCCCCTGTCCTCTGGGGCCTGATGCTGGTGCCACCACGGGCTCAAGTCATCCGCTGCACTTTCAGCAAGGCAGCACTGCTCCTTGAGGGTCTGGCCGGAAGCCTGCACAGGTGGAGGATAATGAACTTTTCTAGAATTTGTTGCCAGGGCTGCCCACGGTTCAGGAGCTGTTTTTCTCCCCGAGGGTTCAGAGGGGTTATTTTCAGGAGTTCGGTAGCACCTAAGGGTTAATTAGGATGTAGTCGTCTGCATTTGGCTTAGAGATGGGAAAGTTTTATGTTTATTCAAATTAACGGTAATTTAAAATTACAATTTTAGTCTTAATTGTATGTATTTGGGGATCCCATTTAAGTCTTTGGAAATAATTGCAGAGTAATATTTTGGGAAGTTAAATTAAAATGCACAGATGTTCCAGTAAAGAAAGGTCCCTGCGGGTGAACCTCAGCCCTGTAGAGGGGGCGTCAGGGCAGCTTCCCCGGCAGGTAGCCCCCTCCTGGCTGGGGTATGGGTGTGGCTGCAGCTGAATCCAGCCGTCTGTACCAAGCATGGTGCCGTCAGGTCTTAGGGAACAAGGCCACACAGGCCATAGCTGCCCAGCCTGACCTGGCGTCAGAGTCACTGTCTCTGCTTCTGGTGAGATGTCCTCAGGAGGGAAAGGGAGTGTGCCACTGAGATGGGGTGGGAGGGTGATGGGGTGAGGCAGACCCTCATGCTGGCAGAAGGGGGGTGGGGTTCACATTCTCCAGGAAGCAAGTATTTTCAAACCCTGGAGAGCTGGGGACCTGCCAGGCCTCTGCAGCCCACAGCATGGGGTGTGGCTTCTTTCCCCCGATGCAGGTGAAGGCTCCACACTCAGGATTCTAGGATGTGAGGTGCCATTAAGGGCCCACTCTTTGAGGTGGGGCAGGGTTTAAAACCCACAGGGCATCCCTCCCCAGAGGACATCCCTATAGTGCTATGAGGCCCTCTCCCCTGAGCTTGTGCAGGACGTGCCATGTTGAGGGTTTATGTGCAACAGCACCCTTCTCATGGGGGCCTGCTGCTGTGGCCTCAGAGGCACCATGAGCTTCATGCCGTGCTCTTTATCCCAGGGCAGTAAAAGCAATGTCCAGGGTGGCTTAGCCTCCTGCAGGGGCCTGTGGCAGGATGACTAGGGTTCACTGATGGTGTAGATGGTGGGCGGCCTCATGTAGGGAGTTGGTCCTATCTCGCCAGCAGAAGGGACCGGCAGGCTCTGTGGCCCGTGCTGCCCTTTGCAGTATTGGATGTTTTAAAGCCAGGTCCTGCCCTGGCTGCAGAAGGAATAAAAAATGAAAGGCCCTTTGTCTGATGCTTGTGTGTCCCCAAAATTCATATGTTGAAACCCTCACTCCTAAGGTGATGGTATTAGGAGGTGGGGACTTTGGGAGGTGTCTTAGTCTGTTTTCTGCTGCTATAACAATACCACAGGCTGGGTAATTTATAATGAACATAAAGTTATTTGGCTGACGGTTCTAGAGGCTGGAAAGTTGAAGATCGAGGGGTTGTATCTGGTGAGGGCCTTCTTGCTGTGTCAAAACATGGTGGAAGGCATCACATAGGAGGGAAGGGAGCTGAACCTTTTATCAGGAACCCAATCTCGAAATAGAGATAACAGCATTAATCCATTTGTGACGACAGAGCCCTCATGACCTGGTCACCTCTTAAAGGGCCCACCTCCAACACTGTCACATTGGGGATTAAGTTTCCAACACATGAACTTAGGGGGACACATTCAAACCACAGTAGAAGGTGATTGTGTCCTGAAGGCGGAGCCCTCATGAGTGGGATTAGTTCCCTTATGAAAGAGGCTCCAGAGAGACCCTCTGCACTTCCCCCATGTGAGGACACAGTGAGAAGGCACCGTCTGTGAGCCAGAAAGTGGGCTCTTACCAGACACTGCATCTTGCCGGTGATCTTGGACTTCCTAGCCTTCAGAACTGTGAGCAAGAAATTTCTGTTGTTTAGCTACTCAGTTTATGGTATTTTGTTACAGCACCCCAAACGGACGAACACACCCTTCAAACAAATGTCATGCCTTTTGAAAGAGAGTGTGGGGGTCACAGTCTGCTAGTAAACAGTCACAGGAGCAATGGCAAGCCCTGACCGGCCTTAGATTTTAAGACCTTATCATTGCATTAGGAGCAGAGTCCTCCAGCTGAGGTCATATTGGCGCAGTCAGGGCATGCTGGGTCCCCAGCAGCTCACACGCTTGGCATGTGGAGCAGTTTTCTCAAGCGCACCCCTCTCCCCTCCACTGTGTGCCAGGCCCAGCTGGGACTGAGGGTAGAATAATGACAGACACAGTTCCTGCCCTCGAGGAACCCACAGTCTGGGGTTTGATACTGGAGCCCAGGGAGGGCAGCCCACTTAGGCAGGGAGCAAAAGATGTGGGGAAGGTTCCAGGAAGGTATGATTATGAGCTGAGGCCTGGAGGAGCTGGTGGGCGTGGGCTGGGGGTGGAGGTGGC